>CM068367.1:1232259700-1233004700 GCA_034769895.1 Magicicada septendecula
ATATGTGCATGTGTGTATGTATAAAAAATATATAATTATTTTTCTCCTCTGGAAAATTGTTTGCCCCTCCTGGAAAATATTTTGACCTCACTGATATTTACTTGCCTGTATGGAACATAGCGTTATGACATGGATCAGAATGGTGGGTGTTAAACAGAAGACACAAATGTATTAAGGAAGAAATGTTTTGCTGAGAAATTTATAATTATACGGGTAAACAGAATCATCATTCTGGAATTCAGAAGACGAATGGAAAGAAAGAAAGACTCGATTTTAAAAAAGAAAAATGACTAGTTTGTATTAACAGGAAATACTTTGATAACACTATAGTCATCATTCACCCTCGGCCGATAACTCGCAGCGAGAGCCTAAGCTACCATTTTAGCTGATACGTCATTTCTTCAGAACTCAAGCATCCACTTAGTTAATATTTAAATGATTTTAAATATAAATTTTAGGACATGGAAGTCATGTATTGTTCTCTTTGATATATCATACATATGTCAAAGTAAGAGAGGTTGCTACTTAACCATGATTTGCAACAGTGATTCTAATTGTATGTGTGTAATACAATTACACATTAACATGTTCATTAGGAGTTATAGCAGTTGTTTATGTTAGCAGTCTGTTCTTGTCTTCTGTGACAGTGTACAACAATGGCGACCTTATGAACAATCCTGCCAGTTCTTAAGTCTGATCTGTGATTTGACTTATTAGTGCAAAAGGTCTTGATGCTACCAGAATTTTCCATTAGTTGTGTGAAATTTATGGGTGTGCAGTAATGAGTGAAGAAAAGGAAAGACAGCAGTATCTTGAGTTTGACAAAGTCTGAACAAATGCACTTGGTAAAGAAAGAATTTGAAAGCCTAATGTTCAGATACATGATCTTGTTGCAAATGTATAAGTAAACTGATACTTTATGATTGATGCTTTTGATTGGAATTTCCAGACATTTGCTAAAATAAGTGTAGAGATTTGTTACTGATGAGCTAGATTATCATAAAGTGTATGGAAGGTGTGTAATAACAATGTTGACTGACATAAATAAAGTACATCATTGTCGTGTACAGTTTTGGGTTGTATATTTTACAACTAATGTTGATTCAGGCTAACAACTCGCAGTTGTGTCATTTAAGTTCACTGAAGAAAAAAAGTCAGTGTTAGGATGGAGGACAATAGTCACTGTTTTCTGGGCCAAAAGGTGATCATTTAGTAGATTCTTGCAACTGGGAACAAGCAGTACAGAGGTATAATTGTAACACTTTCAAAACTGAGGAGTGCTGTTTAGAACAGACAATGTGAGTCTTGACATTAGGAGCCAATATTGAGATTTTTATTTGTAGGAGATAAAAAAGCATGTCCTTTCAAAAAAGAAAAGTACCCAGAAGATATTGGCAACTGTGAAGACAAAATATATAATTTTGAGCCGAGAACTGTAGGTATTCAGTTTGTAGTTTGGCATGTATTTTACTTTCATTATGAATAGTAAAAGTATTCGATGGTAACATTGACAGGAGTATTTCAGTATATTAATGAAAAAGAAATTGTACTTTTGATGTGTGTGATATTGGATTTTTAATAGGGTGACTGAGTCTGAGCAGAAGTAGAAATGCTGTCAGAGTTCAGTTCAGTCCACACACACGCGCCTGCATGCACGCGCATGAATCCTATCCCACATTGGAAACTCAAAGTTGAAGGAATGTACTCATAGTTTATATTTTGAGTTGTCTACAATATTTTTATTGTGTGAATTATAACATTTCAGGTTATTAAGATTTACGATGCAGTGAAAGGACATTGTTCCCTAAACCCAGTTTATAGTGAGTAGAATTTTACAGTCAGTATACTGAAACATTACTGTTATTTTTTGTACATATGTTTAGTTATTGATCTGATACAGGTTATATTCAGGTACTAAAATGTACTAAGTACTCTTATATTATAGTTGAAAGTTTTTAGATATAGGGCTACTGAATACTGTACTGTATAATTTTTTACTTCCATGTTCCATGTTTTCAGGGTCATGGCAAAAAAAATCGTGTTCGAGATAACGGCTGATTCCGATTGTACTACCCTCAGAACATGAAGAAAAGTCATTTTTTGAAAAGTGTGTGTGTGTAGAATTTTTTCTATGGCAAATGATAACAGCCGCAAATTCAAACAGAATCAATTTTTGCAATTGTAGAGGACTCAAGGCCTATTGATTTTAGTGAAGATCGGTTAAGGGAAAGGGGTAGTTTACCTGCAACGTTTTATGTTTTAACAAGGGTAATTTTTTCTATGACAAACGATAACTGCCGTAAATTCAAAATAATCAAATAAGTTTTTGGATACATCCCTAAATTGTAGAAGACTCAAGCCCTTTTGATTTTGGTGAAGATCGGTTAAGAAAAAGGGGTAGTTTACCTGCAGCATTGACAAGGGTAATTTTTTCTATGATTAGTAACTGCCACAAATTCAAACAGAATCAAATAATTTTTTGCATATGTGCCTGAGTTGTAGTATACTCAAGGCCTATTGATTTTGGTGAAGATCGGTTATGGGGAAAGGGTAGTTTACCTGGAACGTTTTATGTTTTAACAAGAGTAAAGTAACCAAATATACTGTTACCCACCGTCTATGGCCTTTCCGTGATGTTATTTTGTTGTTTACATGTTTCGAGGCACTTGCCTCATCATCAGAACTTTATCCTAAACTAATGTATGTCATCAATGATGACATGTGTCAAAATACTAAAACACAATACGGCATTAAACTATGTACAGAACTCGCTTTAAAAATGAGCACGTCAGTGTTAGGTGTGCCTTGCAAGACAACACGCGCCGTACTGACGAAATCTAAGTTTTGTCTCGACCATATCGCATAGCGGTATCGTACAGTATATTTGATTTATATTGTAATTGGTCGTTCAACACGTGTGGCTTGGTACTGGCCAAGTACTTAATTTTGATAAAGTATCCTGATATGAAGATCATAATAATCCACTGTAGAAACGTAGATAAAATATCTATAAATGAAGAGGCTTGTTGAACGGGGTGGGGGTAATTTTCTGTAAATGAAAATTATAGTTGAAGGGGAGGGGATAATTTTTTATGTGTACTACGTTGTCGGCAACTAAGAAGTAGTTTGTTGTTAAAATTCCTTCCCGAGTTGTTTGGCCGTAGTCCAATATTTTCTGCAAAACCAGACGTTTCGGCAGTGCCATTGACTGCCATCATCAGTGAAAATCGAGTGCGATAACTTGAGGTGGTATACGTTAGTGACCACAGTACTGTGGTTAAGGCTGAAGCAATAAGTAGAAAGAAGTAGTTTCTATGGAAATATTTCATATCGAAAATTATTTTAAATATAAATCTTAGAACATGGAAGTCATGTATGGTTCTCCATACCGATATTTATAATATTATTATATACACACCACCAAAATCAGTAAAATTCTATTTTCAAATCAACGAATAAGGCCTTTTCGAAATATTAAAATTTCATCCTCAGTTCGTATACTGTTATGTTCCTGTTATGATGTTATTCTGTAAATGTATAATTGCCGTTAACTGTGTCTACTACCTCTCACTGTACTTCATTTTGAACTTTCCGCTGCCATCGTTATTGGGTGAAACCAAGCCAGATATGTATTGAAACAATTGATCATTTTCAAATATTGTCTGTTGATTCATCAATTTGTCATATTTTTTATGAAGGTATATATATAATTTTTCTATCTGTATAATATCATTTTTATTATTGTTTATTTCCACTATTTCCATATTGTTGGTTATATTTGTTATACTATGATTCATACTAATAAGGTGATCTGCTATGTTGGAGATTCCCGTTTTTTTATTATTAAAAGCTCTGAAATGTTCCATAAATCTGTTCCATAACAATATGGAAATAGTGGAAATAAACAATAATAAAAATGATATTATACAGTTAAAAAAATTATATATATACCTTCATAAAAAATATGACAAATTGATGAATCAACAGACAATATTTGAAAATGATCAATTGTTTCAACACATATCTGGCTTGGTTTCACCCAATAATGATGGCAGTGGAAAGTTCAAAATGAAGTACAGTGAGAGGTAGTAGACACAGTTAACAGCAATTATACATTTACAGAATAACATCATAACAGGAACATTACAGTATACGAACTGAGGATGAAATTTTAATATTTCAAAAAGGCCTTATTCGTTGATTTGAAAATGGAATTTTACTGATTTTGGTGGTGTGTATATAATAATATTATAACAAGTCAGTGGCATAATGTTTGGCAAAATAATTTATAATATTATTGTCATATTAAATCTTGTGTACTATGTTTTGTAAAATATAATAATAGAACTATATATAAATTAGATGTCCTCTAGGTCAATCCATATGTGATCCAGAAGAGATTATTTGACCATTTTTTATAAAATAAATTTTATTACTACAAAGATCTGTATGGGGGGAGAAGTGTAAAAATACCATTATTTTTTAAATCTTGCCCTTTTTACCAATGGCGGCCATCTTTCTTTCGCGGCTACATGCATTTTTTTCATTTGTCACCAAGTGCAATATCTCTTATAAGATTTGCAATAGGGAGTTGAAACAAGTACTAAAGATTTAAGCAATGTTCGTATATTATTTTAGATATGTTAATGTTGCCACTGGCTTTTACTTAGGGGACAGTAATTTAATTCTTGGATTTTGTTGTCCATGACGTGTTCGTTGATTAACTAATTATAAGTATAACATTACTGACTCGTAGCACAAAGTTTTTTATTGGTAAAAATGTAAAATTACCTTATAGCCTGAACCAGTTTTCACTTATTATAAGCTTCATCAGAGGCTGCCACCGGAGTGCTGTCCATCTTGGTCTTGGCGACGGTGCCATCTTTTGAAAGATCAATGTTGTGTGTGTGGGGTGTGATATGTTTGAATAATATGTGTGATTTGAATTGTGTCTGTTCGTTTAGGATGTTTTTATGTGTTTTTTATGTATATAAACATACAGTTTCTAACCACTTATTGCTGACCATAAAGTTTTTCTGCTGTAACAATCTGAATGTTGGTCAGCGCTTTCTTTTAATAAAGGACCTCTGCTATTAATGTATCTCTACATTGTTTAAAGTACTTAAACAAATATTCTGTAAGAAAATTCGGCTATTGTTATTGTTTCCTATATTAAATTACCATGAACCCACTTATAGTTTTTTGTTTAATTATTGAAGAATACTGGAAGGAATTAAAAATCCATCAGCAATATCTTTTTTGTCTGTCGTCGTGCTTTTTATTTTTCAATAAATTTAACCTTGTCAGGATTTGTTGAACTGTTCAGTTTTCAATCTGAACTGTTTGTTAACAGTTTCTTAGTTTTAAGTAGTGTATAGTCAAAATATAGGTGTGGAGAACCATACATGACTTCCATGTTCTAAGATTTATATTTAAAATCATTTACGAAATGAAATGTTTCCATAGAAACTACTTCTTTCCACGTATTGCTTCAGCCTTAACCACAGTACTGTGGTCACTAATGTATACCACCTCACGTTATCGCACTCAATTTTCACTGATGATGGCAGTCGACGGCACTGCGGAAACGTCTGGTTTTGCAGAAAACATTGGACTACGGCCAAACAGCCCGGGAAGGAATTTTAACAACAAACTACTACTTTGTTGCCGATAACGTAGTACACATATAAAAATTATCCCCTCCCCCTTCAACTATAATTTTCATTTATAGAAAATTACCCCCACCCTGTTCAACTAGCCTCTTCATTTATAGATATTTCATCTACGTTTCTACAGTGGATTATTAAGATCTTCTTATCAGGATACTTTATTTTACAAAATTAAGTACTTTACTCTTGTTACAACAAAAAATGTTTCAGGTAAACTGCCCTTTCCCCATAACCGATCTTCACCAAAATCAATAGGCCTTGACTCTTCTACAACTCAAGCACATATGTAAAAAATTATTTGATTCTGTACGAATTTACGGCAGTTATAGTTCATTATAGAAAAAATTACCCTTGTTAAAACATAAAATGTGGCAGGTAAACTTCCTCTTTCCCTTAACCGATCTTCACCAAAAACAATAGGTCTTGAGTACTCTACAATTCAGGGCTGTATGCAAAATATTATTTGATTCTGTTTGAATTTGTGGCTGTTATCGTTTGCCATAGAAAAATATCGGTATGGAGAACCATACATGACTTCCATATTCTAAGATTTATATTTAAAATCATTTTCAAAATGAAATATTACCATAGAAACTACTTCTTTCTACTTACTGCTTCAGCCTTAACCACAGTACTGTGGTCACTAACGTATACCACGTCACGTTATCGCACTCGATTTTCACTGATGATGGAAGTCGATGGCATTGCCGAAACGTCTGGTTTTGTAGAAAACATTGGACTACGGCCAAATATCCCGGGAAGGAATTTTAACAAAAACTACTGTGCCGGCGTTTGCACGAGCCGGCGTTCGGAGAAATGCCATACTGGTTTTCGTCCACGGATAATTATCGCGGCACGAAAAATGAACGCAATTTCGCAGGCTGTGCCGCGACGACGACGCGATCTGGTGTCGAAGCTTAGGTTTCGTAATGCAGCTGCTGAACAAATCTGTCGCAGGCAGCCATTCACCGAATAAACAGCAGCTTCTTACCTCGGACAGTTTACATGTGCAGTTTTCTTCTACTATGGCAGGCTAAGTGCTTGAGACTTCCCGGGTTCTCGCCCTAGAGACGGAGATCTGGCCACAGCTGGTGTACTGCTGCCTTCACCAGCCGTGAACCACCTGAAACTTTGTCTGTGCCGAGGAGGGAGCTAGCTACCAATATCTATGTGATACAGCCACTTCAGATAAGGTGATATGAACTCTTTTTTTATTTTTATCCTGGCCCGCAGAACATCACATGTGAGGAGGGGGTGCTAGAACAATTTGCTTATTCAGCTAGATAGTTAAATCGAGGGTGTGTCGCCAAGACATTTACTATGAACACATTATTCATTATAATACCGTACTATCACTGTAATTGTGAGCTGCACTGTGGGAGCGTCCCAGAGCTATTTTCATAGATATTGAGTGCAAATGTTGTAAGGGTAATTTGTTTTTTAAATTTAAGTATAAGGTATGAGTTTCTTGATTCCGAACCGGCTGGTTCAGATGTCTTTGAGTATTACTGGGGTTTCATATTTAATTATTCTCCTGTATTTAAGGGCTGGGGGTTTTGTTTTTCATGCTGTTTCCGGGTGTTAATTTCTAAATAGGTTTTCTGGGCACAAGTTAGGCACCTGTTGGTGCCGTTTCATGCAGGTTTGCTACTGGTCTCACCTTGTCAGGTCAAGCCTATTCTGGCACACTCCTACAGCTGCTAGTATACCACATGGTTTTAATTTTATATATGCACAGATGGCTGATATTAAATTTAATTTTTTTTAAGGCCTATATATATAATTAATATTCTGAGATTATCAGATTTTAGATGGAATGAAATATACAGGCGGTACTTGTTATTGTAACTTAGGTGTTCTGGCTTTTGCTTGCTAAACTGGTCTTGTTAATTTTGCTTATTATCAAACCATTATGATTAAAGAATTCTTTCTTTCTAAACATGTAACCTTTTTAGGACAAATGTCCTGTGCATTATATGAATCCACTAGTTTTACATTTTGCCTGTCATTATAGCAAGTCTAACTTATCCTTGTATTTCATTACAAATTAAATATATATTATTATTTAATTAACAATACTAAGTATTGTTATTCTATTATTATGACTTATTGCAAATGTTGTCTCAAGCTATAAGTATATCTGTATCTGACAGAAGGGTTACTGTTCTTAGTCCGTCTGCTGACATTATAAAAATGTAAAAGGGGTTGCTGTTGTGATCGATTCAGATTTGCTTTAAAATTTTTACACTCTTATAAAATTAAAGATTTTACAATTTTATAAAATTTATACAGGCTGTGCTGGCACCTTAAGTTTATAATTGTATTTTCTTGTTATTATGGCAAGTCCAGATTTTCTCTACCTTCATGTATGTATTTGATAAAATATGCAGACGGTGCGCCAGGCTTTATAATTGTAATTTGTCTGTGATTATGTGATGTATAGGTATATGTGTGTTATATTATGTGTTTGAATTATATGTTAAAATAATGAACCAGATTGATATATATATATATATATATATGTGTGTGTGGGTGAATTATTTGAAGGAATGATAATTACATGTTATAATTGAAATTGATTTATTGATATATTGAGATTTATTTATTTATCGAGACTATTGTTATAATTGAACTTACAGGGGATATTGAAATTTCTATGGATTACGATGTATTAAACAAATAATGGGAATAGTAATTAATATATATATATATATATATATATATATATAGATGTAACATGGATAATGGAAATTAAGAAAGTGAATGAAAGGTTGTTATTGCTGTTACCGACCGAGTTTTAATTGCAAGTCCTGTCTCACTGGACCCAGCGCATTTTTTGCTTCTCTAGGCCTTCCGCCTAGTTTTAAATAACTAGTGGCCCCTCTTTCTAAAAAAAAAAAATTTATAAAGCATAAAAATTGAAAGAGGGGTTACAAATGGTAGCAGAGCGCAGTTGATTCTAGGGTCGAACCCTTGGGTGTGACGGGGCTTGCAAACTCGGAAAACATTTGGGGTAACACATAGGCCAAGGTATATCATGTTTATTGTTTTATATGTGTATGTCAATGTATAATTGTTAGGTTGTTTTTTCAACTTGTGAGTCTGATCGCACCACGGGGTAGGTATTCGTAGTTAGAATATTTTGAGATGTTGAACTGCCGGGGGTCTTAAGCGTTGCCTGGGGGATAGAATATATTGGTAATTCGAGGTCGAATTATGGCGTGTGGCATTAGCAGGATGCGGTATGGCCCGATCGGAAGTCGGTACCATCACCGACTTAATTCATGTATGGAATTTGAAGCCGATTTATGATTGCTAGCTATGTGTTGGTGAGACGTGTATGTCGTGATTGGTGTTAGGTGTTGTGTATGTTAGGTACGTGTTGGTTGTTGCTTGTTCTCTTCAGTGGTGTCAACAAAGTTGGTTCAGGAGTGGGCCAGGTCTCCGCAGCGCTAGAGAACCCGGGGGTCTATTCGAAGGAAGGATCAGTACTCGAGTTTTTCCTGAATTTTTGTGATTGTGTTTGGTGTATTGTGTGATTCTGGTGGGGGTAGGTTACCAGAGACTACCCAACCCCATTTCCGGCATTCTCCAGAGACTACCGGTGGTGGATGGAGAAGATGAGGGCAAATTGTTGGTTTTCCTGGACATCGTTCTGCAGTTGGCAGATTTTCCGGGGCTGCCCGATGATGTCCTCTTGTCCGTTATATATCCGTATTGCCGGGGTTCATTGGCTGAGCTGGTCACCAACACCCTGCGTCGTGGTGGCAGTATCGACTCTCTCCATGGGGAGGTGTTGGACTCTTTCATACCCCGTCGGCAACGTGAGCTGTTGAAATGTAGTCGGTTCTATCGTGCACAGGCCAACGAAGAGGTGTTGGTGGACTTTGTGCAGGATATTCGTAAAATTGCCCGGATTTTGAGGTTGGGGTTGCCCGAGAAGGATATTGTTCGAATTATTCTAGAAGGGGTGATGCCCAAGAGAGATCCTGTTTGGTGTTCACGGACCGTTCACGTTGTTTTGTGGACCTTGAATGGCTGTGTGTGGTTTCCAGAACAGTCCAGGAGATTGACGAGTCCCGTGATCAAGTAGTAAATGATAAAGTAAGACACGAGACGCATGGAGGGCGAATTGTTCCATCATCACACGGTGCTGAACTTGAAATTAGAAACTCTTGTAACGAGAGGCGCCGTCGTTCACCTAATGTGACTTGTTTTAGGTGTGGTAGATTGGGCCACATTAGACGATTTTGTACTGGGGTTGGGTCGAGTCCAACGTCCCTCCCCAAGGCGCCCAAAGTCATTCAGAAAAGGGTCAATAAGGAGAAGATATGTCAGAGGTCTTCTCCTACCTGTCGCGGGTCTTCTAAGGTACGCGCCTCTAGGCCATTTGTAGGTCCCAGTTCTTTGGGCATCAAGGTCCTGCAAACCATCTCTAGGCCCACTTCTGTATGCCCCTTCTTGCTGTTGGAGTTGAAAAGGAGTCAACTCAGAGCATTAGTTGACTCCGGATCAGCAAGATCTATCATTTCATCCAAAGTGTGCGAGGACCTTGAACGACAGGGTTTAATTAAAAGGTCAGAACAGTCTTCCGTGGTGTGCTGGACGGCATCCCAGGAAATTCTGCCCATTTCCCGGGTAGTTTCATTTAAATTTAAGATCGAGGGATTTTCTTGGGTGTGGAGCTTTCTGGTTTCTCCTGCTCTGGGAGTTGAGTGCATTATTGGTGCCTATTTCATCTGCAAAAGTGGTCTCGTTATTGACATCCAAGAGCACCAATGCTATTTTAAATTTAATCGGGGAGTCGTAATCCTTTTCCTTGGATATCAGGGGACCAGGCAAGATATCCAAGAGGTTAAGTGCCCCGACACATCTAGAGACCACCTCTCCCAGTCCCAGCGGTCCGCATTAGATCAATTGTGTGAGCGTTTCCCCACTGTGTTAACTCCGGCCCTTGGGCTCACACGTCTCTTGGAGTATAAGATCCGCCTAACGGACTCCAAGGTGGTGCGCTCCCACCCTTATAAATTTGCCCCTCCAAAGATGAGCATCTTAAGGGAGAAGGTTCAAGAGTTATTAGATCAAGGGGTGATTGAACCTTCTCAGTCCAGTTGTACCAGTCCAGCATTCCTAGTGCCCAAGCCTGGAGGTAAACATTGGATGGTCATCGACTACCGCAAGCTCAACACCAACATTGAGGTAGATTCGGTCCCACTTCCTGACCTTCATTCCGCGTTTCATTGGTTCAGTGAGGCGAGGTATTTTACCATCATTGACCTCAACTCTGCATATCACCAGATTCCACTGACGAAAGAAAGTAGGCCCTACACGGCATTCTGTGTTCCGTGGAACCTCTATCAGTACACTAGGGTTCCCATGGGTCTAGCGGTAGGGGCCCAAACTCTCACCCGTTTACTTGACACCGTTTTTCACGATGTCAAGTTCAAATATGTCTTCAATTACCTTGACGACTTGCTGGTGTACAGCAAGGGGTACGAGGAGCATTTGGGTCATCTCGAAGAGGTGATGTGCAGGTTGAGGGGCACTGTCAACCCCGAAAAGGTGAAGTTTGCCCAGACACAAATTTCTTTTCTGGGCCACCTGATTTCCCATAGAGGTGTCACTGTGGATCCTGAGCGAACACAGGGAATCAGGGACTTTCCCCCACCAAAGGATGCCAAGGGCATCGCGAGATTTGTGGGGATGGTCAATTTCTATCGGCGTTTCATTCCAAACGCGGCGGAGATTGCGGCACCTCGAATGAACTCCGGAAAAAGGGCGCCAAATTTGTATGGGGGGAAAAACAACAGAAGGCTTTCGAGACCCTGAAGGAAGCCATCATTTCCCCTCCAGTACTGAGAATGCCAGACTTCTCGAAGCCGTTCATACTCCAGACGGATGCGAGTTCGATTGCGCTCAGGGCGGTTCTGTCCCAATTCGTTGATGGTGCTAGGGAGCCTGTGGCTTTCATTTCCCGAACGTTGACCCAGCAAGAACAAAAGTCTTCAGTGTATGAGCTAGAGTGTTTAGCTGTTGTGTATGCTCTAGATAAGCTCAGGCGTTTTCTGGAACATGCTGAGTTCCTGCTCGAGACCGACAATCAGGCTCTCTCTTGGCTCCTTGCTCATCCCCGGCAACTGGGTAAAATTGGTAGATGGGTGGTCAAGATCTCATCCTTCAAGTTCAAGGTGCAACACATTAGGGGAACTCAAAATGTGGTTGCAGATGCTTTGTCACGCATGTTTTCCCAGCCCAGTGAAGTCCAATCTGAGCAACCCTGTTCTGTTCTGCTAGACTTTCCGTTAGCCTTCACTGGTGTGTTACCCCATCAGTTGAACGATGAAGAGCTGGGTCCTATCATCCAGAATATAAAGGAGGGTAACGTACAGGCCCCTTACTTCTTGTCCAAGGGCGTCCTGTGTTGTAGAGAGAGAAAGGGACGTGCCCCTAAGATCGTGCTGCCTAGCAAGTTAGTGCCCATGGTCTTCAGTTATCATCATAATTCCCCAGTAGGAGGCCACAACGGAATTTCGAAGACCATTTCCAGCATTAGGAGACATTTCATCTGGAAGGGCATGGATAGGGACATCGCAACGAGGGTTAAGAGCTGTCATCTATGTGGCTTGAGCAAGCCTGCCCAGAACACTAAGTTAGGGTTGTTGTCATCGGATGTGGCGAGCAGACCGATGGAGAAGTTATTCATAGACTACGTGGGACCTCTCCCGCGTAGCAAGTCAGGTAATTCTTACCTGCTTGTTTGTGTGGATGCTTTTTCGAAGTTTGCCTGGCTACTGCCCTTACGGCAGGCAACGGCTCGTTTGACCATAAGCGCGCTCCAGAATCACATTTTTCAGCATTTCGGTCTTCCGACCATCATTGTCTCTGACAATGGTCCCCAGTTCATTTCGGTTGAGTTCAGGCGGATGTGTTTCGCCAGTGGGATCAAACAAGTAACCACTTCTCCTTATTACCCACAGCCGTCTCATGCGGAGAGATTCAATAGGAATCTCAGGTCCGCACTTATTGCTTATCATGCGGAGCAACAGACCACCTGGGACCAGAATCTGAAGTGGTTACAGCTAGCCTTTAATACGGCCCTGCATGACAGTCATAAGGCTGTTCCCTTTGAAATTATGTTTGGATTCTCGCCCGCACTCCCGTTGACTAACTTGTGGAACATTGAAGATCTTCTACCACGGGAGCCGGATAGTGGAACAGCAGAGAGGTGGAAGGAGGCTTGGAGGAATTTGCTGAGAGCGCACGAGCGCGTCCGTAGTCGGTACAATCAGGGGCGAATTCCAAATCCCTTTAAAGTAGGAGATTTGGTCTACTGCCAGAGCCACCCGATCAGCTCAGCTGCCGATAAAAGAGCCGCTAAATTGTGTTATCGCTGGTCGGGGCCATATCGTATCCTGGGGTTCGCGTCGCCGGTGACGGCTCGGTTGGGAGAGCCTGGTGGTAATTCTAAGGAGTTTACCACACATATTTCTAAGCTGAAGCTCTGTAGAAAGGGGTAGACGGGCTGACATGGGGGGGAAATATTTGATGGTCTCTGTGTTGGTAGGGATCTTGTTGTTCTGAAGGGGTGTGCTCCGGGGGTGTTGTCGAGAATGATAGGGTAGCGGGTAGATGTTCCCCACAGTCCCAGTGGTGTTCGTCTACTTCAGGGATGCGCCCCTGCCTGCGCGAGCCTTGGTTTTCTCCATTCGTCCTTATTTCTGGAGGGAGCCATGTCCTGACCTTTAGTCCCAGCTCATGACCTTTCAATGATCCTTGCCCTTTCTATCTTCCCGATTTTCCTAACCTTCCCCTTAGAAAAACATAAAATATCAAAAAAAAAAATTCAAAAAATAATTAGAAAAGGAATATAAAATAAAAAAAAAGGAGTTAGAGAGTGGAGCGAAACGTGTCGTGTGGATAAGGTCGGTTGTGCACTTCGTCTACACGATATGTTTTGGGGCATGCCCTTGGAGCACACATGTAATTTGGTTGGAGGTTAGGTAAATAGCATATTGATAAGTTGCATTGCTTTGCGTGCTATCGAGAGTTTGGAGCATTGCATCATGGAGACCATCCTTTCCACTTCCCCCTAGCCCTGTGAGATGTGGACGGTATCGTTGAGATAATGGTTGTTTCGTTGTTGGGATAGTCCCTCCCGTGTAAATATAGGGCTTGTGGCCCTGTTAAGGTGGCATTCGTGTTTCAAGCTTGAGTGGACAAGCCTCAGGAGGTCAGAACTCCGGGAGCTCCCGTTCTTTTCTTTCTTCTTTTCTTCTCTGTCCCTTCTTGCTGTGGGTTGGCCCTGATCAGGTCAGCGCACAGTGCCCGCACACTTACACACTACACGTCTTCTTTCTGCTCTATCGTTTTCCTTCTGAGCCTCTGTTCTCCTGAGAGCAAGGACCACTGGGATCACCTTTGAATTTTGGCTAAAGGGGGGTACACTACAGGGTACCCCCTGAGTTCAAGTGTGGGGCAACCAGGTTGCCCTTTTGGGGTGGGGGTGTGCCGGCGTTTGCACGAGCCAGCGTTAGGAGAAATGCCATACTGGTTTTCGTCCACGGATAATTGTCGCGGCACGAAAAATGAACGCAATTTCGCAGGCTGTGCCGCGACGACAACGTGATCTGGTGTCGAAGCTTAGGTTTTGTAATGCAGCTGCTGAACAAATCAGTCGTAGGCAGCCATTCACCGAATAAACAGCAACTTCTTACCTCGGACAGTTTACGTGTGCAGTTTTCTTCTACTATGGCAGGCTAAGTGCTTGAGACTTCCCGGGTTCTCGCCCTAGAGATGGAGATCTGGCCACAGCTGGTGTACTGCCGCCTTCACCAGCCATGAACCACCTGAAACTTTGTCTGTGCCGAGGAGGGAGCTAGCTACCAATAACTATGTGATATAGCCACTTCAGATAAGGTGATATGAACTCTTTTTTATTTTTATCCTGGCCCGCAGAACATCACATGTGAGGAGGGGGTGCTAGAACAATTTGCTTATTCAGCTAGATAGTTAAATCGATGGTGTGTCACCAAGACATTTACTATGAACATTATTCATTATAATACCGTACTATCACTGTAATTGTGAGCTGCACTGTGGGAGCGTCCCAGAGCTATTTTCATAGATATTGAGTGCAAATGTTGTAAGGGTAATTTGTTTTTTAAATTTAAGTATAAGGTATGAGTTTCTTGATTCCGAACCGGCTGGTTCAGATGTCTTTGAGTATTACTGGGGTTTCATATTTAATTATTCTCCTGTATTTAAGGGCTGGGGGTTTTGTTTTTCATGCTGTTTCCGGGTGTTAATTTCTAAATAGGTTTTCTGGGCACAAGTTAGGCACCTGTTGGTGCCGTTTCATGCAGGTTTGCTACTGGTCTCACCTTGTCAGGTCAGGCCTATTCTGGCACACTCCTACAGCTGCTAGTATACCACATGGTTTTAATTTTATATATGCACAGATGGCTGATATTAAATTTAATTTTTTTTTAAGGCCTATATATATAATTAATATTCTGAGATTATCAGATTTTAGATGGAATGAAATATACAGGCGGTACTTGTTATTGTAACTTAGGTGTTCTGGCTTTTGCTTGCTAAACTGGTCTTGTTAATTTTGCTTATTATCAAACCATTATGATTAAAGAATTCTTTCTTTCTAAACATGTAACCTTTTTAGGACAAATGTCCTGTGCATTATATGAATCCACTAGTTTTACATTTTGCCTGTCATTATAGCAAGTCTAACTTATCCTTGTATTTCATTACAAATTAAATATTATATATTATTATTTAATTAACAATACTAAGTATTGTTCTTCTATTATTATGACTTATTGCAAATGTTGTCTCAAGCTATAAGTATATCTGTATCTGACAGAAGGGTTACTGTTCTTAGTCTGTCTGCTGACATTATAAAAATGTAAAAGGGGTTGCTGTTGTGATCAATTCAGATTTGCTTTAAAATTTTTACACTCTTATGAAATTAAAGATTTTACAATTTTATAAAATTTATACAGGCTGTGCTGGCACCTTAAGTTTATAATTGTATTTTCTTGTTATTATGGCAAGTCCAGATTTTCTCTACCTTCATGTATGTATTTGATAAAATATGCAGACGGTGCGCCAGGCTTTATAATTGTAATTTGTCTGTGATTATGTGATGTATAGGTATATGTGTGTTATATTATGTGTTTGAATTATATGTTAAAATAATGAACCAGATTGATATATATATATATATATATATATATATATATATATATATATGTGTGTGTGGGTGAATTATTTGAAGGAATGATAATTACATGTTATAATTGAAATTGATTTAGGTGTAACATGGATAATGGAAATTAAGAAAGTTAATAAAAGGTTGTTATTGCTGTTTACCGACCGAGTTTTAATTGCAAGTCCCGTCTCACTGGACCCAGCACATTTTTTGCTTCTCTAGGCCTTCCGCCTAGTTTTAAATAACTAGTGGCGCCTCTTTAAAAAAAAAAGGTTTTTTTTTTATAAAGCATAAAAATTGAAAGAGGGGTTACACTACTTCTTTGTTGCCGATAACGTTGTACACATATATAAATCAGTGGCGAAGTTACATGGAGGCAATTGAGGCAATGCCTACCCTAAAAAATTCTGTAGAATGAAAATTATAAATACGTATGAACTACATAACGTAAAGATTATACATTGTTACTGTGACTGTCAAATTTATTAAACCGAAACGTGCTTTATTGAGCGACCGCTAGATGGTGACAGGTGAGATTCGGCATAGCTCGTTTAAAGCGAATGAGGCAACCTGAACTTGCCTCAGCGTTTTTTGTATACATCGTATGTAAGCAATGTAGTGGTGAGATAGGGAAGTGAAAGGAGGGGGGATTGTTCCGCGCTGTACACATAGAGCGTTGAGCCATGCCTCACTTCTGTGGTCCAAACAGTTAAGTTAAAGCGCCTGTGTTGTTTCTAAGTGTGTTTATTTTATGCGGTTATTAAAAGTGTCACTGTTATTCTGCTGAACTAACAGATGATTAAGATTGTTATTTGAATTATTTGTAACATTAAACATATATATAGAAACTAATCAAGTTTAAAAATTTGAAGTTCAATCAGTTGTATTATTGTGTATGACTAATACAAGGATTATTCAATAGAAACACGTATAAAGCTGTAAAGCATTTTTTATTCAACGATTTTAAAAGAAGTCTCCAATAACATTAAGACATGAGTTCCACTGTTGCGCTAACCTGTAGATTCCCTCCTAGTAAAATTCTTATGGCTGTTTGTGGAACCATTTGGTTACAGCAAACTCTACCTCAGCGTCCGATTTGAACCACCGTCCTTTTAACGATTCCTTAAAAAAAATTTAAGATAAGATTTTTGCCTACCCATTCATTAACTACTAGCTTCGCCACTGATATATATAAAAAATATGCATAAAATTAGTGGCTTGTATAAGTTAATGATTGATCTCCATTAAGTAGTGCACAAGTTTCCAAAGTTTTAATATTATGATGTCCGTAATTAAAACATCAGAGCAGGTATAGTGTGTATGAGGGTACACCGTGTACAAAAATTTTCAACATTTCCTATTGAGCGTTGCTTAGAGTAAAGCTGCGAATCTACAGTGTACGTTTCACAGAACAAACACGCGAAAAAGAAGGGGCACTCCGAAGTCACTCATGGACCCTCAGCATCTTGCAGAGGGTTCATTCCCTAAAGACGAAAAGTCTGTCTATGAATCGTTCCTCTGTAAACACGTGCAGTTACACTGCCCAGCGATCCGCAGGAAGCAAATCGCTATCCACGCTGGACACTTTTTCGGCTTGCACGCGTTATGTTGGTATGGGTTTCGGCACTTACCATTTAAAAAGCGTGCAAATGTAAGAAAATAAACATGAGTGAGGCCAGAAATAACGCGAATTGTGTGTGTGTGTGTGTGTGTGTGTGTGTGTGTGTGTGTGTGTGTGTGTGTGTGTGTGTGTGTGTCTTCCCTGCCTTTTTATTGTGGTAGTCATAATAATAAAATGGAAACGTAAACATTACATAACTGAGACATGCTTGCCTGCCACGAATGATATTGATGTATGTAACAAAATTTTCTGTTTGTACATTTTGAGTGTAAATTAATCCATTATACTATTAACTCATACATGATTTACATTAAAATGAAAAATTATAATTTTATTGCCTGGTAACAAAATTATTTTATTTTTAACAATTACCATTGTTTCAAAAAGTTTAAATGAATTTTCAAGTACTTTACTGTTGTCAAAACGTAAAAGGTTGCAGGTAAACTACCCCTTCTCCTTAACCGATCTTCACCAAAATCGAAAGCCCTTGAGATCTCTACAATTCAGGGACGTATGCAAAAAATTATTTGATTCTGTTTGAATTTGCGGCTGTTATCGTTTGCCATAGAAAAATATCGGTATGGAGAACCATACATGAATTCCATATTCTAAGATTTATTTTTAAAATCATTTTCGAAATGAAATATTACCATAGAAACTACTTCTTTCTACTTACTGCTTCAGCCTTAACCACAGTACTGTGGTCACTAACATATACCACCTCACGTTATCGCACTCGATTTTCACTGATGATGGAAGTCAATGGCATTGCCGAAACATCTGGTTTTATAGAAAACATTGGACTACGGCCAAATATCCCGGGAAGGAATTTTAACGAAAACTACTTCTTTGTTGCCGATAACGTTGTACACATATATATAAAAAATATGCATAAAATTAATGGCTTGTATAAGTTAATGATTGATCTCCATTAAGTAGTGCTCAAGTTTCCAAAGTTTTAATATTATGATGTACGTAATTAAAACATCAGAGCAGGTTTAGTGTGTATGAGGGTTCACCGTGGACAAAAATTTTCAACATTTCCTATTGAGCGTTGCTTAGAATAAATCTGCGAATCTACAGTGTACGTTTCACAGAACAAACACGCGGAAAAGAAGGAGCGCTCCGAAGTCACTCATGGACCCTCAGCATCTTGCAGAGGGTTCATTCCCTAAAGACGAAAAGTCTGTCTATGAATCGTTCCTCTGTAAACACGTGCAGTTACACTGCCCAGCGATCCACAGGAAGCAAATCGCTATCCACGCTGGACACTTTTTCAGCTTGCATGCGTTATGTTGGTATGGGTTCGGCACTTTCCATTTAAAAACCGTGCAAATGTAAGAAAATAAACATGAATGAGGCCAGAAATAACGCGAATTGTGTGTGTGTGTGTGTGTGTGTGTGTGTGTGTGTGTGTCTTCCCTGCCTTTTTATTGCGGTAGTGATAATAATAAAATGGAAACGTAAACAGTACATAACTGAGATATGCTTGCCTGCCACGCACAATATATTTTCTCTTATACATGACTAGCAGAATACCCGTGCTTCGCTACGGAGTTTCACGTTGTACGTAATGAAAATGTTAGTTTAATTAATAAAGTTTAATTAAAGCAGGCTTCTTAAAAATAAATAGCTGTTGCCCACAACTTCGTTCGCGTGGTCTTCAATTTAATGCGATAATATATTTAGAACAGAATCTATTCTATTGGGTTGCCATAGTAACCAGATCTAATAGTTTTTTAAGACCGCAAAGGACCCCCCAGAGGATCGTATCGAAAAAAACACCTGTCCTATGTTGGTTCTCCCGTTGCGTAAAATATTTGTGCCAAGTTTGGTTGAAATCGGTCCAATGGTTTAGGTGGAGACGTGGAAGACCCCAAAGGACCCCCCAAAGGATCGTATCGAAAAAAACACTTGTCCTATGTTGGTTCTCCCTTTGCGTAAAATATTTGTGCCAAGTTTGGTTGAAATCGGTCCAGTGGTTTAGGAGGCGATGTGGAAGACCCCAAAGAACCCCCAAAAGGACCCCATCGAAAAAACACCTATCCTATGTTGGTTCTCCCGTTGCGTAAAATATTTGTGCCAAGTTTGGTTGAAATCGGTCCAGTGGTTTAGGAGGAGATGTGGAAGAAACCTTCGCGGACGTGCGCACAACAACTCACCGAAGTTTCATAGCAATCGGATGAATGGTATAGGAACGCATACGGGACAAACAAAGAAACATTCATTTTTATATATAAGATGTAAACTATACCACTTACTTGACATAAACCGTGATAGCTAAGCTAATGTACAACATATATGTATTAATTATACACATAAATGTTCCTCGATAGACAATCTATCTATTGGCGAAAACTTGAATAAAATCCGTTCAGTACTTCCTGAGATTAGCGATTTCAAACACAGAGAGAAAACGGACCGACTTTACTTTATACTATGTACAGATTTACATTAAAGTGAAAAAATTATAATTTTATTGCCTGGCAACAAATTTATTTTATTTTTAACAATTACCATTGTTTGAAAAAGTTTAAATGAATTTTCAAGTACTTTACTCTTGTTAAAACGTAAAAGGTTGCAGGTAAACTACCCCTTCCCCTTAACCGATCTTCACCAAAATCAAAAGGCCTTGAGTCCTCTACAATTCAGTGACGTATGCAAAAAATTATTTGATTCTGTTTGAATTTGCGGCAGTTATCGTTTGCCATAGAAAATACGCTTGATAAAAAATGTTGCAGGTAAACTACCCCTTCCCCTCAACCAATCTTCACCAAAAACAATAGGTCTTGAGTACTCTACAAATCAGGGCTGTATGCAAAAAATTATTTGATTCTGTTTGAATTTGCGGCTGTTATCGTTTGCCATAGAAAATACCCTTGTTAAAAAAACGTTACTGGTAAACTACCCCTTTCCCTTAACCGATCTTCACCAAAAACAATAGGTCTTGAGAACTTTACAATTCAGGGCTGTATGCGAAACATTATTTGATTCTGTTTGAATTTGCGGCTGTTATCGTTTGCCAAAAAAAACAAATTTCCCTTGATAAAAAAAAACCGTTGCAGGTAAACTACCCCTTTCCCTCAACCGATCTTCACCAAAAACAATAGGTCGTGAGTACTCTACAAATCAGGGCTGTATGCAAAAAATTATTTGATTCTGTTTGAATTTGCGGCAGTTATATTTTGCCATAGAAAAAAAATCTACACACAGACAGACAGACACACAGACACACACACAGACACTTTTCGGAAAAGGACTTTTTTTCATGTTTTGAGTGTAGTACAATCAGAATCTGCAATAATCTCGAACACGATTTTTTTTGCCATCACCATACTTCCATTTCCTTAAGGAATATGGAAGTAATTACCCTTGATAAAAAAACGTTGCAGGTAAACTACCCATCCCCTTAACCGATCTTCACCAAAAACAATAGGTCTTGAGTACTCTACAAATCAGGGCTGTATGCAAAAAATTATTTGATTCTGTTTGAATTTGCGGCTGTTATCGTTTGCCATAGAAAATACCCTTGTTAAAAAAACGTTGCTGGTAAACTACCCCTTTCCCTTAACCGATCTTCACCAAAAACAATAGGTCTTGAGTACTCTACAAATCAGGGCTGTATGGAAAAAATTATTTGATTCTCTTTGAATTTGCGGCTGTTATCGTTTGCCATAGAAAATACCCTTGTTAAAAAAATGTTGCAGGTAAACTACCCCTTTCCCTTAACCGATCTTCACCAAAAACAATAGGTCTTGAGAACTCCATAAGTCAGGGCTGGATGCGAAACATTATTTGATTCTGTTTGAATTTGCGGCTGTTATCGTTTGCAAAAAAAAATTACCCTTGTTAAAAAAAAACCGTTGCAAGTAAACTACCCCTTTCTTTCAACCGATCTTCACCAAAAACAATAGGTCGTGAGTACTCTACAAATCAGGGCTGTATGCAAAAAATTATTTGATTCTGTTTGAATTTGCGGCAGTTATCGTTTGCCATAGAAAAAAATCTACAGACAGACACACACACAGACACTTTTCGAAAAACGACTTTTTTTCATGTTTTGAGTGTAGTACAATCAGAATCTGCAATAATCTCGAACACGATTTTTTTTGCCATCACCATACTTCCATTTCCTTAAGGAATATGGAAGTATAAAATCTACAAACACACAGATAGACAGACACACAGACACTTTTCGAAAAATGACTTTTTTTCATGTTTTGAGGGTAGTACAATCAGAATACAATAATCTCGACCACGATTTTTTTGCCATCACCATACTTCCATTTCCTTATGGAACATGGAAGTAAAATACTAGATATAGAATAAGATTTGTAGGAAAAACAAAAATGTGTTTTGTTTTAATGTGTTTGTGTTGTGTTACTGTAATAAACTGACAGTTTAATAAACTGACTGATTTTAGTTCTATAGTTTTCCAAACAAGTTTTCAGTTTTGCTATATCATATATTATTTATTATGTTTTTGCATAACCTGAGAGTTTCGTTCATTTTAAGAAAGAGTATCATAAATGGCGTAAGGTTCTTGTGCAAGTGGTGATGGTGCATCACTGATTTTGTTAAATGTTTGATTTATGAATGCAGAATTTGAGCAGCATGTGAAATTTATTAAGTTTATTGATATATTACTTCCATATTCCTTAAGGAATGGAAGTATGGTGATGGCAAAAAAAATCGTGTTCGAGATTATTGCAGATTCTGATTCTACTACACTCAAAACATGAAAAAAAGTCGTTTTCCGAAAAGTGTCTGTGTGTCTGTGTGTCTGTCTGTCTGTCTGTCTGTCTGTAGATTTTTTTTCTATGGCAAACGATAACTGCCGCAAATTCAAACAGAATCAAATAATTTTTTGCATACAGCCTGGTTTTGCAGAGTTCTCGCGACCTATTGTTTTTGGTGAAGATCGGTTGAGGGAAAGGGGTAGTTTACCTGCAACGGTTTTTTTTTAGCAAGGGAAATTTTGTTTGTTTGGCAAACGATAACAGCCGCAAATTCAAACAGAATCAAATAATGTTTCGCATACAGCCCTGAATTGTAGAGTTCTCAAGACCTATTGTTTTTGGTGAAGATCGGTTAAGGGAAAGGGGTAGTTTACCTGTAACGTTTTATGTTTTAACAAGGGTATTTCCTATGGCAAACGATAACAGCCGCAAATTCAAACAGAATGAAAAGATTATTTGCATACAGCCCTAAATTGTAGAGTTCTCAATACCTTTTGTTTTTGGTGAAGATCGGTTAAGGGAAAGGGGTAGTTTACCTACAACGTTTTTTTAACAAGGGTATTTTCTATGGCAAACGATAACAGCCGCAAATTCAAACAGAATCAAATAATTTTCTGCATACAGCCCTGATTTGTAGAGTACTCAAGACCTATTGTTTTTGGTGAAGATCGGTTGAGGGGAAGGGGTAGTTTACCAGCAACGTTTTTTATCATGCGTATTTTCTATGGCAAACGACAACTGCCGCAAATTCAAACAGAATCAAATAATTTTTTGCATACAGCCCTGATTTGTAGAGTACTCGCGACCTATTGTTTTTGGTGAAGATCGGTTGAGGGGAAGGGGTAGTTTACCTGCAACGGTTTTTTTTATCAAGGGAAATTTTTTTTTTTTTTGGCAAACGATAACAGCCGCAAATTCAAACAGAATCAAATAATGTTTCGCATACAGCCCTGAATTGTAGATTTCTCAAGACCTATTGTTTTTGGTGAAGATCGGTTGAGGGAAAGGGGTAGTTTACCTGCAACGTTTTTTTAACAAGGGTATTTTATATGGCAAACGATAACAGCCGCAAATTCAAACAGAATCAAATAATGTTTTGCATACAGTCCTGATTTGTAGAGTACTCAAGACCTATTGTTTTTGGTGAAGATCGGTTAAGGGGAAGGGGTAGTTTACCTGCAACCTTTTACGTTTTATTTTCTATGGCAAACGATAACAGCCGCAAATTCAAACAGAATCAAATAATGCTTTGCATACAGCCCTGATTTGTAGAGTACTCAAGACCTATTGTTTTTGGTGAAGATCGGTTAAGGGGAAGGGGTAGTTTACCTGCAACGTTTTTTTATCAAGCGTATTTTCTATGGCAAACGATAACAGCCGCAAATTCAAACAGAATCAAATAATTTTTTGCATACGTCCCTGAATTGTAGAGGTCTCAATGACTTTCGATTTTGGTGAAGATCGGTTAAGGGGAAGGGGTAGTTTACCTGCAACCTTTTACGTTTTAACAAGAGTAAAGTACTTGAAAATTTATTTAAACTTTTTGAAACAATGGTAATTGTTAAAAATAAAATAATTTTGTTGCCAGGCAATAAAATTATAATTTTTGCATTTTAATGTAATATAATATTTTTCATTTAATACAGCAATAAAAAGGCAGGTAAGACACAGCCTGGCTGTTTGGCTGAAAATGATTTTAAATATAAATCTTAGAATATGGAAGTCATGTATGGTTCTCCATACCGATATTTTAGATACACTGTGTAATTAGTTATTATATTTCATTTTAGTTATTTTACGTGTTCTTTATTTTATGACTGTCACAAAAACAACTGTGTAATATATTGATATAATTAATGAAGTCCTTATATTGTTTTGAAATGTTATTTCAAATTATAGGCACTGCGACTACTGAAATTGTGGGACACATGGTTTAACAGGAATGTGTTGGAAGAATAAAGTCTGATTTATCAGTGGATGGTGTCAGTGAGTGCAATTAATATTAAAACATTCTTATGAATTATTTAAATGGACATGTGTGTGTGTGGCACATGCATGCATGCATGCATGTGTGAGAGAGAGAGAGAGAGAGAGAGAGTGAGTGAGTGAGTGAGGGAGGGATTGAGAATCTGTCTAAAATTCTAATGACTGAAGAAAAAGATCTTTGTTGATATAAGTGGGAACCTTTTGAAATGTTTTTTGTTTTATCATTTGTTTCATATGATGATATTGTTTCCTTCCAATTAATTATTTATTGATGTGGGTGCTGATTGATTTTTATTACATTGGGTGCAGTTCACGATATGTTATAGGTTATTTTAAGTGGGCATATTCAAGTATGGATACAATTAATTTGCTGAGTTTGTATTGTCAGTTTTTGCACATAAGCAACAATGAAAAGAAGTGGTTGGGTAGTGTTAATAATGGCCACATAAAACTTTACCTCCAACTGACTTCTCCACTGTCAAATTATATAGTATGGTCTGGCCTTTTCACTACATAGTATACATCATTGGCTAGTATAATGGATATGCAGTTTTTGTAAGGAAGAAGATCCAGGACCAGTCTTATTATTTTTGAATATATAAAAATTAAATCGTATGACAACATAACTTATTTTAGGGTGATACAGTTTGTGGCTATAATAACATATTAGTTCATTTTTATACATTAAATAGTTTCTAAAACAAAAACTAAAATATTAATGAAATTTAATACAACTACCTTTGTGTAATTCAAGGAGTGAATGTGTTAGATATAATAAAAATAATGATTATTATTAAGTATTCAAGTATTTAGTACAGTATATATTAAGTATATGTTCTATTAAATAGTGGACATTTAGTTTGGTTAGAATACTTAAAATAATCTGCTGTTCACTGTTGTTAAACTAAGGATGTTTTTTGAAGAAACAAAATTTTAGTTCCCTCATTCCAGTTAGAAGTATGGCTTTCAAAATGGAGTACAATTCCCTTTAGTTCAGTAACAGTACTTAGAATTTGTTTTTTATTGTACACATACAACATAATTGCTTGTATAACACAGAATCTGCTGTTTTCCTTCATATACACCAAAATAGTTTTCTTACAGTGTTTAAAGTAGTCAATTTGAAAATTTGAAATAGAAAATATGTTAAAGGTTGGAGACATGATTTTCATTTCACTTAGATTTTTAGAGCTCCAGATACATCAAGCATTTATCCTTAGCAGTATGTTTAATCATTTTTATCTAAAACTGTCACTTGTATTGAGTTGTTTTAGTAATAATATTAATTTAACATGTACTTTAGACATAGATGAAATGTATCACACTACATCAAAGTAAGATTATAATGAGATATAATGAGAAACTCAGTACATCTTTATCGTATACTGTTTTAATTACTCTTATAATCTGCCATCAAGAAACAAATCACATTTTTTTATCTATGGTTGAAATGTGTGTGTGTGTGTGTGTGTGTGTGTGTGTGTGTGTGTGTGTGAGAGAGAGAGAGAGAGAGTGGCTTTTTATACAAAGGTACAGAAATGTCAACTCTTATATTTGTCTCACGAGAATTTAGTAATTATGCTGTTGTGTGTGTATGTTTACTCATGTGGAATGTGATTATCAGTTGCAACAGTGTTTAAATTGATGAGATTTTATGGTAATCGATGTAGTACTCATTTTTCCTGCTAAAAAATTAAAAATTATGTACATGTTTCTTACTGAGAATGTATATTTGTTGTGGTTTGATAGTTTACATTCTAGTTATAGAAATAATAATTGTATGTACTTAAATAAATTTTGTTTTCTAGGGGTAAATATTTATAATGGTAGTATCAGGTGAGAACACCGAATCAGCTGCTAGATCTGTACCACCTTCTACCATTACAGTACAGCCCAATGCAACACAGCCCTTTTCTCCAGTTGAAGAAGAATTTTACTGTAAACTGATACTTTATACGGAAATTCTGAATACAAGGTTTCAATCACTTATAGATTGTATAATTTACTATAGTATTTATTTTGTATTATGCATGCACGCGGACACACACACACACACACACACACACACACACACACACACACACACACACACACACACACACACACACACACACACACACACACACACACACACACAATATTTCCTCTCTTCCTAACAGTGTCCGGAGACATGTTTACATACATTATTAGACATGTTATATATACAAGGGTAGTTCCAAAAGTAAGGTACATTTGAAAGAAATAAGTAGAAAGTTTGTTACAACTATTTTAAATTACGTACCAAAATGAAGCTTGTTTGTTGCTTATTTATCAGTATCATCCCCAAACCAGTTTAAACATTTGTAGGAACATGACACTAATTTTAACATACCCTCTTCATAGAACAAAAAAATGTACGTCCAATTTTTTTTAACCTCTCTGAGTCTGTTGTCTCACTTTTAACTTCTTCATTTGAGGAAAATTATTTTCCTGGAAATATTCCGTCAGCTTCCTGAAGAGGTGGAATTCACAGGGGGCACGATCAGGGCTGTATGAGTTATGCTCAAGAGTTTGACACCCTATTCTCTTGATTTCTTGAAGTGTTCTTGCATCGGTATGGGGAACTACATGGTGTGGAAAACCTTTACACCTTGTGTCATCATTACAACATGTTTTTGACAAATAGCTTCCTGTAATTTGTGTAAAGTTTTAATATAAAATCAGCATCAATTGTGTCTATTTGTGAATGAAATTAACTGACAACATTCCCTTCTGTCCCAGAACACTGTCATCATAACTTTATGAGAAGAAATTATTGCCTTGATTTTTTTTCAACTGAAAATCCCCAGTGTTTCCGTTATCATTGACTCGCTTTTTCTTTCTGGGTGGTATTTTGGTAGATCCACATTTCATACCCATTGACAGTACTATCTAGGAAGACTGGTTCTTCCCGATATTGCAGCAGGTTTGTCAATGGTGTACTATTTGTTTTGATTTAAGTTGTTTATTCATTTCTTTGGGCACTCATTCGACTGAAATTTTCCGTTAGTTTAGAGCATCATGAACAATCCAATAAGCAGAAACTTTTGTTAGGTTAAGTGTGTATACAATATCCTTTAGTTTAATATTTCAGTCGTTTACCGAAAGATTTTTAACACAATGTTCATTTCAGCATTTTGTGCAGTTTGAGTTCTTCGTGCATGTCCTTTTTTGAACAGTGATGTCCTTTTTTGAACCAACTATGCCACACTGACACTTGTTTACATGAAAGTACAATCTCACCTCACACTTCAACAATTTCTTTATGGCTTTTTGTTGGATTCTTTTGATTTACATTCAGAAATTGAATAACCGCTTGCACTACTACACTGGATGGGATTTCAATCAGAGGCATTGTTTTAAACTGACTGATGTAACCTCACCACAAACAACAACAATAGACAACCACTGCTACCTACATTAAATCTTGCAATGAAAGAGGCTCAGGATCATAATTATTATATTTCTATCTGGATGGCAGCACTAAAAATTTTTGGAGCCATCCTTGTATGTTATCAATAAGAAACAAGAAACTTACGCTTTTCCTAACACAAGAAATTATCAGTTGTAATGTTGATGTTGATTTCTGTAGTTTATATGTAGTGTAGAATATTTAATGGACCATAGTTTTTTTAAAAATAATAAACAACTGATATAAAATAGAATATAGAATTTTAAAACTCATGAAGTTTGTCTTACAATAATGTGTCTGTTGACTCAGAAGTGCCCAAGCTATAATAAATATGTGTCTCCCTTTACTACTTCTTTATAACAAGGAAATTAGTATAATAAAGTGTTGTCAGATAGTGCGATATCCAAGACTGTAGACTGAAAACAAACATCATTCAAAAGTTAAGAATGGTCCAAGAGATTAGATAGGAGGCAATTATTTCAGATTTTGAAGAACTAACCAACAAAGCTAGTACTGTGCGGACTCCACCAATAGGAGAAGACAGGTGAATGTGAACCAGAAATTTTCAGAAAAAGCCACATTTGTTTGCAGATATGTTAGAGATGTTTCACCATAAGAAGAAAAACACTTTAAAATAAACGTTTTAAAGTTTCATCTTCTGAACTTGATTGTGTACTCTAATGTCTACAAGAGAAATGAACAAAATAAAAATCACAACATTAGCTGGTAACAACTAACAAGAGAGGCCATTTGAAGTTTACTATTCATTTTTATATTACTATTTTTTGTTAAAATTATGCCATTTCAAGGTAAGTTGGCTGAGTTGTGTCCTACAGACCTGTTTCACTACTACTGATAACTGTCAAAATTACAAGAAACGTTACTCCTCAAGAGATAAAACCAATACTTGAGGGAAACCAAGGCATATTATCACATCATTTGGATTTCAGAGAAAACAATCTGTGATGGATCACGCATATAAACATAATAATGGACATAACAGACAGAAAGAAAGAATGCTCCATCATATTTAGGGATTCAGTGCATCAGTTTGATAAAGTCTGGTTTGAAGGGTTATATCATAAAATGGATCAGCTAATTACTTCTCAATATAGGCAGCTACTGAAATTGCTCTGTAAGATTCAGTGATTTTGAACTCGAGATTTGATGATATGGTATTCTTACAGTTACAGCCCAGACTTCTAATATAGTAAAACACTAATTAAAAACTGTATGTTAATCACACAGAATCAGTGGTTTTCTTCAGGCTTAAAATACAAAAAGTATTAAAAAATTGATCTGTAAACAAAAGATGTCGACTGTGAAGTAAAATAATATTAGGAACTTAAAAAAAGTCAACTTAGCAATAATGTTCCCAGCCTAGATTCATCTGTGACAGGCTTTTAGTTAAAGTGGTAACATTATATGGAATTTACCTGTTTACAGATTATTTGTTACTTCAGTTGTTTCCAACTGGCTCTGCCTTTGCTTTGCAACTTTTTCATAACGCATAATTTTTCTACTTTGAATAAGGAGCAGTGATATTATTTATTATATTTGACAAATGCAGATGTACTTAATGAAATATTAACTGATATCTTGTTATTAATATTTGTTAAAAACTGAAAGACCAACACAGAAGACTAAAGTCAGAAGGCTCAGTTTTTTGTACATGTTCATTATAAATAGTATTCATCAGCTTTTATTTTCAAAGTGATTGGCAATATAATTAAGAAATTGTGTATGTGTGATTTTTCAATGTATACTATGATATAATTAATATTTTAATTTTTTCTTCAACAGAGTACGGCTTTGGGATGTCATCATTCTAGTACCTAATGCGTTATTTCTTCTTTTCCTTGTGTTTCGTTTTAATAGAGCACGGCTTAAACTAAGAGCAACAAGCAGTCCAATTTTTTTTGCATTTTATGGCCTGGTGAGTAGAAAAATTGGTGATTTATAAAAACTGTAATTACTATAATTTCCATGTATTTGTTTATACAAATTACAAAAATAACTACCGCCATACCGGAGGCTATTAAATAAACTTCACCCACAAAGTGTTCTATAAATATTAAGTATATTGTATTAGTTAGAATGTATTAAAAATGACAACAAGTTTTTTGTTTTTCTGATTTGGTGCTCTAAAATTAGAGACTTAACACAACATCCAGATGACTTGTGATCTAGAAAATAGTGTTTTTAATGGTATAAGGATGTAGTGTTTGTGTGTGTGTGTGTCCTACATGCTTGTAGGAGTATATACAAGGGGGATCAAAAAATAACCAGAATTTTCAAATATAAACTGTTTTATATATTTTTACAAGTTAACAAACTTATCCCCTTCAAAGTACTCCATTTGAAGCTAAGCACTTGTCCACACGTTTTTTGTACTTCCCGAAGCAGTTCTGATACTCTTCCGAAGTAATACCTTTTAGTAATTCCATTGTTTTTCTTCACTTCTTTCACATCCACAAAATGGTTACCTTTAAGCTCTCTTTTCATGTGAGGACACAAAAAGAAGTTGCAAGGAGCAAGGTCTAGGGAGTATGGGGGATGAGGAAGCAGGGTCATGTCATTTTTTGTCAGGAAACGTGCACTCTCAAGGCCATATGGGGGGGGCGGGGAGTGAGTTGTCATGGTGGAACACCCACTCCCCACACTGGCACAACTCAGGGTGTTTTCTCCTCACTGCGTCACGCAACATTTCAATACCATACCAACAGGTAGAATTCCTGGTTAACAGTTTGATGCTGGGAAGGAATTCTGTGTGACCATTCCATTAGCATCAAAAAACAAATCGACATTGTCTTCACATTTGACTTCACTTGTTTTGCTTTTTTGGGATGTGGGGAAGATGGCATCTTCCACAGGCTTGACTGCTGTTTGGTCTCTGGATCATATCCATAGCATCAGCTTTCATCACCAGTAATCAGCACACATCCAATCAAGACTGTTTTTTGGTCATGGGTGAGCATGCGAGGCACAAATTTTGCTGTAACTCGATTCATTTTTAATTCTTTGCTTAAAATGCATTGACAGGAACTCCATGAGACTCCAGACAAATCAACAAGTTCATCAATTGTTCTGCGACAATCTTCCAGGATCAGTTCCTGAATTCTCGGAATGTTTTCTTCCGTTTTGCTCGTCGAGAATGAGGCAGGTCTTCAATTGACATTTCCCACTTTTTAAACAAGAAAACTTTTGAAAATGGGTAAACTTGTGTTTTCCCCATTGCATTTTCCTTGTAAGCTATTTTAAGCATTACAACTGTCTCTGCTGCCATTTTCCCTAACAGAAAACAAATCTTCACAGACGAACATTATTCCTTTTAGTCAGCCATCGCAAAAATTGACAAACTAACTGTAGGAGCTTGAGAAAAAAATTCCCCATACAACAGTACAACCTCGCTCGCTGATGCTAGCCAGCATCATGCAGTAAGTACCAGCAACACGCACCTATCAGCGGAAACCAGTACTACAACCGGCGCACCTGCTATTCCATGATTCTGTTTATTTTTGGGCCCCCCTTGTATATTAAAAAAAAAGAGGTAAGTCAGTCTGTGATAATTTCAGAAGTAATCTGAAATAAATGTGAAATATATGAAAGAAATGTGTAAGCTTTTTGTACTTTTTGTACCATCTTTATGACTGTGGTAAGGTAGTATGCTGAAGGGATCTTTGTTCTTCAGACCAGGAAGAAATATCAGACTTTTACAGCATATCAAACTTTGATAAATTCTCTGGGTTCAGTATAGAACTTTTGTTTGTAGTTTACATATTAAAAACAGGCATTGGTTAGAGCCCTAAAATGAAGTTACATAGTCAATAGAAAGTTTTACATATGTCTGGGAATGGATTTGAATAATGCAAACCAGATAAGGTCTGGACATTAACAAGAGGGTAATTCTATAAAATGATGAAGTATTGAAAAATGAAAACTCATGTGAATAACTATTAGTAAACTTGTACTGGTATCGTTATGAAGAGATAGGTATGTATTGGACACTTAGATCTATATAAGAGAATATGTTCATGTAGTTAAGGTTTATGTAAGGAAAATAATAACAAACACTTATAGCTCTATAAAATATACAGAAAATGGAGGATGAGCATAAGTATGAGTTAGGGTCCCCAGTGACAGGAGAAACCGTAAAATATAGAACAACAATTAAATTTAGAAGAATTGGTTAATTGGATTACATGGAGAGAATGGGTTGAAGCAGTTACCAAAATGAATTTTTTGTTGAGAATTAGAAGGAAAGCTAAGAGAAAGAATAACACATAATGGTTGCTAGAAAGTTGAAGCAAATAAAATTAACTAATGGGGAAAACTAGGGTAGAGGATGATATTTTTACATCTAGACTGTCTTGATTACATAAAGAATTTAAAAATGTGATCACAGACAGACATGTGCTAACATCTCTCTTCATTTGTTTCTTCTTAGCTCTTTCAATTTCGCGATCTGAACAGTTTTTAAGACATTTCAAAATTTTCATCCAACAAGGTATTCTGTGTCTGTGATCGTATGAGTAGTTCAACAGATACCAGTACATTTCCCATTCGTTGATAATTACATAATGTTCGAGATATTCTGAGGTGGCCAAAACTCAATGATTGAAATTGTTCTATTATAAACTACAATTTCTTTTTGGTAAAAACTACATTGGCCTTGCACCCATGGTGGGGAGAATAGACAGATGAATAAAATTATATTCCATAAATGTATATATTCATTGTAATATCATTGATAAAAACAAGACATAACCATCTATAAAGAAATTTACAATACCCAAAGAAAGATGTTATGTAAAGATTTTGATACATGAAATTGAAATTATGTTATTAATACTCTTCATAATATAAGGAAAATACCATATTGGTCCAAATATAAGACAATTTTTTCCTTAAAATGCCTTTTCAAAAACTATACCTATATATATGCAACCTAACATATAAACATTTCGTGTTTGTAACTGCAAAAGTGTACCATATTTTGTATGATTCGCCAGCTGCACAGGCTTGCCACATTTGTAGCATGAATCAAGGAGGTGCGTGTTATAATGAGTTCAAGGTCAAGTCAAGGTACGTAGCTGAATCTGTTTCACAGCATTACATGAAAGTCAGCAAAACATTATACCAACACTCCCTTAACCACCGGGGAGTTAATCAAATTCGTTTTGCCAAATTTGTTCATATAGTTTCTCGAGACATTGAACATCTCCCTGCTCTGTCAACCAGGGAGTTTGGCGAATCACTGTGGCCGATTTCATTCAAAAATTTTCTGCATGACTTAAAACCATTTCCCCACTCCCCTTGTAGGGGAAATTGATGAACCATTTGGCCGGATTTGGGCACAGATTTTCTGTCCGACTGCATGTCAATTCCCCATGTGTGACCTCGCATGATTCCTTAATAAATCGGCTACTGATTGCCATACAAACATGAGACTGGTACTGTTGTCTTAGTTTTGAAGCCCTCTACAGCCTCCAATAAGCTGTCAAGTGCTACTGTGGACAAGAAGGGTGCAAAATCAGTTATAGTTGGATCTGCAGGCAATGAAAAATCACACAAATTACTGTGATACTAAGGATAACTGCTGATGGTAGAAGAATTCCACTATATGTTACTTTGAAGAGAAAAATGCTTCCAAGGGGTCAGTTACCAGTTGGGATTATTTTTCGAGCACAGGAAATGGATGACGGGAGTGGATGACTCCTTAATAATAAAATGGAAGAAATTATGGTAGATTGGTTTAAAATTGTTTGGGGACATTGACCAGGTGTTTTACTAGGGCAGAGAGTCATGATAATTTTTTATGCTTTTCTGGGTCACACAAATGAGAAAATAAAGAATCTGGTTGCAGAAATGAACACTGATCTTGTTATAAACCCTGGGCTTCTCAGCTTCAAGTTCTAGCTTCGTAATCATCCTGTAAGAAAATCAAAAGTGAATCCATTGCAGAGGGGTTTAAAAAATGTAGCGTTTCTTATAACATGGATGGGGGTGAGGATGACATTTTTGGAAAGACTCCAGTTATGATTCTGATTGTAGTAGCAGTAATGAAGACGGACTTTGAGAAGAAAACAAGAATGATGACTGGGGCTAAAAATAATAAGGCATTTTATTACTTATAGTTTCACCTTTAATGTAAAATATCCAATTTCTTTAGTTTTACCTCAAGGTATGGTATTTAGACCATTCTTTCTAATGGAACTCAAAAATTCAGGGTTGTCTTATTTGCAGGTTCTTTTTTCTTTCTTGAAAAACAAGGAAAATAAAAAAAACGTGTTGCCTTTTATGGGAGGCATATTTGGGTCAATACAATATGTGAAAAATTTTATTACCACGTGTGTGTGTTATTTTGTATGGCCCGCAGTGCTGACCATAGTTTAGACCACAGTGGTGGTCAGATTGATGTTTCTAGAAACAGCAGATCAGTTAGTGAAACTTTCATGCAAGTGGGGCCTGACTATAAAATTAGCAGGAATTAGAATAATTTACTGCTAACACATAGATGTAATCAGTACTTCCTTCTATTGTGTCGAAGCTTTTGGGTAAAAATTAACAAAATTGTAACGTCACACTAAAATAAATATTTCTAATTGTGTAAGATACATTTGTGTATTTCATGAATAATAACAGGTTAAAAACAATGCTGTTACAGGTGTTTTTGAACGTGGTGATAAGTGTGATACGGTGTATCGTTTCAATGACAGTAAATGCTGCTGCTGTGGTGGGAGGTTATGTTGATACAATTTTATGGATAACCGTCCGTTTCTTTCTACTATCAACAGAAATGAGTGTTGTTATATTTGGACTTGCTTTTGGTAAATACTTTTTTTATTATACATTGTCTGTTTATTTTTTATCAGTTATTAGTAGAAAATACATTATTAGTAGGAAAGAAGCCATGTTAAAAATTTTCATTTATTTTCTGATTTTCGTAATTTACATGAGAAGCTTTATTCAATGGATATTCAAATTATTCAGTACTATTAAAGGCTGTATATAACGTGTTTGTAAATAAACTTTATTTACAGGTAGGAATTTGTGAATGTACTTAATAAATATGTATGTTGTAAAAAAGTAATGTTTTGAAAACAATATTTTGTAATTTATATTTTGATGAATTTGACTCTAATTAAACGTGTTATGCCCCATGTTCTTTGGGAGCCATTTATATTTAACGTATATAAATGGAATTGGCAATTAACTGAGTAATTATGTTTGCCATGCCATTTATATTTAGTGTAATTATGCTAATTATGATTATTATTGAATTATCCAATTATAAATTGGTAAATTGGGTCTAATTAACTTCGTGTACTAATTGTATGTATTCAAACAGAGTTGTAATTGACATTAATGTTAATACACATATGAAAGTAACTTATATTTGTCGGATTAGACTCAACATATTTGTCAAATCAATATGATTGTATGAGCCTGTTAATCAGACATTTCAATGATCGATTTGGTTGTGTCCATTGATAATTAGCATAACTCTGAGACTCTTTATGAAAATGCTTAGAATGTGATAAATTAATTGTCAAGGTTAATTTGCAATAATGAACGCAAGATTTAAGTATATAAAAAATAATTACTTATTTATTATATTGTTAGTTAAGTAAGTTACTATATCCTGCAAATACATAATTAAAAACACATAATAACAAAATACAATAATATTCGTTCGTTGTTTCCTGAAAACACAAACATATGGTACATTCAAATACAACACAATAATATACATATACAAACAATAAACAATCAAATATATTTTATCCCTAGCTAAATGCGTTCATTATGCTCAGATGAATTACTTTAATGTTAACTTTATAAGATTTATGATTTATATAACTTTACAAAATCTCTCGGGAGTAGCTCTTCGAAAAGATGAGACAGTACAGTAGTATATGTATCACTAAGATTTAATAAACATAAAGGCTTATCTTGCAAAAGGGTTTATCCAAAATTCCATCGGCGTAAGATGACATCCGCTGGTGGACTCGTCGTACATCCTAATCACTGTTAATTGAAAAACACTTCACTTCACTTCACTAATTTCCACTCTCGTTATGTGTATTGTGTTGTTGTACTCCCCGCTGGTGTCGAGTGTTTGAGTTCAAGTGTTAAGATGTCAATATCGTCATTAAGATGAATTACTCTTAGAGTTTGCTGTGTGCGTGTTCATAATTAACTATTTCATCTATCTTGGACGTAGTGTATTCTATGTGCGTACTTGTGTTCGGTATAGTTCATTCAGTTCAAATGTTCAACATAGCGAATCATTATGATGTAATAGTGTTTGAATTGTCACCCACTGTTATACTCTCAGAATGTTAATCACTTGTATTATTATGTTGCGTGTCGGTCGTAGTTTGAAGTCACGTACGCACTGATATTTAATGATAGTTATGTTTGTACGCACAACTGTCGAACAGACTTTTATGTAATTGAGATTGTATTGAATGCCTAAGTTCACTTATGACCGCGACATGGTTACGAGTTCACCGAGTTAAAAGTTCGGTAAGTCGCGCAAACTATTTCAATTACTAACTGTATTACCGCTCCAACTACTACTATAACCAACTGTCTTACTGTCGTATTAACTTACTGACGTACTTACAGACTTACTTACAGACTTACTTACAGACTGCCGCTCCGCGTCCTCGCAAACAGTTTTTATCAAACATACTACCCAGAAGGCCAAATTTTATATTTCCACGCCCTTTCGGATTGGCGATAGGTTCCCTTAAATTCCTACTACCCTGCAGATCTCGTCATCAGTTTCCCGATTCGTCGTTCGAACCCTTCTTACTCTCTCCTTGAGTTCTTTAGGAAGATGCCCAACGCTGGTTGGTTGCCGACATCCCCGGAATATTCCAGCGACGAACGTTGTACAGATTCTCAGAAACTAGAGCAATTCCCTCGCCTGTCTGTCAACCTTTGTTTCGACGTTGTCGAGGTTCTCTGACTTAGCTTTTGTTAACAGTCTGCAGTGTCCTGGTCAATTGTTCAATTTACTCTTCGCTCGTTCCGCCGATTATCAACTCTTCGCTGGAGACGTCCCTAGTCGAATCCCACGCTTTCTAGTCGTAAATTTTAGTTAGCTGTCATGGTTTGTTTTCATGCTGGGCAGGGCGTACTTTCAGTATTCACTAAGTTTACGTTCTATTGTTTATATGTTTGTCGAGATTTCTCTGTACCCCTTTGTAGCTGGGTGTAGCCTTTCTTATTTGTGCTCGTTACAACTCACCCCCACAGCATGTGTTCCATTTCATTTCTGCGTAACCAGGCAGCTGGACTAAGTCTTTGTTTCGTTCGCTAGGTGTTGTAAATTGTAACAAACTTTGAGCTGTCAATGACGTTCCTTAAATTCTTATTGTGTCGTGTACACAGACGTTTTTTCCTTGTCTTCGCACTGGTGTCGGGTCTGAGTGTCCCTAATTCGTCATTATTTACGACCCGGGCTTGTGTCCGTCAACTCGAGTGTGTGAACGTGCCACTTGATCGAGAAATTAAAATTTTTAAAATTTCGATCACTATAATATGAACAAAGTAAAAAAAAGTGTATTACATCTGCGCTTGTGGAAAAAAGAGTTTGTATTCTTGTATTAACATAACACTGAGTATATCATACAAAAATAGCACTACACGGGTGTAGTGAAGAATAAGATAATGTTAGTCTTTACATTTTATAATATGCAGCAGGGAGAAGTTAATGAACAAATATTGTACAGTAGGTTTACGATAATTTGGCCCTCTGGGTATTCTGGCTAGCGTCATTATAAAAAAAAAGTTTTCATATAAAAAATGTGAACAGCGGAGAACAGCACAATATTAATTCCATTTTTAGAATGAAAGGTAACTGTGATGCTCAATGTTTTTGTTTGTGTCAAACCCTTTGTTATAATACAAATGTGTTTTGGTATAATATTTCATAATTTTCATGAATACATTTTCAATTTAAAACATACAGAGTAATGAAGTATAACATCATAGTAAATATAATTAAAATAACGGTACAGTAGGTGATAAATTATGCATGGGGACAAAATAATGCAATAGATTATAAGGGCATTAATCTTTGTGTATTCTGGCATTTTCCAAATCCAGCCTGGCTGTCCATCACAATAGGCCGGAATATCGCGAGCCTACTGTACTAATAAAAAGTGAGTTTAAAACTTTTTCCCTGTAGTCTTGTACCTCGTATAGTTTCTGTGTTTTTTTTTATTTCCTTTCTTCAGTCTCCTATACCTTCTGTACTTTTTTCTAGTATGTATATGAAGTAATTTTCTATGCCTTATTAGCATACTTCTGTATCATGTTTCTTTTACTCCATGTAGTCTACAAATATATTTAATATTAGAATGATTTCATTCGTTGCCTAAAAATTTAAATGCGTATTGTTTAAATATAACATTAACATAAATTGTTTTTAACACAGTATTGAACTACATAGCTAGTTATATTAACTCTTTATATTATTCGTGTGTGTATAATTGATTCATTAGAAGCCTGTTTTATATATATTCATGTGAATATTGAATACATTTTAGGGCATTTAGATAGCCGAAGTAGTATACGTCATGTTCTGCTAGCTACCTCATTCATCTCTCTTGCCTTTTCTACTAGCCAAGGTGTTCTGGAAGTTTTTGCACCAGATGAAAGTTTTCGTATACACTCGAAAGATTTTAATCTCTTTGGTCATGGTGGTATGCTCTTCTGGTTCTCCAGTTCAGTTATGTTTTCATTGGTAAGGTTTTTTTTATATTAGCATAATATTAGCAACTAATTCATTATACTGGTATATATATTTATTATTGTACTATTATATATTATATTACATACCTTATACATTATGTTACATTATATTTATTATATTGACAGAATATTCATTATATATTATAAAACGTATGATTTAGAGACCAAGATTATGAAAAATTGCCACTTTTGTTTGTTTGTTTTTTAAGTAAATTTTGATGGTAATTTTTAAGAGGCTAGACAAGATACTTTAAACTGTAATCCGTATTTTAATTGCATTTTATTACTTTGAAATTTTGTATGATTTTTTTTAATTGGAATTAGTCAGCACTTTAATTAAATGTCAAAATTCAAGATGTTAAGACCTTGTTTATTCACTGTTATTTTTGTGACATCTTCATTTCAGTACATCTTCAAGCCATCAGTATTCAGTACCATTGCAAGAAAATTTTACCGTTTGGTTCCAGTAATTTATATTGTAACTTAATTTGTTACATTTATAAATTTGAAAATTGTATTCATAAATTAAAATTGTTAATAACATCGTTTTTAAGACCTGATTTCATCTTATATAAGTCAACAAGTCTTTAATGTTGAAATTTAGTCTTCAGATATTGTTAACATTACATTTTTGTTTCATTTAATATAAAAATTGTACATTCTTAATTATCGAGGTCTTTGTATGGTATGTAGAATATGTATTAGAATTAAATAGAATAGATAAATAATAAGATTGGTTGTAAATATGAACTTACTTCATATTGTTCATATGAACAACTGTAAACAAATGTCATGTTCCAATTTTTGTAAATAGTTATAAAACCCCTACATAATTTGCATACCTGCTTATTCCGTCCTTATTGAGCTGCTTATTCCCTTCCTTCTTCCTTCTCTTCCACACTTCATGTATTCTATCTTGGTGTTTCTCTCTTTTTTCATCAGACCAAATGGCACTGGTCTTCTTTTTGGGCTTTGCCTGGAAACCTGCAAAGTTCTGTAACTTTTTTGTGAGCAGTTAACATTCTTTTATGTCCTCTTGGTTAATTTATAGCTTTGTGTCTTTTCAGTTTCTTTAATCCAAATATTAGCCGTTCTAATTTTGAAGGTGTCCTTAAAAAGCAATCCTTTTTTTAATTGTATCTGCATTTTCTAAATATGTTTCGTTGTCGTCACTTCATGGTGTAGGCTTATAGCCTGTTCCGTCTTCACTGCAGCCATCTCTTCCAGGGCTTACCCACAGATCTTCTGCCAACTGGTTTGTAAAGTTTCTAAACCAGTTTACAGATCTTCTAAATATGTTTATAGCATTTATTTTTATGGCGTCTCTTCTATTGTTCATCTTTAATTGGTCTCACCATCATTTTCTTCTCAGACATTGATCAGCAGAAGGTGTTTCTGGTGAATTGCCTTTGCATAGTGTCTAAGTTTAACATTAATGAATATTGATTTCTTGTTATAGATATCCTTGGTTAAATGGTAGGCTGTTTTCATTTTGTTAACTCTTGTTTACAAACAAGTTGAATAACAACTTGTCTTGTTTATATTAAGTTGAATGGATTTCTTTTCTGAGACATTTTGCGCAGTTACTCGAATTTTCCTGTTCTATTAATGTGACCATTTTAGTTGTCATTTTCTTATAGGATAGTCTTGATGTTTGTCATTAATTTGGTTTCCTCGAAAGAGATTTGTAAACTCATTTTTTGGCTTGTTCTTTTAGTATTTTTTACAATAATAAGTGATTACCTGTATGCGGTCCGCCATGTGACTTCTCAAACTTGGTTATGTTACGCGTTTCAAGGCGTATGCCTCATCATCAGACGTTTAAAAACCAAAAACACACATATCACACAAAACTGCGTTTGTCAAAAAATATAAAATTGCAGAGACAAGCATATTATGTGCAGGTGATGTAGGGTGCGCACCCGTTCAAGTGTTGTCTGCTACTGATTGGAATTCGTTGAGCAGTCTCAAAGCAGTATCATACAGGCGGTTAGATACAAAGTTCAATTGTTCATTCAGAACACAATCACGACTGCTATCATTATTATATTCATTATAAATTTCCAGCTCCTCCAAGGCATTCATAAAACGGCCCTTGTTGCATATATGCAAAGGCATTAGATTGGACTTAAAATCTGTATAATTGTGATTGTGTTGGGTCAGATGACGAGTGTAATTAGATTTTATATCATAGTAATTATGTGTCTTTTTTGGTAAGTGTTCACGGAAGCATTTGTAAAAACCTCTTCCGGTCTGACCTATATAGAAGCTGTTACAATCATTGCAAACCAGTTTATAAATGCCTGTTTTTTCTTCAATAGGTAAGGGCAGTTTAGGTCTAAGTATATTAATTAGTTTATTATTGGTTCTAAAAGACATGGTATAACCAATATTGTTCATCACTGAAGATGAAATTTTTGGCATGATGTATGTGTATTTCGCAGATATAAATTTTTTTTGTGTTTTATTAAGTGGACGGGGCTTAAGTTGAATGTTATTATGCTTCTTTAGTCACATCATTGACAAATTGCTAAAGAAGCATAATAACATTCAACTTAAGCCCCGTCCACTGAATAAAACACCGAAAAAATTTATATCTGCGAAATACACATACATCATGCCAAAAATTTCATCTTCAGTGATGAACAATATTGGTTATACCATGTCTTTTAGAACCAATAATAAACTAATTAATATACTTAGACCTAAACTGCCCTTACCTATTGAAGAAAAAACAGGCATTTATAAATTGGTTTGCAATGATTGTAACAGCTTCTATATAGGTCAGACCGGAAGAGGTTTTTACAAACGCTTCCGTGAACACTTACCAAAAAAGACACATAATTACTATGATATAAAATCTAATTACACTCGTCATCTGACCCAACACAATCACAATTATATAGATTTTAAGTCCAATCTAATGCCTTTGCATATATGCAACAAGGGCCGTTTTATGAATGCCTTGGAGGAGCTGGAAATTTATAATGAATATAATAATGATAGCAGTCGTGATTGTGTTCTGAATGAACAATTGAACTTTGTATCTAACCGCCTGTATGATACTGCTTTGAGACTGCTCAACGAATTCCAATCAGTAGCAGACAACACTTGAACGGGTGCGCACCCTACATCACGTGCACATAATATGCTTGTCTCTGCAATTTTATATTTTTTGACAAACGCAGTTTTGTGTGATATGTGTGTTTTTGGTTTTTAAATGTCTGATGATGAGGCATACGCCTTGAAACGCGTAACATAACCAAGTTTGAGAAGTCACACGGCGGACCGCATACAGGTAATCACTTATTATTACATAAAAGTGACTTGGATACCATACGAAAACATGAATGTTAATTTTTTACAATGTTTATTGATTATTATTATATTATTTATTACCCCCTCTTATCAAGCTGAAAGGAATAGATGTTCAACCATTTAGATAATTGATTCTTTTGAGGTAAAAGTTGCCAATCATTAGCCAAATTTTTGATCCAGTGGAAGAGGGGGAGCCAGGAGGAAAAGATATAATTTGTATGATGAACCTGATGTGGTCACCTTTATTAAATTAAAAAGATTAGAATGGGCTTGTGAAAGCAGAATTTTTAAGAAGATATTTAATGCAAAGCCAGAAGGTAAAAGGAAAGTTGGAAGGCAAAAACTGAGATGGAGGGATGGGGTGAGTCAGGACATCAGTACTCTTGGAATTAGAAACTGGAAGAGTATAACTATGAATAGAGAAGAATGGTGAAATTTTCTGAAGAAGGCCAGGGCCCACAAAGGGCTGTCGAGCCAATGATGATGATGAAAAGTATCCAAGAGTGAGGGGGTACCAAGCCTATAGAGGCTTGGTAAGGAGGAAGGGTATTTGAGTATTTGTCCAGACACAAATACGTACTTGAAGAAAACCATTATTGATTTACTACGAAAATAAGTTTATTGCCGATTCTCATACAGGAATCAATAATTACTCTGTTAAGTGCCATCCAAATTTTGTTGTTGCAATTTAAAGGAGGTTTACTTTGAGAATACACCTGGCTACTAATCTAGAGGTTCCAGGTTCGAATCCTGGGCCTGCACCATAAAATCAAGGTGTGAGTTTTTCAGCACCCAGGTTGACTCAGCCTGTTGAAAATGAGTACCTGGGGATAATAATGGGCGGCTGAAGCGTAGTGCTGGCCACACTGTCTTCCTTGTATGCCGTACGGCTCGCATAGGGCAGCCTACCCTGCCTGACTCCTAAGCTACTTCGGTGGTACACATGGGAGCCATTATTATTATATACTTTGAGAATACAGAGTTTGTGAAGACAGTTGATGTGTTATGCTTCTGGTTACCACCTTTTCATAGAAAATTGCAGAGATGGAGCCCTACACCCTAGACACCATACAGGCAGCTCATATATATATTGATGATCCCTTTTTCATGGGAAACATCCCTCCCTTCCCCATGGGCAATATGGGGAAGGACAACTCCATATATTTCTATAACACATATACAGTGTAACAAGGACATACTGTTCTTGGTAGAAGTAGAAGGAAATGGATGGGTATGTTTTCTCAGACTGACACGCTATCCAAATCATATCAGTTCTCTTGTAATATTATTTTATTTTTTAACACTTTTATTTATTTTTTGTGCATCTATTTACTCGAACACCATCTTTCATTGATACCAACTGCATAATTTACTTACCAATATCCAGGATTCGATTGGATGAACTGAAGAGCAAAAAATGGTTGTTTGAAATAAATAATAATTCATTTACTTATTCTCAGATCAATCTGATTTTATTAAATGAGAATCGAATACATAAATCTTTAAAAAAAAAAAAAAAATTGAACATTCCTTTTAATCCCATCATTAAATACAAAAAATATTCCTTCTCCCTCTCTTACACATTTCGTTTTAGTAATATTCAAAAAATAAAAAAATAACTAGCTACAAACTTAAATTTATCTTCCGCAAACCAGCGCTTCACACACACACGCACGCGCGCACACACACACACACACACACACACACACACTTTTATACCTTACATATTTTTGGTTTTTGACCTCCATTTTTTGAGCTCATATTTCCTTTTTAATTTTGAATGGTTTTAATTTTGAAAACTCTTGGTTTACTCTCCCTGTTTGTTACTTAGCTGTTCATTGTCCATCCACAGTCCAGCCTCCTCACGTAATTTTTTCACTCCGCACCTTTCTTCTTTCACTTTCTGTTTATTCCCCGAAACTGTCACTTCATTTTATAATGAAATAACTGGTTTCTTTTAAACTTTACATTTAACACCTTTTGGTGTTGGGCGCGCCCGTAACTCGTCCGCGAATTGCTGTACGGCCATACCGGATGAGAGTATAATTTTGACTGGGACAAGTAAATTTGGTCAAAAATCTGAACTGGAGGCGTGATCGCGTGGTCTCATTTTATTGTTTTTTGTGTATTACATCGACAGATTCTGAAGCGTTGTTGACCTTGCTCCACATTCCAAAGTGAAATCATCAGGGTTTGGCTCCTGACATCATATAGCGTGACCCCAACTGTGCAAAGTTCATAGGTCGGTCGGCTAAAAATAACTGCCTTTCGCTGTTAACCGTTGACCTTGAGTCCAATTCGTATACATTGTTTTACCTTATTCAAATTACAAACAAAACCTTACATTTTCAATATTTCGGGATGGTAATATATGTACCGTTACACTCTGACACATGGTCACTTTGTCTAGTAGATAAAGAACACTGATTTCATAAAATGGAATCATTACACACACCCTCCAGAGCAACAGTTTCTCAAAACATAGTTCAATGAGGACAGGCGAAAATGATGAATAAAATAGAACACCTACACTGTCATGTATCGGAAGAGGCATGGTGGAGAAAATAATCAAACTCTTATGGACATGCATCATCAAGAAAGACTACAGGATTATGTTCTGCAGTTAAAATATGATAATATGTTACATTGCTCTAGTTATTTGAAAAGTTCTTTTGAATTTCCATACTACTAGCAGATCGCTTATGAGATGTGCCAAAAACAAGATTTGACTCAAAACCAAGACATATTCAGGGCTGCTCACAGAGATTGTGACCAAACATACATGGAACAGGATCGGTGAGCACATCCAAGAGTACAAATTGTAATGGAATAAAGCTTATCTATCTTGGCATTGGCACAGTACACAATGGCTTTACAGAATATAATAAACTTCAGCAACACATGGACTATTGCACTTCATGGATATCACACTTATAGAATACATGAGAGGTGTAGGAGATTGAGAGATGGCCAAATGCCTCAAGCATATAGAATGACAGTCTCATGCTTCATACATCATAGAAACATGATTCTTGTACTACTGCTCACCAGAGCACAAGCCTAGTCAAATCTCAAAAGTACAGAAATGCTGACAAAAATTGCACCTGGCTACTCACATGACAGCATGCAAGAGCTGTTGGAAGAGCACAAGGTATCAGATATTTCTTGCAGCAGCACTTTCCTATATACATGATATATCAACCAAGCAGCATCTGGGGTTATAATTGTAAGACTGACAAAGATAGAGGTAACACTTTCAAAACCTTGCAGTATCCATGTGGAAATACCAACAAATTGCAAAGGATTATCTAAATGAAAAAAATAAGCATGGACCTAAGAATATGGTAGCCCATTAAGGGCTAAATGTCTTCACTTGTCCCTTTAGAGAACAAAATAGAACTATGTAAGAAATAATCTAAATCTCCAGAAACATGGATCACACACACACACACACACACACACACACACACACACACACACACACACACACACACACACACACACACACTTAAGTTCCAATATGAATAAAATAAACAATACCAGAAAACTACCACAGACTTTCTATAGACACTGACAGTGTTAACTGTCTATAGGAATTTTTTCAAAACTTTGCCTTAATGATTATGTATGTAAATGTCTACTTGTTTTTTCACATCAATGAATTCTAGACTTCCATAAAATGAACACTGCAGGTCCTCAGAAACAAATGTTTAAAAATCGTGCTAAAGGGTGTGCAAATACGTGTTTGTCTTAAAATTTTTGTTGAAGTTAGCATACAACTAAGTCCACAATGGAGGCTACAAAGTGCTTGTTAGCATGTTCTGAACACTGTGCTTGGTCTTAGGTTTATGTATGTATGTATGGACTAACAGGCATGGTTTAAGACTTTAATTATTGATTTTTTGTGATATTGTGCACTAAATTAAAAGTACGAGAAAACTATTAAATACAGATCAAAAGCCATGTAGCCCTACAATCGGCAGATCTATATAAGATTTGTATAGCAAGCAAAAAAGTTTAATATAGAATTATTTAAAGTTGCTGTGGAATAAATTACTTCACAAGAAATATCATAAACAGAGGTGGATACTCTGCAGGCTGAATAAACATTTGAAGGCTTCCTCTTTCTTACTTGTGAAGAGGACACAACCTGAAAAACTAGAATATAAATTTGAACTTTCCCACATCAATCAGACAACTAGCAGTGTTTACGTGAAGTGGTTTCATGCTTACAGGATGGTTATAGCATACTGCAAATAAAATGTTCATCCTCATATTACTAATTACACTAATTATTAATTCTTAGACTAATTCGAGTTATGTGGTTTCATTTTCACTGGTGCATCTTTTTTTAATTTTTTCACATTTCCCTTTTCTTTATCCCTTGGGGGGTTATCCCCACAAACCCTCTTGTTGTGTTACTGTGTGTGTGTGTGTGTGTGTGTGGTAAAATATTGTTACATTGTGTTCCAATATAATTTATATATAATATAAAAGGAAATTATTTAAATTGTAGGACTAAATCAAGTTATAAACTGCTGTTAAAGTATGTATACATATTTTCATAATTATTAAATTTTAATAACCATAATTTTTCTAACTATGTGTATGTTTTTTGTATGTTTCCAGGTATACTTAATTATATTATTATTACCATGGACAAGATTAAGGGAGAGGTTAGCATTACCTAGTAAGTAGATTGTTTCATAACAGTATTTTAACTTTGATATACAGGATATGAATTTAGATGTAAAAAAAGGTTATTGCTTCATTTATATTTTTGAAAAGTTTTGATCTACAGTCGCTTTTAGTAAATGTAGAGGTCGCTTTTAGTATATACAGAGGTGTAAAAATTATTAGACTCACATAAACAAACCCTTAATTTTTTATAAAGCTCTTTTATTGGCAAATTGTTGATATCTAATTAATTTGTAGCATTGTATTTTATTCTTTATAATCATCATGATATAGTTTGGACGGCTTTTCTTGAGAGCTCGGGTATCTCTAGATGCCTTCGCCCCTCTGTCATATTTTTGCTCCATTTATGGATATACAGGGTGTTCACAAATGGTCATCCAATATTTCAGTAACGTGTTCCTTACTTAATTACAAGAAAAAAAGTTCTCGTAAACATAGGTCCAAAAACGTATAGTTTTCCATCTGTCCGCCATTTTGTATTTTTTAAGGAAAATTTTAGTTCTCAAGAATGGAGTGAGATATTTTAATGAAATCTGGTATCTGTTACCCCAGTAACATAATCTACAAAATGAAATATTTTGAAAATTTTATATTCACAAATTTCAAAGTGGCAGCTGTTTTAATTTTTAAATCATTCATATCTCACAAATTATTAGTTTTGTGGAATAATGTTCCATTAAATAAAATCTTAAGCATTACCTCATGAACAAAATGATACCTTATTTGTTACAATACAATCTCAAACGACCGAGTTATGATGGAAAATGTCAGTATGAGTCTATCATCAAACTGCAAAAATAATTATTGGCAGATAGTTTTATTTGTAAATACAAGCAAAAAAAAAATAGTAAAAAACATTACAATTTATTTGAAAGGATAAAATGAAAATGTACTGTAACCCCTCTTTATTTTTATTTGTATTTTATAAATTTTTTTTTTCAAGCGGCCACTAGATATTTAGAACTAGGCAGAAGGCTTAGAAGAAGCATAAAATGCGCTGGGTCCAGTGAGACGGGACTTGCAATTAAAACTCTCTGTTAACCAACAATAACAACTTTTATTCTTTCTGAAATCATCTTTGCATATATACATATTAATTGCAATTCCAAATTACCACCCCAATTCAAGATCTAGTATATCACAATTCAGAAAACTCTTTTAATATCACAGATTCCCAATAGTATTCCTGGCATAATCACTCTTTTTACATTATAAATATACTGTAACGTATTTATATGTGTGAATTTTTATATGTACTTTAATTTGTATAGCCCCACGTTCTTTGGGAGCCTAAATATATGTAACATATTTATGTGTGTGAATTTTTATATGTACTTTAATTTGTATAGCCCCACGTTCTTTGGGAGCCTAAATATATGTAACGTATTTTAAACGTTGTTAAATTTAATTTCAAATACAAATACACTTATATTTGTGTTTGCGGAGCCCCAAGATCTTGGAGCGCCAAAATATATATGCAACACATTTACATAAATACATATACATATACACAAATTTAGCGTGACCGGTCTCACGTTCAAGATTGACAGATTATGTAACAATATAACATTTAAATTGGGTTTCAGGTGTATCTGCAATAAGAACTCTATGTAACTTGTAACGGTATTTCAAATTTATTTGATATTATTAAAAATTGTGCACATGGCACTGACTTCGATTTAAAACATTCGTTATTAATTGTTATTATGCCGAAAGGCTTATGCTATACACATCCTTACTGACTAAATATTCTATTCTACTAATTATTGTATTACAGAAAAATCTCATTTTCAGACTACTCAGTCGATTAATGTGTTTCAAAATATCAATATTAAATCTCTTTTTATATATTGTAATGTACTCAAAATATTAATAGTTATTGAATTTATCTTTTTGTTTCTCAGTACTGTTTTATCTCAAATACTAATTGTTTTCATTTAAATGCTTTGTATTCATTTTATTTCATATTAATTTGAGCTCTTGTTACGTTAATCGTATTTCTAAAACATCTATGATTTTAATTCTACTTTACAAGAAACATTGGCTCTTACTTTTAAATAAAATAGAAATGTCTTTAATTGTCTTTGAGTTCATTGTACGATTAAGATATAAATAAGTTGTTTATCACCTTATTGTCGTCAATCATACTCGATCATTTTGATCCATCTGTAGTCGTCCTCGTCTCGCACTCCAGCGTCGGCTGTCTCTCTTCTCCTCTTGTCCAGTGTCGGCTGTCTCTCTTCTCCTCTTGTCCAGCGTCGAATCACTCTCTGGAACTCTTCTCTTGTCCAGCGTCATATCACTTCATCTTGTCCAGCGTCGAATCACTCTCTGGAACTCTCCTCTTGTCCAGCGTCGTATCACTCTCTGGAACTCTCCTCTTGCTGTTTCTGACGTCAGTGGATCTTCTTATGTAATTCTTCTTATGTACTGCTGTTATTATTTAAAAATGATTGTATTTACAACTTAGTTACATAGTTGTATGTAACTGGAAAATTTAAACTATTTACAAAAAAAAATAAATACGCAGTGTGGACGGGCATAAGCTCCCGCTGCACCGTGGATGATTTAAGAAAGAGAACCACTGTAGCTTGTGTGTCCTATTTATACCCATGTCTTGGTAGAAACCTGCAGTGGTACGAAATCGACATGTCAGAAACTGTCTCTGGATTCAGTTCCCCCACTCTTTGTCAATTTCGCTATTTCTTATTTTTCTGCGAATTGCAGAGTCCTGTAAGTATACTCTTATACTTATCTTATAACTATTTTTACAACACATGTTCACTGTAATTTTGGACATTGCAACTTAACCCTTTCGATTTGTACACAGTTATTTCACTATTACACTCGTACGGTGTGGCACTTTCGCGTGGTTTTCGTACACAGTATTTAGTAAATTTTATTACATTTTATTGTGTTTTTGGATTTTAATTCTTAATTATAGTTTATGAATAATTACGGAAAAACAGTAATTGTGCAATTATTCATCTTGGGGTGGTAAACTCGCCTGCATAGACCTGCGTTCACACACACTAGCAAAATACTGGTGTACACACTTTCAGTTACATTTGTGTGTGTGTGCACGTCAATTCAGGTCGAAACACCTGTTCATATTTTTGTCTGAGCCAAGCTTGCAATCCCTGACATGCTTATTTCTAATATATTATTAATTATTTACAGTTTATTAGGTAAATTTAAATTTTTATATTTAATGCTCAGTACATCACTTATTTGTACTGTCGCATTATCCCTCTGCTTGGTAACAAAAAAAATTTAATAAATTTATTTATTATAATTTTTATTTATTTATTATTATTATATTTGCAACAAAAATGTAACAAATAATAAAGAATAATATTCGTCATTTCACCCTCAATTGGAGTGTATACAAATGTCTTACCTCCCCTCTTCGTACGCTCACTGCTCGTGACCTTGTAGTAGGGTGGCTTTAACAAACAGCTGATCTGACTGGTTTCATTGACCTCGTCGTTTTCATGTGTAGAACTTCCTAAATGACGTTGCGTGGAATTTACCAATTTCTTTCTTCTGTATCTCATCATATACGATGAAAGTGTGTTGTCCTACTCGCTGTCTTAACATATACGGTCCATTATAAAGTCTGAAGAATTTCTTTGCCGTAATATCACTCCGTTTTCCCACTGGATTTGCTTTGAGTAGTATACTTTCTCCCACGTTGAATTGTTGTAGCTTGTGAGTTAGATTAAATCTCTCTACTCTCTTGTTACCTCTTTCTCTTATCCGTTGCTTTGCGTATTCAATTTTCACACTTATTGGTACAGGTACATTTTGGTTGTTAGGTTTGTTTATATACTTAGTCCAAAATCTGTTTGGCTTCTTATCTTCTTCTAATTCCATGGTAGTGTATCCTGTTGCTTCACTATAATTTTCGTTAATGGCTTTTTCAAGAAATGGTAAATATTCTGCCCATTAGTGTTGATCATGGCAATATATTCGTAAATATTTACCTAATTCTTTGTTAACTCTCTCAGCAAGGTTTCCTTGAGGATGTCTTATGGATGTGAGTACAGGTTGTATTCCATTTTCCCTTAACGTCCTCTCCCATTTTTCACTTTGGACTTGTACACCTTGATCACTGAGTACGTTCTTCATTTTTCCATATAACGGAATATATTTCTGCAGTAGTATCTTTAGAACAACTTTGGTTGTGGGTCCATAATTGGGTACAGTCGGACTGCTTTGAAAACACATCGATACATACCAATATGTGCTTCACACCTCGACTTGATTGTGGTGGTGGTCCCAGAAAATCCACTGCAATTAGCTCTCCTTTGTTCTCCATCTGTACACTCTGCATTCCTACATATGTGTGTAAATTCGGTCCTTAATTTTACATTATCTTACTCATACATTCTTACCTTCACTTCTAATCTTCCTTAACTTTTTTCTTAACATGACATTACTTTATCTAATACATTACTTATACAGTACATTAGCATTCATTACCTTTTATTACATTTCATTAACATTACCTTTCTGATCGCTACTAATTTCTTGAAATACACTTCCATAACAGAATACTCTTTTAGCTTTGTAGTGTGTCGCATGATCGGTTACAGAGGAACTGTCTTGGAAAACAACGATATTTTTCTCGAAGTCCTTAATCCTAAGTAGTCTCTGCCCTTTTGACTTTTCACTCTCGCTTCTTCTGTGTCCTTGTATCTTCATTAAGTGTTCGCTTGATCAGCCGTTCTAACAGTTATGGCAATTATTTCCATTCCTAACCCTTTCTTCATATTAATAACAACAATAACATCTTTTACCATTACTTTCTTAAATATTTCTCTACGCTATCATTCCTTACCGTCAATAATACATTTCTTAATTAACCCTTTCAAATATAATTCTTTATTTCTTTTCACTAATATTTCTTTTTTTATTTGCTATCATATCCTTAATAAATAACATTTCTTAATTATACTCTCTTATATTATTACACATATTATTTCTTATTATTAATAATTAATAGTTATATTATTTTATTTTAAAAATAATTATTCATTCCATTCGGGTATTGAGTTCTGAGTTCAGTGTGTAGTTCGATCTTACACCCCTCGCTATAACAATTGCATTGTCCGTCGTCAACCAGACGTATAATGTTCCTTTGTAGCGTAGTTGCCGTGCTTACCATTGTTCTCACCCTCCTGTAAACAACGTCCGCGTTCCATTGTATTACTGCGATGTTTGTTTTTATCGTAGAAGTCACCTGTTCATAGGGCAACTTTTCCCTCTCTTTACAAACGTTTCTCTCTCTCATTAGTTTGGCTTAGTGCACCTACCTGAACAGCTGTCGACGGTTTTTTCATTTGTCGTTTATGGTAACCTCTGTAGTTTTCATACTTACAGTTATAATAATTGTTACTATAATTATCGTGCGTATATCTAACATCATACTTACCACAATTTTGCGTAGTGTTTTGTATAGATAATTTACTACGTTTGTTGTTAGGCCTACAGTGATATTTATCTCCGTAAATGTGGTGCCTTAAGTGTGTCATCTTATGTGACTTACTAGTGTGTGTGTGTGTGTCTCACAATAGGGATATCGCCATTAATAAGGTATGTTTTATTAACCTTTATTTGCTTCTCCTCCTTAATGTTAATTACTTTTTTATAATTATCATTAGTAATTACGAACGTATTTTCTCTCTTATTTTTAATTCTTATGGTTTGTTTATATTCTATTGCTGCAATGTGCGTATTAGAATCGTCAATTCTTTCTACAAATTCCTCTTTTGCTTTCCTTTCTTCTCTTAATTTTTCGGTCTGTTTTGTAAAAAATTCTGTTAACTCTTCTATTTACGTTCTAATATTATTTTCTTTTACTTTTTCTGTTTGTTTGTTCTCTACTTCACCAAATACGGCTTGCATCATAGCTTGAAGTGCTTCTCCCATCCTTAAACTTCCTGATATTGCCATGGTGAATTATTATTAAAATATTTATTTAGTAGTAATTCTTTAACAATTATTATTGATAACCGTTCCCTACTTATTTATTTATTTCTTTATTTTTATTAATAGTTATTATTAATACTTATTACAGTTACACCTGTTACATAGACAAATAATGTTATTCGTGGGCGCCAGCTGTGTGATTACACAACAATTAACATTACATTCAATTACGGTTTAATATACATAATTATTACATATAATACATTTTTTATTTAACACACTCTTATATTTTAGAGCAACCATTCAGCTACATAAAAAAAATTTTTAATAGTTAAATGATGGGGATCGGGCCATACGTTCATGGGCTACAATTTATGTAACAAATTTTTGTACATAAATTTAGGCATGTCGTGCCCCACGTCCAGGGCGACAAATTTATTTAACTTTTTTATTTTGTTAAAATTACTTTCTAATACAAATACACTTCTATATGTGTTTGCGGAGCCCCACGATCTTGGAGTGCCAAAATATATATGCAACACCTTTACATAAATACATATACATATACACAAATTTAGCGTGACCGGTCTCACGTTCAAGATTGACAGATTATGTAACAATATAACATTTAAATTGGGTTTCAGGTGTATCTGCAATAAGAACTCTATGTAACTTGTAACGGTATTTCAAATTTATTTGATATTATTAAAAATTGTGCACATGGCACTGACTTCGATTTAAAACATTCGTTATTAATTGTTATTATGCCGAAAGGCTTACGCTATACACATCCTTACTGACTAAATATTCTATTCTACTAATTATTGTATTACAGAAAAATCTCATTTTCAGACTACTCAGTCGATTAATGTGTTTAATAATATCAATATTAAATCTCTTTTTATATATTGTAATGTACTCAAAATATTAATAGTTATTGAATTTATCTTTTTGTTTCTCAGTACTGTTTTATCTCAAATACTAATTGTTTTCATTTAAATGCTTTGTATTCATTTTATTTCATATTAATTTGAGCTCTTGTTACGTTAATCGTATTTCTAAAACATCTATGATTTTAATTCTACTTTACAAGAAACATTGGCTCTTACTTTTAAATAAAATAGAAATGTCTTTAATTGTCTTTGAGTTCATTGTACGATTAAGATATAAATAAGTTGTTTATCACCTTATTGTCGTCAATCATACTCGATCATTTTGATCCATCTGTAGTCGTCCTTGTCTCGCACTCCAGCGTCGGCTGTCTCTTTTCCTCTTGTCCAGTGTCGGCTGTCTCTCTTTTCCTCTTGTCCAGCGTCGAATCACTCTCTGGAACTCTTCTCTTGTCCAGCGTCATATCACTTCATCTTGTCCAGCGTCGAATCACTCTCTGGAACTCTCCTCTTGTCCAGCGTCGTATCACTCTCTGGAACTCTCCTCTTGCTGTTTCTGACGTCAATGGATCTTCTTATGTAATTCTTCTTATGTACTGCTGTTATTATTTAAAAATGATTGTATTTACAACTTACTTACATAGTTGTATGTAACTGGAAAATTTAAACTATTTACAAAAAAAATAAATACGCAGTGCGGACGGGCATAAGCTTCCGCTGCACCGTGGATGATTTAAGAAAGAGAACCACTGTAGCTTGTGTGTCCTATTTATACCCATGTCTTGGTCGACACCTGCAGTGGTACGAAATCGAAATGTCAGAAACTGTCTCTGGATTCAGTTCCCCCACTCTTTGTCAATTTCGCTATTTCTTATTTTTCTGCGAATTGCAGAGTCCTGTAAGTATACTCTTATACTTATCTTATAACTATTTTTACAACACATGTTCACTGTAATTTTGGACATTGCAACTTAACCCTTTCGATTTGTACACAGTTATTTCACTATTACACTCGTACGGTGTGGCACTTTCGCGTGGTTTTCGTACACAGTATTTAGTAAATTTTATTACATTTTATTGTGTTTTTGGATTTTAATTCTTAATTATAGTTTATGAATAATTACGGAAAAACAGTAATTGTGCAATTATTCATCTTGGGGTGGTAAACTCGCCTGCATAGACCTGCGTTCACACACACTAGCAAAATACTGGTGTACACACTTTCAGTTACATTTGTGTGTGTGTGTGCACGTCAATTCAGGTCGAAACACCTGTTCATATTTTTGTCTGAGCCAAGCTTGCAATCCCTGACATGCTTATTTCTAATATATTATTAATTATTTACAGTTTATTAGGTAAATTTAAATTTTTATATTTAATGCTCAGTACATCACTTATTTGTACTGTCGCATTATCCCTCTGCTTGGTAACAAAAAAAAATTTAATAAATTTATTTATTATAATTTTTATTTATTTATTATTATTATATTTGCAACAAAAATGTAACAAATAATAAAGAATAATATTCGTCATTTCACCCTTAATTGGAGTGTATACAAATGTCTTACCTCCCCTCTTCGTACGCTCACTGCTCGTGACCTTGTAGTAGGGTGGCTTTAACAAACAGCTGATCTGACTGGTTTCATTGACCTCATCGTTTTCATGTGTAGAACTTCCTAAATGACGTTGCGTGGAATTTACCAATTTCTTTCTTCTGTATCTCATCATATACGATGAAAGTGTGTTGTCCTACTCGCTGTCTTAACATATACGGTCCATTATAAAGTCTGAAGAATTTCTTCGCCGTATTATCACTCCGTTTTCCCACTGGATTTGCTTTGAGTAGTATACTTTCTCCCACGTTGAATTGTTGTAGCTTGTGAGTTAGATTAAATCTCTCTACTCTCTTGTTACCTCTTTCTCTTATCCGTTGCTTTGCGTATTCAATTTTCATACTTATTGGTACAGGTACATTTTGGTTATTAGGTTTGTTTTTATACTTAGTCCAAAATCTGTTTGGCTTCTTATCTTCTTCTAATTCCATGGGAGTGTATCCTGTTGCTTCACTATAATTTTCGTTAATGGCTTTTTCAAGAAATGGTAAATATTCTGCCCATTAGTGTTGATCATGGCAATATATTCGTAAATATTTACCTAATTCTTTGTTAAATCTCTCAGCAAGGTTTCCTTGAGGATGTCTTATGGATGTGAGTACAGGTTGTATTCCATTTTCCCTTAACGTCCTCTCCCATTTTTCACTTTGGACTTGTACACCTTGATCACTGAGTACGTTCTTCATTTTTCCATATAACGGAATATATTTCTGCAGTAGTATCTTTAGAACAACTTTGGTTGTGGGTCCATAATTGGGTACAGTCGGACTGCCTTGAAAACACATCGATACATACCAATATGTGCTTCACACCTCGACTTGATTGTGGTAGTGGTCCCAGAAAATCCACTGCAATTAGCTCTCCTTTGTTCTCCTTCTGTACACTCTGCATTCCTACATATGTGTGTAAATTCGGTCCTTAATTTTACATTATCTTACTCATACATTCTTACCTTCACTTCTAATCTTCCTTAACTTTTTTCTTAACATGACATTACTTTATCTAATACATTACTTATACAGTACATTAACATTCATTACCTTTTATTACATTTCATTAACATTACCTTTCTGATCGCTACTAATTTCTTGAAATACACTTCCATAACAGAATAATCTTTTAGCTTTGTAGTGTGTCGCATGATCGGTTACAGAGGAACTGTCTTGGAAAACAACGATATTTTTCTCGAAGTCCTTAATCCTAAGTAGTCTCTGCCCTTTTGACTTTTCACTCTCGCTTCTTCTGTGTCCTTGTATCTTCATTAAGTGTTCGCTTGATCAGCCGTTCTAACAGTTATGGCAATTATTTCCATTCCTAACCCTTTCTTCATATTAATAACAACAATAACATCTTTTACCATTACTTTCTTAAATATTTCTCTATGCTATCATTCCTTACCGTCAATAATACATTTCTTAATTAACCCTTTCAAATATAATTCTTTATTTCTTTTCACTAATATTTCTTTTTTTATTTGCTATCATATCCTTAATAAATAACATTTCTTAATTATACTCTCTTATATTATTACACATATTATTTCTTATTATTAATAATTAATAGTTATATTATTTTATTTTAAAAATAATTATTCATTCCATTCGGGTATTGAGTTCTGAGTTCAGTGTGTAGTTCGATCTTACACCCCTCGCTATAACAATTGCATTGTCCGTCGTCAACCAGACGTATATTGTTCCTTTGTAGCGTAGTTGCCGTGCTTACCATTGTTCTCACCCTCCTGTAAACAACGTCCGCGTTCCATTGTATTACTGCGATGTTTGTTTTTATCGTAGAAGTCACCTGTTCATAGGGCAACTTTTCCCTCTCTTTACAAACGTTTCTCTCTCTCATTAGTTTGGCTTAGTGCACCTACCTGAACAGCTGTCGACGGTTTTTTCATTTGTCGTTTATGGTAACCTCTGTAGTTTTCATACTTACAGTTATAATAATTGTTACTATAATTATCGTGCGTATATCTAACATCATACTTACCACAATTTTGCGTAGTGTTTTGTATAGATAATTTACTACGTTTGTTGTTAGGCCTACAGTGATATTTATCTCCGTAAATGTGGTGCCTTAAGTGTGTCATCTTATGTGACTTACTAGTGTGTGTGTGTGTCTCACAATAGGGATATCGCCATTAATAAGGTATGTTTTATTAACCTTTATTTGCTTCTCCTCCTTAATGTTAATTACTTTTTTATAATTATCATTAGTAATTACGAACGTATTTTCTCTCTTATTTTTAATTCTTATGGTTTGTTTATATTCTACTGCCGCAATGTGCGTATTAGAATCGTCAATTCTTTCTACAAATTCCTCTTTTGCTTTCCTTTCTTCTCTTAATTTTTCGGTCTGTTTTGTAAAAAATTCTGTTAACTCTTCTATTTACGTTCTAATATTATTTTCTTTTACTTTTTCTGTTTGTTTGTTCTCTACTTCACCAAATACGGCTTGCATCATAGCTTGAAGTGCTTCTCCCATCCTTAAAATTCCTGATATTGCCATGGTGAATTATTATTAAAATATTTATTTAGTAGTAATTCTTTAACAATTATTATTGATAACCGTTCCCTACTTATTTCTTTATTTCTTTATTTTTATTAATAGTTATTATTAATACTTATTACAGTTACACCTGTTACATAGACAAATAATGTTATTCGTGGGCGCCAGCTGTGTGATTACACAACAATTAACATTACATTCAATTACGGTTTAATATACATAATTATTACATATAATACATTTTTTATTTAACACACTCTTATATTTTAGAGCAACCATTCAGCTACATAAAAAAAAATTTTAATAGTTAAATGATGGGGATCGGGCCATACGTTCATGGGCTACAATTTATGTAACAAATTTTTGTACATAAATTTAGGCATGTCGTGCCCCACGTCCAGGGCGACAAATTTATTTAACTTTTTTATTTTGTTAAAATTACTTTCTAATACAAATACACTTCTATATGTGTTTGCGGAGCCCCACGATCTTGGAGTGCCAAAATATATATGCAACACCTTTACATAAATACATATACATATACACAAATTTAGCGTGACCGGTCTCACGTTCAAGATTGACAGATTATGTAACAATATAACATTTAAATTGGGTTTCAGGTGTATCTGCAATAAGAACTCTATGTAACTTGTAACGGTATTTCAAATTTATTTGATATTATTAAAAATTGTGCACATGGCACTGACTTCGATTTAAAACATTCGTTATTAATTGTTATTATGCCGAAAGGCTTATGCTATACACATCCTTACTGACTAAATATTCTATTCTACTAATTATTGTATTACAGAAAAATCTCATTTTCAGACTACTCAGTCGATTAATGTGTTTAATAATATCAATATTAAATCTCTTTTTATATATTGTAATGTACTCAAAATATTAATAGTTATTGAATTTATCTTTTTGTTTCTCAGTACTGTTTTATCTCAAATACTAATTGTTTTCATTTAAATGCTTTGTATTCATTTTATTTCATATTAATTTGAGCTCTTGTTACGTTAATCGTATTTCTAAAACATCTATGATTTTAATTCTACTTTACAAGAAACATTGGCTCTTACTTTTAAATAAAATAGAAATGTCTTTAATTGTCTTTGAGTTCATTGTACGATTAAGATATAAATAAGTTGTTTATCACCTTATTGTCGTCAATCATACTCGATCATTTTGATCCATCTGTAGTCGTCCTTGTCTCGCACTCCAGCGTCGGCTGTCTCTTTTCCTCTTGTCCAGTGTCGGCTGTCTCTCTTTTCCTCTTGTCCAGCGTCGAATCACTCTCTGGAACTCTTCTCTTGTCCAGCGTCATATCACTTCATCTTGTCCAGCGTCGAATCACTCTCTGGAACTCTCCTCTTGTCCAGCGTCGTATCACTCTCTGGAACTCTCCTCTTGCTGTTTCTGACGTCAATGGATCTTCTTATGTAATTCTTCTTATGTACTGCTGTTATTATTTAAAAATGATTGTATTTACAACTTACTTACATAGTTGTATGTAACTGGAAAATTTAAACTATTTACAAAAAAAATAAATACGCAGTGCGGACGGGCATAAGCTTCCGCTGCACCGTGGATGATTTAAGAAAGAGAACCACTGTAGCTTGTGTGTCCTATTTATACCCATGTCTTGGTCGACACCTGCAGTGGTACGAAATCGAAATGTCAGAAACTGTCTCTGGATTCAGTTCCCCCACTCTTTGTCAATTTCGCTATTTCTTATTTTTCTGCGAATTGCAGAGTCCTGTAAGTATACTCTTATACTTATCTTATAACTATTTTTACAACACATGTTCACTGTAATTTTGGACATTGCAACTTAACCCTTTCGATTTGTACACAGTTATTTCACTATTACACTCGTACGGTGTGGCACTTTCGCGTGGTTTTCGTACACAGTATTTAGTAAATTTTATTACATTTTATTGTGTTTTTGGATTTTAATTCTTAATTATAGTTTATGAATAATTACGGAAAAACAGTAATTGTGCAATTATTCATCTTGGGGTGGTAAACTCGCCTGCATAGACCTGCGTTCACACACACTAGCAAAATACTGGTGTACACACTTTCAGTTACATTTGTGTGTGTGTGTGCACGTCAATTCAGGTCGAAACACCTGTTCATATTTTTGTCTGAGCCAAGCTTGCAATCCCTGACATGCTTATTTCTAATATATTATTAATTATTTACAGTTTATTAGGTAAATTTAAATTTTTATATTTAATGCTCAGTACATCACTTATTTGTACTGTCGCATTATCCCTCTGCTTGGTAACAAAAAAAAAATTTAATAAATTTATTTATTATAATTTTTATTTATTTATTATTATTATATTTGCAACAAAAATGTAACAAATAATAAAGAATAATATTCGTCATTTCACCCTTAATTGGAGTGTATACAAATGTCTTACCTCCCCTCTTCGTACGCTCACTGCTCGTGACCTTGTAGTAGGGTGGCTTTAACAAACAGCTGATCTGACTGGTTTCATTGACCTCATCGTTTTCATGTGTAGAACTTCCTAAATGACGTTGCGTGGAATTTACCAATTTCTTTCTTCTGTATCTCATCATATACGATGAAAGTGTGTTGTCCTACTCGCTGTCTTAACATATACGGTCCATTATAAAGTCTGAAGAATTTCTTCGCCGTATTATCACTCCGTTTTCCCACTGGATTTGCTTTGAGTAGTATACTTTCTCCCACGTTGAATTGTTGTAGCTTGTGAGTTAGATTAAATCTCTCTACTCTCTTGTTACCTCTTTCTCTTATCCGTTGCTTTGCGTATTCAATTTTCATACTTATTGGTACAGGTACATTTTGGTTATTAGGTTTGTTTTTATACTTAGTCCAAAATCTGTTTGGCTTCTTATCTTCTTCTAATTCCATGGGAGTGTATCCTGTTGCTTCACTATAATTTTCGTTAATGGCTTTTTCAAGAAATGGTAAATATTCTGCCCATTAGTGTTGATCATGGCAATATATTCGTAAATATTTACCTAATTCTTTGTTAAATCTCTCAGCAAGGTTTCCTTGAGGATGTCTTATGGATGTGAGTACAGGTTGTATTCCATTTTCCCTTAACGTCCTCTCCCATTTTTCACTTTGGACTTGTACACCTTGATCACTGAGTACGTTCTTCATTTTTCCATATAACGGAATATATTTCTGCAGTAGTATCTTTAGAACAACTTTGGTTGTGGGTCCATAATTGGGTACAGTCGGACTGCCTTGAAAACACATCGATACATACCAATATGTGCTTCACACCTCGACTTGATTGTGGTAGTGGTCCCAGAAAATCCACTGCAATTAGCTCTCCTTTGTTCTCCTTCTGTACACTCTGCATTCCTACATATGTGTGTAAATTCGGTCCTTAATTTTACATTATCTTACTCATACATTCTTACCTTCACTTCTAATCTTCCTTAACTTTTTTCTTAACATGACATTACTTTATCTAATACATTACTTATACAGTACATTAACATTCATTACCTTTTATTACATTTCATTAACATTACCTTTCTGATCGCTACTAATTTCTTGAAATACACTTCCATAACAGAATAATCTTTTAGCTTTGTAGTGTGTCGCATGATCGGTTACAGAGGAACTGTCTTGGAAAACAACGATATTTTTCTCGAAGTCCTTAATCCTAAGTAGTCTCTGCCCTTTTGACTTTTCACTCTCGCTTCTTCTGTGTCCTTGTATCTTCATTAAGTGTTCGCTTGATCAGCCGTTCTAACAGTTATGGCAATTATTTCCATTCCTAACCCTTTCTTCATATTAATAACAACAATAACATCTTTTACCATTACTTTCTTAAATATTTCTCTACGCTATCATTCCTTACCGTCAATAATACATTTCTTAATTAACCCTTTCAAATATAATTCTTTATTTCTTTTCACTAATATTTCTTTTTTTATTTGCTATCATATCCTTAATAAATAACATTTCTTAATTATACTCTCTTATATTATTACACATATTATTTCTTATTATTAATAATTAATAGTTATATTATTTTATTTTAAAAATAATTATTCATTCCAATCGGGTATTGAGTTCTGAGTTCAGTGTGTAGTTCGATCTTACACCCCTCGCTATAACAATTGCATTGTCCGTCGTCAACCAGACGTATATTGTTCCTTTGTAGCGTAGTTGCCGTGCTTACCATTGTTCTCACCCTCCTGTAAACAACGTCCGCGTTCCATTGTATTACTGCGATGTTTGTTTTTATCGTAGAAGTCACCTGTTCATAGGGCAACTTTTCCCTCTCTTTACAAACGTTTCTCTCTCTCATTAGTTTGGCTTAGTGCACCTACCTGAACAGCTGTCGACGGTTTTTTCATTTGTCGTTTATGGTAACCTCTGTAGTTTTCATACTTACAGTTATAATAATTGTTACTATAATTATCGTGCGTATATCTAACATCATACTTACCACAATTTTGCGTAGTGTTTTGTATAGATAATTTACTACGTTTGTTGTTAGGCCTACAGTGATATTTATCTCCGTAAATGTGGTGCCTTAAGTGTGTCATCTTATGTGACTTACTAGTGTGTGTGTGTGTCTCACAATAGGGATATCGCCATTAATAAGGTATGTTTTATTAACCTTTATTTGCTTCTCCTCCTTAATGTTAATTACTTTTTTATAATTATCATTAGTAATTACGAACGTATTTTCTCTCTTATTTTTAATTCTTATGGTTTGTTTATATTCTACTGCCGCAATGTGCGTATTAGAATCGTCAATTCTTTCTACAAATTCCTCTTTTGCTTTCCTTTCTTCTCTTAATTTTTCGGTCTGTTTTGTAAAAAATTCTGTTAACTCTTCTATTTACGTTCTAATATTATTTTCTTTTACTTTTTCTGTTTGTTTGTTCTCTACTTCACCAAATACGGCTTGCATCATAGCTTGAAGTGCTTCTCCCATCCTTAAAATTCCTGATATTGCCATGGTGAATTATTATTAAAATATTTATTTAGTAGTAATTCTTTAACAATTATTATTGATAACCGTTCCCTACTTATTTATTTATTTCTTTATTTTTATTAATAGTTATTATTAATACTTATTACAGTTACACCTGTTACATAGACAAATAATGTTATTCGTGGGCGCCAGCTGTGTGATTACACAACAATTAACATTACATTCAATTACGGTTTAATATACATAATTATTACATATAATACATTTTTTATTTAACACACTCTTATATTTTAGAGCAACCATTCAGCTACATAAAAAAAAATTTTAATAGTTAAATGATGGGGATCGGGCCATACGTTCATGGGCTACAATTTATGTAACAAATTTTTGTACATAAATTTAGGCATGTCGTGCCCCACGTCCAGGGCGACAAATTTATTTAACTTTTTTATTTTGTTAAAATTACTTTCTAATACAAATACACTTCTATATGTGTTTGCGGAGCCCCACGATCTTGGAGTGCCAAAATATATATGCAACACCTTTACATAAATACATATACATATACACAAATTTAGCGTGACCGGTCTCACGTTCAAGATTGACAGATTATGTAACAATATAACATTTAAATTGGGTTTCAGGTGTATCTGCAATAAGAACTCTATGTAACTTGTAACGGTATTTCAAATTTATTTGATATTATTAAAAATTGTGCACATGGCACTGACTTCGATTTAAAACATTCGTTATTAATTGTTATTATGCCAAAAGGCTTATGCTATACACATCCTTACTGACTAAATATTCTATTCTACTAATTATTGTATTACAGAAAAATCTCATTTTCAGACTACTCAGTCGATTAATGTGTTTAATAATATCAATATTAAATCTCTTTTTATATATTGTAATGTACTCAAAATATTAATAGTTATTGAATTTATCTTTTTGTTTCTCAGTACTGTTTTATCTCAAATACTAATTGTTTTCATTTAAATGCTTTGTATTCATTTTATTTCATATTAATTTGAGCTCTTGTTACGTTAATCGTATTTCTAAAACATCTATGATTTTAATTCTACTTTACAAGAAACATTGGCTCTTACTTTTAAATAAAATAGAAATGTCTTTAATTGTCTTTGAGTTCATTGTACGATTAAGATATAAATAAGTTGTTTATCACCTTATTGTCGTCAATCATACTCGATCATTTTGATCCATCTGTAGTCGTCCTTGTCTCGCACTCCAGCGTCGGCTGTCTCTTTTCCTCTTGTCCAGTGTCGGCTGTCTCTCTTTTCCTCTTGTCCAGCGTCGAATCACTCTCTGGAACTCTTCTCTTGTCCAGCGTCATATCACTTCATCTTGTCCAGCGTCGAATCACTCTCTGGAACTCTCCTCTTGTCCAGCGTCGTATCACTCTCTGGAACTCTCCTCTTGCTGTTTCTGACGTCAATGGATCTTCTTATGTAATTCTTCTTATGTACTGCTGTTATTATTTAAAAATGATTGTATTTACAACTTACTTACATAGTTGTATGTAACTGGAAAATTTAAACTATTTACAAAAAAAATAAATACGCAGTGCGGACGGGCATAAGCTTCCGCTGCACCGTGGATGATTTAAGAAAGAGAACCACTGTAGCTTGTGTGTCCTATTTATACCCATGTCTTGGTCGACACCTGCAGTGGTACGAAATCGAAATGTCAGAAACTGTCTCTGGATTCAGTTCCCCCACTCTTTGTCAATTTCGCTATTTCTTATTTTTCTGCGAATTGCAGAGTCCTGTAAGTATACTCTTATACTTATCTTATAACTATTTTTACAACACATGTTCACTGTAATTTTGGACATTGCAACTTAACCCTTTCGATTTGTACACAGTTATTTCACTATTACACTCGTACGGTGTGGCACTTTCGCGTGGTTTTCGTACACAGTATTTAGTAAATTTTATTACATTTTATTGTGTTTTTGGATTTTAATTCTTAATTATAGTTTATGAATAATTACGGAAAAACAGTAATTGTGCAATTATTCATCTTGGGGTGGTAAACTCGCCTGCATAGACCTGCGTTCACACACACTAGCAAAATACTGGTGTACACACTTTCAGTTACATTTGTGTGTGTGTGTGCACGTCAATTCAGGTCGAAACACCTGTTCATATTTTTGTCTGAGCCAAGCTTGCAATCCCTGACATGCTTATTTCTAATATATTATTAATTATTTACAGTTTATTAGGTAAATTTAAATTTTTATATTTAATGCTCAGTACATCACTTATTTGTACTGTCGCATTATCCCTCTGCTTGGTAACAAAAAAAAAATTTAATAAATTTATTTATTATAATTTTTATTTATTTATTATTATTATATTTGCAACAAAAATGTAACAAATAATAAAGAATAATATTCGTCATTTCACCCTTAATTGGAGTGTTGTGACTTGCTAATCAATCACATATTATTATAATTATCAAATTTCAGATTAATTGTTACTTACCGTACGATAGCTCTTACAGGGTCACAGGATTCGATCACATGTACCTAGATACAAACATGGTCTATGGGTTACGCAAAGTACTGACACAACTCATTTTGGAAGAGAATTAATATTTTTCTTTAATCAGACTCATTTGAAAATCTTGTTCAAAATTTTTCTCAGCATTTTACAGATTACGTTACATGTTTCTTTTTTCTGTTGGCGTCTTCTACATACTAACTTACGCTAATCTCTTACCTTACTGATCACTATATAAAACAGACATACAGACAGAGCCCAGCCTGCAAATTTTTCACACTCACTCAAACACACTAAATTATGAACCCCTTAACATTTTCTAATAAAGCCCCCAGCCCTTACACTTAAACCGCCGGCAACGTGGTTCGCGCGCGCACTCATCTTCTGTTAAATTCTTGTTGTTTACTGTCCGAAAATTATACAGTTAATTTCTTTACCCTTTTCTACTCGACCGCGGTCACATAAACTTTTCTCCTATTAAACTTTTTACTGTTAAAGTATATAAATTTGTGACGAGCCCGGTTGACGGGCGGCCTGCGCAGGCTGGAGTCGACAACGAACTGCCGACGTCTCTCCGTTCCCCACTCCGGGAGCATTTTAGTCAAGACGACGGACATCAATGCCTTCCAGTCAGTCGTCCCAATTTCGAATCATACTAGTCACGTAGTTGTTGGAGTGACGATAGCAGACGATTTCAAATAGGCACTGGCTAATGTCATAAAAGTGGGTGGGACTTAACACAGCATTTCCGTAGTGAAACCAAATGAAGGATGAAAATTTCTCTCTCTGGCCATCTTAGTTTTTTGCCAGAGCGTCACTTGGAGCGTGATTGAGCAGTTGCGTATGTGCGCTGCCACACACAAGTACAAAGTTCTCAGAATTTTGTGGAGGTGCAGATACTCTGCCGCATTCCTCGACAACAACTGCGTCTTACGTTGTTTCACTGTTCTGTTACATTGACTGTTATACTGACAAATACGTTGCACAATGATAATCCGCCCAAAACGAAATACATAAAAATATAAATATATGCCCCAAACGGTTAAAATAAAACACCCAAAATTTGACCCGCTACAATACCCCCTCGATGAGAATTCTGCTGTCCACGACAGAAGAAATCTCATCGATAACCCCGAAGAGGACCGGAGAGGAACTGGTGCCAACAACCCCCTTGTTCTTAACCTCATGGGTACACGACCCCCCTGGCTCAGTGACCATGGACTCATCTGAACGAGATCACTGGACTTCTCCATAAGAGATCCCAACACCGAGAAATTGATCAGACTCGCACCACGGCACACCTCGCCTTCTAACATGCTACCCCCAAAATCCGCAATCCCTGGCTAAAATTACTCCAGCTCCTCCGCCGATATGTTTCCCCTTTTTGCAAGCTGGGCTGCCTTTAGCAGATACTGGGCTCACACACATTAACATTACATTAAAATAAAAACTTCCTTTTAAAATTTATTATAAATTCAAAAAATTCAATATTCAAAAAAAATCTTTTATCAAAAAATTCTCTTCCTCTTTTTTCTGATTTTTGTTTCAATGATTTAACCTAAACATTCCTATTAATACAAGTACATCCTTACTCTAGCATGAGAACAATTTATAGCCTACCAATACAAAGCAATACAACAAAAGGAACATCATTAATACATACACAATAAAATAATCATTACTCAACATATTCACTCGCTGGCAGGCGACAAATCAAGTTTTTTTTTTTTTTCAAAAAAATTTAAAATTTTCAAAATTTTAAAATTCAAAAAAATTATTCATTAAATATTTATTAAATTTATTTATTAAATAACATTTATTAAAATTATTCAAAGATTAGTTTGAATTAATCAAGCAAACAAATTAAAATTGAATTCCTACTCTACAAGCTTAGTAGGTGTATGAACTCATCAGCTGATCCTAACTAGGTCAAGTACAAAACCCTTGACCTACATATGTTATGTATGATTTCTGAAAACACTTTAAATATCTGTAATATCCTACCTTGAAATACAAACATAATAACATAAAATATTTGTAATAAACACAATATTAATATAAATAATAATCAAATTGGCATTTAAATCATTTAAATTAAACACTTCTTGACTTTACATTATTTTCAAATTTTATCAACATTCTGTCACTGGTTGAAAAAACAATTGTACATTCTTTATTATAAATTCCTCTCCTTAGTTAACAGTTAATTCTACCTTACTGGGGGTGATGTAAATTATTTACTCTCATTTATTCTGTCTACCTATATAATCTTTACCCCTTTGACTCCAATATTCATCAACTTCAACTCCCATGACACCCATCTCTATCAAAAATATCTACTAATCAGGACACTCTAAACCCCAACTTACCATGTAACTCAAAACGCCGCCTTCTCTACATATATAAAAAAAATACTCTCCAACCCTTTGTACATAGGATACGTGTTTCCTTCCCAAAACTCATCCCCTTATGTTGGTTCCTGGACCCTCCCTAGGTAACCCTTTCCGGCGCCAATCGGTCCCTATCCCGTCCCAACCCTTGTTGCGGACTCCCCAAATACACTACCCCCTAATACAACATTGCCTTCCCCAAAAATCTCAATCTCATTACTTTACTACAAATACACAAAATAACCTCATTAACTATAAAAACAACAATATATCATTCAAAATCTACATAAAGTCTCCATTACCACTGTGTCAACATTAATACTTCACCAACTCTGTTATATCACATCAACTCAAAAACAACATTACATCATATTCATTATTTCAAACTCACATTCAGCTTTTAATTCAACTTGGACAGGTCTGCATGTCACATAAAACATTTATCACCCATAAATTATCTTTTATTAATCTGCATATTCTTTTTATCTTTACTTCGAAATATCTGTAGCACACAAAACATTAATTATTTGTAACCTTTACAAACCAATATACCAGTGACATGGTATTGTTGATCAGCTGATATCCTAACATAATAAAAACACCATGAATACCATTCAAAATTGGACAATTACATGTAATACATTATCAACACTTACTTCTATTATGTTGATTGCCTGCCAGGCGTCTAATGATTGGCTTAGAAAAAAAATTACACACATAATGAAAATACATTTTATCAACAACTATATCTAACACACAACAATAAAATGATACCTTTAAAATTATAGTATGAACCTTATTTTACGAGTCTGAGCATAGAATTATGTGGACAGAGCACAAGCATTTTTGATTAGATTAAACCTTGAATAAACAAAACTGTTACGTCATAAGATTTTAAAATTCGTGACTCCTTTACGTCACCTCCCAGCCACACACACTATTTAAGGTTATGGAGGACTGTTTCGCCCTTTCGCTTCCACAGAGACTGTATATTTTGGAGCAGGGTTTTACCTCTCCGTGTCTCTGCTTCCGCTGTTAAGTTAAAATTGGTGAACACCATCATGTTCTCGTTAATAATCATGCACCCTTAAACGGATCTACCACCTGGCTCTGCTGTTCCTTCTCGAACAGAGTGGCAGCCGCTGTTCCATAGTTTGGTGATTCCCCTTTTTATTACCCCCCATCAATTTCAAAATACACCTTTACAACGATAACAGCTATGGCCAGTTATGGTCAGCGCGTAATCGTAATGTGCCCCAACCATAGCTGTTAAAGCTAAACCAATTCCACGGTCAGGGTTCGGTGAGGCCGTGACCGCCCGAAAATTTGGGGAATCACAAGTAAAGTATCTTTCGTAATATTAAATTTACGAATTTATATTTAAATGACAATATTAATTTAGATGGGTTTTAACCCACTTTATATGGAAACTTAACCATTATTAACATAAAATAATTAATACAAAATCTACAACTTTCCACCATAGCAGTTCCACACTACACTGTTATAATACATCACATAACACAATACACAAATAGCGGTAAACCTGGATTATTAGCATACATCAAACAAACAATTCTCTTTTAAATAATTTATATAAAAATTTATAAACATTATTATTTAAAATTTTTCATTAACTCTGTTTATTTATCATCATGATGAATTTATCCTGTGTTGTAATCAGATTTTCAACAATTCTAAATTTATTATTAATACATATTTTTAATCATTAAGTTATTCCACAAAATAGATCAGTTAACATTTATTTATTTATTCATGATTATTAAATTAAAATCTCATCACACAATTTAATTACCTTATAAAATTCAAACACATAATATTCAATCACACTATCTACACATCTCCACTTATTTAATTCATTTGATTATTAAAATAACATATCTCATTATTATCAACATTCTACAAATCATTAACTATTGTCTTCATAATTATTTTGTTATTTAATTAGAGTGCAAAAATATTAATAATATTATTATTATTAAAGCAACATTTTCTAAAACATATACACATTACACTTCACAATACACACAAATGAATTCACTATTATTTACAAAATATACGTCAAAACTGTTCAAGTGTATCTCACTTCCTGTCCAAATCTGCCATGTCAAACAACCATAAAACAAAATATTTAATTGTCTTTTATTGTCTTACAGTCTACCCTCCATCGTCCCAAATCAACCTTGGTTTTATATAACACTGTTGCTTTTTATTTACAAACAAATGGTTACTTTGTGTGTCATAACCAGAACAACCAAATTCACTCATTTTACCAGAATACTCATTAAACCAGTCTACGTTAAGTATTTTTGTTAAGTCTCCGTCATTACATTCATTCACTATCGGTCTAATTATTTTTATCAAATCATGGTAATCATTATTATTCAAATATATTTCTAAGCCTTCTTTCCATTCATCATACTTTCTATGCAAATTATACAATTCTGTTACATACCATTCTCTATTTACCTCTCTCTCTTCATAACACCACATCACACTCTCACAATTATTCCGGACAGAGGGTACACAATTACTCCACAAAAATAAACACCTCAATTCATCTACCAATACGGGACTCTTGCCCTTCAACCACAACACTTGTGGACTCAATAAATCATCATAAACATCATAAATAATAAAGGGAAAATTTGCCCTCTGTCCCCACTCTACCACAACATTATTTTTCCACTCTCTCTCTAACTCATTTACACACATTAACATTTCATTATCAACTTCTACTCTTTCTACCATTACGTTATCACTCTCAACATCTACACCATCATTTTCTAACACCACATTTTTATTTGTATTATCATTGTTATTACTTGTCAACTCATTATCTGGCATTGCATTCATCACCGGTACTCCCATTCGCTCTACACTCTGTTCTAATTTATTCAAACTGGATCTTATCGTTTCATTAGTACTTTCTACACATTTACTCATTTCTTGTATTTCATTTTTTAACTCATTAATCTTGTTATTAATTATTGAATTTTGCATATTGAATTTAGCGTCAGAATCACTCTTCAGTTCATTATATTTAATATTTGTATCACTCTTCATTTCTTTATTTTGTTCTAAAAGTAATTGTAACATACTCATTACCTCACTATTAAATTGTGCGTTACATTTTGTTGAAGTCGGGGTTAATTGCACACCCGAATCTTCAGTTACATTACTCTGGTCACTCAAATTTATTTCTGCTTTCTCTTGACTCGCACTGGGAGTCGAATGTATTTCAAAGTTACTAATGTTTGAGTCGTCAAAATTTTCGACGCTATTTTCATTTGTTTTATTCTCGTTATCTGACATTTTGTATTATTGATATAAATTAAATTATATAAATTGCTTAAATAGAATAATTAATTAAATAAATACAGTAATTATTTAAATTTTGTAATATACTGTTACGTTGTTAAGCTAACCTAGAACACGTTTGTATCTCTGTCGATGCGGAATCCAATTAATTAATTATAATTAATTCAATTCGTCCCTGTTCGGGCGCCAATTGTGACTTGCTAATCAATCACATATTATTATAATTATCAAATTTCAGATTAATTGTTACTTACCGTACGATAGCTCTTACAGGGTCACAGGATTCGATCACATGTACCTAGATACAAACATGGTCTATGGGTTACGCAAAGTACTGACACAACTCATTTTGGAAGAGAATTAATATTTTTCTTTAATCAGACTCATTTGAAAATCTTGTTCAAAATTTTTCTCAGCATTTTACAGATTACGTTACATGTTTCTTTTTTCTGTTGGCGTCTTCTACATACTAACTTACGCTAATCTCTTACCTTACTGATCACTATATAAAACAGACATACAGACAGAGCCCAGCCTGCAAATTTTTCACACTCACTCAAACACACTAAATTATGAACCCCTTAACATTTTCTAATAAAGCCCCCAGCCCTTACACTTAAACCGCCGGCAACGTGGTTCGCGCGCGCACTCATCTTCTGTTAAATTCTTGTTGTTTACTGTCCGAAAATTATACAGTTAATTTCTTTACCCTTTTCTACTCGACCGCGGTCACATAAACTTTTCTCCTATTAAACTTTTTACTGTTAAAGTATATAAATTTGTGACGAGCCCGGTTGACGGGCGGCCTGCGCAGGCTGGAGTCGACAACGAACTGCCGACGTCTCTCCGTTCCCCACTCCGGGAGCATTTTAGTCAAGACGACGGACATCAATGCCTTCCAGTCAGTCGTCCCAATTTCGAATCATACTAGTCACGTAGTTGTTGGAGTGACGATAGCAGACGATTTCAAATAGGCACTGGCTAATGTCATAAAAGTGGGTGGGACTTAACACAGCATTTCCGTAGTGAAACCAAATGAAGGATGAAAATTTCTCTCTCTGGCCATCTTAGTTTTTTGCCAGAGCGTCACTTGGAGCGTGATTGAGCAGTTGCGTATGTGCGCTGCCACACACAAGTACAAAGTTCTCAGAATTTTGTGGAGGTGCAGATACTCTGCCGCATTCCTCGACAACAACTGCGTCTTACGTTGTTTCACTGTTCTGTTACATTGACTGTTATACTGACAAATACGTTGCACAATGATAATCCGCCCAAAACGAAATACATAAAAATATAAATATATGCCCCAAACGGTTAAAATAAAACACCCAAAATTTGACCCGCTACAGTGTATACAAATGTCTTACCTCCCCTCTTCGTACGCTCACTGCTCGTGACCTTGTAGTAGGGTGGCTTTAACAAACAGCTGATCTGACTGGTTTCATTGACCTCATTGTTTTCATGTGTAGAACTTCCTAAATGACGTTGCGTGGAATTTACCAATTTCTTTCTTCTGTATCTCATCATATACGATGAAAGTGTGTTGTCCTACTCGCTGTCTTAACATATACGGTCCATTATAAAGTCTGAAGAATTTCTTCGCCGTATTATCACTCCGTTTTCCCACTGGATTTGCTTTGAGTAGTATACTTTCTCCCACGTTGAATTGTTGTAGCTTGTGAGTTAGATTAAATCTCTCTACTCTCTTGTTACCTCTTTCTCTTATCCGTTGCTTTGCGTATTCAATTTTCATACTTATTGGTACAGGTACATTTTGGTTATTAGGTTTGTTTTTATACTTAGTCCAAAATCTGTTTGGCTTCTTATCTTCTTCTAATTCCATGGGAGTGTATCCTGTTGCTTCACTATAATTTTCGTTAATGGCTTTTTCAAGAAATGGTAAATATTCTGCCCATTAGTGTTGATCATGGCAATATATTCGTAAATATTTACCTAATTCTTTGTTAAATCTCTCAGCAAGGTTTCCTTGAGGATGTCTTATGGATGTGAGTACAGGTTGTATTCCATTTTCCCTTAACGTCCTCTCCCATTTTTCACTTTGGACTTGTACACCTTGATCACTGAGTACGTTCTTCATTTTTCCATATAACGGAATATATTTCTGCAGTAGTATCTTTAGAACAACTTTGGTTGTGGGTCCATAATTGGGTACAGTCGGACTGCCTTGAAAACACATCGATACATACCAATATGTGCTTCACACCTCGACTTTATTGTGGTAGTGGTCCCAGAAAATCCACTGCAATTAGCTCTCCTTTGTTCTCCTTCTGTACACTCTGCATTCCTACATATGTGTGTAAATTCGGTCCTTAATTTTACATTATCTTACTCATACATTCTTACCTTCACTTCTAATCTTCCTTAACTTTTTTCTTAACATGACATTACTTTATCTAATACATTACTTATACAGTACATTAACATTCATTACCTTTTATTACATTTCATTAACATTACCTTTCTGATCGCTACTAATTTCTTGAAATACACTTCCATAACAGAATAATCTTTTAGCTTTGTAGTGTGTCGCATGATCGGTTACAGAGGAACTGTCTTGGAAAACAACGATATTTTTCTCGAAGTCCTTAATCCTAAGTAGTCTCTGCCCTTTTGACTTTTCACTCTCGCTTCTTCTGTGTCCTTGTATCTTCATTAAGTGTTCGCTTGATCAGCCGTTCTAACAGTTATGGAAATTATTTCCATTCCTAACCCTTTCTTCATATTAATAACAACAATAACATCTTTTACCATTACTTTCTTAAATATTTCTCTACGCTATCATTCCTTACCGTCAATAATACATTTCTTAATTAACCCTTTCAAATATAATTCTTTATTTCTTTTCACTAATATTTCTTTTTTTATTTGCTATCATATCCTTAATAAATAACATTTCTTAATTATACTCTCTTATATTATTACACATATTATTTCTTATTATTAATAATTAATAGTTATATTATTTTATTTTAAAAATAATTATTCATTCCATTCGGGTATTGAGTTCTGAGTTCAGTGTGTAGTTCGATCTTACACCCCTCGCTATAACAATTGCATTGTCCGTCGTCAACCAGACGTATATTGTTCCTTTGTAGCGTAGTTGCCGTGCTTACCATTGTTCTCACCCTCCTGTAAACAACGTCCGCGTTCCATTGTATTACTGCGATGTTTGTTTTTATCGTAGAAGTCACCTGTTCATAGGGCAACTTTTCCCTCTCTTTACAAACGTTTCTCTCTCTCATTAGTTTGGCTTAGTGCACCTACCTGAACAGCTGTCGACGGTTTTTTCATTTGTCGTTTATGGTAACCTCTGTAGTTTTCATACTTACAGTTATAATAATTGTTACTATAATTATCGTGCGTATATCTAACATCATACTTACCACAATTTTGCGTAGTGTTTTGTATAGATAATTTACTACGTTTGTTGTTAGGCCTACAGTGATATTTATCTCCGTAAATGTGGTGCCTTAAGTGTGTCATCTTATGTGACTTACTAGTGTGTGTGTGTGTCTCACAATAGGGATATCGCCATTAATAAGGTATGTTTTATTAACCTTTATTTGCTTCTCCTCCTTAATGTTAATTACTTTTTTATAATTATCATTAGTAATTACGAACGTATTTTCTCTCTTATTTTTAATTCTTATGGTTTGTTTATATTCTACTGCCGCAATGTGCATATTAGAATCGTCAATTCTTTCTACAAATTCCTCTTTTGCTTTCCTTTCTTCTCTTAATTTTTCGGTCTGTTTTGTAAAAAATTCTGTTAACTCTTCTATTTACGTTCTAATATTATTTTCTTTTACTTTTTCTGTTTGTTTGTTCTCTACTTCACCAAATACGGCTTGCATCATAGCTTGAAGTGCTTCTCCCATCCTTAAACTTCCTGATATTGCCATGGTGAATTATTATTAAAATATTTATTTAGTAGTAATTCTTTAACAATTATTATTGATAACCGTTCCCTACTTATTTATTTATTTCTTTATTTTTATTAATAGTTATTATTAATACTTATTACAGTTACACCTGTTACATAGACAAATAATGTTATTCGTGGGCGCCAGCTGTGTGATTACACAACAATTAACATTACATTCAATTACGGTTTAATATACATAATTATTACATATAATACATTTTTTATTTAACACACTCTTATATTTTAGAGCAACCATTCAGCTACATAAAAAAAATTTTTAATAGTTAAATGATGGGGATCGGGCCATACGTTCATGGGCTACAATTTATGTAACAAATTTTTGTACATAAATTTAGGCATGTCGTGCCCCACGTCCAGGGCGACAAATTTATTTAACTTTTTTATTTTGTTAAAATTACTTTCTAATACAAATACACTTCTATATGTGTTTGCGGAGCCCCACGATCTTGGAGTGCCAAAATATATATGCAACACCTTTACATAAATACATATACATATACACAAATTTAGCGTGACCGGTCTCACGTTCAAGATTGACAGATTATGTAACAATATAACATTTAAATTGGGTTTCAGGTGTATCTGCAATAAGAACTCTATGTAACTTGTAACGGTATTTCAAATTTATTTGATATTATTAAAAATTGTGCACATGGCACTGACTTCGATTTAAAACATTCGTTATTAATTGTTATTATGCCGAAAGGCTTATGCTATACACATCCTTACTGACTAAATATTCTATTCTACTAATTATTGTATTACAGAAAAATCTCATTTTCAGACTACTCAGTCGATTAATGTGTTTAATAATATCAATATTAAATCTCTTTTTATATATTATAATGTACTCAAAATATTAATAGTTATTGAATTTATCTTTTTGTTTCTCAGTACTGTTTTATCTCAAATACTAATTGTTTTCATTTAAATGCTTTGTATTCATTTTATTTCATATTAATTTGAGCTCTTGTTACGTTAATCGTATTTCTAAAACATCTATGATTTTAATTCTACTTTACAAGAAACATTGGCTCTTACTTTTAAATAAAATAGAAATGTCTTTAATTGTCTTTGAGTTCATTGTACGATTAAGATATAAATAAGTTGTTTATCACCTTATTGTCGTCAATCATACTCGATCATTTTGATCCATCTGTAGTCGTCCTTGTCTCGCACTCCAGCGTCGGCTGTCTCTTTTCCTCTTGTCCAGTGTCGGCTGTCTCTCTTTTCCTCTTGTCCAGCGTCGAATCACTCTCTGGAACTCTTCTCTTGTCCAGCGTCATATCACTTCATCTTGTCCAGCGTCGAATCACTCTCTGGAACTCTCCTCTTGTCCAGCGTCGTATCACTCTCTGGAACTCTCCTCTTGCTGTTTCTGACGTCAATGGATCTTCTTATGTAATTCTTCTTATGTACTGCTGTTATTATTTAAAAATGATTGTATTTACAACTTACTTACATAGTTGTATGTAACTGGAAAATTTAAACTATTTACAAAAAAAATAAATACGCAGTGCGGACGGGCATAAGCTTCCGCTGCACCGTGGATGATTTAAGAAAGAGAACCACTGTAGCTTGTGTGTCCTATTTATACCCATGTCTTGGTTGACACCTGCAGTGGTACGAAATCGAAATGTCAGAAACTGTCTCTGGATTCAGTTCCCCCACTCTTTGTCAATTTCGCTATTTCTTATTTTTCTGCGAATTGCAGAGTCCTGTAAGTATACTCTTATACTTATCTTATAACTATTTTTACAACACATGTTCACTGTAATTTTGGACATTGCAACTTAACCCTTTCGATTTGTACACAGTTATTTCACTATTACACTCGTACGGTGTGGCACTTTCGCGTGGTTTTCGTACACAGTATTTAGTAAATTTTATTACATTTTATTGTGTTTTTGGATTTTAATTCTTAATTATAGTTTATGAATAATTACGGAAAAACAGTAATTGTGCAATTATTCATCTTGGGGTGGTAAACTCGCCTGCATAGACCTGCGTTCACACACACTAGCAAAATACTGGTGTACACACTTTCAGTTACATTTGTGTGTGTGTGTGCACGTCAATTCAGGTCGAAACACCTGTTCATATTTTTGTCTGAGCCAAGCTTGCAATCCCTGACATGCTTATTTCTAATATATTATTAATTATTTACAGTTTATTAGGTAAATTAAAATTTTTATATTTAATGCTCAGTACATCACTTATTTGTACTGTCGCATTATCCCTCTGCTTGGTAACAAAAAAAAATTTAATAAATTTTAAATTTTATTTACCTCTTTATTACATTTTATTGTGTTTTTGAATTTTAATTCTTAATTATAGTTTATGAATAATTACGGAAAAACAGTAATTGTGCAATTATTCATCTTGGGGTGGTAAACTCGCCTGCATAGACCTGCGTTCACACACACTAGCAAAATACTGGTGTACACACTTTCAGTTACATTTGTGTGTGTGTGCACGTCAATTCAGGTCGAAACACCTGTTCATATTTTTGTCTGAGCCAAGCTTGCGATCCCTGACATGCTTATTTCTAATATATTATTAATTATTTACAGTTTATTAGGTACATTTAAATTTTTATATTTAATGCTCAGTACATCACTTATTTGTACTGTCGCATTATCCCTCTGCTTGGTAACAAAAAAAAATTTAATAAATTTATTTATTTATTATTATATTTGCAACAAAAATGTAACAAATAATAAAGAATAATATTCGTCATTTCACCCTTAATTGGAGTGTATACAAATGTCTTACCTCCCCTCTTCGTACGCTCACTGCTCGTGACCTTGTAGTAGGGTGGCTTTAACAAACAGCTGATCTGACTGGTTTCATTGACCTCATTGTTTTCATGTGTAGAACTTCCTAAATGACGTTGCGTGGAATTTACCAATTTCTTTCTTCTGTATCTCATCATATACGATGAAAGTGTGTTGTCCTACTCGCTGTCTTAACATATACGGTCCATTATAAAGTCTGAAGAATTTCTTCGCCGTATTATCACTCCGTTTTCCCACTGGATTTGCTTTGAGTAGTATACTTTCTCCCACGTTGAATTGTTGTAGCTTGTGAGTTAGATTAAATCTCTCTACTCTCTTGTTACCTCTTTCTCTTATCCGTTGCTTTGCGTATTCAATTTTCATACTTATTGGTACAGGTACATTTTGGTTATTAGGTTTGTTTTTATACTTAGTCCAAAATCTGTTTGGCTTCTTATCTTCTTCTAATTCCATGGGAGTGTATCCTGTTGCTTCACTATAATTTTCGTTAATGGCTTTTTCAAGAAATGGTAAATATTCTGCCCATTAGTGTTGATCATGGCAATATATTCGTAAATATTTACCTAATTCTTTGTTAAATCTCTCAGCAAGGTTTCCTTGAGGATGTCTTATGGATGTGAGTACAGGTTGTATTCCATTTTCCCTTAACGTCCTCTCCCATTTTTCACTTTGGACTTGTACACCTTGATCACTGAGTACGTTCTTCATTTTTCCATATAACGGAATATATTTCTGCAGTAGTATCTTTAGAACAACTTTGGTTGTGGGTCCATAATTGGGTACAGTCGGACTGCCTTGAAAACACATCGATACATACCAATATGTGCTTCACACCTCGACTTTATTGTGGTAGTGGTCCCAGAAAATCCACTGCAATTAGCTCTCCTTTGTTCTCCTTCTGTACACTCTGCATTCCTACATATGTGTGTAAATTCGGTCCTTAATTTTACATTATCTTACTCATACATTCTTACCTTCACTTCTAATCTTCCTTAACTTTTTTCTTAACATGACATTACTTTATCTAATACATTACTTATACAGTACATTAACATTCATTACCTTTTATTACATTTCATTAACATTACCTTTCTGATCGCTACTAATTTCTTGAAATACACTTCCATAACAGAATAATCTTTTAGCTTTGTAGTGTGTCGCATGATCGGTTACAGAGGAACTGTCTTGGAAAACAACGATATTTTTCTCGAAGTCCTTAATCCTAAGTAGTCTCTGCCCTTTTGACTTTTCACTCTCGCTTCTTCTGTGTCCTTGTATCTTCATTAAGTGTTCGCTTGATCAGCCGTTCTAACAGTTATGGAAATTATTTCCATTCCTAACCCTTTCTTCATATTAATAACAACAATAACATCTTTTACCATTACTTTCTTAAATATTTCTCTACGCTATCATTCCTTACCGTCAATAATACATTTCTTAATTAACCCTTTCAAATATAATTCTTTATTTCTTTTCACTAATATTTCTTTTTTTATTTGCTATCATATCCTTAATAAATAACATTTCTTAATTATACTCTCTTATATTATTACACATATTATTTCTTATTATTAATAATTAATAGTTATATTATTTTATTTTAAAAATAATTATTCATTCCATTCGGGTATTGAGTTCTGAGTTCAGTGTGTAGTTCGATCTTACACCCCTCGCTATAACAATTGCATTGTCCGTCGTCAACCAGACGTATATTGTTCCTTTGTAGCGTAGTTGCCGTGCTTACCATTGTTCTCACCCTCCTGTAAACAACGTCCGCGTTCCATTGTATTACTGCGATGTTTGTTTTTATCGTAGAAGTCACCTGTTCATAGGGCAACTTTTCCCTCTCTTTACAAACGTTTCTCTCTCTCATTAGTTTGGCTTAGTGCACCTACCTGAACAGCTGTCGACGGTTTTTTCATTTGTCGTTTATGGTAACCTCTGTAGTTTTCATACTTACAGTTATAATAATTGTTACTATAATTATCGTGCGTATATCTAACATCATACTTACCACAATTTTGCGTAGTGTTTTGTATAGATAATTTACTACGTTTGTTGTTAGGCCTACAGTGATATTTATCTCCGTAAATGTGGTGCCTTAAGTGTGTCATCTTATGTGACTTACTAGTGTGTGTGTGTGTCTCACAATAGGGATATCGCCATTAATAAGGTATGTTTTATTAACCTTTATTTGCTTCTCCTCCTTAATGTTAATTACTTTTTTATAATTATCATTAGTAATTACGAACGTATTTTCTCTCTTATTTTTAATTCTTATGGTTTGTTTATATTCTACTGCCGCAATGTGCATATTAGAATCGTCAATTCTTTCTACAAATTCCTCTTTTGCTTTCCTTTCTTCTCTTAATTTTTCGGTCTGTTTTGTAAAAAATTCTGTTAACTCTTCTATTTACGTTCTAATATTATTTCCTTTTACTTTTTCTGTTTGTTTGTTCTCTACTTCACCAAATACGGCTTGCATCATAGCTTGAAGTGCTTCTCCCATCCTTAAACTTCCTGATATTGCCATGGTGAATTATTATTAAAATATTTATTTAGTAGTAATTCTTTAACAATTATTATTGATAACCGTTCCCTACTTATTTATTTATTTCTTTATTTTTATTAATAGTTATTATTAATACTTATTACAGTTACACCTGTTACATAGACAAATAATGTTATTCGTGGGCGCCAGCTGTGTGATTACACAACAATTAACATTACATTCAATTACGGTTTAATATACATAATTATTACATATAATACATTTTTTATTTAACACACTCTTATATTTTAGAGCAACCATTCAGCTACATAAAAAAAATTTTTAATAGTTAAATGATGGGGATCGGGCCATACGTTCATGGGCTACAATTTATGTAACAAATTTTTGTACATAAATTTAGGCATGTCGTGCCCCACGTCCAGGGCGACAAATTTATTTAACTTTTTTATTTTGTTAAAATTACTTTCTAATACAAATACACTTCTATATGTGTTTGCGGAGCCCCACGATCTTGGAGTGCCAAAATATATATGCAACACCTTTACATAAATACATATACATATACACAAATTTAGCGTGACCGGTCTCACGTTCAAGATTGACAGATTATGTAACAATATAACATTTAAATTGGGTTTCAGGTGTATCTGCAATAAGAACTCTATGTAACTTGTAACGGTATTTCAAATTTATTTGATATTATTAAAAATTGTGCACATGGCACTGACTTCGATTTAAAACATTCGTTATTAATTGTTATTATGCCGAAAGGCTTATGCTATACACATCCTTACTGACTAAATATTCTATTCTACTAATTATTGTATTACAGAAAAATCTCATTTTCAGACTACTCAGTCGATTAATGTGTTTAATAATATCAATATTAAATCTCTTTTTATATATTATAATGTACTCAAAATATTAATAGTTATTGAATTTATCTTTTTGTTTCTCAGTACTGTTTTATCTCAAATACTAATTGTTTTCATTTAAATGCTTTGTATTCATTTTATTTCATATTAATTTGAGCTCTTGTTACGTTAATCGTATTTCTAAAACATCTATGATTTTAATTCTACTTTACAAGAAACATTGGCTCTTACTTTTAAATAAAATAGAAATGTCTTTAATTGTCTTTGAGTTCATTGTACGATTAAGATATAAATAAGTTGTTTATCACCTTATTGTCGTCAATCATACTCGATCATTTTGATCCATCTGTAGTCGTCCTTGTCTCGCACTCCAGCGTCGGCTGTCTCTTTTCCTCTTGTCCAGTGTCGGCTGTCTCTCTTTTCCTCTTGTCCAGCGTCGAATCACTCTCTGGAACTCTTCTCTTGTCCAGCGTCATATCACTTCATCTTGTCCAGCGTCGAATCACTCTCTGGAACTCTCCTCTTGTCCAGCGTCGTATCACTCTCTGGAACTCTCCTCTTGCTGTTTCTGACGTCAATGGATCTTCTTATGTAATTCTTCTTATGTACTGCTGTTATTATTTAAAAATGATTGTATTTACAACTTACTTACATAGTTGTATGTAACTGGAAAATTTAAACTATTTACAAAAAAAATAAATACGCAGTGCGGACGGGCATAAGCTTCCGCTGCACCGTGGATGATTTAAGAAAGAGAACCACTGTAGCTTGTGTGTCCTATTTATACCCATGTCTTGGTTGACACCTGCAGTGGTACGAAATCGAAATGTCAGAAACTGTCTCTGGATTCAGTTCCCCCACTCTTTGTCAATTTCGCTATTTCTTATTTTTCTGCGAATTGCAGAGTCCTGTAAGTATACTCTTATACTTATCTTATAACTATTTTTACAACACATGTTCACTGTAATTTTGGACATTGCAACTTAACCCTTTCGATTTGTACACAGTTATTTCACTATTACACTCGTACGGTGTGGCACTTTCGCGTGGTTTTCGTACACAGTATTTAGTAAATTTTATTACATTTTATTGTGTTTTTGGATTTTAATTCTTAATTATAGTTTATGAATAATTACGGAAAAACAGTAATTGTGCAATTATTCATCTTGGGGTGGTAAACTCGCCTGCATAGACCTGCGTTCACACACACTAGCAAAATACTGGTGTACACACTTTCAGTTACATTTGTGTGTGTGTGTGCACGTCAATTCAGGTCGAAACACCTGTTCATATTTTTGTCTGAGCCAAGCTTGCAATCCCTGACATGCTTATTTCTAATATATTATTAATTATTTACAGTTTATTAGGTAAATTTAAATTTTTATATTTAATGCTCAGTACATCACTTATTTGTACTGTCGCATTATCCCTCTGCTTGGTAACAAAAAAAAATTTAATAAATTTTAAATTTTATTTACCTCTTTATTACATTTTATTGTGTTTTTGAATTTTAATTCTTAATTATAGTTTATGAATAATTACGGAAAAACAGTAATTGTGCAATTATTCATCTTGGGGTGGTAAACTCGCCTGCATAGACCTGCGTTCACACACACTAGCAAAATACTGGTGTACACACTTTCAGTTACATTTGTGTGTGTGTGCACGTCAATTCAGGTCGAAACACCTGTTCATATTTTTGTCTGAGCCAAGCTTGCGATCCCTGACATGCTTATTTCTAATATATTATTAATTATTTACAGTTTATTAGGTACATTTAAATTTTTATATTTAATGCTCAGTACATCACTTATTTGTACTGTCGCATTATCCCTCTGCTTGGTAACAAAAAAAAATTTAATAAATTTATTTATTTATTATTATATTTGCAACAAAAATGTAACAAATAATAAAGAATAATATTCGTCATTTCACCCTTAATTGGAGTGTATACAAATGTCTTACCTCCCCTCTTCGTACGCTCACTGCTCGTGACCTTGTAGTAGGGTGGCTTTAACAAACAGCTGATCTGACTGGTTTCATTGACCTCGTAGTTTTCATGTGTAGAACTTCCTAAATGACGTTGCGTGGAATTTACCAATTTCTTTCTTCTGTATCTCATCATATACGATGAAAGTGTGTTGTCCTACTCGCTGTCTTAACATATACGGTCCATTATAAAGTCTGAAGAATTTCTTCGCCGTATTATCACTCCGTTTTCCCACTGGATTTGCTTTGAGTAGTATACTTTCTCCCACGTTGAATTGTTGTAGCTTGTGAGTTAGATTAAATCTCTCTACTCTCTTGTTACCTCTTTCTCTTATCCGTTGCTTTGTGTATTCAATTTTCACACTTATTGGTACAGGTACATTTTGGTTATTAGGTTTGTTTATATACTTAGTCCAAAATCTGTTTGGCTTCTTATCTTCTTCTAATTCCATGGGAGTGTATCCTGTTGCTTCACTATAATTTTCGTTAATGGCTTTTTCAAGAAATGGTAAATATTCTGCCCATTAGTGTTGATCATGGCAATATATTCGTAAATATTTACCTAATTCTTTGTTAACTCTCTCAGCAAGGTTTCCTTGAGGATGTCTTATGGATGTGAGTACAGGTTGTATTCCATTTTCCCTTAACGTCCTCTCCCATTTTTCACTTTGGACTTGTACACCTTGATCACTGAGTACGTTCTTCATTTTTCCATATAACGGAATATATTTCTGCAGTAGTATCTTTAGAACAACTTTGGTTGTGGGTCCATAATTGGGTACAGTCGGACTGCCTTGAAAACACATCGATACATACCAATATGTGCTTCACACCTCGACTTGATTGTGGTAGTGGTCCCAGAAAATCCACTGCAATTAGCTCTCCTTTGTTCTCCTTCTGTACACTCTGCATTCCTACATATGTGTGTAAATTCGGTCCTTAATTTTACATTATCTTACTCATACATTCTTACCTTCACTTCTAATCTTCCTTAACTTTTTTCTTAACATGACATTACTTTATCTAATACATTACTTATACAGTACATTAACATTCATTACCTTTTATTACATTTCATTAACATTACCTTTCTGATCGCTACTAATTTCTTGAAATACACTTCCATAACAGAATACTCTTTTAGCTTTGTAGTGTGTCGCATGATCGGTTACAGAGGAACTGTCTTGGAAAACAACGATATTTTTCTCGAAGTCCTTAATCCTAAGTAGTCTCTGCCCTTTTGACTTTTCACTCTCGCTTTCTTCTGTGTCCTTGTATCTTCATTAAGTGTTCGCTTGATCAGCCGTTCTAACAGTTATGACAATTATTTCCATTCCTAACCCTTTCTTCATATTAATAACAACAATAACATCTTTTACCATTACTTTCTTAAATATTTCTCTACGCTATCATTCCTTACCATCAATAATACATTTCTTAATTAACCCTTTCAAATAATATTCTTTATTTCTTTTCACTAATATTTCTTTTTTTATTTGCTATCATATCCTTAATAAATAACATTTCTTAATTATACTCTCTTATATTATTACACATATTATTTCTTATTATTAATAATTAATAGTTATATTATTTTATTTTAAAAATAATTATTCATTCCATTCGGGTATTGAGTTCTGAGTTCAGTGTGTAGTTCAATCTTACACCCCTCGCTATAACAATTGCATTGTCCGTCGTCAACCAGACGTATATTGTTCCTTTGTAGCGTAGTTGCCGTGCTTACCATTGTTCTCACCCTCCTGTAAACAACGTCCGCGTTCCATTGTATTACTGCGATGTTTGTTTTTATCGTAGAAGTCACCTGTTCATAGGGCAACGTTTTCCCTCTCTTTACAAACGTTTCTCTCTCTCTCATTAGTTTGGCTTAGTGCACCTACCTGAACAGCTGTCGACGGTTTTTTCATTTGTCGTTTATGGTAACCTCTGTAGTTTTCATACTTACAGTTATAATTATTGTTACTATAATTATCGTGCGTATATCTAACATCAAACTTACCACAATTTTGCGTAGTGTTTTTTTATAGATAATTTACTACGTTTATCGTTAGGCCTACAGTGATATTTATCTCCGTAAGTGTGGTGCCTTAAGTGTGTCATCTTATGTGACTTACTAGTGTGTGTGTGTGTGTGTGTCTCACAATAGGGATATCGCCATTAATAAGGTATGTTTTATTAACCTTTATTTGCTTCTCCTCCTTAATGTTAATTACTTTTTTATAATTATCGTTAGTAATTACGAACGTATTTTCTCTCTCATTTTTTATTCTTATGGTTTGTTTATATTCTACTGCCGCAATGTGCGTATTAGAATCGTCAATTCTTTCTACTAATTCCTCTTTTGCTTTCCTTTCTTCTCTTAATTTTTCGGTCTGTTTTGTAAAAAATTCTGTTAACTCTTCTATTTACGTTCTAATATTATTTTCTTTTACTTTTTCTGTTTGTTTGTTCTCTACTTCACCAAATACGGCTTGCATCATAGCTTGAAGTGCTTCTCCCATCCTTAAACTTCCTGATATTGCCATGGTGAATTATTATTAAAATATTTATTTAGTAGTAATTCTTTAACAATTATTATTGATAACCGTTCCCTACTTATTTATTTATTTCTTTATTTTTATTAATAGTTATTATTAATACTTATTACAGTTACACCTGTTACAAGGACAAATAATGTTATTCGTGGGCGCCAGCTGTGTGATTACACAACAATTAACATTACATTCAATTACGGTTTAATATACATAATTATTACATATAATACATTTTTTATTTAACACACTCTTATATTTTAGAGCAACCATTCAGCTACATAAAAAAAAATTTTTAATAGTTAAATGATGGGGATCGGGCCATACGTTCATGGGCTACAATTTATGTAACAAATTTTTGTACATAAATTTAGGCATGTCGTGCCCCACGTCCAGGGCGACAAATTTATTTAACTTTTTTATTTTGTTAAAATTACTTTCTAATACAAATACACTTGTATATGTGTTTGCGGAGCCCCACGATCTTGGAGTGCCAAAATATATATGCAACACCTTTACATAAATACATATACATATACACAAATTTAGCGTGACCGGTCTCACGTTCAAGATTGACAGATTATGTAACAATATAACATTTAAATTGGGTTTCAGGTGTATCTGCAATAAGAACTCTATGTAACTTGTAACGGTATTTCAAATTTATTTGATATTATTAAAAATTGTGCACATGGCACTGACTTCGATTTAAAACATTCGTTATTAATTGTTATTATGCCGAAAGGCTTATGCTATACACATCCTTACTGACTAAATATTCTATTCTACTAATTATTGTATTACAGAAAAATCTCATTTTCAGACTACTCAGTCGATTAATGTGTTTAATAATATCAATATTAAATCTCTTTTTATATATTATAATGTACTCAAAATATTAATAGTTATTGAATTTATCTTTTTGTTTCTCAGTACTGTTTTATCTCAAATACTAATTGTTTTCATTTAAATGCTTTGTATTCATTTTATTTCATATTAATTTGAGCTCTTGTTACGTTAATCGTATTTCTAAAACATCTATGATTTTAATTCTACTTTACAAGAAACATTGGCTCTTACTTTTAAATAAAATAGAAATGTCTTTAATTGTCTTTGAGTTCATTGTACGATTAAGATATAAATAAGTTGTTTATCACCTTATTGTCGTCAATCATACTCGATCATTTTGATCCATCTGTAGTCGTCCTTGTCTCGCACTCCAGCGTCGGCTGTCTCTTTTCCTCTTGTCCAGTGTCGGCTGTCTCTCTTTTCCTCTTGTCCAGCGTCGAATCACTCTCTGGAACTCTTCTCTTGTCCAGCGTCATATCACTTCATCTTGTCCAGCGTCGAATCACTCTCTGGAACTCTCCTCTTGTCCAGCGTCGTATCACTCTCTGGAACTCTCCTCTTGCTGTTTCTGACGTCAATGGATCTTCTTATGTAATTCTTCTTATGTACTGCTGTTATTATTTAAAAATGATTGTATTTACAACTTACTTACATAGTTGTATGTAACTGGAAAATTTAAACTATTTACAAAAAAAATAAATACGCAGTGCGGACGGGCATAAGCTTCCGCTGCACCGTGGATGATTTAAGAAAGAGAACCACTGTAGCTTGTGTGTCCTATTTATACCCATGTCTTGGTTGACACCTGCAGTGGTACGAAATCGAAATGTCAGAAACTGTCTCTGGATTCAGTTCCCCCACTCTTTGTCAATTTCGCTATTTCTTATTTTTCTGCGAATTGCAGAGTCCTGTAAGTATACTCTTATACTTATCTTATAACTATTTTTACAACACATGTTCACTGTAATTTTGGACATTGCAACTTAACCCTTTCGATTTGTACACAGTTATTTCACTATTACACTCGTACGGTGTGGCACTTTCGCGTGGTTTTCGTACACAGTATTTAGTAAATTTTATTACATTTTATTGTGTTTTTGGATTTTAATTCTTAATTATAGTTTATGAATAATTACGGAAAAACAGTAATTGTGCAATTATTCATCTTGGGGTGGTAAACTCGCCTGCATAGAACTGCGTTCACACACACTAGCAAAATACTGGTGTACACACTTTCAGTTACATTTGTGTGTGTGTGTGCACGTCAATTCAGGTCGAAACACCTGTTCATATTTTTGTCTGAGCCAAGCTTGCAATCCCTGACATGCTTATTTCTAATATATTATTAATTATTTACAGTTTATTAGGTAAATTTAAATTTTTATATTTAATGCTCAGTACATCACTTATTTGTACTGTCGCATTATCCCTCTGCTTGGTAACAAAAAAAAATTTAATAAATTTTAAATTTTATTTACCTCTTTATTACATTTTATTGTGTTTTTGAATTTTAATTCTTAATTATAGTTTATGAATAATTACGGAAAAACAGTAATTGTGCAATTATTCATCTTGGGGTGGTAAACTCGCCTGCATAGACCTGCGTTCACACACACTAGCAAAATACTGGTGTACACACTTTCAGTTACATTTGTGTGTGTGTGCACGTCAATTCAGGTCGAAACACCTGTTCATATTTTTGTCTGAGCCAAGCTTGCGATCCCTGACATGCTTATTTCTAATATATTATTAATTATTTACAGTTTATTAGGTACATTTAAATTTTTATTTTTAATGCTCAGTACATCACTTATTTGTACTGTCGCATTATCCCTCTGCTTGGTAACAAAAAAAAATTTAATAAATTTATTTATTTATTATTATATTTGCAACAAAAATGTAACAAATAATAAAGAATAATATTCGTCATTTCACCCTTAATTGGAGTGTATACAAATGTCTTACCTCCCCTCTTTGTACGCTCACTGCTCGTGACCTTGTAGTAGGGTGGCTTTAACAAACAGCTGATCTGACTGGTTTCATTGACCTCGTAGTTTTCATGTGTAGAACTTCCTAAATGACGTTGCGTGGAATTTACCAATTTCTTTCTTCTGTATCTCATCATATACGATGAAAGTGTGTTGTCCTACTCGCTGTCTTAACATATACGGTCCATTATAAAGTCTGAAGAATTTCTTCGCCGTATTATCACTCCGTTTTCCCACTGGATTTGCTTTGAGTAGTATACTTTCTCCCACGTTGAATTGTTGTAGCTTGTGAGTTAGATTAAATCTCTCTACTCTCTTGTTACCTCTTTCTCTTATCCGTTGCTTTGTGTATTCAATTTTCACACTTATTGGTACAGGTACATTTTGGTTATTAGGTTTGTTTATATACTTAGTCCAAAATCTGTTTGGCTTCTTATCTTCTTCTAATTCCATGGGAGTGTATCCTGTTGCTTCACTATAATTTTCGTTAATGGCTTTTTCAAGAAATGGTAAATATTCTGCCCATTAGTGTTGATCATGGCAATATATTCGTAAATATTTACCTAATTCTTTGTTAACTCTCTCAGCAAGGTTTCCTTGAGGATGTCTTATGGATGTGAGTACAGGTTGTATTCCATTTTCCCTTAACGTCCTCTCCCATTTTTCACTTTGGACTTGTACACCTTGATCACTGAGTACGTTCTTCATTTTTCCATATAACGGAATATATTTCTGCAGTAGTATCTTTAGAACAACTTTGGTTGTGGGTCCATAATTGGGTACAGTCGGACTGCCTTGAAAACACATCGATACATACCAATATGTGCTTCACACCTCGACTTGATTGTGGTAGTGGTCCCAGAAAATCCACTGCAATTAGCTCTCCTTTGTTCTCCTTCTGTACACTCTGCATTCCTACATATGTGTGTAAATTCGGTCCTTAATTTTACATTATCTTACTCATACATTCTTACCTTCACTTCTAATCTTCCTTAACTTTTTTCTTAACATGACATTACTTTATCTAATACATTACTTATACAGTACATTAACATTCATTACCTTTTATTACATTTCATTAACATTACCTTTCTGATCGCTACTAATTTCTTGAAATACACTTCCATAACAGAATACTCTTTTAGCTTTGTAGTGTGTCGCATGATCGGTTACAGAGGAACTGTCTTGGAAAACAACGATATTTTTCTCGAAGTCCTTAATCCTAAGTAGTCTCTGCCCTTTTGACTTTTCACTCTCGCTTTCTTCTGTGTCCTTGTATCTTCATTAAGTGTTCGCTTGATCAGCCGTTCTAACAGTTATGACAATTATTTCCATTCCTAACCCTTTCTTCATATTAATAACAACAATAACATCTTTTACCATTACTTTCTTAAATATTTCTCTACGCTATCATTCCTTACCATCAATAATACATTTCTTAATTAACCCTTTCAAATAATATTCTTTATTTCTTTTCACTAATATTTCTTTTTTTATTTGCTATCATATCCTTAATAAATAACATTTCTTAATTATACTCTCTTATATTATTACACATATTATTTCTTATTATTAATAATTAATAGTTATATTATTTTATTTTAAAAATAATTATTCATTCCATTCGGGTATTGAGTTCTGAGTTCAGTGTGTAGTTCAATCTTACACCCCTCGCTATAACAATTGCATTGTCCGTCGTCAACCAGACGTATATTGTTCCTTTGTAGCGTAGTTGCCGTGCTTACCATTGTTCTCACCCTCCTGTAAACAACGTCCGCGTTCCATTGTATTACTGCGATGTTTGTTTTTATCGTAGAAGTCACCTGTTCATAGGGCAACGTTTTCCCTCTCTTTACAAACGTTTCTCTCTCTCTCATTAGTTTGGCTTAGTGCACCTACCTGAACAGCTGTCGACGGTTTTTTCATTTGTCGTTTATGGTAACCTCTGTAGTTTTCATACTTACAGTTATAATTATTGTTACTATAATTATCGTGCGTATATCTAACATCAAACTTACCACAATTTTGCGTAGTGTTTTTTTATAGATAATTTACTACGTTTATCGTTAGGCCTACAGTGATATTTATCTCCGTAAGTGTGGTGCCTTAAGTGTGTCATCTTATGTGACTTACTAGTGTGTGTGTGTGTGTGTGTCTCACAATAGGGATATCGCCATTAATAAGGTATGTTTTATTAACCTTTATTTGCTTCTCCTCCTTAATGTTAATTACTTTTTTATAATTATCGTTAGTAATTACGAACGTATTTTCTCTCTCATTTTTTATTCTTATGGTTTGTTTATATTCTACTGCCGCAATGTGCGTATTAGAATCGTCAATTCTTTCTACTAATTCCTCTTTTGCTTTCCTTTCTTCTCTTAATTTTTCGGTCTGTTTTGTAAAAAATTCTGTTAACTCTTCTATTTACGTTCTAATATTATTTTCTTTTACTTTTTCTGTTTGTTTGTTCTCTACTTCACCAAATACGGCTTGCATCATAGCTTGAAGTGCTTCTCCCATCCTTAAACTTCCTGATATTGCCATGGTGAATTATTATTAAAATATTTATTTAGTAGTAATTCTTTAACAATTATTATTGATAACCGTTCCCTACTTATTTATTTATTTCTTTATTTTTATTAATAGTTATTATTAATACTTATTACAGTTACACCTGTTACAAGGACAAATAATGTTATTCGTGGGCGCCAGCTGTGTGATTACACAACAATTAACATTACATTCAATTACGGTTTAATATACATAATTATTACATATAATACATTTTTTATTTAACACACTCTTATATTTTAGAGCAACCATTCAGCTACATAAAAAAAAATTTTTAATAGTTAAATGATGGGGATCGGGCCATACGTTCATGGGCTACAATTTATGTAACAAATTTTTGTACATAAATTTAGGCATGTCGTGCCCCACGTCCAGGGCGACAAATTTATTTAACTTTTTTATTTTGTTAAAATTACTTTCTAATACAAATACACTTGTATATGTGTTTGCGGAGCCCCACGATCTTGGAGTGCCAAAATATATATGCAACACCTTTACATAAATACATATACATATACACAAATTTAGCGTGACCGGTCTCACGTTCAAGATTGACAGATTATGTAACAATATAACATTTAAATTGGGTTTCAGGTGTATCTGCAATAAGAACTCTATGTAACTTGTAACGGTATTTCAAATTTATTTGATATTATTAAAAATTGTGCACATGGCACTGACTTCGATTTAAAACATTCGTTATTAATTGTTATTATGCCGAAAGGCTTATGCTATACACATCCTTACTGACTAAATATTCTATTCTACTAATTATTGTATTACAGAAAAATCTCATTTTCAGACTACTCAGTCGATTAATGTGTTTAATAATATCAATATTAAATCTCTTTTTATATATTATAATGTACTCAAAATATTAATAGTTATTGAATTTATCTTTTTGTTTCTCAGTACTGTTTTATCTCAAATACTAATTGTTTTCATTTAAATGCTTTGTATTCATTTTATTTCATATTAATTTGAGCTCTTGTTACGTTAATCGTATTTCTAAAACATCTATGATTTTAATTCTACTTTACAAGAAACATTGGCTCTTACTTTTAAATAAAATAGAAATGTCTTTAATTGTCTTTGAGTTCATTGTACGATTAAGATATAAATAAGTTGTTTATCACCTTATTGTCGTCAATCATACTCGATCATTTTGATCCATCTGTAGTCGTCCTTGTCTCGCACTCCAGCGTCGGCTGTCTCTTTTCCTCTTGTCCAGTGTCGGCTGTCTCTCTTTTCCTCTTGTCCAGCGTCGAATCACTCTCTGGAACTCTTCTCTTGTCCAGCGTCATATCACTTCATCTTGTCCAGCGTCGAATCACTCTCTGGAACTCTCCTCTTGTCCAGCGTCGTATCACTCTCTGGAACTCTCCTCTTGCTGTTTCTGACGTCAATGGATCTTCTTATGTAATTCTTCTTATGTACTGCTGTTATTATTTAAAAATGATTGTATTTACAACTTACTTACATAGTTGTATGTAACTGGAAAATTTAAACTATTTACAAAAAAAATAAATACGCAGTGCGGACGGGCATAAGCTTCCGCTGCACCGTGGATGATTTAAGAAAGAGAACCACTGTAGCTTGTGTGTCCTATTTATACCCATGTCTTGGTTGACACCTGCAGTGGTACGAAATCGAAATGTCAGAAACTGTCTCTGGATTCAGTTCCCCCACTCTTTGTCAATTTCGCTATTTCTTATTTTTCTGCGAATTGCAGAGTCCTGTAAGTATACTCTTATACTTATCTTATAACTATTTTTACAACACATGTTCACTGTAATTTTGGACATTGCAACTTAACCCTTTCGATTTGTACACAGTTATTTCACTATTACACTCGTACGGTGTGGCACTTTCGCGTGGTTTTCGTACACAGTATTTAGTAAATTTTATTACATTTTATTGTGTTTTTGGATTTTAATTCTTAATTATAGTTTATGAATAATTACGGAAAAACAGTAATTGTGCAATTATTCATCTTGGGGTGGTAAACTCGCCTGCATAGACCTGCGTTCACACACACTAGCAAAATACTGGTGTACACACTTTCAGTTACATTTGTGTGTGTGTGTGCACGTCAATTCAGGTCGAAACACCTGTTCATATTTTTGTCTGAGCCAAGCTTGCAATCCCTGACATGCTTATTTCTAATATATTATTAATTATTTACAGTTTATTAGGTAAATTTAAATTTTTATATTTAATGCTCAGTACATCACTTATTTGTACTGTCGCATTATCCCTCTGCTTGGTAACAAAAAAAAATTTAATAAATTTTAAATTTTATTTACCTCTTTATTACATTTTATTGTGTTTTTGAATTTTAATTCTTAATTATAGTTTATGAATAATTACGGAAAAACAGTAATTGTGCAATTATTCATCTTGGGGTGGTAAACTCGCCTGCATAGACCTGCGTTCACACACACTAGCAAAATACTGGTGTACACACTTTCAGTTACATTTGTGTGTGTGTGCACGTCAATTCAGGTCGAAACACCTGTTCATATTTTTGTCTGAGCCAAGCTTGCGATCCCTGACATGCTTATTTCTAATATATTATTAATTATTTACAGTTTATTAGGTACATTTAAATTTTTATATTTAATGCTCAGTACATCACTTATTTGTACTGTCGCATTATCCCTCTGCTTGGTAACAAAAAAAAATTTAATAAATTTATTTATTTATTATTATATTTGCAACAAAAATGTAACAAATAATAAAGAATAATATTCGTCATTTCACCCTTAATTGGAGTGTATACAAATGTCTTACCTCCCCTCTTCGTACGCTCACTGCTCGTGACCTTGTAGTAGGGTGGCTTTAACAAACAGCTGATCTGACTGGTTTCATTGACCTCGTAGTTTTCATGTGTAGAACTTCCTAAATGACGTTGCGTGGAATTTACCAATTTCTTTCTTCTGTATCTCATCATATACGATGAAAGTGTGTTGTCCTACTCGCTGTCTTAACATATACGGTCCATTATAAAGTCTGAAGAATTTCTTCGCCGTATTATCACTCCGTTTTCCCACTGGATTTGCTTTGAGTAGTATACTTTCTCCCACGTTGAATTGTTGTAGCTTGTGAGTTAGATTAAATCTCTCTACTCTCTTGTTACCTCTTTCTCTTATCCGTTGCTTTGTGTATTCAATTTTCACACTTATTGGTACAGGTACATTTTGGTTATTAGGTTTGTTTATATACTTAGTCCAAAATCTGTTTGGCTTCTTATCTTCTTCTAATTCCATGGGAGTGTATCCTGTTGCTTCACTATAATTTTCGTTAATGGCTTTTTCAAGAAATGGTAAATATTCTGCCCATTAGTGTTGATCATGGCAATATATTCGTAAATATTTACCTAATTCTTTGTTAACTCTCTCAGCAAGGTTTCCTTGAGGATGTCTTATGGATGTGAGTACAGGTTGTATTCCATTTTCCCTTAACGTCCTCTCCCATTTTTCACTTTGGACTTGTACACCTTGATCACTGAGTACGTTCTTCATTTTTCCATATAACGGAATATATTTCTGCAGTAGTATCTTTAGAACAACTTTGGTTGTGGGTCCATAATTGGGTACAGTCGGACTGCCTTGAAAACACATCGATACATACCAATATGTGCTTCACACCTCGACTTGATTGTGGTAGTGGTCCCAGAAAATCCACTGCAATTAGCTCTCCTTTGTTCTCCTTCTGTACACTCTGCATTCCTACATATGTGTGTAAATTCGGTCCTTAATTTTACATTATCTTACTCATACATTCTTACCTTCACTTCTAATCTTCCTTAACTTTTTTCTTAACATGACATTACTTTATCTAATACATTACTTATACAGTACATTAACATTCATTACCTTTTATTACATTTCATTAACATTACCTTTCTGATCGCTACTAATTTCTTGAAATACACTTCCATAACAGAATACTCTTTTAGCTTTGTAGTGTGTCGCATGATCGGTTACAGAGGAACTGTCTTGGAAAACAACGATATTTTTCTCGAAGTCCTTAATCCTAAGTAGTCTCTGCCCTTTTGACTTTTCACTCTCGCTTTCTTCTGTGTCCTTGTATCTTCATTAAGTGTTCACTTGATCAGCCGTTCTAACAGTTATGACAATTATTTCCATTCCTAACCCTTTCTTCATATTAATAACAACAATAACATCTTTTACCATTACTTTCTTAAATATTTCTCTACGCTATCATTCCTTACCATCAATAATACATTTCTTAATTAACCCTTTCAAATAATATTCTTTATTTCTTTTCACTAATATTTCTTTTTTTATTTGCTATCATATCCTTAATAAATAACATTTCTTAATTATACTCTCTTATATTATTACACATATTATTTCTTATTATTAATAATTAATAGTTATATTATTTTATTTTAAAAATAATTATTCATTCCATTCGGGTATTGAGTTCTGAGTTCAGTGTGTAGTTCAATCTTACACCCCTCGCTATAACAATTGCATTGTCCGTCGTCAACCAGACGTATATTGTTCCTTTGTAGCGTAGTTGCCGTGCTTACCATTGTTCTCACCCTCCTGTAAACAACGTCCGCGTTCCATTGTATTACTGCGATGTTTGTTTTTATCGTAGAAGTCACCTGTTCATAGGGCAACGTTTTCCCTCTCTTTACAAACGTTTCTCTCTCTCTCATTAGTTTGGCTTAGTGCACCTACCTGAACAGCTGTCGACGGTTTTTTCATTTGTCGTTTATGGTAACCTCTGTAGTTTTCATACTTACAGTTATAATTATTGTTACTATAATTATCGTGCGTATATCTAACATCAAACTTACCACAATTTTGCGTAGTGTTTTTTTATAGATAATTTACTACGTTTATCGTTAGGCCTACAGTGATATTTATCTCCGTAAGTGTGGTGCCTTAAGTGTGTCATCTTATGTGACTTACTAGTGTGTGTGTGTGTGTGTGTCTCACAATAGGGATATCGCCATTAATAAGGTATGTTTTATTAACCTTTATTTGCTTCTCCTCCTTAATGTTAATTACTTTTTTATAATTATCGTTAGTAATTACGAACGTATTTTCTCTCTCATTTTTTATTCTTATGGTTTGTTTATATTCTACTGCCGCAATGTGCGTATTAGAATCGTCAATTCTTTCTACTAATTCCTCTTTTGCTTTCCTTTCTTCTCTTAATTTTTCGGTCTGTTTTGTAAAAAATTCTGTTAACTCTTCTATTTACGTTCTAATATTATTTTCTTTTACTTTTTCTGTTTGTTTGTTCTCTACTTCACCAAATACGGCTTGCATCATAGCTTGAAGTGCTTCTCCCATCCTTAAACTTCCTGATATTGCCATGGTGAATTATTATTAAAATATTTATTTAGTAGTAATTCTTTAACAATTATTATTGATAACCGTTCCCTACTTATTTATTTATTTCTTTATTTTTATTAATAGTTATTATTAATACTTATTACAGTTACACCTGTTACAAGGACAAATAATATTATTCGTGGGCGCCAGCTGTGTGATTACACAACAATTAACATTACATTCAATTACGGTTTAATATACATAATTATTACATATAATACATTTTTTATTTAACACACTCTTATATTTTAGAGCAACCATTCAGCTACATAAAAAAAAAATTTAATAGTTAAATGATGGGGATCGGGCCATACGTTCATGGGCTACAATTTATGTAACAAATTTTTGTACATAAATTTAGGCATGTCGTGCCCCACGTCCAGGGCGACAAATTTATTTAACGTTTTTATTTTGTTAAAATTACTTTCTAATACAAATACACTTCTATTTGTGTTTGCGGAGCCCCACGATCTTGGTGCGCCAAAATATATATGCAACTCCTTTACATAAATACATATACATATACACAAATTTAGCGTGACTGGTCTCACGTTCAAGATTGACAGATTATGTAACAATATAACATTTAAATTGGGTTTCAGGTGTATCTGCAATAAGAACTCTATGTAACTTGTAACGGTATTTCAAATTTATTTGATATTATTAAAAATTGTGCACATGGCACTGACTTCGATTTAAAACATTCGTTATTAATTGTTATTATGCCGAAAGGCTTATGCTATACACATCCTTACTGACTAAATATTCTATTCTACTAATTATTGTATTACAGAAAAATCTCATTTTCAGACTACTCAGTCGATTAGTGTGTTTCAAAATATCAATATTAAATCTCTTTTTATATATTGTAATGTACTCAAAATATTAATAGTTATTGAATTTATCTTTTTGTTTCTCAGTACTGTTTTATCTCAAATACTAATTGTTTTCATTTAAATGCTTTGTATTCATTTTATTTCATATTAATTTGAGCTCTTGTTACGTTAATCGTATTTCTAAAACATCTATGATTTTAATTCTACTTTACAAGAAACATTGGCTCTTACTTTTAAATAAAATAGAAATGTCTTTAATTGTCTTTGAGTTCATTGTACGATTAAGATATAAATAAGTTGTTTATCACCTTATTGTTGTCAATCATACTCGATCATTTTGATCCATCTGTAGTCGTCCTCGTCTCGCACTCCAGCGTCGGCTGTCTCTCTTCTCCTCTTGTCCAGCGTCGAATCACTCTCTGGAACTCTTCTCTTGTCCAGCGTCGTATCACTTCATCTTGTCCAGCGTCGAATCACTTTCTGGAACTCTCCTCTTGTCCAGCGTCGTATCACTCTCTGGAACTCTCCTCTTGCTGTTTCTGACGTCAATGGATCTTCTTATGTGATTCTTCTTATGTACTGCTGTTATTATTTAAAAATGATTGTATTTACAACTTAGTTACATAGTTGTATGTAACTGGAAAATTTAAACTATTTACAAAAAAAATAAATACGCAGTGCGGACGGGCATAAGCTCCCGCTGCACCGTGGATGATTTAAGAAAGAGAACCACTGTAGCTTGTGTGTCCTATTTATACCCATGTCTTGGTCGACACCTGCAGTGGTACGAAATCGACATGTCAGAAACTGTCTCTGGATTCAGTTCCCCCACTCTTTGTCAATTTCGCTATTTCTTATTTTTCTGCGAATTGCAGAGTCCTGTAAGTATACTCTTATACTTATCTTATAACTATTTTTACAACACATGTTCACTGTAATTTTGGACATTGCAACTTAACCCTTTCGATTTGTACACAGTTATTTCACTATTACTGTTCTATTCTATTGACTATTGAGTTCTGAGTTCAGTGTGTAGTTCAATCTTACACCCCACGCTATAACAATTGCATTGTCCGTCGTCAACCAGACGTATATTGTTCCTTTGTAGCGTAGTTGCCGTGCTTACCATTGTTCTCACCCTCCTGTAAACAACGTCCGCGTTCCATTGTATTACTGCGATGTTTGTTTTTATTGTTCATGGGCTACAATTTATGTAACAAATTTTTGTACATAAATTTAGGCATGTCGTGCCCCACGTCCAGGGCGACAAATTTATTTAACGTTTTTATTTTGTTAAAATTACTTTCTAATACAAATACACTTCTATTTGTGTTTGCGGAGCCCCACGATCTTGGAGCGCCAAAATATATATGCAACACCTTTACATAAATACATATACATATACACAAATTTAGCGTGACTGGTCTCACGTTCAAGATTGACAGATTATGTAACAATATAACATTTAAATTGGGTTTCAGGTGTATCTGCAATAAGAACTCTATGTAACTTGTAACGGTATTTCAAATTTATTTGATATTATTAAAAATTGTGCACATGGCACTGACTTCGATTTAAAACATTCGTTATTAATTGTTATTATGCCGAAAGGCTTATGCTATACACATCCTTACTGACTAAATATTCTATTCTACTAATTATTGTATTACAGAAAAATCTCATTTTCAGACTACTCAGTCGATTAATGTGTTTCAAAATATCAATATTAAATCTCTTTTTATATATTGTAATGTACTCAAAATATTAATAGTTATTGAATTTATCTTTTTGTTTCTCAGTACTGTTTTATCTCAAATACTAATTGTTTTCATTTAAATGCTTTGTATTCATTTTATTTCATATTAATTTGAGCTCTTGTTACGTTAATCGTATTTCTAAAACATCTATGATTTTAATTCTACTTTACAAGAAACATTGGCTCTTACTTTTAAATAAAATAGAAATGTCTTTAATTGTCTTTGAGTTCATTGTACGATTAAGATATAAATAAGTTGTTTATCACCTTATTGTTGTCAATCATACTCGATCATTTTGATCCATCTGTAGTCGTCCTCGTCTCGCACTCCAGCGTCGGCTGTCTCTCTTCTCCTCTTGTCCAGCGTCGAATCACTCTCTGGAACTCTTCTCTTGTCCAGCGTCGTATCACTTCATCTTGTCCAGCGTCGAATCACTTTCTGGAACTCTCCTCTTGTCCAGCGTCGTATCACTCTCTGGAACTCTCCTCTTGCTGTTTCTGACGTCAATGGATCTTCTTATGTAATTCTTCTTATGTACTGCTGTTATTATTTAAAAATGATTGTATTTACAACTTAGTTACATAGTTGTATGTAACTGGAAAATTTAAACTATTTACAAAAAAAATAAATACGCATTGCGGACGGGCATAAGCTCCCGCTGCACCGTGGATGATTTAAGAAAGAGAACCACTGTAGCTTGTGTGTCCTATTTATACCCATGTCTTGGTCGACACCTGCAGTGGTACGAAATCGACATGTCAGAAACTGTCTCTGGATTCAGTTCCCCCACTCTTTGTCAATTTCGCTATTTCTTATTTTTCTGCGAATTGCAGAGTCCTGTAAGTATACTCTTATACTTATCTTATAACTATTTTTACAACACATGTTCACTGTAATTTTGGACATTGCAACTTAACCCTTTCGATTTGTACACAGTTATTTCACTATTACACTCGTACGGTGTGGCACTTTCGCGTGGTTTTCGTACACAGTATTTAGTAAATTTTATTACATTTTATTGTGTTTTGGATTTTAATTCTTAATTATAGTTTATGAATAATTACGGAAAAACAGTAATTGTGCAATTATTCATCTTGGGGTGGTAAACTCGCCTGCATAGACCTGCGTTCACACACACTAGCAAAATACTGGTGTACACACTTTCAGTTACATTTGTGTGTGTGTGCACGTCAATTCAGGTCGAAACACCTGTTCATATTTTTGTCTGAGCCAAGCTTGCAATCCCTGACATGCTTATTTCTAATATATTATTAATTATTTACAGTTTATTAGGTAAATTTAAATTTTTATATTTAATGCTCAGTACATCACTTATTTGTACTGTCGCATTATCCCTCTGCTTGGTAACAAAAAAAATTTAATAAATTTATTTATTTATTATTATTATATTTGCAACAAAAATGTAACAAATAATAAAGAATAATATTCGTCATTTCACCCTTAATTGGAGTGTATACAAATGTCTTACCTCCCCTCTTCGTACGCTCACTGCTCGTGACCTTGTAGTAGGGTGGCTTTAACAAACAGCTGATCTGACTGGTTTCATTGACCTCGTAGTTTTCATGTGTAGAACTTCCTAAATGACGTTGCGTGGAATTTGCCAATTTCTTTCTTCTGTATCTCATCATATACGATGAAAGTGTGTTGTCCTACTCGCTGTCTTAACATATACGGTCCATTATAAAGTCTGAAGAATTTCTTCGCCGTATTATCACTCCGTTTTCCCACTGGATTTGCTTTGAGTAGTATACTTTCTCCCACGTTGAATTGTTGTAGCTTGTGAGTTAGATTAAATCTCTCTACTCTCTTGTTACCTCTTTCTCTTATCCGTTGCTTTGCGTATTCAATTTTCACACTTATTGGTACAGGTACATTTTGGTTATTAGGTTTGTTTATATACTTAGTCCAAAATCTGTTTGGCTTCTTATCTTCTTCTAATTCCATGGGAGTGTATCCTGTTGCTTCACTATAATTTTCGTTAATGGCTTTTTCAAGAAATGGTAAATATTCTGCCCATTAGTGTTGATCATGGCAATATATTCGTAAATATTTACCTAATTCTTTGTTAACTCTCTCAGCAAGGTTTCCTTGAGGATGTCTTATGGATGTGAGTACAGGTTGTATTCCATTTTCCCTTAACGTCCTCTCCCATTTTTCACTTTGGACTTGTACACCTTGATCACTGAGTACGTTCTTCATTTTTCCATATAACGGAATATATTTCTGCAGTAGTATCTTTAGAACAACTTTGGTTGTGGGTCCATAATTGGGTACAGTCGGACTGCCTTGAAAACACATCGATACATACCAATATGTGCTTCACACCTCGACTTGATTGTGGTAGTGGTCCCAGAAAATCCACTGCAATTAGCTCTCCTTTGTTCTCCTTCTGTACACTCTGCATTCCTACATATGTGTGTAAATTCGGTCCTTAATTTTACATTATCTTACTCATACATTCTTACCTTCACTTCTAATCTTCCTTAACTTTTTTCTTAACATGACATTACTTTATCTAATACATTACTTATACAGTACATTAACATTCATTACCTTTTATTACATTTCATTAACATTACCTTTCTGATCGCTACTAATTTCTTGAAATACACTTCCATAACAGAATACTCTTTTAGCTTTGTAGTGTGTCGCATGATCGGTTACAGAGGAACTGTCTTGGAAAACAACGATATTTTTCTCGAAGTCCTTAATCCTAAGTAGTCTCTGCCCTTTTGACTTTTCACTCTCGCTTTCTTCTGTGTCCTTGTATCTTCATTAAGTGTTCGCTTGATCAGCCGTTCTAACAGTTATGACAATTATTTCCATTCCTAACCCTTTCTTCATATTAATAACAACAATAACATCTTTTACCATTACTTTCTTAAATATTTCTCTACGCTATCATTCCTTAGCATCAATAATACATTTCTTAATTAACCCTTTCAAATAATATTCTTTATTTCTTTTCACTAATATTTCTTTTTTTATTTGCTATCATATCCTTAATAAATAACATTTCTTAATTATACTCTCTTATATTATTACACATATTATTTCTTATTATTAATAATTAATAGTTATATTATTTTATTTTAAAAATAATTATTCATTCCATTCGGGTATTGAGTTCTGAGTTCAGTGTGTAGTTCAATCTTACACCCCCCCTCGCTATAACAATTGCATTGTCCGTCGTCAACCAGACGTATATTGTTCCTTTGTAGCGTAGTTGCCGTGCTTACCATTGTTCTCACCCTCCTGTAAACAACGTCCGCGTTCCATTGTATTACTGCGATGTTTGTTTTTATCGTAGAAGTCACCTGTTCATAGGGGAACGTTTTCCCTCTCTTTACAAACGTTTCTCTCTCTCTCATTAGTTTGGCTTAGTGCACCTACCTGAACAGCTGTCGACGGTTTTTTCATTTGTCGTTTATGGTAACCTCTGTAGTTTTCATACGTACAGTTATAATAATTGTTACTATAATTATCGTGCGTATATCTAACATCAAACTTACCACAATTTTGCGTAGTGTTTTGTATAGATAATTTACTACGTTTATCGTTAGGCCTACTGTGATATTTATCTCCGTAAGTGTGGTGCCTTAAGTGTGTCATCTTATGTGACTTACTAGTGTGTGTGTGTGTGTGTGTCTCACAATAGGGATATCGCCATTAATAAGGTATGTTTTATTAACCTTTATTTGCTTCTCCTCCTTAATGTTAATTACTTTTTTATAATTATCGTTAGTAATTACGAACGTATTTTCTCTCTTATTTTTAATTCTTATGGTTTGTTTATATTCTACTGCCGCAATGTGCGTATTAGAATCGTCAATTCTTTCTACTAATTCCTCTTTTGCTTTCCTTTCTTCTCTTAATTTTTCGGTCTGTTTTGTAAAAAATTCTGTTAACTCTCCTATTTACGTTCTAATATTATTTTCTTTTACTTTTTCTGTTTGTTTGTTCTCTACTTCACCAAATACGGCTTGCATCATAGCTTGAAGTGCTTCTCCCATCCTTAAACTTCCTGATATTGCCATGGTGAATTATTATTAAAATATTTATTTAGTAGTAATTCTTTAACAATTATTATTGATAACCGTTCCCTACTTATTTATTTATTTCTTTATTTTTATTAATAGTTATTATTAATACTTATTACAGTTACAGCTGTTACATAGACAAATAATATTATTCGTGGGCGCTAGCTGTGTGATTACACAACAATTAACATTACATTCAATTACGGTTTAATATACATAATTATTACATATAATACATTTTTTATTTAACACACTCTTATATTTTAGAGCAACCATTCAGCTACATAAAAAAAAATTTTAATAGTTAAATGATGGGGATCGGGCCATACGTTCATGGGCTACAATTTATGTAACAAATTTTTGTACATAAATTTAGGCATGTCGTGCCCCACGTCCAGGGCGACAAATTTATTTACATTTTTATTTTGTTAAAATTACTTTCTAATACAAATACACTTCTATTTGTGTTTGCGGAGCCCCACGATCTTGGAGCGCCAAAATATATATGCAACACCTTTACATAAATACATATACATATACAAAAATTTAGCGTGACCGGTCTCACGTTCAAGATTGACAGATTATGTAACAATATAACATTTAAATTGGGTTTCAGGTGTATTTGCAATAAGAACTCTATGTAACTTGTAACGGTATTTCAAATTTATTTGATATTATTAAAAATTGTGCACATGGCACTGACTTCGATTTAAAACATTCGTTATTAATTGTTATTATGCCGAAAGGCTTATGCTATACACATCCTTACTGACTAAATATTCTATTCTACTAATTATTGTATTACAGAAAAATCTCATTTTCAGACTACTCAGTCGATTAATGTGTTTCAAAATATCAATATTAAATCTCTTTTTATATATTGTAATGTACTCAAAATATTAATAGTTATTGAATTTATCTTTTTGTTTCTCAGTACTGTTTTATCTCAAATACTAATTGTTTTCATTTAAATGCTTTGTATTCATTTTATTTCATATTAATTTGAGCTCTTGTTACGTTAATTGTATTTCTAAAACATCTATGATTTTAATTCTACTTTACAAGAAACATTGGCTCTTACTTTTAAATAAAATAGAAATGTCTTTAATTGTCTTTGAGTTCATTGTACGATTAAGATATAAATAAGTTGTTTATCACCTTATTGTTGTCAATCATACTCGATCATTTTGATCCATCTGTAGTCGTCCTCGTCTCGCACTCCAGCGTCGGCTGTCTCTCTTCTCCTCTTGTCCAGCGTCGAATCACTCTCTGGAACTCTTCTCTTGTCCAGCGTCGTATCACTTCATCTTGTCCAGCGTCGAATCACTCTCTGGAACTCTCCTCTTGCTGTTTCTGACATCAGTGGATCTTCTTATGTAATTCTTCTTATGTACTGCTGTTATTATTTAAAAATGATTGTATTTACAACTTAGTTACATAGTTGTATGTAACTGGAAAATTTAAACTATTTACAAAAAAAATAAATACGCAGTGCGGACGGGCATAAGCTCCCGCTGCACCGTGGATGATTTAAGAAAGAGAACCACTGTAGCTTGTGTGTCCTATTTATACCCATGTCTTGGTCGACACCTGCAGTGGTACGAAATCGACATGTCAGAAACTGTCTCTGGATTCAGTTCCCCCACTCTTTGTCAATTTCGCTATTTCTTATTTTTCTGCGAATTGCAGAGTCCTGTAAGTATACTCTTATACTTATCTTATAACTATTTTTACAACACATGTTCACTGTAATTTTGGACATTGCAACTTAACCCTTTCGATTTGTACACAGTTATTTCACTATTACTGTTCTATTCTATTGACTATTGAGTTCTGAGTTCAGTGTGTAGTTCAATCTTACACCCCACGCTATAACAATTGCATTGTCCGTCGTCAACCAGACGTATATTGTTCCTTTGTAGCGTAGTTGCCGTGCTTACCATTGTTCTCACCCTCCTGTAAACAACGTCCGCGTTCCATTGTATTACTGCGATGTTTGTTTTTATTGTTCATGGGCTACAATTTATGTAACAAATTTTTGTACATAAATTTAGGCATGTCGTGCCCCACGTCCAGGGCGACAAATTTATTTAACGTTTTTATTTTGTTAAAATTACTTTCTAATACAAATACACTTCTATTTGTGTTTGCGGAGCCCCACGATCTTGGAGCGCCAAAATATATATGCAACACCTTTACATAAATACATATACATATACACAAATTTAGCGTGACTGGTCTCACGTTCAAGATTGACAGATTATGTAACAATATAACATTTAAATTGGGTTTCAGGTGTATCTGCAATAAGAACTCTATGTAACTTGTAACGGTATTTCAAATTTATTTGATATTATTAAAAATTGTGCACATGGCACTGACTTCGATTTAAAACATTCGTTATTAATTGTTATTATGCCGAAAGGCTTATGCTATACACATCCTTACTGACTAAATATTCTATTCTACTAATTATTGTATTACAGAAAAATCTCATTTTCAGACTACTCAGTCGATTAATGTGTTTCAAAATATCAATATTAAATCTCTTTTTATATATTGTAATGTACTCAAAATATTAATAGTTATTGAATTTATCTTTTTGTTTCTCAGTACTGTTTTATCTCAAATACTAATTGTTTTCATTTAAATGCTTTGTATTCATTTTATTTCATATTAATTTGAGCTCTTGTTACGTTAATCGTATTTCTAAAACATCTATGATTTTAATTCTACTTTACAAGAAACATTGGCTCTTACTTTTAAATAAAATAGAAATGTCTTTAATTGTCTTTGAGTTCATTGTACGATTAAGATATAAATAAGTTGTTTATCACCTTATTGTTGTCAATCATACTCGATCATTTTGATCCATCTGTAGTCGTCCTCGTCTCGCACTCCAGCGTCGGCTGTCTCTCTTCTCCTCTTGTCCAGCGTCGAATCACTCTCTGGAACTCTTCTCTTGTCCAGCGTCGTATCACTTCATCTTGTCCAGCGTCGAATCACTTTCTGGAACTCTCCTCTTGTCCAGCGTCGTATCACTCTCTGGAACTCTCCTCTTGCTGTTTCTGACGTCAATGGATCTTCTTATGTAATTCTTCTTATGTACTGCTGTTATTATTTAAAAATGATTGTATTTACAACTTAGTTACATAGTTGTATGTAACTGGAAAATTTAAACTATTTACAAAAAAAATAAATACGCATTGCGGACGGGCATAAGCTCCCGCTGCACCGTGGATGATTTAAGAAAGAGAACCACTGTAGCTTGTGTGTCCTATTTATACCCATGTCTTGGTCGACACCTGCAGTGGTACGAAATCGACATGTCAGAAACTGTCTCTGGATTCAGTTCCCCCACTCTTTGTCAATTTCGCTATTTCTTATTTTTCTGCGAATTGCAGAGTCCTGTAAGTATACTCTTATACTTATCTTATAACTATTTTTACAACACATGTTCACTGTAATTTTGGACATTGCAACTTAACCCTTTCGATTTGTACACAGTTATTTCACTATTACACTCGTACGGTGTGGCACTTTCGCGTGGTTTTCGTACACAGTATTTAGTAAATTTTATTACATTTTATTGTGTTTTGGATTTTAATTCTTAATTATAGTTTATGAATAATTACGGAAAAACAGTAATTGTGCAATTATTCATCTTGGGGTGGTAAACTCGCCTGCATAGACCTGCGTTCACACACACTAGCAAAATACTGGTGTACACACTTTCAGTTACATTTGTGTGTGTGTGCACGTCAATTCAGGTCGAAACACCTGTTCATATTTTTGTCTGAGCCAAGCTTGCAATCCCTGACATGCTTATTTCTAATATATTATTAATTATTTACAGTTTATTAGGTAAATTTAAATTTTTATATTTAATGCTCAGTACATCACTTATTTGTACTGTCGCATTATCCCTCTGCTTGGTAACAAAAAAAATTTAATAAATTTATTTATTTATTATTATTATATTTGCAACAAAAATGTAACAAATAATAAAGAATAATATTCGTCATTTCACCCTTAATTGGAGTGTATACAAATGTCTTACCTCCCCTCTTCGTACGCTCACTGCTCGTGACCTTGTAGTAGGGTGGCTTTAACAAACAGCTGATCTGACTGGTTTCATTGACCTCGTAGTTTTCATGTGTAGAACTTCCTAAATGACGTTGCGTGGAATTTGCCAATTTCTTTCTTCTGTATCTCATCATATACGATGAAAGTGTGTTGTCCTACTCGCTGTCTTAACATATACGGTCCATTATAAAGTCTGAAGAATTTCTTCGCCGTATTATCACTCCGTTTTCCCACTGGATTTGCTTTGAGTAGTATACTTTCTCCCACGTTGAATTGTTGTAGCTTGTGAGTTAGATTAAATCTCTCTACTCTCTTGTTACCTCTTTCTCTTATCCGTTGCTTTGCGTATTCAATTTTCACACTTATTGGTACAGGTACATTTTGGTTATTAGGTTTGTTTATATACTTAGTCCAAAATCTGTTTGGCTTCTTATCTTCTTCTAATTCCATGGGAGTGTATCCTGTTGCTTCACTATAATTTTCGTTAATGGCTTTTTCAAGAAATGGTAAATATTCTGCCCATTAGTGTTGATCATGGCAATATATTCGTAAATATTTACCTAATTCTTTGTTAACTCTCTCAGCAAGGTTTCCTTGAGGATGTCTTATGGATGTGAGTACAGGTTGTATTCCATTTTCCCTTAACGTCCTCTCCCATTTTTCACTTTGGACTTGTACACCTTGATCACTGAGTACGTTCTTCATTTTTCCATATAACGGAATATATTTCTGCAGTAGTATCTTTAGAACAACTTTGGTTGTGGGTCCATAATTGGGTACAGTCGGACTGCCTTGAAAACACATCGATACATACCAATATGTGCTTCACACCTCGACTTGATTGTGGTAGTGGTCCCAGAAAATCCACTGCAATTAGCTCTCCTTTGTTCTCCTTCTGTACACTCTGCATTCCTACATATGTGTGTAAATTCGGTCCTTAATTTTACATTATCTTACTCATACATTCTTACCTTCACTTCTAATCTTCCTTAACTTTTTTCTTAACATGACATTACTTTATCTAATACATTACTTATACAGTACATTAACATTCATTACCTTTTATTACATTTCATTAACATTACCTTTCTGATCGCTACTAATTTCTTGAAATACACTTCCATAACAGAATACTCTTTTAGCTTTGTAGTGTGTCGCATGATCGGTTACAGAGGAACTGTCTTGGAAAACAACGATATTTTTCTCGAAGTCCTTAATCCTAAGTAGTCTCTGCCCTTTTGACTTTTCACTCTCGCTTTCTTCTGTGTCCTTGTATCTTCATTAAGTGTTCGCTTGATCAGCCGTTCTAACAGTTATGACAATTATTTCCATTCCTAACCCTTTCTTCATATTAATAACAACAATAACATCTTTTACCATTACTTTCTTAAATATTTCTCTACGCTATCATTCCTTACCATCAATAATACATTTCTTAATTAACCCTTTCAAATAATATTCTTTATTTCTTTTCACTAATATTTCTTTTTTTATTTGCTATCATATCCTTAATAAATAACATTTCTTAATTATACTCTCTTATATTATTACACATATTATTTCTTATTATTAATAATTAATAGTTATATTATTTTATTTTAAAAATAATTATTCATTCCATTCGGGTATTGAGTTCTGAGTTCAGTGTGTAGTTCAATCTTACACCCCTCGCTATAACAATTGCATTGTCCGTCGTCAACCAGACGTATATTGTTCCTTTGTAGCGTAGTTGCCGTGCTTACCATTGTTCTCACCCTCCTGTAAACAACGTCCGCGTTCCATTGTATTACTGCGATGTTTGTTTTTATCGTAGAAGTCACCTGTTCATAGGGGAACGTTTTCCCTCTCTTTACAAACGTTTCTCTCTCTCTCATTAGTTTGGCTTAGTGCACCTACCTGAACAGCTGTCGACGGTTTTTTCATTTGTCGTTTATGGTAACCTCTGTAGTTTTCATACGTACAGTTATAATAATTGTTACTATAATTATCGTGCGTATATCTAACATCAAACTTACCACAATTTTGCGTAGTGTTTTGTATAGATAATTTACTACGTTTATCGTTAGGCCTACTGTGATATTTATCTCCGTAAGTGTGGTGCCTTAAGTGTGTCATCTTATGTGACTTACTAGTGTGTGTGTGTGTGTGTCTCACAATAGGGATATCGCCATTAATAAGGTATTTTTTATTAACCTTTATTTGCTTCTCCTCCTTAATGTTAATTACTTTTTTATAATTATCGTTAGTAATTACGAACGTATTTTCTCTCTTATTTTTAATTCTTATGGTTTGTTTATATTCTACTGCCGCAATGTGCGTATTAGAATCGTCAATTCTTTCTACTAATTCCTCTTTTGCTTTCCTTTCTTCTCTTAATTTTTCGGTCTGTTTTGTAAAAAATTCTGTTAACTCTCCTATTTACGTTCTAATATTATTTTCTTTTACTTTTTCTGTTTGTTTGTTCTCTACTTCACCAAATACGGCTTGCATCATAGCTTGAAGTGCTTCTCCCATCCTTAAACTTCCTGATATTGCCATGGTGAATTATTATTAAAATATTTATTTAGTAGTAATTCTTTAACAATTATTATTGATAACCGTTCCCTACTTATTTATTTATTTCTTTATTTTTATTAATAGTTATTATTAATACTTATTACAGTTACAGCTGTTACATAGACAAATAATATTATTCGTGGGCGCTAGCTGTGTGATTACACAACAATTAACATTACATTCAATTACGGTTTAATATACATAATTATTACATATAATACATTTTTTATTTAACACACTCTTATATTTTAGAGCAACCATTCAGCTACATAAAAAAAAATTTTAATAGTTAAATGATGGGGATCGGGCCATACGTTCATGGGCTACAATTTATGTAACAAATTTTTGTACATAAATTTAGGCATGTCGTGCCCCACGTCCAGGGCGACAAATTTATTTACATTTTTATTTTGTTAAAATTACTTTCTAATACAAATACACTTCTATTTGTGTTTGCGGAGCCCCACGATCTTGGAGCGCCAAAATATATATGCAACACCTTTACATAAATACATATACATATACAAAAATTTAGCGTGACCGGTCTCACGTTCAAGATTGACAGATTATGTAACAATATAACATTTAAATTGGGTTTCAGGTGTATTTGCAATAAGAACTCTATGTAACTTGTAACGGTATTTCAAATTTATTTGATATTATTAAAAATTGTGCACATGGCACTGACTTCGATTTAAAACATTCGTTATTAATTGTTATTATGCCGAAAGGCTTATGCTATACACATCCTTACTGACTAAATATTCTATTCTACTAATTATTGTATTACAGAAAAATCTCATTTTCAGACTACTCAGTCGATTAATGTGTTTCAAAATATCAATATTAAATCTCTTTTTATATATTGTAATGTACTCAAAATATTAATAGTTATTGAATTTATCTTTTTGTTTCTCAGTACTGTTTTATCTCAAATACTAATTGTTTTCATTTAAATGCTTTGTATTCATTTTATTTCATATTAATTTGAGCTCTTGTTACGTTAATTGTATTTCTAAAACATCTATGATTTTAATTCTACTTTACAAGAAACATTGGCTCTTACTTTTAAATAAAATAGAAATGTCTTTAATTGTCTTTGAGTTCATTGTACGATTAAGATATAAATAAGTTGTTTATCACCTTATTGTTGTCAATCATACTCGATCATTTTGATCCATCTGTAGTCGTCCTCGTCTCGCACTCCAGCGTCGGCTGTCTCTCTTCTCCTCTTGTCCAGCGTCGAATCACTCTCTGGAACTCTTCTCTTGTCCAGCGTCGTATCACTTCATCTTGTCCAGCGTCGAATCACTCTCTGGAACTCTCCTCTTGCTGTTTCTGACATCAGTGGATCTTCTTATGTAATTCTTCTTATGTACTGCTGTTATTATTTAAAAATGATTGTATTTACAACTTAGTTACATAGTTGTATGTAACTGGAAAATTTAAACTATTTACAAAAAAAATAAATACGCAGTGCGGACGGGCATAAGCTCCCGCTGCACCGTGGATGATTTAAGAAAGAGAACCACTGTAGCTTGTGTGTCCTATTTATACCCATGTCTTGGTCGACACCTGCAGTGGTACGAAATCGACATGTCAGAAACTGTCTCTGGATTCAGTTCCCCCACTCTTTGTCAATTTCGCTATTTCTTATTTTTCTGCGAAATGCAGAGTCCTGTAAGTATACTCTTATACTTATCTTATAACTATTTTTACAACACATGTTCACTGTAATTTTGGACATTGCAACTTAACCCTTTCGATTTGTACACAGTTATTTCACTATTACACTCGTACGGTGTGGCACTTTCGCGTGGTTTTCGTACACAGTATTTAGTAAATTTTATTACATTTTATTGTGTTTTTGGATTTTAATTCTTAATTATAGTTTATGAATAATTACGGAAAAACAGTAATTGTGCAATTATTCATCTTGGGGTGGTAAACTCGCCTGCATAGACCTGCGTTCACACACACTAGCAAAATACTGGTGTACACACTTTCAGTTACATTTGTGTGTGTGTGCACATCAATTCAGGTCAAAACACCTGTTCATATTTTTGTCTGAGCCAAGCTTGCAATCCCTGACATGCTTATTTCTAATATATTATTAATTATTTACAGTTTATTAGGTAAATTTAAATTTTTATATTTAATGCTCAGTACATCACTTATTTGTACTGTCGCATTATCCCTCTGCTTGGTAACAAAAAAAATTTAATAAATTTATTTATTTATTATTATTATATTTGCAACAAAAATGTAACAAATAATAAAGAATAATATTCGTCATTTCACCCTTAATTGGAGTGTATACAAATGTCTTACCTCCCCTCTTCATACGCTCACTGCTCGTGACCTTGTAGTAGGGTGGCTTTAACAAACAGCTGATCTGACTGGTTTCATTGACCTCGTAGTTTTCATGTGTAGAACTTCCTAAATGACGTTGCGTGGAATTTACCAATTTCTTTCTTCTGTATCTCATCATATACGATGAAAGTGTGTTGTCCTACTCGCTGTCTTAACATATACGGTCCATTATAAAGTCTGAAGAATTTCTTCGCCGTATTATCACTCCGTTTTCCCACTGGATTTGCTTTGAGTAGTATACTTTCTCCCACGTTGAATTGTTGTAGCTTGTGAGTTAGATTAAATCTCTCTACTCTCTTGTTACCTCTTTCTCTTATCCGTTGCTTTGCGTATTCAATTTTCACACTTATTGGTACAGGTACATTTTGGTTATTAGGTTTGTTTATATACTTAGTCCAAAATCTGTTTGGCTTCTTATCTTCTTCTAATTCCATGGGAGTGTATCCTGTTGCTTCACTATAATTTTCGTTAATGGCTTTTTCAAGAAATGGTAAATATTCTGCCCATTAGTGTTGATCATGGCAATATATTCGTAAATATTTACCTAATTCTTTGTTAACTCTCTCAGCAAGGTTTCCTTGAGGATGTCTTATGGATGTGAGTACAGGTTGTATTCCATTTTCCCTTAACGTCCTCTCCCATTTTTCACTTTGGACTTGTACACCTTGATCACTGAGTACGTTCTTCATTTTTCCATATAACGGAATATATTTCTGCAGTAGTATCTTTAGAACAACTTTGGTTGTGGGTCCATAATTGGGTACAGTCGGACTGCCTTGAAAACACATCGATACATACCAATATGTGCTTCACACCTCGACTTGATTGTGGTAGTGGTCCCAGAAAATCCACTGCAATTAGCTCTCCTTTGTTCTCCTTCTGTACACTCTGCATTCCTACATATGTGTGTAAATTCGGTCCTTAATTTTACATTATCTTACTCATACATTCTTACCTTCACTTCTAATCTTCCTTAACTTTTTTCTTAACATGACATTACTTTATCTAATACATTACTTATACAGTACATTAACATTCATTACCTTTTATTACATTTCATTAACATTACCTTTCTGATCGCTACTAATTTCTTGAAATACACTTCCATAACAGAATACTCTTTTAGCTTTGTAGTGTGTCGCATGATCGGTTACAGAGGAACTGTCTTGGAAAACAACGATATTTTTCTCGAAGTCCTTAATCCTAAGTAGTCTCTGCCCTTTTGACTTTTCACTCTCGCTTTCTTCTGTGTCCTTGTATCTTCATTAAGTGTTCGCTTGATCAGCCGTTCTAACAGTTATGACAATTATTTCCATTCCTAACCCTTTCTTCATATTAATAACAACAATAACATCTTTTACCATTACTTTCTTAAATATTTCTCTACGCTATCATTCCTTACCATCAATAATACATTTCTTAATTAACCCTTTCAAATAATATTCTTTATTTCTTTTCACTAATATTTCTTTTTTTATTTGCTATCATATCCTTAATAAATAACATTTCTTAATTATACTCTCTTATATTATTACACATATTATTTCTTATTATTAATAATTAATAGTTATATTATTTTATTTTAAAAATAATTATTCATTCCATTCGGGTATTGAGTTCTGAGTTCAGTGTGTAGTTCAATCTTACACCCCTCGCTATAACAATTGCATTGTCCGTCGTCAACCAGACGTATATTGTTCCTTTGTAGCGTAGTTGCCGTGCTTACCATTGTTCTCACCCTCCTGTAAACAACGTCCGCGTTCCATTGTATTACTGCGATGTTTGTTTTTATCGTAGAAGTCACCTGTTCATAGGGGAACGTTTTCCCTCTCTTTACAAACGTTTCTCTCTCTCTCATTAGTTTGGCTTAGTGCACCTACCTGAACAGCTGTCGACGGTTTTTTCATTTGTCGTTTATGGTAACCTCTGTAGTTTTCATACGTACAGTTATAATAATTGTTACTATAATTATCGTGCGTATATCTAACATCAAACTTACCACAATTTTGCGTAGTGTTTTGTATAGATAATTTACTACGTTTATCGTTAGGCCTACTGTGATATTTATCTCCGTAAGTGTGGTGCCTTAAGTGTGTCATCTTATGTGACTTACTAGTGTGTGTGTGTGTGTGTCTCACAATAGGGATATCGCCATTAATAAGGTATGTTTTATTAACCTTTATTTGCTTCTCCTCCTTAATGTTAATTACTTTTTTATAATTATCGTTAGTAATTACGAACGTATTTTCTCTCTTATTTTTAATTCTTATGGTTTGTTTATATTCTACTGCCGCAATGTGCGTATTAGAATCGTCAATTCTTTCTACTAATTCCTCTTTTGCTTTCCTTTCTTCTCTTAATTTTTCGGTCTGTTTTGTAAAAAATTCTGTTAACTCTTCTATTTACGTTCTAATATTATTTTCTTTTACTTTTTCTGTTTGTTTGTTCTCTACTTCACCAAATACGGCTTGCATCATAGCTTGAAGTGCTTCTCCCATCCTTAAACTTCCTGATATTGCCATGGTGAATTATTATTAAAATATTTATTTAGTAGTAATTCTTTAACAATTATTATTGATAACCGTTCCCTACTTATTTATTTATTTCTTTATTTTTATTAATAGTTATTATTAATACTTATTACAGTTACAGCTGTTACATAGACAAATAATATTATTCGTGGGCGCCAGCTGTGTGATTACACAACAATTAACATTACATTCAATTACGGTGTAATATACATAATTATTACATATAATACATTTTTTATTTAACACACTCTTATATTTTAGAGCAACCATTCAGCTACATAAAAAAAAATTTTAATAGTTAAATGATGGGGATCGGGCCATACGTTCATGGGCTACAATTTATGTAACAAATTTTTGTACATAAATTTAGGCATGTCGTGCCCCACGTCCAGGGCGACAAATTTATTTACATTTTTATTTTGTTAAAATTAATTTCTAATACAAATACACTTCTATTTGTGTTTGCGGAGCCCCACGATCTTGGAGCGCCAAAATATATATGCAACACCTTTACATAAATACATATACATATACACAAATTTAGTGTGACCGGTCTCACGTTCAAGATTGACAGATTATTTAACAATATAACATTTAAATTGGGTTTCAAGTGTATTTGCAATAAGAACTCTATGTAACTTGTAACGGTATTTCAAATTTATTTGATATTATTAAAAATTGTGCACATGGCACTGACTTCGATTTAAAACATTCGTTATTAATTGTTATTATGCCGAAAGGCTTATGCTATACACATCCTTACTGACTAAATATTCTATTCTACTAATTATTGTATTACAGAAAAATCTCATTTTCAGACTACTCAGTCGATTAATGTGTTTCAAAATATCAATATTAAATCTCTTTTTATATATTGTAATGTACTCAAAATATTAATAGTTATTGAATTTATCTTTTTGTTTCTCAGTACTGTTTTATCTCAAATACTAATTGTTTTCATTTAAATGCTTTGTATTCATTTTATTTCATATTAATTTGAGCTCTTGTTACGTTAATTGTATTTATAAAACATCTATGATTTTAATTCTACTTTACAAGAAACATTGGCTCTTACTTTTAAATAAAATAGAAATGTCTTTAATTGTCTTTGAGTTCATTGTACGATTAAGATATAAATAAGTTGTTTATCACCTTATTGTTGTCAATCATACTCGATCATTTTGATCCATCTGTAGTCGTCCTCGTCTCGCACTCCAGCGTCGGCTGTCTCTCTTCTCCTCTTGTCCAGCGTCGAATCACTCTCTGGAACTCTTCTCTTGTCCAGCGTCGTATCACTTCATCTTGTCCAGCGTCGAATCACTCTCTGGAACTCTCCTCTTGTCCAGCGTCGTATCACTCTCTGGAACTCTCCTCTTGCTGTTTCTGACGTCAGTGGATCTTCTTATGTAATTCTTCTTATGTACTGCTGTTATTATTTAAAAATGATTGTATTTACAACTTAGTTACATAGTTGTATGTAACTGGAAAATTTAAACTATTTACAAAAAAAATAAATACGCAGTGCGGACGGGCATAAGCTCCCGCTGCACCGTGGATGATTTAAGAAAGAGAACCACTGTAGCTTGTGTGTCCTATTTATACCCATGTCTTGGTCGACACCTGCAGTGGTACGAAATCGACATGTCAGAAACTGTCTCTGGATTCAGTTCCCCCACTCTTTGTCAATTTCGCTATTTCTTATTTTTCTGCGAATTGCAGAGTCCTGTAAGTATACTCTTATACTTATCTTATAACTATTTTTACAACACATGTTCACTGTAATTTTGGACATTGCAACTTAACCCTTTCGATTTGTACACAGTTATTTCACTATTACACTCGTACGGTGTGGCACTTTCGCGTGGTTTTCGTACACAGTATTTAGTAAATTTTATTACATTTTATTGTGTTTTTGGATTTTAATTCTTAATTATAGTTTATGAATAATTACGGAAAAACAGTAATTGTGCAATTATTCATCTTGGGGTGGTAAACTCGCCTGCATAGACCTGCGTTCACACACACTAGCAAAATACTGGTGTACACACTTTCAGTTACATTTGTGTGTGTGTGCACATCAATTCAGGTCAAAACACCTGTTCATATTTTTGTCTGACCCAAGCTTGCAATCCCTGACATGCTTATTTCTAATATATTATTAATTATTTACAGTTTATTAGGTAAATTTAAATTTTTATATTTAATGCTCAGTACATCACTTATTTGTACTGTCGCATTATCCCTCTGCTTGGTAACAAAAAAAATTTAATAAATTTATTTATTTATTATTATTATATTTGCAACAAAAATGTAACAAATAATAAAGAATAATATTCGTCATTTCACCCTTAATTGGAGTGTATACAAATGTCTTACCTCCCCTCTTCGTACGCTCACTGCTCGTGACCTTGTAGTAGGGTGGCTTTAACAAACAGCTGATCTGACTGGTTTCATTGACCTCGTAGTTTTCATGTGTAGAACTTCCTAAATGACGTTGCGTGGAATTTACCAATTTCTTTCTTCTGTATCTCATCATATACGATGAAAGTGTGTTGTCCTACTCGCTGTCTTAACATATACGGTCCATTATAAAGTCTGAAGAATTTCTTCGCCGTATTATCACTCCGTTTTCCCACTGGATTTGCTTTGAGTAGTATACTTTCTCCCACGTTGAATTGTTGTAGCTTGTGAGTTAGATTAAATCTCTCTACCCTCTTGTTACCTCTTTCTCTTATCCGTTGCTTTGCGTATTCAATTTTCACACTTATTGGTACAGGTACATTTTGGTTATTAGGTTTGTTTATATACTTAGTCCAAAATCTGTTTGGCTTCTTATCTTCTTCTAATTCCATGGGAGTGTATCCTGTTGCTTCACTATAATTTTCGTTAATGGCTTTTTCAAGAAATGGTAAATATTCTGCCCATTAGTGTTGATCATGGCAATATATTCGTAAATATTTACCTAATTCTTTGTTAACTCTCTCAGCAAGGTTTCCTTGAGGATGTCTTATGGATGTGAGTACAGGTTGTATTCCATTTTCCCTTAACGTCCTCTCCCATTTTTCACTTTGGACTTGTACACCTTGATCACTGAGTACGTTCTTCATTTTTCCATATAACGGAATATATTTCTGCAGTAGTATCTTTAGAACAACTTTGGTTGTGGGTCCATAATTGGGTACAGTCGGACTGCCTTGAAAACACATCGATACATACCAATATGTGCTTCACACCTCGACTTGATTGTGGTAGTGGTCCCAGAAAATCCACTGCAATTAGCTCTCCTTTGTTCTCCTTCTGTACACTCTGCATTCCTACATATGTGTGTAAATTCGGTCCTTAATTTTACATTATCTTACTCATACATTCTTACCTTCACTTCTAATCTTCCTTAACTTTTTTCTTAACATGACATTACTTTATCTAATACATTACTTATACAGTACATTAACATTCATTACCTTTTATTACATTTCATTAACATTACCTTTCTGATCGCTACTAATTTCTTGAAATACACTTCCATAACAGAATACTCTTTTAGCTTTGTAGTGTGTCGCATGATCGGTTACAGAGGAACTGTCTTGGAAAACAACGATATTTTTCTCGAAGTCCTTAATCCTAAGTAGTCTCTGCCCTTTTGACTTTTCACTCTCGCTTTCTTCTGTGTCCTTGTATCTTCATTAAGTGTTCGCTTGATCAGCCGTTCTAACAGTTATGACAATTATTTCCATTCCTAACCCTTTCTTCATATTAATAACAACAATAACATCTTTTACCATTACTTTCTTAAATATTTCTCTACGCTATCATTCCTTAGCATCAATAATACATTTCTTAATTAACCCTTTCAAATAATATTCTTTATTTCTTTTCACTAATATTTCTTTTTTTATTTGCTATCATATCCTTAATAAATAACATTTCTTAATTATACTCTCTTATATTATTACACATATTATTTCTTATTATTAATAATTAATAGTTATATTATTTTATTTTAAAAATAATTATTCATTCCATTCGGGTATTGAGTTCTGAGTTCAGTGTGTAGTTCAATCTTACACCCCCCCTCGCTATAACAATTGCATTGTCCGTCGTCAACCAGACGTATATTGTTCCTTTGTAGCGTAGTTGCCGTGCTTACCATTGTTCTCACCCTCCTGTAAACAACGTCCGCGTTCCATTGTATTACTGCGATGTTTGTTTTTATCGTAGAAGTCACCTGTTCATAGGGGAACGTTTTCCCTCTCTTTACAAACGTTTCTCTCTCTCTCATTAGTTTGGCTTAGTGCACCTACCTGAACAGCTGTCGACGGTTTTTTCATTTGTCGTTTATGGTAACCTCTGTAGTTTTCATACTTACAGTTATAATAATTGTTACTATAATTATCGTGCGTATATCTAACATCAAACTTACCACAATTTTGCGTAGTGTTTTGTATAGATAATTTACTACGTTTATCGTTAGGCCTACAGAGATATTTATCTCCGTAAGTGTGGTGCCTTAAGTGTGTCATCTTATGTGACTTACTAGTGTGTGTGTGTGTGTGTGTGTGTCTCACAATAGGGATATCGCCATTAATAAGGTATGTTTTATTAACCTTTATTTGCTTCTCCTCCTTAATGTTAATTACTTTTTTATAATTATCGTTAGTAATTACGAACGTATTTTCTCTCTTATTTTTAATTCTTATGGTTTGTTTATATTCTACTGCCGCAATGTGCGTATTAGAATCGTCAATTCTTTCTACTAATTCCTCTTTTGCTTTCCTTTCTTCTCTTAATTTTTCGGTCTGTTTTGTAAAAAATTCTGTTAACTCTTCTATTTATGTTCTAATATTATTTTCTTTTACTTTTTCTGTTTGTTTGTTCTCTACTTCACCAAATACGGCTTGCATCATAGCTTGAAGTGCTTCTCCCATCCTTAAACTTCCTGATATTGCCATGGTGAATTATTATTAAAATATTTATTTAGTAGTAATTCTTTAACAATTATTATTGATAACCGTTCCCTACTTATTTATTTATTTCTTTATTTTTATTAATAGTTATTATTAATACTTATTACAGTTACAGCTGTTACATAGACAAATAATATTATTCGTGGGCGCCAGCTGTGTGATTACACAACAATTAACATTACATTCAATTACGGTTTAATATACATAATTATTACATATAATACATTTTTTATTTAACACACTCTTATATTTTAGAGCAACCATTCAGCTACATAAAAAAAAATTGTAATAGTTAAATGATGGGGATCGGGCCATACGTTCATGGGCTACAATTTATGTAACAAATTTTTGTACATAAATTTAGGCATGTTGTGCCCCACGTCCAGGGCGACAAATTTATTTAACGTTTTTATTTTGTTAAAATTACTTTCTAATACAAATACACTTCTATTTGTGTTTGCGGAGCCCCACGATCTTGGAGCGCCAAAATATATATGCAACACCTTTACATAAATACATATACATATACAAAAATTTAGCGTGACCGGTCTCACGTTCAAGATTGACAGATTATGTAACAATATAACATTTAAATTGGGTTTCAAGTGTATTTGCAATAAGAACTCTATGTAACTTGTAACGGTATTTCAAATTTATTTGATATTATTAAAAATTGTGCACATGGCACTGACTTCGATTTAAAACATTCGTTATTAATTGTTATTATGCCAAAAGGCTTATGCTATACACATCCTTACTGACTAAATATTCTATTCTACTAATTATTGTATTACAGAAAAATCTCATTTTCAGACTACTCAGTCGATTAATGTGTTTCAAAATATCAATATTAAATCTCTTTTTATATATTGTAATGTACTCAAAATATTAATAGTTATTGAATTTATCTTTTTGTTTCTCAGTACTGTTTTATCTCAAATACTAATTGTTTTCATTTAAATGCTTTGTATTCATTTTATTTCATATTAATTTGAGCTCTTGTTACGTTAATCGTATTTCTAAAACATCTATGATTTTAATTCTACTTTACAAGAAACATTGGCTCTTACTTTTAAATAAAATAGAAATGTCTTTAATTGTCTTTGAGTTCATTGTACGATTAAGATATAAATAAGTTGTTTATCACCTTATTGTTGTCAATCATACTCGATCATTTTGATCCATCTGTAGTCGTCCTCGTCTCGCACTCCAGCATCGGCTGTCTCTCTTCTCCTCTTGTCCAGCATCGAATCACTCTCTGGAACTCTTCTCTTGTCCAGCGTCGTATCACTTCATCTTGTCCAGCGTCGAATCACTCTCTGGAACTCTCCTCTTGTCCAGCGTCGTATCACTCTCTGGAACTCTCCTCTTGCTGTTCTGACGTCAATGGATCTTCTTATGTAATTCTTCTTATGTACTGCTGTTATTATTTAAAAATGATTGTATTTACAACTTAGTTACATAGTTGTATGTAACTGGAAAATTTAAACTATTTACAAAAAAAATAAATACGCATTGCGGACGGGCATAAGCTCCCGCTGCACCGTGGATGATTTAAGAAAGAGAACCACTGTAGCTTGTGTGTCCTATTTATACCCATGTCTTGGTCGACACCTGCAGTGGTACGAAATCGACATGTCAGAAACTGTCTCTGGATTCAGTTCCCCCACTCTTTGTCAATTTCGCTATTTCTTATTTTTCTGCGAATTGCAGAGTCCTGTAAGTATACTCTTATACTTATCTTATAACTATTTTTACAACACATGTTCACTGTAATTTTGGACATTGCAACTTAACCCTTTCGATTTGTACACAGTTATTTCACTATTACACTCGTACGGTGTGGCACTTTCGCGTGGTTTTCATACACAGTATTTAGTAAATTTTATTACATTTTATTGTGTTTTTGGATTTTAATTCTTAATTATAGTTTATGAATAATTACGGAAAAACAGTAATTGTGCAATTATTCATCTTGGGGTGGTAAACTCGCCTGCATAGACCTGCGTTCACACACACTAGCAAAATACTGGTGTACACACTTTCAGTTACATTTGTGTGTGTGTGTGCACGTCAATTCAGGTCGAAACACCTGTTCATATTTTTGTCTGAGCCAAGCTTGCAATCCCTGACATGCTTATTTCTAATATATTATTAATTATTTACAGTTTATTAGGTAAATTTAAATTTTTATATTTAATGCTCAGTACATCACTTATTTGTACTGTCGCATTATCCCTCTGCTTGGTAACAAAAAAAATTTAATAAATTTATTTATTTATTATTATTATATTTGCAACAAAAATGTAACAAATAATAAAGAATAATATTCGTCATTTCACCCTTAATTGGAGTGTATACAAATGTCTTACCTCCCCTCTTCGTACGCTCACTGCTCGTGACCTTGTAGTAGGGTGGCTTTAACAAACAGCTGATCTGACTGGTTTCATTGACCTCGTAGTTTTCATGTGTAAAACTTCCTAAATGACGGGTGGAATTTACCAATTTCTTTCTTCTGTATCTCATCATATACGATGAAAGTGTGTTGTCCTACTCGCTGTCTTAACATATACGGTCCATTATAAAGTCTGAAGAATTTCTTCGCCGTATTATCACTCCGTTTTCCCACTGGATTTGCTTTGAGTAGTATACTTTCTCCCACGTTGAATTGTTGTAGCTTGTGAGTTAGATTAAATCTCTCTACTCTCTTGTTACCTCTTTCTCTTATCCGTTGCTTTGCGTATTCAATTTTCACACTTATTGGTACAGGTACATTTTGGTTATTAGGTTTGTTTATATACTTAGTCCAAAATCTGTTTGGCTTCTTATCTTCTTCTAATTCCATGGGAGTGTATCCTGTTGCTTCACTATAATTTTCATTAATGGCTTTTTCAAGAAATGGTAAATATTCTGCCCATTAGTGTTGATCATGGCTATATATTCGTAAATATTTACCTAATTCTTTGGTAACTCTCTCAGCAAGGTTTCCTTGAGGATGTCTTATGGATGTGAGTACAGGTTGTATTCCATTTTCCCTTAACGTCCTCTCCCATTTTTCACTTTGGACTTGTACACCTTGATCACTGAGTACGTTCTTCATTTTTCCATATAACGGAATATATTTCTGCAGTAGTATCTTTAGAACAACTTTGGTTGTGGGTCCATAATTGGGTACAGTCGGACTGCCTTGAAAACACATCGATACATACCAATATGTGCTTCACACCTCGACTTGATTGTGGTAGTGGTCCCAGAAAATCCACTGCAATTAGCTCTCCTTTGTTCTCCTTCTGTACACTCTGCATTCCTACATATGTGTGTAAATTCGGTCCTTAATTTTACATTATCTTACTCATACATTCTTACCTTCACTTCTAATCTTCCTTAACTTTTTTCTTAACATGACATTACTTTATCTAATACATTACTTATACAGTACATTAACATTCATTTCCTTTTATTACATTTCATTAACATTACCTTTCTGATCGCTACTAATTTCTTGAAATACACTTCCATAACAGAATACTCTTTTAGCTTTGTAGTGTGTCGCATGATCGGTTACAGAGGAACTGTCTTGGAAAACAACGATATTTTTCTCGAAGTCCTTAATCCTAAGTAGTCTCTGCCCTTTTGACTTTTCACTCTCGCTTTCTTCTGTGTCCTTGTATCTTCATTAAGTGTTCGCTTGATCAGCCGTTCTAACAGTTATGACAATTATTTCCATTCCTAACCCTTTCTTAATATTAATAACAACAATAACATCTTTTACCATTACTTTCTTAAATATTTCTCTACGCTATCATTCCTTACCATCAATAATACATTTCTTAATTAACCCTTTCAAATAATATTCTTTATTTCTTTTCACTAATATTTCTTTTTTTATTTGCTATCATATCCTTAATAAATAACATTTCTTAATTATACTCTCTTATATTATTACACATATTATTTCTTATTATTAATAATTAATAGTTATATTATTTTATTTTAAAAATAATTATTCATTCCATTCGGGTATTGAGTTCTGAGTTCAGTGTGTAGTTCAATCTTACACCCCCCCTCGCTATAACAATTGCATTGTCCGTCGTCAACCAGACGTATATTGTTCCTTTGTAGCGTAGTTGCCGTGCTTACCATTGTTCTCACCCTCCTGTAAACAACGTCCGCGTTCCATTGTATTACTGCGATGTTTGTTTTTATCGTAGAAGTCACCTGTTCATAGGGCAACGTTTTCCCTCTCTTTACAAACGTTTCTCTCTCTCTCATTAGTTTGGCTTAGTGCACCTACCTGAACAGCTGTCGACGGTTTTTTCATTTGTCGTTTATGGTAACCTCTGTAGTTTTCATACTTACAGTTATAATAATTGTTACTATAATTATCGTGCGTATATCTAACATCAAACTTACCACAATTTTGCGTAGTGTTTTGTATAGATAATTTACTACGTTTATCGTTAGGCCTACAGAGATATTTATCTCCGTAAGTGTGGTGCCTTAAGTGTGTCATCTTATGTGACTTACTAGTGTGTGTGTGTGTGTGTGTCTCACAATAGGGATATCGCCATTAATAAGGTATGTTTTATTAACCTTTATTTGCTTCTCCTCCTTAATGTTAATTACTTTTTTATAATTATCGTTAGTAATTACGAACGTATTTTCTCTCTTATTTTTAATTCTTATGGTTTGTTTATATTCTACTGCCGCAATGTGCGTATTAGAATCGTCAATTCTTTCTACTAATTCCTCTTTTGCTTTCCTTTCTTCTCTTAATTTTTCGGTCTGTTTTGTAAAAAATTCTGTTAACTCTTCTATTTACGTTCTAATATTATTTTCTTTTACTTTTTCTGTTTGTTTGTTCTCTACTTCACCAAATACGGCTTGCATCATAGCTTGAAGTGCTTCTCCCATCCTTAAACTTCCTGATATTGCCATGGTGAATTATTATTAAAATATTTATTTAGTAGTAATTCTTTAACAATTATTATTGATAACCGTTCCCTACTTATTTATTTATTTCTTTATTTTTATTAATAGTTATTATTAATACTTATTACAGTTACACCTGTTACATAGACAAATAATATTATTCGTGGGCGCCAGCTGTGTGATTACACAACAATTAACATTACATTCAATTACGGTTTAATATACACAGTGTTGCAAACTGGTCAGTAAAGTCAGTAAAAGCCAGTATTTTTGAGCAAGTCAGTAAAAAGCCAGTATTTTTTAAATTGGTCAGTAAAGTCAGTTTTTTAAAGCAGAATTTAGTGGTTCGTAAGAAAGGGTTTTTACTCAATACCGGCAATTCATTTTTTTTATTTCCTTACTTTCTAACATGATAATTAAAAATTTTTTTGTCAGAAATAAATAATTAGGATTACTTACTGTGTAAAGTATTTGAAATGGGCAGGTGTAAATTTAAAAGTGACTGGCTGAGAAAGTCTGACTGTAATGGATATATTGTTGCTGAGTGGGGACGTAAAGCCAGTGACCATGATATGTTTTGTACCCTTTGTGTAAAAACTTTCAATATTTCGTGGGGATATGAAGCCGTGGAACAGCATGCATCTTATCGGAAGCATAAAGAAGAATGTAAACAAAAACTTTCCTCTTCACAACTTCACCTGACTTCAGTTCGCCAATGCACAGCTGGTTCACAAGACTGTGCGCCATCTACTAGTGTTGGTGAAACAATCAAGCAAACGGTTCAGTTGTACAACATTAGAGATAGTGCAGCCAAAGCGGAACTTATTTGGGTAATGAAGACAGTTGCAGCGGACTTTCCTTTGCTTCCATCCTGTGAAGACATTCGGGAGACTTTTGAAGCGATGTTTCTATCAAGTGTTCCTACAGATTTTTCACTTTCAAGAACAAAGGCAAAATACTTGATAACTTATGCTCTGGCACCATTCTTTAAAAAGCAAATGTTGAATGAAATGGATGGTGCTCTTTTCACATTACGTTTTGACGAAACTGTTAATGCTGGCTCATCAAAAGAACTTCAAATAGCTGTTAAGTATTGGTCTCCATCTAAAGAAATGATTGTTACAAGGCATTTGCAGACTTTTTTTATGGGGTCAGCTACCGCTGATGAATTGTATAATAAGCTGTGTGAAGCTATAGATAACACAACCTTACTGCGAACCAACTTACTGATGCTGAGTAATGATGGGCCCAATGTCAATAAAGTAGTTACAAACCTGATGAATGAATCTCTTATTTTATTAAGAAAAAAACGAATGGTTGACATTGGTACATGCAACATTCACATACTTCACAATGCTTTTAGGCGCGGTATGAAAGTATGAAAGAACTTGGTGATAACGCTTCAAATTTGATATTCCTTATTCATCACTTTTTTGATGGTTGGCCTTCGAGATGGGAAGATTTTGAAAAAATTCAGAATGATCTGAAGCTACCTAAGCACAGGTTCATCAAGCATGTTTCTTCAAGGTGGTTGTCTTTGGAGTCAGCAGGTTTAAGACTCCTAGAACAGTGGCCAGCAGTCACGAAGTATTTCATGGTATTTGTGCCAAAATATAAAAGTGATTTAATGATATCATCCAAATACAAGAACATTGTTAGTCTTCTGAAAGTTAACACAATGAAAGTGGAAATAAACTTTGCTTGCTCCAGTGCTCACATATTTTCACAGTTTACTGGTCACTTTCAGAAAGAAGAACCTTTGATTCACCTTCTGTATGATCACCTCAAAACTCTAACAAGCAGACTAATGACTCGTGTATGTCATTCTGAGGTTATCTTCTCGTTAGATTCCTTGAATGATGAGAAAAGTTTTTTCCTCTTAAAGAAGTAAACTGTGGATTAGATGTAAAAGAATTACAAATGTTGCCAGAAAAGGACAAACTTGCATTTCTGCTCCAAGCAAAAAAGCATTTCAATGCTAGTTGTAAACACATTTTTACCAAGTCTTCCTTGATGTCAAAACCTTTATTGAAGCATTTTGAATGTTTGATCCCATCCGAAAGAACAAAAGACAATAGTTGGAAGTCCATTGTTGAAGTGGCAAAAGCATTGCCTATTGATTTGAACATAGCCTCCCTTATTGATGAACGGAAGTTACTGAGTTTGGAAGAAGATGAGCTCCATAGCAAGAGCAATTGCATTGATGTTTACTGGAACCAGTTTTTTAAGAAAACTGATAAGGCAGGTGAGATGAAGTACCCACTTGTTTCTAAGGTTGTCAAAGCAGCTTTATCTCTTTCTCATGGTTCAGCAGATGTGGAAAGAGGCTTCTCAAGCTCACAGAGAGTTATGACCTCTGATCGGGCAAGTATGTCTGAAAGAACACTGGATGCCTATCTTCACGTTGCATAAACTCTATGATGGAAAGTACATTTGGTTCATATAAACAAAGAGCTCTTGAATCTCACTCAGTCAGCCTATATACATTATAGGCAGTACCTAGAAGAACAACGTTTAAAGAAAGAACAGGAAAAGAAAGAAGAAGAAGCTAAGGAGAAAGAGCGTATTGCCGAAAACGAATTAGAGAAAAAACTCTCAGCTGAGAGGAAAGGTATTGATGAAAAAGAAGTAGTATTAAAACAACTGAAAAGTGATGAAGAAGAGAAAAGAAAAGTAGCTGATACTCTTTTAAAAGATGCAAATGAAATATTAAAGCAGGCTATTAAAAATAAGGATGTTGTTGCGGCTAATGTTGCACAGGCAATCATGTAAAGTGCTCAGAAAGTTAAAGAAGAAGCTGACATAAAAAGACATGATGCGGAAAAAATTCAGAAAAATGTTGAGAAAAGAAAATCTTCACTAATTACTTCATTTTTCAATAAAAAACCCAAGCAATGAGTTTCAATTACAATTCTTAAGCAGACTGATCATAGAGTACCAAGGATATTTAACGTTCTCTTGGTATGTACATTATATTATTCTAGGAATATTTAAGATGGGTAATTATGTTACAGTTTTATTAGATATAAGATGTAAGTTAAGCGCTGAATAATATGTCAATAAAATAAATATACAAAATTAACTTATAATGGTAGCAAGGGAAATTGGCCTGAGTAGCTGTAAACCAGTTAACAATATGCCTGCTGATTTTACTTGAACAATGTTTAGTTTTTAATGTTTTTTAATAAGTCTCAAACTAAAATGATGCCGTTGTATGTTAGATTTTGTTTTACAGCTGCTCAGTGGGGAGAAGGGTGGCCAGTTATAAAAAATATGTTTTAAACTGTCTCTAATTACTTGTAAATTAATATTAATATGGTCGATGGAGGTCAGTAATTAAGGTCAGTTATTTTATCTTAGGTCAGTAAGAAGTCAGTATTTCAGTGATTTTAGTCAGTAAAATCAGTAATTTAGACCTCAAAACCAGTTTGCAGCCCTGTATACATAATTATTACATATAATACATTTTTTATTTAACACACTCTTATATTTTAGAGCAACCATTCAGCTACATAAAAAAAAATTTTAATAGTTAAATGATGGGGATCGGGCCATACGTTCATGGGCTACAATTTATGTAACAAATTTTTGTACATAAATTTAGGCATGTCGTGCCCCACGTCCAGGGCGACAAATTTATTTAACGTTTTTATTTTGTTAAAATTACTTTCTAATACAAATACACTTCTATTTGTGTTTGCGGAGCCCCACGATCTTGGAGCGCCAAAATATATATGCAACACCTTTACATAAATACATATACATATACACAAATTTAGCGTGACCGGTCTCACGTTCAAGATTGACAGATTATGTAACAATATAACATTTAAATTGGGTTTCAGGTGTATCTGCAATAAGAACTCTATGTAACTTGTAACGGTATTTCAAATTTATTTGATATTATTAAAAATTGTGCACATGGCACTGACTTCGATTTAAAACATTCGTTATTAATTGTTATTATGCCGAAAGGCTTATGCTATACACATCCTTACTGACTAAATATTCTATTCTACTAATTATTGTATTACAGAAAAATCTCATTTTCAGACTACTCAGTCGATTAATGTGTTTCAAAATATCAATATTAAATCTCTTTTTATATATTGTAATGTACTCAAAATATTAATAGTTATTGAATTTATCTTTTTGTTTCTCAGTACTGTTTTATCTCAAATACTAATTGTTTTCATTTAAATGCTTTGTATTCATTTTATTTCATATTAATTTGAGCTCTTGTTACGTTAATTGTATTTCTAAAACATCTATGATTTTAATTCTACTTTACAAGAAACATTGGCTCTTACTTTTAAATAAAATAGAAATGTCTTTAATTGTCTTTGAGTTCATTGTACGATTAAGATATAAATAAGTTGTTTATCACCTTATTGTTGTCAATCATACTCGATCATTTTGATCCATCTGTAGTCGTCCTCGTCTCGCACTCCAGCGTCGGCTGTCTCTCTTCTCCTCTTGTCCAGCGTCGAATCACTCTCTGGAACTCTTCTCTTGTCCAGCGTCGTATCACTTCATCTTGTCCAGCGTCGAATCACTCTCTGGAACTCTCCTCTTGTCCAGCGTCGTATCACTCTCTGGAACTCTCCTCTTGCTGTTTCTGACGTCAATGGATCTTCTTATGTAATTCTTCTTATGTACTGCTGTTATTATTTAAAAATGATTGTATTTACAACTTAGTTACATAGTTGTATGTAACTGGAAAATTTAAACTATTTACAAAAAAAATAAATACGCATTGCGGACGGGCATAAGCTCCCGCTGCACCGTGGATGATTTAAGAAAGAGAACCACTGTAGCTTGTGTGTCCTATTTATACCCATGTCTTGGTCGACACCTGCAGTGGTACGAAATCGACATGTCAGAAACTGTCTCTGGATTCAGTTCCCCCACTCTTTGTCAATTTCGCTATTTCTTATTTTTCTGCGAATTGCAGAGTCCTGTAAGTATACTCTTATACTTATCTTATAACTATTTTTACAACACATGTTCACTGTAATTTTGGACATTGCAACTTAACCCTTTCGATTTGTACACAGTTATTTCACTATTACACTCGTACGTATGATGAAGAAGAGAAAAGAAAAGTAGCTGATACTCTTTTAAAAGATGCAAATGAAATATTAAAGCAGGCTATTAAAAATAAGGATGTTGTTGCGGCTAATGTTGCACAGGCAATCATGTAAAGTGCTCAGAAAGTTAAAGAAGAAGCTGACATAAAAAGACATGATGCGGAAAAAATTCAGAAAAATGTTGAGAAAAGAAAATCTTCACTAATTACTTCATTTTTCAATAAAAAACCCAAGCAATGAGTTTCAATTACAATTCTTAAGCAGACTGATCATAGAGTACCAAGGATATTTAACGTTCTCTTGGTATGTACATTATATTATTCTAGGAATATTTAAGATGGGTAATTATGTTACAGTTTTATTAGATATAAGATGTAAGTTAAGCGCTGAATAATATGTCAATAAAATAAATATACAAAATTAACTTATAATGGTAGCAAGGGAAATTGGCCTGAGTAGCTGTAAACCAGTTAACAATATGCCTGCTGATTTTACTTGAACAATGTTTAGTTTTTAATGTTTTTTAATAAGTCTCAAACTAAAATGATGCCGTTGTATGTTAGATTTTGTTTTACAGCTGCTCAGTGGGGAGAAGGGTGGCCAGTTATAAAAAATATGTTTTAAACTGTCTCTAATTACTTGTAAATTAATATTAATATGGTCGATGGAGGTCAGTAATTAAGGTCAGTTATTTTATCTTAGGTCAGTAAGAAGTCAGTATTTCAGTGATTTTAGTCAGTAAAATCAGTAATTTAGACCTCAAAACCAGTTTGCAGCCCTGTATACATAATTATTACATATAATACATTTTTTATTTAACACACTCTTATATTTTAGAGCAACCATTCAGCTACATAAAAAAAAATTTTAATAGTTAAATGATGGGGATCGGGCCATACGTTCATGGGCTACAATTTATGTAACAAATTTTTGTACATAAATTTAGGCATGTCGTGCCCCACGTCCAGGGCGACAAATTTATTTAACGTTTTTATTTTGTTAAAATTACTTTCTAATACAAATACACTTCTATTTGTGTTTGCGGAGCCCCACGATCTTGGAGCGCCAAAATATATATGCAACACCTTTACATAAATACATATACATATACACAAATTTAGCGTGACCGGTCTCACGTTCAAGATTGACAGATTATGTAACAATATAACATTTAAATTGGGTTTCAGGTGTATCTGCAATAAGAACTCTATGTAACTTGTAACGGTATTTCAAATTTATTTGATATTATTAAAAATTGTGCACATGGCACTGACTTCGATTTAAAACATTCGTTATTAATTGTTATTATGCCGAAAGGCTTATGCTATACACATCCTTACTGACTAAATATTCTATTCTACTAATTATTGTATTACAGAAAAATCTCATTTTCAGACTACTCAGTCGATTAATGTGTTTCAAAATATCAATATTAAATCTCTTTTTATATATTGTAATGTACTCAAAATATTAATAGTTATTGAATTTATCTTTTTGTTTCTCAGTACTGTTTTATCTCAAATACTAATTGTTTTCATTTAAATGCTTTGTATTCATTTTATTTCATATTAATTTGAGCTCTTGTTACGTTAATTGTATTTCTAAAACATCTATGATTTTAATTCTACTTTACAAGAAACATTGGCTCTTACTTTTAAATAAAATAGAAATGTCTTTAATTGTCTTTGAGTTCATTGTACGATTAAGATATAAATAAGTTGTTTATCACCTTATTGTTGTCAATCATACTCGATCATTTTGATCCATCTGTAGTCGTCCTCGTCTCGCACTCCAGCGTCGGCTGTCTCTCTTCTCCTCTTGTCCAGCGTCGAATCACTCTCTGGAACTCTTCTCTTGTCCAGCGTCGTATCACTTCATCTTGTCCAGCGTCGAATCACTCTCTGGAACTCTCCTCTTGTCCAGCGTCGTATCACTCTCTGGAACTCTCCTCTTGCTGTTTCTGACGTCAATGGATCTTCTTATGTAATTCTTCTTATGTACTGCTGTTATTATTTAAAAATGATTGTATTTACAACTTAGTTACATAGTTGTATGTAACTGGAAAATTTAAACTATTTACAAAAAAAATAAATACGCATTGCGGACGGGCATAAGCTCCCGCTGCACCGTGGATGATTTAAGAAAGAGAACCACTGTAGCTTGTGTGTCCTATTTATACCCATGTCTTGGTCGACACCTGCAGTGGTACGAAATCGACATGTCAGAAACTGTCTCTGGATTCAGTTCCCCCACTCTTTGTCAATTTCGCTATTTCTTATTTTTCTGCGAATTGCAGAGTCCTGTAAGTATACTCTTATACTTATCTTATAACTATTTTTACAACACATGTTCACTGTAATTTTGGACATTGCAACTTAACCCTTTCGATTTGTACACAGTTATTTCACTATTACACTCGTACGGTGTGGCACTTTCGCGTGGTTTTCGTACACAGTATTTAGTAAATTTTATTACATTTTATTGTGTTTTTGGATTTTAATTCTTAATTATAGTTTATGAATAATTACGGAAAAACAGTAATTGTGCAATTATTCATCTTGGGGTGGTAAACTCGCCTGCATAGACCTGCGTTCACACACACTAGCAAAATACTGGTGTACACACTTTCAGTTACATTTGTGTGTGTGTGCACGTCAATTCAGGTCGAAACACCTGTTCATATTTTTGTCTGAGCCAAGCTTGCAATCCCTGACATGCTTATTTCTAATATATTATTAATTATTTACAGTTTATTAGGTAAATTTAAATTTTTATATTTAATGCTCAGTACATCACTTATTTGTACTGTCGCATTATCCCTCTGCTTGGTAACAAAAAAAATTTAATAAATTTATTTATTTATTATTATTATATTTGCAACAAAAATGTAACAAATAATAAAGAATAATATTCGTCATTTCACCCTTAATTGGAGTGTATACAAATGTCTTACCTCCCCTCTTCGTACGCTCACTGCTCGTGACCTTGTAGTAGGGTGGCTTTAACAAACAGCTGATCTGACTGGTTTCATTGACCTCGTAGTTTTCATGTGTAGAACTTCCTAAATGACGTTGCGTGGAATTTACCAATTTCTTTCTTCTGTATCTTATCATATACGATGAAAGTGTGTTGTCCTACTCGCTGTCTTAACATATACGGTCCATTATAAAGTCTGAAGAATTTCTTCGCCGTATTATCACTCCGTTTTCCCACTGGATTTGCTTTGAGTAGTATACTTTCTCCCACGTTGAATTGTTGTAGCTTGTGAGTTAGATTAAATCTCTCTACTCTCTTGTTACCTCTTTCTCTTATCCGTTGCTTTGCGTATTCAATTTTCACACTTATTGGTACAGGTACATTTTGGTTATTAGGTTTGTTTATATACTTAGTCCAAAATCTGTTTGGCTTCTTATCTTCTTCTAATTCCATGGGAGTGTATCCTGTTGCTTCACTATAATTTTCGTTAATGGCTTTTTCAAGAAATGGTAAATATTCTGCCCATTAGTGTTGATCATGGCTATATATTCGTAAATATTTACCTAATTCTTTGGTAACTCTCTCAGCAAGGTTTCCTTGAGAATATCTTATGGATGTGAGTACAGGTTGTATTCCATTTTCCCTTAACGTCCTCTCCCATTTTTCACTTTGGACTTGTACACCTTGATCACTGAGTACGTTCTTCATTTTTCCATATAACGGAATATATTTCTGCAGTAGTATCTTTAGAACAACTTTGGTTGTGGGTCCATAATTGGGTACAGTCGGACTGCCTTGAAAACACATCGATACATACCAATATGTGCTTCACACCTCGACTTGATTGTGGTAGTGGTCCCAGAAAATCCACTGCAATTAGCTCTCCTTTGTTCTCCTTCTGTACACTCTGCATTCCTACATATGTGTGTAAATTCGGTCCTTAATTTTACATTATCTTACTCATACATTCTTACCTTCACTTCTAATCTTCCTTAACTTTTTTCTTAACATGACATTACTTTATCTAATACATTACTTATACAGTACATTAACATTCATTACCTTTTATTACATTTCATTAACATTACCTTTCTGATCGCTACTAATTTCTTGAAATACACTTCCATAACAGAATACTCTTTTAGCTTTGTAGTGTGTCGCATGATCGGTTACAGAGGAACTGTCTTGGAAAACAACGATATTTTTCTCGAAGTCCTTAATCCTAAGTAGTCTCTGCCCTTTTGACTTTTCACTCTCGCTTTCTTCTGTGTCCTTGTATCTTCATTAAGTGTTCGCTTGATCAGCCGTTCTAACAGTTATGACAATTATTTCCATTCCTAACCCTTTCTTCATATTAATAACAACAATAACATCTTTTACCATTACTTTCTTAAATATTTCTCTACGCTATCATTCCTTACTCAATAATACATTTCTTAATTAACCCTTTCAAATAATATTCTTTATTTCTTTTCACTAATATTTCTTTTTTTATTTGCTATCATATCCTTAATAAATAACATTTCTTAATTATACTCTCTTATATTATTACACATATTATTTCTTATTATTAATAATTAATAGTTATATTATTTTATTTTAAAAATAATTATTCATTCCATTCGGGTATTGAGTTCTGAGTTCAGTGTGTAGTTCAATCTTACACCCCCCCTCGCTATAACAATTGCATTGTCCGTCGTCAACCAGACGTATATTGTTCCTTTGTAGCGTAGTTGCCGTGCTTACCATTGTTCTCACCCTCCTGTAAACAACGTCCGCGTTCCATTGTATTACTGCGATGTTTGTTTTTATCGTAGAAGTCACCTGTTCATAGGGCAACGTTTTCCCTCTCTTTACAAACGTTTCTCTCTCTCTCATTAGTTTGGCTTAGTGCACCTACCTGAACAGCTGTCGACGGTTTTTTCATTTGTCGTTTATGGTAACCTCTGTAGTTTTCATACTTACAGTTATAATAATTGTTACTATAATTATCGTGCGTATATCTAACATCAAACTTACCACAATTTTGCGTAGTGTTTTGTATAGATAATTTACTACGTTTATCGTTAGGCCTACAGAGATATTTATCTCCGTAAGTGTGGTGCCTTAAGTGTGTCATCTTATGTGACTTACTAGTGTGTGTGTGTGTGTGTGTCTCACAATAGGGATATCGCCATTAATAAGGTATGTTTTATTAACCTTTATTTGCTTCTCCTCCTTAATGTTAATTACTTTTTTATAATTATCGTTAGTAATTACGAACGTATTTTCTCTCTTATTTTTAATTCTTATGGTTTGTTTATATTCTACTGCCGCAATGTGCGTATTAGAATCGTCAATTCTTTCTACTAATTCCTCTTTTGCTTTCCTTTCTTCTCTTAATTTTTCGGTCTGTTTTGTAAAAAATTCTGTTAACTCTTCTATTTACGTTCTAATATTATTTTCTTTTACTTTTTCTGTTTGTTTGTTCTCTACTTCACCAAATACGGCTTGCATCATAGCTTGAAGTGCTTCTCCCATCCTTAAACTTCCTGATATTGCCATGGTGAATTATTATTAAAATATTTATTTAGTAGTAATTCTTTAACAATTATTATTGATAACCGTTCCCTACTTATTTATTTATTTCTTTATTTTTATTAATAGTTATTATTAATACTTATTACAGTTACACCTGTTACATAGACAAATAATATTATTCGTGGGCGCCAGCTGTGTGATTACACAACAATTAACATTACATTCAATTACGGTTTAATATACATAATTATTACATATAATACATTTTTTATTTAACACACTCTTATATTTTAGAGCAACCATTCAGCTACATAAAAAAAAATTTTAATAGTTAAATGATGGGGATCGGGCCATACGTTCATGGGCTACAATTTATGTAACAAATTTTTGTACATAAATTTAGGCATGTCGTGCCCCACGTCCAGGGCGACAAATTTATTTAACGTTTTTATTTTGTTAAAATTACTTTCTAATACAAATACACTTCTATTTGTGTTTGCGGAGCCCCACGATCTTGGAGCGCCAAAATATATATGCAACACCTTTACATAAATACATATACATATACACAAATTTAGCGTGACCGGTCTCACGTTCAAGATTGACAGATTATGTAACAATATAACATTTAAATTGGGTTTCAGGTGTATCTGCAATAAGAACTCTATGTAACTTGTAACGGTATTTCAAATTTATTTGATATTATTAAAAATTGTGCACATGGCACTGACTTCGATTTAAAACATTCGTTATTAATTGTTATTATGCCGAAAGGCTTATGCTATACACATCCTTACTGACTAAATATTCTATTCTACTAATTATTGTATTACAGAAAAATCTCATTTTCAGACTACTCAGTCGATTAATGTGTTTCAAAATATCAATATTAAATCTCTTTTTATATATTGTAATGTACTCAAAATATTAATAGTTATTGAATTTATCTTTTTGTTTCTCAGTACTGTTTTATCTCAAATACTAATTGTTTTCATTTAAATGCTTTGTATTCATTTTATTTCATATTAATTTGAGCTCTTGTTACGTTAATTGTATTTCTAAAACATCTATGATTTTAATTCTACTTTACAAGAAACATTGGCTCTTACTTTTAAATAAAATAGAAATGTCTTTAATTGTCTTTGAGTTCATTGTACGATTAAGATATAAATAAGTTGTTTATCACCTTATTGTTGTCAATCATACTCGATCATTTTGATCCATCTGTAGTCGTCCTCGTCTCGCACTCCAGCGTCGGCTGTCTCTCTTCTCCTCTTGTCCAGCGTCGAATCACTCTCTGGAACTCTTCTCTTGTCCAGCGTCGAATCACTCTCTGGAACTCTCCTCTTGTCCAGCGTCGTATCACTCTCTGGAACTCTCCTCTTGCTGTTTCTGACGTCAATGGATCTTCTTATGTAATTCTTCTTATGTACTGCTGTTATTATTTAAAAATGATTGTATTTACAACTTAGTTACATAGTTGTATGTAACTGGAAAATTTAAACTATTTACAAAAAAAATAAATACGCATTGCGGACGGGCATAAGCTCCCGCTGCACCGTGGATGATTTAAGAAAGAGAACCATTGTAGCTTGTGTGTCCTATTTATACCCATGTCTTGGTCGACACCTGCAGTGGTACGAAATCGACATGTCAGAAACTGTCTCTGGATTCAGTTCCCCCACTCTTTGTCAATTTCGCTATTTCTTATTTTTCTGCGAATTGCAGAGTCCTGTAAGTATACTCTTATACTTATCTTATAACTATTTTTACAACACATGTTCACTGTAATTTTGGACATTGCAACTTAACCCTTTCGATTTGTACACAGTTATTTCACTATTACACTCGTACGGTGTGGCACTTTCGCGTGGTTTTCGTACACAGTATTTAGTAAATTTTATTACATTTTATTGTGTTTTTGGATTTTAATTCTTAATTATAGTTTATGAATAATTACGGAAAAACAGTAATTGTGCAATTATTCATCTTGGGGTGGTAAACTCGCCTGCATAGACCTGCGTTCACACACACTAGCAAAATACTGGTGTACACACTTTCAGTTACATTTGTGTGTGTGTGCACGTCAATTCAGGTCGAAACACCTGTTCATATTTTTGTCTGAGCCAAGCTTGAAATCCCTGACATGCTTATTTCTAATATATTATTAATTATTTACAGTTTATTAGGTAAATTTAAATTTTTATATTTAATGCTCAGTACATCACTTATTTGTACTGTCGCATTATCCCTCTGCTTGGTAACAAAAAAAATTTAATAAATTTATTTATTTATTATTATTATATTTGCAACAAAAATGTAACAAATAATAAAGAATAATATTCGTCATTTCACCCTTAATTGGAGTGTATACAAATGTCTTACCTCCCCTCTTCGTACGCTCACTGCTCGTGACCTTGTAGTAGGGTGGCTTTAACAAACAGCTGATCTGACTGGTTTCATTGACCTCGTAGTTTTCATGTGTAGAACTTCCTAAATGACGTTGCGTGGAATTTACCAATTTCTTTCTTCTGTATCTCATCATATACGATGAAAGTGTGTTGTCCTACTCGCTGTCTTAACATATACGGTCCATTATAAAGTCTGAAGAATTTCTTCGCCGTATTATCACTCCGTTTTCCCACTGGATTTGCTTTGAGTAGTATACTTTCTCCCACGTTGAATTGTTGTAGCTTGTGAGTTAGATTAAATCTCTCTACTCTCTTGTTACCTCTTTCTCTTATCCGTTGCTTTGCGTATTCAATTTTCACACTTATTGGTACAGGTACATTTTGGTTATTAGGTTTGTTTATATACTTAGTCCAAAATCTGTTTGGCTTCTTATCTTCTTCTAATTCCATGGGAGTGTATCCTGTTGCTTCACTATAATTTTCGTTAATGGCTTTTTCAAGAAATGGTAAATATTCTGCCCATTAGTGTTGATCATGGCTATATATTCGTAAATATTTACCTAATTCTTTGGTAACTCTCTCAGCAAGGTTTCCTTGAGGATGTCTTATGGATGTGAGTACAGGTTGTATTCCATTTTCCCTTAACGTCCTCTCCCATTTTTCACTTTGGACTTGTACACCTTGATCACTGAGTACGTTCTTCATTTTTCCATATAACGGAATATATTTCTGCAGTAGTATCTTTAGAACAACTTTGGTTGTGGGTCCATAATTGGGTACAGTCGGACTGCCTTGAAAACACATCGATACATACCAATGTGTGCTTCACACCTCGACTTGATTGTGGTAGTGGTCCCAGAAAATCCACTGCAATTAGCTCTCCTTTGTTCTCCTTCTGTACACTCTGCATTCCTACATATGTGTGTAAATTCGGTCCTTAATTTTACATTATCTTACTCATACATTCTTACCTTCACTTCTAATCTTCCTTAACTTTTTTCTTAACATGACATTACTTTATCTAATACATTACTTATACAGTACATTAACATTCATTACCTTTTATTACATTTCATTAACATTACCTTTCTGATCGCTACTAATTTCTTGAAATACACTTCCATAACAGAATACTCTTTTAGCTTTGTAGTGTGTCGCATGATCGGTTACAGAGGAACTGTCTTGGAAAACAACGATATTTTTCTCGAAGTCCTTAATCCTAAGTAGTCTCTGCCCTTTTGACTTTTCACTCTCGCTTTCTTCTGTGTCCTTGTATCTTCATTAAGTGTTCGCTTGATCAGCCGTTCTAACAGTTATGACAATTATTTCCATTCCTAACCCTTTCTTCATATTAATAACAACAATAACATCTTTTACCATTACTTTCTTAAATATTTCTCTACGCTATCATTCCTTACCATCAATAATACATTTCTTAATTAACCCTTTCAAATAATATTCTTTATTTCTTTTCACTAATATTTCTTTTTTTATTTGCTATCATATCCTTAATAAATAACATTTCTTAATTATACTCTCTTATATTATTACACATATTATTTCTTATTATTAATAATTAATAGTTATATTATTTTATTTTAAAAATAATTATTCATTCCATTCGGGTATTGAGTTCTGAGTTCAGTGTGTAGTTCAATCTTACACCCCCCCTCGCTATAACAATTGCATTGTCCGTCGTCAACCAGACGTATATTGTTCCTTTGTAGCATAGTTGCCGTGCTTACCATTGTTCTCACCCTCCTGTAAACAACGTCCGCGTTCCATTGTATTACTGCGATGTTTGTTTTTATCGTAGAAGTCACCTGTTCATAGGGGAACGTTTTCCCTCTCTTTACAAACGTTTCTCTCTCTCTCATTAGTTTGGCTTAGTGCACCTACCTGAACAGCTGTCGACGGTTTTTTCATTTGTCGTTTATGGTAACCTCTGTAGTTTTCATACTTACAGTTATAATAATTGTTACTATAATTATCGTGCGTATATCTAACATCAAACTTACCACAATTTTGCGTAGTGTTTTGTATAGATAATTTACTACGTTTATCGTTAGGCCTACAGAGATATTTATCTCCATAAGTGTGGTGCCTTAAGTGTGTCATCTTATGTGACTTACTAGTGTGTGTGTGTGTGTGTGTGTGTCTCACAATAGGGATATCGCCATTAATAAGGTATGTTTTATTAACCTTTATTTGCTTCTCCTCCTTAATGTTAATTACTTTTTTATAATTATCGTTAGTAATTACGAACGTATTTTCTCTCTTATTTTTAATTCTTATGGTTTGTTTATATTCTACTGCCACAATGTGCGTATTAGAATCGTCAATTCTTTCTACTAATTCCTCTTTTGCTTTCCTTTCTTCTCTTAATTTTTCGGTCTGTTTTGTAAAAAATTCTGTTAACTCTTCTATTTACGTTCTAATATTATTTTCTTTTACTTTTTCTGTTTGTTTGTTCTCTACTTCACCAAATACGGCTTGCATCATAGCTTGAAGTGCTTCTCCCATCCTTAAACTTCCTGATATTGCCATGGTGAATTATTATTAAAATATTTATTTAGTAGTAATTCTTTAACAATTATTATTGATAACCGTTCCCTACTTATTTATTTATTTCTTTATTTTTATTAATAGTTATTATTAATACTTATTACAGTTACACCTGTTACATAGACAAATAATATTATTCGTGGGCGCCAGCTGTGTGATTACACAACAATTAACATTACATTCAATTACGGTTTAATATACATAATTATTACATATAATACATTTTTTATTTAACACACTCTTATATTTTAGAGCAACCATTCAGCTACATAAAAAAAAATTTTAATAGTTAAATGATGGGGATCAGGCCATACGTTCATGGGCTACAATTTATGTAACAAATTTTTGTACATAAATTTAGGCATGTCGTGCCCCACGTCCAGGGCGACAAATTTATTTAACGTTTTTATTTTGTTAAAATTACTTTCTAATACAAATACATTTCTATTTGTGTTTGCGGAGCCCCACGATCTTGGAGCGCCAAAATATATATGCAACACCTTTACATAAATACATATACATATACACAAATTTAGCGTGACCGGTCTCACGTTCAAGATTGACAGATTATGTAACAATATAACATTTAAATTGGGTTTCAGGTGTATCTGCAATAAGAACTCTATGTAACTTGTAACGGTATTTCAAATTTATTTGATATTATTAAAAATTGTGCACATGGCACTGACTTCGATTTAAAACATTCGTTATTAATTGTTATTATGCCGAAAGGCTTATGCTATACACATCCTTACTGACTAAATATTCTATTCTACTAATTATTGTATTACAGAAAAATCTCATTTTCAGACTACTCAGTCGATTAATGTGTTTCAAAATATCAATATTAAATCTCTTTTTATATATTGTAATGTACTCAAAATATTAATAGTTATTGAATTTATCTTTTTGTTTCTCAGTACTGTTTTATCTCAAATACTAATTGTTTTCATTTAAATGCTTTGTATTCATTTTATTTCATATTAATTTGAGCTCTTGTTACGTTAATCGTATTTCTAAAACATCTATGATTTTAATTCTACTTTACAAGAAACATTGGCTCTTACTTTTAAATAAAATAGAAATGTCTTTAATTGTCTTTGAGTTCATTGTACGATTAAGATATAAATAAGTTGTTTATCACCTTATTGTTGTCAATCATACTCGATCATTTTGATCCATCTGTAGTCGTCCTCGTCTCGCACTCCAGCGTCGGCTGTCTCTCTTCTCCTCTTGTCCAGCGTCGAATCACTCTCTGGAACTCTTCTCTTGTCCAGCGTCGTATCACTTCATCTTGTCCAGCGTCGAATCACTCTCTGGAACTCTCCTCTTGTCCAGCGTCGTATCACTCTCTGGAACTCTCCTCTTGCTGTTTCTGACGTCAATGGATCTTCTTATGTAATTCTTCTTATGTACTGCTGTTATTATTTAAAAATGATTGTATTTACAACTTAGTTACATAGTTGTATGTAACTGGAAAATTTAAACTATTTACAAAAAAAATAAATACGCAGTGCGGACGGGCATAAGCTCCCGCTGCACCGTGGATGATTTAAGAAAGAGAACCACTGTAGCTTGTGTGTCCTATTTATACCCATGTCTTGGTCGACACCTGCAGTGGTACGAAATCGACATGTCAGAAACTGTCTCTGGATTCAGTTCCCCCACTCTTTGTCAATTTCGCTATTTCTTATTTTTCTGGAATTGCAGAGTCCTGTAAGTATACTCTTATACTTATCTTATAACTATTTTTGCAACACATGTTCACTGTAATTTTGGACATTGCAACTTAACCCTTTCGATTTGTACACAGTTATTTCACTATTACATTCGTACGGTGTGGCACTTTCGCGTGGTTTTCGTACACAGTATTTAGTAAATTTTATTACATTTTATTGTGTTTTTGGATTTTAATTCTTAATTATAGTTTATGAATAATTACGGAAAAACAGTAATTGTGCAATTATTCATCTTGGGGTGGTAAACTCGCCTGCATAGACCTGCGTTCACACACACTAGCAAAATACTGGTGTACACACTTTCAGTTACATTTGTGTGTGTGTGCACGTCGATTCAGGTCGAAACACCTGTTCATATTTTTGTCTGAGCCAAGCTTGCAATCCCTGACATGCTTATTTCTAATATATTATTAATTATTTACAGTTTATTAGGTAAATTTAAATTTTTATATTTAATGCTCAGTAAATCACTTATTTGTACTGTCGCAATACATATAGTAAAATATCACATAATATCAAAATATCCATAATCATATAAATTGTTTAAATCCCCTTTTTATAACGCTTGACATAAAGAACACATGATTGAACATAAATATACATATATATATATATATATATATATATATATATATATTAACTGCAGTTTAAATTAACCATAATAATTCAACAAATTCTTTTAATATCACATATAATTTACCCAGATAACATTTATAATTCCAATTACATAATACCCATAAAAGCCTTGATTATTTCTTTTTTTATTTCTATTTTTTTATCGCCCCATCCTATATAGAAATGTCAAATGGCTGTAACCCACTAGTTTTCATTAATTGAGAACTGATATTATTTATTAAGAGAAACACAATATAAATTTTTAAAATGCCTATTACCAGCATATAGCTTACTCAGAATATTACCAATCATAATTTTAAAAAGGCTGTAACAATTCTATATTAATTTATCAAATATACATTTATAAATTTGAAAGACAATCTGAATGGCCCATAATAGCAAAATATAATTACACGTTAAAATGTTAGTACAATTTGTATAATTCTGCAAAAATGTAAAACTTCTTGATTTTTATAAAGTATAGATCATTAAGAAAAACAGAATCGGCCATAAGAGTTCAATAATACTTAAAAGGTTTAATTATAATGAATTGACCATAATAAAAGAAAATATAATTGCAAATTAAATCTCAGCACAGCCTGCATAATTTTACAAAAAAAATGGAAAATTGATAATTCTAAGAAAGTCTGGTTTGACCCATGATGGCCAGAAAATACAAGTTACAAAATATAAGCACCAGTGAACAGCCTGTACAAATTTCATAAAAATAGTAGAAGCTTTAATTTTTATTAAGATATACAATTTTAAAGGGAATCCGATTGGGACATAACAGCCAAAAAGAAAAATACACTTATACCTTGAAATGTCAGTACCGCCTGTACAATTTTATAAAAGGTAAAATTTTAATTTTATCAATATAAATATAAAATCTAAAGAGATGCTGAATGGACCCGGCCGCAGGAGTGTTCCAGAACATGCCTGACTTGACATAGGCTAACCTGTCCGCAACCTGCATGAGATGGCACCTACAGGTGCCTACGTCCTGATTGGTGAAAAATTTATGAAAGTAACAACCTCTGAAGCAGAATAAAAGAAAACCCCCATGATAAAAATGAAAATGAAATAACGCGCCGGTTCAGTACATCTTACAAACGATACCCATCGATTTAATTAAAAAACTATCCCCCACAACCTTTACACCCATTATACAGCATAAAATGAATGCATGCTGGAACCCTCCTGCGGGCAGGTCTACAATTATACTTGTATTAACTGTGTTATTAACTTATGTTACATCGAACCTGTCCCACCGACACACACCCGATTAAACGGTCTATGGTATAAAGTTAATCTGACTGTATGTTACATTCACGGCACATAGTGTTTCCTACAGGCCAGCTTTGAATAAAAGAAAATGTTTGAACATCACCTCATTTGATCTAGGCGGTCACATGGTTATAGGTTGCAGTGGTGTCTCCCTTCGCCGCGGCAGAACTAAGGTTTCAGAGGTTCAGGGCATGATGAAGATGTATGTACATCATGCGTTGGTCACGTCTCCGTCTACTACGGGAACCCTGGAGATTAGTAATGATTAATGTACTGACCACAAAGCTTACACACACATGTCACATATAAGGCGTGTATGACAAACACCAGACCTAGACGCGCCTGACCAATTCAATACAGTTCATCAAAATTTAGGTGACACATTCCCCTTTTTATATTTTAATTAAAATTATAACTGACTCCTGACCTGGCTCAATTATGAGGCACACTCACAGGCATGTACAGCTTTAACATATCACAACAGGTAGCAAGTTCATTCGCCATGTGCACTCACAGTCAATCACCAAAATCTCGCAACTACATAATTCTTTTTACGCCCATTAGACATGGACACTTGGTAATTACAAAAACTACATGTAGGCGGTTTTAGAGTTTAAAATGAAGCACATACTTAACACTGGATACACTTCCGGTCAACGCCACGTGCATTCATAGACAGTCCAACAAAGTCCCCCAGTTTCACAAAATTACATTATTTCTTATATCTCTCTTTCATACTCAATTATTAGTTACCAAATACAAATAATAGGCGGTATTAAAGTTAAAAATAAATCAAATATCTCACAATAACCAATACATTTTTGGTCACACGCCTCATGCATTCACATCAGACAATCTGTCCGCATCTAGATTAATTATAGGTTGAATTTAAAACTTTCACAACCAAATTATTAATATATCTTCAAGGCACTTACCGGTAGGTCTTAGGGCGTTTACTTGGCCATTAAATAGGAGAAAAAACCACGATTAGAAAGCTCTGCCGACTGGAAGAGAGATAGACTGCTTTCAGATCTGTAGCAGGCGGCGGACTGAACCGACATGCTCACGAGTCCAAGCAGCTGAGCTAATTACGTGTCTCTCCCAACAGGCGGCGCCAGCAAGCAGAGGGACAAGACGATAACTGATCGGCACCGCGCACATTTTCGCGGCTGACATTAATTACTTACAGCTAAATACCGAATTTTTATTTTATCCAAACACCGGGTCCTCAAAAACCCGGCACAGTACAACAAATTTTAAACTATTTTATTTATCTGCAGACTTTAGTATTAACTAAAATGAAAAATTACCATAACGACAGTGCGAAATAATTAAAGTAGGTGTTCAATGTGTCCCCCATTTACTTCAATGCACCTTTCAGCGCGTTTGACCATCAAAGCTTGAATACGTTCAAAAATTCCCGGTATTACTTTAATTTGTTGACAACAAATACTTATTTTCTCTCTGTATTCATCTGCCGTGTTTATTTGAGTGCTATACACCAAGCTTTTCAGATACCCCCACAAATAAAAATCCAATGGATTTAAATCTGGTGAGCGGGGACGCCATGCAACTGGACCACCACGCCCAACCCACTGGCCACGAAAGCGATTATTCAATAACTGCTTGACGTTATTTGAGAAATGTGTGGGTGTACCGTCATGCTTGACGTCATCATTTGTTGTACATGATGTAGAGGAATGTCATCCACTATTTCATTAAGTGTGTTGGTAAGAAATTCATGGTATGCTTCTCCATTCAATCTGTTAGGCAGAAAGTAAGGGCCAATCACCTTGTCTCCAAAGATACCAACCCAGACATTAACCGAAAACCGATGCTGATGGTTTGACACTAAGGTTGCATGAGGATTTTTCTCTGCCCAGATATGGTGGTTGTGGAAATTATTTATTCCATCCGGACTAAAAGATGCCTCATCCGTAAATAAAATTTTAAATACAAACATAGGGTCACAAACTCGCTCATTCATTAGCCATTGACAGAACTCAGTCCTGCTATGGAAATTAGCTGGTACGAGAGCTTGAACATGGTGAAGGTGATATGGATACAGCAATTGATTGCGAAGAATTTTCGATATGGTGGTGTGGCTTTGAATACCTTCCTGATGAGCGATTCTTTGGCATGACAATTCTGGTTCCTCTTCAGTTCTGACCAAAACTCATTCCTCTTCAGCAGTTGAAACAGATCTCGGTCTACCATAATCCTGAGTCAATGGTTGGAATGTACCAATCTCACACAATCGCTGATGGATTTTCACAAACATTTTACTGGAAGGCTGCCTATGATCTGGATAAGCTTCACGATAAAGGCGGGCTGCTTTTGGAGCAGATACATTGACTTTCCTGTAGACGAAATGCATGTCAGCCATTTCATGATTACTATACAAATTTGCCATATCTAATGAAATTATGAAAATAATGCACAATAAACAATAAAACAAAAAATAATAAAAACAAAACAACAGTATTGCAAAAAAATTATCAAAATAACGCACAATTCACTACTCTGTTCAAAGCACTAAGATCAGCTGCAGTTTCAGTTTTACAAATTTGCTTATGAATTTATAAAACAGCCGATTGAAGTATTTTAGACTTATATTCAGTTGGCCTAGTGTTTCTGAATAATACCTGGTCAAGATAACACCACTAATTTCAAGGTATTGAGCATCGAGTGACTCATACTGACATTTTCCATCATAACTCGGTTGTTTGAGATCACATTGTAACAAGTAAGGTATCATTTTGTTCATGAAATAATGCTTAAGATTTTATCTAATGAAACATTATTCCATAAAACTAATAGTTTGTGACATATGAATGATTTAAAAATTAAAACAGCCGCCATTTTGAAATTTGTGAATGTAAAATTTTCAAAAAATTTCATTTTGTTGATTATGTTACTGGGGTAACACATACCAGATTTCATTAGAATATCTCACTTCACTCTAGAGAAATGACATTTTCCTTAAAAAATACAAAATGGTGGATAGATGGAAAACTATACGTTTTTGGACCTATGTTTACAGGAACTTTTTTTCTTGTAATTAAGTAAGGAACACGTTACAGAAATATTGGACGGCCATTTGTGAACACCCTGTATAGTATATACTTTTTTAAGGCTAGTGTTTCTGTTTTTAATCTAGAGCCTTACCATGTTTGAGGGGAACATTAATATGGCAGACTGATATTTAAAACATCAATTTTTTTTGAAATATTATTTTTTTTTTAAATAAACATTCATCCAAGGCCTTTTTTTGTGGTGGTAGGTCTGGTAACTGTCCTGGAATTCTTTTGTCAGGGACAAATCACTGTTGTCACTAATCATCTAATAAAGCAGAGCGAATATTTTTTATTCAATAAAAAGAATTCAGATATCAATAAAACCTTTAGTTTGTCACAGTTTAATGAATTCTGCACTGGTTGAATGAATAAACAAAACAGTTGACGAACAAGTCCTCAGGAACACACCTGACACTTTCATAGTAATTTTTATAAAACAAACATTTTCCAACTGAATTTTTTAAGAATAAGACCATGACTATAGATAATAAATGAAAAAACTTACTGGATTGTAGAACTTTCCTATAGTTTTAATTAATGGGAAAAATCTATGAAACAAAAATATGAAAATTTGTGGTGAGTAATAATTTGCTCTGTATTTAAAAAGTAAAACAGTGTGTGACTGAACATTCCTATAGAAGTAGAGTGTCAAATATCCTTACTTCACAATTACCTGAACAACAAATATCCTTACTTCTTATTCTAATCACAGAACTCGAACAGCAGTTTATGTCAGTAGCCCGATGTCCATTAAATGCCTTTATAGCAAGTGGTCATAGATGTTTGAAATAGGTCTGTTTTGAAGAGCGTCTTCATCACTTTCTTTCTTCAGCTTTAAACATCAAATGTCCAAACAGTCAGTTATGTAAACTTGCTAAGAAAGGTAAGTTGCCAAATTATAATTATTGTTGCTGGCCATCATACACAGTTCCTGCTGAACATTCTTCACTAATAGTTGATTCAGTTACATTAGTTATTTAACTTATTATCAGTGTATGTTATAAAAAAGGAAAACTCATATTATGTATTGATTTTTTTTTTGAAACACACCAATAATTCTTGATTGTGTGAAAGGAAATAAATAATTGATACTATGAATCAGCGATGGTAAGACGATATGTATTGGTACTATTGGACTAACTGTTTTCCTTATGAATAAAACCCATCAATAGTGTGATTTACAGTTTGTCACTGTGAAGTACTTCCTGTTTGTGTTTTACAGCTTTTATTTATTGCTACAGCTTTGTTACTTTAATTAATAGATTCGGCATCTTCTGTAGCCTACCTACTAAAAGGAAATATAATATTTTAACTATAGAATTTAAATCTGAAATGTGAGCAGACTTTCAAAGATGGAAAGTGGACCCTCTGGCTAAATCTTTTAACACTGGAAAGTCCATCATGAGTGATACAAAAACTATGCATAATAAAATAGTATAAAATATGTGTCATAATTCAATAACAGTAACAGTTCAAAAGAAAGAATCACTTTAAGATGGCTAACAACACATCCCCAGGAAAAGCTGTTTATTTATGGTTCACACAGAAGCATTATTCAGGTGAACCAATATCAGGGTCTTTACTGTGAATAAGAAATTAGGCAGTTCTGAAATTAAAGTGAGATCATAGTAAAAATTTAATTTGTGTATCCAAAGAGAAATTTTATTTAATGATTGCTGAATTATTATTATATACATCCGCCAAAATCAGTAAAGTTTCAATTTTTTTAAATTATTGAATAAGGCCTTTTCGAAATTATAATAATTTTGAAAAGGCCTTATTCAATAATTAAAAAAAATTGAAACTTTACTGATTTTGGTGGATGTATATAATAATATTATAACAAATCAGTGGCATAATGTTTAGCAAAAAAAGATTGCTGAATTATTTAAAAATAGGAGGGTGAATCAAGTACAAATCAGAATTTTTCTTTAAATTTTATCGACTCAGTAAAAAAATACAACAAATTTGTTATATAATTTTTCTGCCTAATCTCCTGATTTGGAAACAACATTTTTGCCATTGAATTGCCAATGTATTGATTCCTTCCTTGAAGAAAGAAGAGGTGAGTTTGCAGCTAGTTATGCACAAACTCCTCTACCTTGCATCATCGTCAAATTGCTCTCCTCCCAATGATTCTTTAAGTGGTCCAAACGAATGGTAGTTGCAAGGCGATAAATCTGGACTGTAAGGAGGGTGTTTTAGGGCTGCCCAGTGAAATTTTTCAGCGTCTCACATGTTAATGCTGCAGTACGAGGCCTTTTGTTGTTGTGACAGAGAATGACATCATGTATTCATTGGTGATGTCATTGTTACGTTAGGCTGCTTTTGCATCTTCCAAAATCTTACAGTAATAGGCAGCATTCGCCGTTCTTCATGAAGAACATCTGTCAATAGAATGCCCGCTGAGTCCCAGAAAACGGTTGTAAGCACCTATCCAGCTGACAAGCGTGTTTTTTCCTTGACCAGCGCAACTTCCCCTTTCATCCACCAATGCCAATGAAACACCTGAGCCTCGGAAAGAATTTGTTTATCATATTGTGCTAAGAGTCTCCTAAAAATTTCAGCAAGTTTAACACCTTCTATGCCAAAAACTTTGATTATGATGAGTTGTGCAATGGATGAACATACCCCTCACTCAGTAATTGTGCTTCTGATGAGATGTGAGACTCACACCATGAGTTTGGGAGTGAGGCCGACTTCAGACATCCCCACCAATATCTGCTCAAGCTTGCACTGTGCTCCATTCACTTACTCAACCTCTGGACAAGAATTCTTGTTCACATTTGATCCACCCTCATAAATGTCTTAATTTAGTAACTTAATATTATACCATTCTAAATATTCTAATCACTATGTGGAGCCTACCCCATATTGTCATATATTGTATTAAAATTTTTTGTATGGTCTGTATCCAAATTTTCATATATTCAAACTACTATCGGTCCCAATTACTTTTGATAATGTATGCTCACTTGTAATTACAAAATGAGTTTTAACAAGAGGTATATTGAGATTGCATGTCTCTTTAAATTAACTAACTGTATGTTTTAATATAATAAAATTGTACATTTATGGGACATTTTTTATTTTTAGCTCTTGAATCACCTCCTGAAATAGTGTCCTTTCCTCCCAGGAAACAGGATAACACCTGTATGTTATCTCCATACAAAAGTAGTGTTACGTGTAGTTAGTGACAATGTATAAGTTACGGATATGCTTAAACTTTATGAATAGTTTTTTTTTTCAAACTGAAGACTAGAGGTCAAGAAGAATTAAAATAGAGTGATATAGTGATCAAGATGGTAAAGTTTGGAGTGAAGGTCTTTTGCAAGGAGGAAGGCTTATCAGGTTAAGATCTATGATTCAGTGAACTGATCAAGAATTGCTCTGGGGGAGAAATCGTTTCCCCAGAAGTGGGCAGACAAGAACTAATGATGATCGTCATAGATTATTGTGTTAACAATTTTATACCACAAAATCACTATTCTTATTAGTTGAACTGTATGTTGTGCTGGTGTATTGTTTAAAAGAATTTTATCTATTGGTCATAATAACATATATACAGATATGACTACTTCCTTTATAGCATGTAAATAAAAACACATTACACTTGTTCTACAAGTGTCTTATTCATACACTTGTTTACAAAGAAACAAATGTGTAATAACCAAAATGTAATAATATGAAATTAAATTTGTTTGCAGCAAAGAAATCTTTTTACTTCTACATATTGTTTTTGGCACTATTAAACATTAATCAGTCAGTGGGAAGTGGTTTGTTATTTTGTGGAATTCAAGAGGGATTATGCGTTGTAGATGTGACCACATATATATACTTCACATTTTTCACTCCTCTTGTGTATCACACATTTCTCAGTGAATTTTTTGGGTAAGTTTTAAGTTTAATGTCACTATCTCCTTGATTACTGTTGTTGTTATTATTATATTTAGTGATGTTTAAACAATAATTATTATATAGTTACTTTATGTTTCTAAAATTCATTAACAGGATGTCAGTGACTTGTTATTTTATGTGAACAGGGTTTTTTACATTTTAGGAGGTACCTTTGTATTAAAAGAAAATATGAAACACAATTTATTGTACTCTTTATTAACCTTAAAAGTCAGTAAAATATAAGAGATAATCAGAAGGTAATATAAATTAAATATGTTTCTTTCATTTGTATATTAAAGAATGCTGCAATAGCTAATACTACAGTAGGAATTTCCAGAGGAAGTCCTGTTTCATCTGAGTTGTAGATTTGTACAGCTAATTTATTTGAGCTGAAACAAAATTTTCAAATCACCAAATACATACTAGCTGCTAAAGCATAACCAAAATTTTCCCAATGCAGACCAAGTTCTCTTACGATACTATTTTCAAAACGTGTCAACTATGCCAAATTGTGTGAAATAAACTTGGACTTTATTGTATATTGTTGGACAACAAAATAGGTTTACTCTGAGCTTGCATCTTAAAACCCATTAAGATAAAAGACCATGTTCTTATTTCCTATTCTAGAGACATTTCTTTTATAGTGAATTAACAGTGTAACAGTATGTTTATTAAAAAAAAAATCACACACACTTAAGAAATCCTTTAATCTTTAGAGTTATTCAACTGTATGTTTTCCCTACTGTTGTTGATTTAAGAGTTTGAGTATATAAATGAATAAAAGAGAGGGGAGATAACCACTACAAAAATAATTCTTAACTAAGTAAAAAGAAATTCACTTTTAGAATTCTGCAGCAGTGTGTGTGTTGACTCCATGTTAGGTAAAATATTAGTACCTCCTGGTCTCATAGAGTTGTTTTGTTTTTAAATAGTTAATAGGTTACCCAGTTACTTAACCCTTTCAGACCCAGCAACTGGAATGATGAGGTAAAAATTTTTTTTTTGTTTATTTTTACTAATTTGCCACTAAATAACATATATAATATGATTTTATAATATTTTTATGCTTACATAAGGCATACTGAATTGTCCTTGATCATGGACATACGTACTCGGCGGCTGTAATTGATAGTACTCGAGGAATAATAAGAGAAATACACCTGGATAGACTCTTCTATTTGTCTTTATTTGTAATTGTAAATTGAAGCAAGATATTTTATTATACAAATTTAAAACATGTTATTAACACAAAATAATACAAGAAAGGTGTTATTACATATAAAATAATGCATACTAATTGATATGGAATGTTCTGAAACAATTACGATCCTTTGACAAACACAAATACACATTGCATTTCTCACATCTATAATGTGATCTGCCTTTACATCCAATAGTTTTACATCGTCCAGCTTCCTTTTTGCCACAGTGCACAGGCAAGTGATCAATGGTATCCAATCTTACTGAAGCTGGGGGTCGTTTTTCATGAGCTGCCAGTGTATGCAATTCTATCTCATTGTCTTCTAAGCTTGGTCTTCCCTCTTGCGCTCTTTGACTGTTGTTCCTGACTGAACTAAGGCATAAGCAATCGACATTCTGAACTCGAGCAGATCCATTTGTGATTTTTTATCAATCTTACATATGCTGCAGTCTCTTTTGTACTCCAACCAACCATTGCATACTGCAAGATCAATAAAATGAAATATTACCCTTAGAGTCCATTTTCTTGATCTGATAAATGTTCTGTATAATTCTAGCAGGAAATCTAGTTTGTCTACTCCTCCCTTGGAATGATTGTATAGTTGAATCACCTCCGGTTGTACTACATCAACGTATACTTTTTTGTTCTTATCCCATCGCTTAGTAACATTGGTTGTACCAATTCCAATAAAATTGGATGCCATAGTAACTGGTCTATTATCAAACCAGTGTACTAACACTATATCATTATCTGAGCTTGTTAGTTCCTGCATTGCTCCCCGTCCTCTTCTCATCAGATCCTTCTCAGACATGAATGGAGGTTTTGCAAACCGATTAACCCGTGCTGTACCAGCTGTGTTAATTGACATCCTTTTTAGAGTCTGTAACAAATGATATGTTGTCAAAAAATTATCAATATACATACATGTTCCAGGACTAACTGTATTCTGACTCAGATGTAAGACAATAGATGCTCCAAGGCCATACCGAGACATAATATTGCGATCAATCTCTGTTGACTTTCCCTGGTATAAAATAAAATTATATGCAAGTCCACTCTTTCCACACAAAAGAAACACCTTTATTCCCCATGGATTTGGTTTTCCCTTTGTGTATTGTTTTGCTGAGTGCTTACCCTTAAATGGAATTATCTGTTCATCTACACAGACATTTTTTTCATGGCTTATTTCTTGACATCTCTTTACAACAGCATTGATCACTGGCCTCACTTTTTTGAACTTATCAGTGTTGTTTACATCAATTTCTAAATTATTTATTACATGTAAATTATTTCTTAGCTTAAAAAACCGGTTTCTAGTCATTGAGTTTTTGAAGAGCCCTATTCCGAGCATGTTTTCCCAGTATAATCGAATTCTAGGAAATTTCAAAGAACCAATTGCTAAGTGAAGACCAATAAGGACTTCGATTTCTTTTTTATTAGTGTTTTTGAAATTAACAGTTCCTTTTTGAATTGCATATGTATTACTCATCTCAACCATAGTATTTATCAGGGAATCTGTAATGTACCTTTTGAAATATACAACTGGATCTTCAGGTTTCGTAAGGTGTGAGTTGTCTGGTTCTTGCCAGTTGCATTCCGCAGGCATAATTTGAAGGTGATGACGCCACTTGATATCTTCTTTTCCAGTGAGCAGAAATGGATTATCTTCCACTTCTAATTCCTCGTAATATGCCACCTCTTCTTCAACATGCTCTTCATTACTGTCACCCAAGGAATCTTGTTGAACAGCATCTGCTACAAAAATAGTAAAATTAATATTTGTAGATTCTACAGTATTTGTAAATTGTTCAGCATTTGTAGTACTTGAGCATCATTGTGTGAATATAGATATTTTCTTTTTCAAATTGAATAAACCACAAAAATACATTCTAATCACATCTATATGAAGTTATTGAAATGTTTAAAGGAAAGTAGCGAGTAAGCATACTAAAGAAAACTCAACAAACCAACCAGCAGTTTGGAAATTATAAAATAAAATCTTATACAAAAACTGTGTTTACATCTCAACAATGGCATTTACCTTTCTCTGAATCAGTTGCAGACTTAGGAAGTGCAGTAGAGTCTTCTTCATCACTGTCCTCAATATCGGAAATATCTGATACATCACCCTGCATTAATTTATCCAATAGGAGTTGAGCAGAGCGTGTAATTTTAATCCCTGGTACCTCTCCAGCATGACACCATAATGAACCAGCCTCACTTCTCATATTATGTTGTTGTTGACCTGGAAGACACATGTAAATTACTTCCAAGCTTGCAGAGGAAATATACTAACAAGTACATAATTTTTGTTGTATAATATATTGCTTCAACATGAGACTAAGGTAAAATTCGTACAATATGACATAAATTGTACTTATATTATGTTTTAGAATAAATACATACACCGATATGTTTCTACAGGCATATTTATACAGCTGACATTTTTCCACCTCTTAGTACATTTGTACATGATCACGTACACATACTTTTGAGGTTATCTTTTGACTAGGTAACCAACTGGTACCAATGTACACGATTATGTACATCAATATTTAACTGCTATTCAAATATTTATTTGTCATTATTTTTTAATTTCAATCATAATATTGTTAATTTTACACTTTCAGCATCAAGAATTGCCTGTTACACTAGTTGTAGCAATGATAATAATATAAAATAATAGTAATAAAAAGAAGCCTTACCTTGATCAGCATATGAATGGTCTGCCATGATGTCAACAATGTGTTGTGTTCTCACGTGCAGCCAACTTACACAAAACGAAATAATTATTTTCCCTTCCAGATGTGTCCATGAACATGTACAAATATTCCAAAGGAAGAAATAATGGTATACTAAAATAAAAATGTATAAAAAATGGCGTGTCCATGATCACGTACAGTGGGTCTGAAAGGGTTAAGAATAGACCTCATTTTATTTTGTGATGAAAATGTTAACAAAAATTGTAATATGTTTAATTAAGAAAGTTGTGTTAGTGGTTATAATCACAAACAGAATTATCACTGTTGCACACCACTATAGAAAAATTATTCTGATTAGCGCTTTCAAGCTTCTCAGCTCAGCTTCTCAGATTTCCGATCTGACGATGAGCTGAGAAGCTTGAAGCGCTAATCGGAATAATTTTTCTCTTGTGGTGTGCAACAGTGATAATTCTGTTTGTTAAAAATTGTAATAGTTATATAAACAAAATTGCAATAATGTTTCACAGTACCAAAGGATTCACAATTTTATCAAAAAAGTTTTTTTTTGTAATGTTGATATATCTGTCATTAACTGTTGCTACACTGAACAAAATTTGTTTTGGTGTACTGTGCAGATTTAAAATTTTATGTTGAAGGATAAAGAATAGCCAATAAATTTTGTGTAAAAAATGAGATGCAATGCTCTAAGATAAAGAAAATGCTGGAGAAGGCTTTTGCATTTAGCATATCTAGTATGCATTAAATGGCGTGGTTTACAAATGGTGCATTACTGAGTGGTTGAATGCTTGCAAGATGTTGAGTTGTGAGGGAGCTAAACAAATATTATGCATATTACACATCATAATAAATACTGTGATTGTACTATTATATTAAGAGCATAATAAGAATATTAAAATATTTATGCACCAACAATTACTTGCTCACCAACTATTTTATGGAATGGTAGGGTGTATGTTGTTTAATACAAACTGAATGGCATGGCATATGGCGAGATTGCCACTTGGGAGAGAAATCTCTGTGGCCAGTCACATAATGTTTTATTGAATCATGGATTGCCAAGGCAAAAAAAACATCTGATGTGCCATTCAAAACCACTTCTTGTGTCCATAGGGTAACTTGAGACAATATTGACACTATAAGAAATTGCATCATGTTATGTACATTCTGACTTTCATAACACTAACTGTTGTTCGACTGTCAGAAGTGTTATTGATAATATCTGGAGTTATATATAGTAGGTCTGGAAGGTATGCAAGGTTCCGTATAGCTGCAATGAGGAGAGGAAATGTTTTGGTGCACAAGTAGTTGTGGATAAGTTGAAGACAACAATAATATTGGAATACCAAGCACACCAACGTCTGATTCAAAAGTGGAAGAAGTTAATAAAATTACATTTTTATTAATCGCTAAATCATTGGTGAAGAGTTTAGTATTTCATTCAGTTCATGGAAAGCATGTGATTTCTGGTGATTGACTGATGTTTTTGGTGTAGATGAATTGTAACAAAATTTGTTCTTAAATTATAGAATTTTTACCAAAAGTACATTGTAAACAATTTTCTGAGAAAATATTTTATACCAGTGCAGCATAATTATGGGTGTCAAAATCTTGAGTCTAATGTTGACATCAAATTGATAGACCAGTCTTCTCAAGGGAATTAGTGAGACAAGACAAAAATGGTGATAAAATGGCATAATTATTTGATTAGACATATCACGATATTGTACTCAATGGATTTTTTACTAGACTTTGTGGGTATTTTGTGTTATTTCATAGTCATAAGCTCTTGCAAATTGCTTATTTTGCCAAAACCTTACTTGAACTACAACCACAGTATTGACCAGACATGTCTCACTATGACTTTCTCCTCTTTGCAAGAATGAAAGAAACCATTAAAAAAAATAAAAAATACTAAAGGAGCTGAGGATATATCAGGAAATGCATTCTAGAAATGTTTTGAGACGGGAAAAATTGGCATAAGTGTCTTAATTTGAAAATTACCTTGAAGATGGCAACATTATAGATGACTAGACTTGTAATTTTCCAAATAAAGAAAAGTTGCATGACCTTTTGATAACAACTCGTAAAGTCACTGAAATGTGCATTTTTATCCTTTTATTTCTGTCCATCCTACAACAGGTGCTAGATGACATTTATTTATTTGATTATCTTTCTGCTCATGTTTAGTAGATACAGCAGAGAAGATTTGTTTCTCTCCCTATAGCTTGTTTAGAAAGAAATTCTGGTTTAAGTTGATGTCACATAATACTTACTATTTAAGTATTCTGTGAAACTAATAATTGTGTACAAGGAAAGGTAAGGCAAATTGTATTGCTTACAAAAGCTGTTGTTTCTATTTCTCTGTATGTTATGTAATATTAGTACTCAATTTTGTTTAAGTACTCTAGTTTTTACCATGCTATAGCAGTCTGCATAACAATATATTGACATTGTAGAAGGTATAGTGACTTGTATATATCATTAATACTGGGGCCACACTATTGACTTGTTCTCAGCTGTATCACTCAAGTTTATACAATATATCACTTGTTAGCTTTGGCAGCCTATCTTATGAGATGCTATCCAAAAGTTTCCAAAAATTAATTATGGAATGTGATACACTTAAAAAAATAATAATTGACTTAATCTCCTTTGAAGTAATTGTCAACTGCATTGATGTATTGGTTCCTGCATGATTTTAATGCTTGGAAATGCTGCTGAAGCCATTTCCATCAGTCTCTTCAGTATGTCCGGCAATACCTTTTGAATATTCTCTACTGTGCCAGTTTGTTTCCTTTTGAGCTCCATTTCCTTTTTGGGAACAAAAAATTTACAAGGGGCTAAGAATGGGTGAATAAGTGTTGGGAAATGGTTGTTGTATTTAGTGGACGTTAAAAATTCATGCACCATGAGTGGTGAATGAACTGGCACATTGTCATGATACAACACGAATATTTGTGTGGCCCACATCTCAAAATGTTTCTGTCGAACTTGTTCTCAAAGCCACCTTAAAATATCATACACTTATAATAATAATAACAATGAAATAATAAGAAAAATTCAAAATAAAACAAAAAACAATAACATAACCATAGCAAATACAAATAAAAGCAACACGTTAATTGCTACAAAAGCAAACAAATATATGAGTAAAACAAAAGATTTTATAACAGAAAACAAATGCACAAAACTAGAATGCAATCCAACACAAAAATACCAAAACCAAATAAATAAAGCATCAAAGAAAACAAAACAATACTTAACAAAAGAACAACCAAATTTATTAACAACAACAACAACCCAAAAGCTCCACCAATGAAGGAACTTATAAAGATACATAAAACAGGATACCCCATAAGACCACTCATCAACTTCAAATCAGCACCAGCATACAAAATAACAAAATATTAAAAACCGAAATCATTCTAGAAACTAATATAATATACAAACACCACATAGCTAATTGACAAGTTAAGACTGAAAATAAACGAAGACACAAAATTTGCATCGTTTGACATCACAAATATGTATACACATTTATCTATCAGTGAAACAATAAACCTCGTACAAACAAAATCCAAGGAAAAAATAAACAATAACAAAAATTAAAAACATTAATCAAAATACTACAACAGAACTATTTTGAATTTAACAATGAATTTTATAAACAAGAAGACGGATTACCAATGGGTAAATTTGTATATAGCAAACATTACAATAAATGTATATTGGGTGTCAGCATATATCTTACCTTGCGCCTTTACAGCCTATGTGCTTGTCTGTCCAGTGCTGGATTTATGGTAATGAGTGAATACCCTGCATTGATGTTCCCTCCATTGGATCTTTACTTTCCCCAATACTTGAAGAACTTCTGGTGTAGCAGGTGCTAATCGATGAACTACTGGTTAATCGCATTATGAGGGGCTCTACATTGTCTTCCATGTTGCCTGCATCCCATAAAGTTTGTTCCACTTTTATTATGTGGTCACAGTAATTCTTCCAGCATCATTTATGAGGCCTTCCATTAACTTTTCTTCAAATTGCGTGTTCTTCTGGGCTGCATCCTATTTCACTTGGCTTCTGCCTAATTGAATGGGGTTCAAATCATAATGATATGTGGTAGCCTGGATATGATAAAACCTCTCTCTTTGGCCAATTTGTTAATTTTATGGATGGAATACTGTTCCCTCACAGTATATATGAGTGCCAGCAATTCCCTCTTTAAACTGTCCTTGCTCAATTGTATATTTTTGATGACAGCCATTGCTTAATGTTTCCAACAGTCCATGCTGTTGTTGGCAATTTTTCAATGTATTTGGAGTAGGAGGGTTCACTGTCCTTTGCAAAGATAAGTCTTTTCTCCAAATTCGCTTGCAGCTGCTACAAAAACCAGTTTTCAAATAATTCACCATCCACTTTTTCATGATAGTCAATAGGAAAGAAATAACAGTTTTGCACTTGTTACAAATCTGTTATGCCCTCCAGTTTGGCAAAGAACAAAACAAGACCCCCTTGAAGTTGAATGCTTAGGACAAACAGTCAGTCCAGCTACAAAGGCATCTTTTCGGTGAATAACTTTTATATCTCTTCACGCTTTTGTTACAGAGTGGCCTACATTCAGCCACCTTTTACCAAGGAAAATGATATTCTTATTTTCTTCTTATATTCTTTCTCTTGGAAAACCCAGCAAAGCCTATAACAATAGACATGTCAGTGGTCACTTTAAAACCTTTTCCTGGTTTTACAACTTCTAGTACCCTCAACCCAAATCCTGTTTCTTTTCATAAATGGTAAAACATTCTTTTAAATTTGGCAGAGTGATATAATTGTTGACAATGTTCAGCACTGAATGTTCATAGTTGGTGGCTCATTTCTTTTTAAAAAAATCATGGACTTTTTGATGACTTGTGCTCCTAACAAAGTAATCATATTGTATGTTTACAGCTGCTTTTAAGTATAAGCCATTTCCTAGCTTTTTTTGGTATAACAACTGGACCTCCTTTAGCTTGTACCTTGAGTCTGTAAACCATTGCCTGGCTTATTCCTGTGATTTCACAAGTCTCTTTAATAATGCTATTGTCTGATTTAAAGGGGTATTTCATTTTTAAAGAGTTGTAAACACACAAAATGATTCCTTGTTCCCTCCTTTTGAAAACATGATGCATTTTTTCAGCCTCTTGTGACACCATCATAAGTATTTACACTAACACTAAAATATTACGCATACTATATTTACACACTAAATACATACACTAAAAATACTGGGCACACGTACAAAAGCAATCAATAAATGTTACAAACAATAGCTTATACTGAAAAAGATCAGCATAAATCACAGCTGTAGTCTGAATGCTTGGTTTGAAATCCTTCAGCAAACTGATGGTTTATTTCCTTTACAAAGTTTTGTTTTGCCTTGTTGTAGGCTATGCTAGTACTTGTGAAAAGTGTTTTATGACATAGGGTTTTATTGCCCTTTTGACAAAAGCAAAGCATTCTTCCACTTTCCGTAATATTGCCGACTTTCCGATGACAGTCGGGTAGAAACCAAAGCTTCCCAACCTTTTGTTCATGCTTCGACAGGGTTGCCCTCTCCCTAAGCTAAGCTCATGTTTGCTGTGTGTATCACAACTGTAAAATTTAAAATATTATTTTGTTATGAATTTTTATATGCAAAATACTGTTTTGTAAGTTTGTTACATACCACAATAATATTACAAATATTCATGTTAACATCTATTGTTGCTGTAACATTTGGTAAGTGTCCATTGATGTTCATAAAAAAGTATGATTAAAAAACATTGTACTGTAGCACGGGAAATGGATGTGTGGTTGTAAGCAGTGTGACCACTGAAATATACTTGTACTATTCGGTTAATAATTTGGAAACCAATAAAGATAGAACATTGGTAGTTAGATTAAAATTATATTTGAATCTTTCTGTAAAAATCACTTGCTTAATGTATTAGTGTATCTTGAATAGGGAAAAAGTGTCTCGCAGACTACTTTTTATGCCTCACAACTGAAAAAAATAAAATTGTATGTAAAATTTTATTTTTATTTTGTTATTACAAGGATGTCATTAAATTTAATGCCATCTAAATCATGTGTGTGATTTGGACTACATGTACTCAAAAAATGTTTGTTAAGGAGCAAGAACATCTTGTATAAGGACAGTTTATATTTTAATAAGTATTGAATCAAGTGTGTGATGGTTTTATCACATTTTTTATTTTTACTGACTCAGATTTCAAGTCACGTAATAGCAGTGAACGTAAAACCAATAAACACAATGCATTTTCCTATCTCATCCAACTGTACAACCAAGATTAGTGCTACAATTCTGTCACATTCGTTTACATTCTAATTTTGGGATCTTTTGGGTAGCACCTCATATCAGTCAGTAATAACTGTCCAAGTATTACGTTTACTTACTTTTACCTTGTTCACAAAACAGTAGCATAAAATTATATACAGGGTGCGTCAGCTAAATCCATACAAAACAAACAGTTTAATAAAACACTTGTTTTTTCATTAAAAAGCTACACTTACAAAAACTTTTTTGTACATTGTTTAAGAGACCCTTCCTGAGTTCTATTATTCAGTAGACTTGCTTGATGTGATCACTGCCTCGATCCTTTTTCTGAAGCTTGAGCACAGTCTCTTCAACTGCTCCTTGTCCAAATCTGCATAAAGGGCTGCCATGTTGGGGTGCCTGGACTTGTTAAACACCCTTTCAGTAATGCCCCAAATTAATAATAAAGGGGGTTTAAATCAGGACTATTGGGAGACTAGAATTCCGTAGACCAGAATGCGTCCATGTTTATTAAAACCAGTTCTGCACTAAATGGCTTGTGTGAGCCGGTGCACTATCCTGTTGAAAGATGTACGGTCTCCTGGAGGCCACAGTTTCCGTCCATGGCTTTACTACAGTTCCCAGAATCTGGAGGTAAACCTTCATCATGATGTTTTCTCCCTTTTAAAGAATTGTGGCGGCATGACATCACCCTCATGGGAGACGATGTTTAAGACGTGAACACTGGCCGGAAACTTCCTCCCGGCTATTACAGGGACATCATTGGGATCAAGGGCAAACCAAGGGTCATTCCTCCTGTCCACTTTTGCATCAACAGTAAGACTTTTCTGATAAGAAAAAGCCTGAGGCGACCCGCAGCTTTGTGCTTCATGCAAAGAAGCAAATTGCAGCGGGCAACTCTCTTGACCTTGGCAGCCTCAGACAGCATTTGTCACTCCTTGAGCACATAAGACATGTGTCTCAGGTCCTTTTCTGTGATTCGATGCATAGGGGGCCTAAGTCACCCCAAGTGTGGTGGACAATTTATGAAACGGCACCCCTGGGTCTTCCGAAATGAGCTCTTGAGCCCTTTAGATGACACTTCGGGTCCTTGCAGTCTGCTCTCTTGAATGGCTTTGCCTTGCCGGGTTAGCACAACCTTCTACGGACTTCTCCGCTTCTGCATACTTTTTCACAATGTCATAAACGGTCGATTTCGGGCACCCAAAGAGGCGAATAATATCAGTTGGTAAATGCCCGGCACGAAGCGCTTCAATTACCACTGGTTGTCAATTATATTCTGCACACGATCCCACAAACTCACCCATTTTGAGGTTATGCACGTCTTACACATACAGCTGGCTTACCTAAACATCAACAATCAACTACTGCTAAAGTCAAATGTATCAGGAAATACAAATTGAATTTTGTCTGGATTTAGCAGACGTACCCTGTACAATTAGTATTATAACCTATACTTTTTAATGGAAAGTCATAAACATAATGATATGATATTAGGATGACTGTTACTGAATTTATTATATTTGCTTCTGAAATTTCTGAATAACATTCTGGTATGTTTAGTAATCTTAATATACTTTACTTTCCTGATATATCATACTTTATTTTAAAACATGTATACTGTCGATATTCTGTACTTTATTGTTCTGTAAATACTGTTCTATACTTCATTAATGCTGCTAATATCATATTAAAAAAAAAATTTATTTCACCATGATGTGCAACATTTTTAAATGTCTAAAAAATATTTACTTACACTTTATTTATTTGTATAAAATGTATAATTATGTAATAACAGTCAATATTTGGTGCGTAGGGTGTCACAACCAAGTATTATGTTCTCATACAAAGCGCAGGTTGATGACACCATGGAAGATGACACAGTGTCATTACCTCACCAACAGTCATTTTCATCGTTGAAGACTGACTCTGATTATATATACCAAGTAAGTAGAAAAGACATTGTAAATTGGAAACATAGTAAGTTGAAATAAATAAGAGTTATGGGAAACTGCTCAACCAGATCTTTCATTATGTCTTTGAATAAACCGAGACTCTCTAGTCATTTGTCTATAAAAACTAAATATTTGAATTTTTTACTTTTTACAAAGTAAGGTAAGAGTTTTCTATTAAAAAAAATACAAGTTTATTACCTTGTGTTTACACAAGTTGTAAAAACATTTACAACTTGAGCTCCATGAAGACCGTGGTGACCAACAATGTAGGGTAAGAAATTCATTACATTAGGGCTGAAATTCTTTATAAAATGTAGATATCTTTTGAGTTCCTCCAACTGTGTAGCATCAATGGCAGTGTTGAGTCATATAACTTCCATTCTTCTCTTCTCTTCACAAGTGCCTGTGCTACTTAATCTTGTCAGTCACTTCCCTCCGCTCCCTCCACCCTGTCACTCCTATAACTTTTAAAGTTTTTTGTGACCAGATTCTCCCACCTCGTCTTTTGTATTCCTGTGTGTGTGTGTGTGTGTGTTTAGATTCTCCCACAGACTTTTTAGAATTGATTTCTTGTCTATTTATACTAACTGTCTAATTCTCTGTCCCTTTATAACACTTGTGAGTCCTCATATATCTTTCTTTATTTATGTTCTGGGTTGTTAGTGTTCTGTAAGCTCTCTCCTCTATCTCTTTTGGTAAAAATATTCTTCTTGTTATCATTCCCTTGACAGTTGTCAACTTTCTTTCATCTCTTCTTGTGGGAAACATGCTTGCTGTTGCATATGCTTCTACTGTGCAAATTACTGCTTTATATTATCTAATTTTAGTGCATCAATTAATCTTTTACTTGTTACAAAATCTTTGCTCTTAAGAAAATGTACCCAGCATGTATTCTTTATACAATTTACGAGCTCCTTAGTTTTGTACTCTTATTTATTGGTGTCCTTCAATATTGTAAATTTTCCACTTCTTCAAATGTGTGTCTTACCCATATCTACCATAATGCCTCTCTATTTTCCTGTTTCTTAAAACAATAGCAATATTATTAATGTTCATTACAGATTATACCAACTTCTAAATTATTGTTTCCTCCTATTCGTCATTTCATCATTACATTTTCCACAGAAGGTGGTGAAAATGTTACTGATAACACATCTCCTTCCCTCCTCCATCTTTATTTTGACATCCCCTGCCTTTCCTCCTGTATGACAAATAAATTAAGAATACAATATTAATTTTTTTGTTTGTAAATGTAATTAAATTCAGCAGAGCAGTATGCTGGGACAATAAATGAAATTAAGGTTTAAAGCAGTGAACTTGCACTAAACACAGCTGTGCAAAAATTTTACATACAAAATTATATATTTAATTGTCATTATTTTGAAAATTTTCTAGCTGAGTAATAAATTATCTTTTAGTTATAATACATTTTAATTTATTTATATATTGTTTCTACTTGGTGGCATGTTGTAACGCCCGGGGCTGGGGCCTCACAAAGTGAAAGCTCCAGTCGTGCGGATAGGATAGCTGTGGGAGTGGCTCATTATTAAATAAGGCATTTACTTAGATTAATAATATTTCTTTAATTCATTAGAGTAACTATGTTCGTTAACAAGTTTTATCGTGATGAACAAATGACAATAATGACAATACAAATGAACTAAATAACAATAATTGAAGTGACATACTCTCGTTACAATAATTCTATTGAGTGTTTTCATTAAGACATAATATTATATAAAAAAAAAACATTCTTTATATACTGACTATTCTTTATTAAAACATTATAAAAGCTTTACTAACTATATTTCTGAATTTGGTACATTACTACTTTAAATTAGGCATAAATGATTAAGATGTCAATTATACATATTCCTTAACAAATTTAGAACACTACTGAGCACTTCTGAGTATAAATAATTCATTATCCAAAATCGATTAATGCTTTAAGTTTGAACAAAGTAAAACAAAACAAAGTTGTAATTACGCTTTTCATGTGGCTCCATCGTAGACAGAGGATGTACGGATAGTGTGCAAGGACGCCAAAAAGTGAACAAGTGAAAAAAGAGAGTGTGTACTTCCCAGTGCTCTCGTCAGTTTTATACCCTGCGTGACACAAAAAGTCTCTATGAGTTAACGCCCAAAATTCAGCCAATCAGAACTGGACTCTGCACGTGTCTCGAAACTTATCAGGTCACACGAGAGGACAATATGACATTGATTTTTGTGAACCAAAGCGGAACTCGTTCACAAACACTGACAAGTAGACAATTCTTAGCTTCCCTGGTTGATAACTCACTACACGTGCCACGATAAAAATGGGCAGCACGCTTTCTCACAATCGCTCAGTTTGTTCCTTAAAATAATTCTTAAGATAAAATAAAATAATACATTGAGTAGTTTGAGTATGAGTAGAATCCTCATTTACAATTATATGTATAAAATCATAATGTGGAGTGTGCTGGGCACAACACCCCTCCCCTGCTTTTCAAAATTTATCCAAAGTATAACAACTTACATTTTTACTCAAGCTCAACGTTCATGGAATGTACTACAATATATATAGTAAGTAGTATAGTAGTATTACCTACTCTGTTTACATCATGAAATCTACATCTAAACAAACCACATCTACATCTGATCTGTTTATCTACATGTAAACAAACCAACAAAACAAAAGAGATAAGACTGTGCCGTCTATGGTCAGTCATTCATTGTTATCGCTAAGCAGCTGTACACGCTCAGCTGTGTGTAGATATCATATTGTGTCGATGTACACATTTACATATATATCAGCGATAATCTATGTACGTATTTACAAACAGTATTATTGTCCAAACTTTCTAATACAATACTACATAATTGTCTCTTTTTCTATTTAAACATAGTTTTATCTGTTACATTCAGCACTTTTTGTTTTCCTTAGGTAAGTTTACAACTATTATAATTATTATTTTTTTTTTGTTTACATTTTTCCTTACGTATTTCTCAATTCTTTATGTAGGTTCAATACATTGCTTTATTAAACAAACAAACACAACAAACTCTTTAATTTATAATTGAGAATGTGCAACTCGAACACCTGGTTTTACGTAGACTGCTGTAACATTCATTCTGTCTGGCGAAGTTACCTCTGGAACTTCCTCTGCTGCTTCTTGTGTTGCCTCAGCACTCGATGTCGTTGCTGGTATGAGAGTAGAAGTTAGACATTTGGAGACTGACTTGGTTCGGTAGACGAGATACAGTACCAATGCTGCTCCAATAATTATGACGGTAAAGCCACCCGCATAGCGAATAGATTGTTTGTTTCATGATTGTTGCTTTTCTCGCTGTATCTCTTGGATATCGTTAATAAGTCGGTTCAGTGAAACGTCATCGAAGTCGTTGTGTATCCCATGCAGTACTTCGTCGATATTCAATTCTGTAACATCTGAAATCTTCATGTGAGTGACATTATTTGTTAAAATTTTAGCTTTGAATGGACTAATCAAAGAGGATATTGGTGGTTCAATCATGATAGGCTTAGTAAGGTTATATATACTTCGTCCATAGGTATGTGGTAATAAGGTAAAATATTTGGAATATATATGACAATGGTGTGGATTAAGAAGAACTCCTCTCTCCTTAAGAATCTCGGTCTTAGTGTCTTGATCGCATCTCCAGGTAACTCGTATCGGTTCTGGTGCACTATATATCCACGCATCCTTGTTCGGCATCTGATGTAGAATTGGATAGCTGAAATTCTGTATAACCTTCTTCTCACATTGAACACGAGCACTGCTGGTCTCTCCAACAAATAATGCATAGATACAACTGTCGTTATGGTATGAATACAAAGGTATATTGACTGGACACACACTATACTTGGAACCTCTGCACGCAATTACATCTTTGTGTGTAAGTTCAACATACTCTTGTCGCATTTTAGTTAATGCTAAGTACTCAGTAATGCTCTTTACATATATAAACTTATTGATAGAAGGTTCTCTACACAGCAAGGACTTTACAGAGTACAAGTCTAGTAATCTGATTTCTGTTTTTAAAAGAATTTCTATAATGCTGAATATATTTTGTTTGAGATATAGCTGCTAATTCATAATAAATATACATCCCTTCTAATTTAGTAGTGGCTATTAATGATAAATCATGTGTTAATTCTTGAGAAACTGATGACAAAATTTTAGACAATTTAACAGGTGGTATCAAAAGAGAACTTAATCTACCATTAGACGTTACATCAAGTCCTTTCATTAATTTACTTAATTCATATTCTGCTGAATTCAAGTACAATTCAACTTCTCTTATTAATGGTGAGATTTTCATATGGTACTGTAGAGTTTTATTAACTCCTATTTCTGACCATAAATTGATATTAACATTAGAAATTTGTTGTAATACATTTTTAACATTTTCTCCTAAAACTGTTATAACTTTAGCATTTTCTTTGAAATCTTTTATAACTGACTTAAAATAGGTTAACATTTCTTTATTGTTATGCAAAATATCACTCTGTATTTTTTCCAACTCACTGATCTTCGAACTAAACGTCTCACGATCATCATTATCCATAGTACCAAATAATATTTTCATAGCTGAACCAATAGCATTTATTGCTCCACGCTTCTTACGTGTTTCAGGTAACATAGATTTTAGACTACTTATTTCTATTTTTAACATATTTGCGACAGTACGCAAGTGACTGACTTCGAGCCAAGGAACCACTAATTTCGAAGTAGGATGATCTCGAAAGGACTCAAAATTTTGAAAAACTGTTTCTATATACTCTATCATACCATCATACTCAGTAACATCTATATTTACAACTAAGGCCACTTATCATTAGTCAATAAGATGTCCCCTTCATTTAGAAAAACAAGTCCCTTATCCAAACTAGGTGTAAAACAACGTTCAGGTGGAATTAACGCCAAAATCACATGGACGCTAAGAAGAACACTCAAAAAACCTAGGAAAAAAACAATAGTAATTACATACGTGGTAATCTAGGTCGAAGGTTGTAAGATGAAGATGGAGATTCAGACAAGGATATTGGTCGATTAGGATGCCATTCAGGATCGTTAGTTGTAGGTGGTGAAGGTGGAGATAGTGCTAAACTATCTTCAAATTCAATAGGCGTAATATCTAAAATAGGTTCATCTTCTTCTTCAATCGTTACTATAGGCATATGTCTCCCCACTTGTCCCTCGGTTAAAACATTCGTATCGCAAGCTTCAATGTCATCAAACCTTGACCCTGTACTTGATTCGTTATCACTATGTTCAAATGTAACAGCTGTTTTTCTTGCATGCTGTCGACTCCGTGGTTTCTTATCTCCTGCCATAGTTGATTTCTTTAATCTATTCACGTGAACAATTTCTTCTTTATTTTGTTTAAGTAATTTATAATTTAAATCATTTAATTTTTCTATAATTTTGTAAGGTCCTACCCATAGCTTGCCAAATTTCTGTTTTACTCCTCTTTTAATCACTGGATTATACAAAAAGACAAAATTACCTACATTATACTCAATCTTCTTACTTTTACGATCATACTGCATTTTACTTTTATCTCTACTATTTTCTGTATTTGCAATAGCTAATTTCCTAGCATCACTTAATTTATCTACTAGCTTACGCAAAGCATCGCGACCTCCTAACGCATCTAATTCTGGTTCTTCTATATCATTCAATCGAGCTTCCAAGTCGTCATCTGCTGGTAAGCTAAATTCTTGTCCATAAAGTAGCATATGTGGACTATAACCGGTCGTATTATGTTTCGTACTTCTGTAAGTCATTAACACATATGGTACATATTCATCCCAATCAGTAGCATTGTTGTTCACATAATGCGACATGTCAATTACAACTCGATGTAGACGCTCTATTAGCCCATTGCATTGTGGATGATATGGTGACATCTGAATTATCCTAATTTTTAAAAGATGACATAGGTCTTTAAATAATGATGAAACAAAATTACGTCCTTGGTCCGTTAGCAAAATCATAGGCACACCATGCCTAGATATGACATGCTTAACAAATTCCCTAGCAGTCGTTACACTAGTCTGATCAGGGATCAGTATAGCTTCACAATAACGTGTTAAATAATCTATGAAAGTTAGCAAATATTTATTCCCAGCTTTAGTGGTAGGTAGAGGTCCTACTATATCCATCGAAACAAGTTGAAAAGGTTGAGTAACTGACTGAAATTTTCCCATAGGTGCTATATTTTTTTGATTAACTTTACGTTGGTTACATGATAAGCATGCTTAACATAATTTTCTATGTCTTTACTTAAATTCGGCCAATAATATCTCTCTGCTATTATGGACTGTGTGCGTTTGATTCCCTGATGACCAGAAAAAGGTGTATCGTGGTGTTGACCTATAACACGTGGTACTAATATTTTTGGAACTATTAACTGATGTCGTACATTTCCCCTTTTATAAAGCAACCTGTCATCATCTAAGAAAAATTCATCTACTTCTCCCGTTTTTATAGATTCCTTAATTGTATTACAATATGTATCTCTATCTTGCTCATGCAAAAACACTTCTCTTGACATATATGGTATTTTGTCAACCTTACGAGTGAGATAAGTATGTCTACTTAATGCATCACAATTTGTATGTCGCTTACCTGGCTTGTGAATCACCTCGTAATCAAACTCTGACAATCTCAATGCCCACCTGGTCAATCTTGAAGATGGATCCTTTAGATTTAACATCCATTTCAACGCTGCATGATCCGTGATGGCTGTGAACTTCCTACCATACAAGTAACAGCAGAAATGTTTAGTCGCCCATACCAGTGCTAAAAGCTCTCGTTCTGTCGTCGAGTAATTCCTCTCTGCGTTGTTGAGTTGACGACTTGTGTATGCGACTGGATGCTCTTGTCCATCGTGAACCTGAGATAAGACAGCGCCAATAGCCGTTCCGGATGCATCTGTGCTCAATAAAAATGGTAATTGAAAATCAGGATATTTCAAAATTGGTTCCATACGCAAAATTTCTCATGTGTCGAAAGCTGTACTTTGTGCCTTTCCCCATTTTAATAATACATTTTTTTGAGTTAATTCAGTTAAAAGTTTAGCCAAATCTGAAAAATTTTTAATAAATCTTCTATAATAACCTACAAGACCTACAAAAGATCTTGCATCTCTTACTGTTTTAGGTACTGGATAATTCTTTACAGCTTGAACTTTCTTCGGATCAGGTTTAATCCCCTCAGAAGAAACAATATGTCCTAGATATTCAACCTCTTTACACCCAAAAACACATTTTTCTAATTGCATACGTAGGTTAGCTTCTTTAAGTCGAGAAAATACACTATTTAGTCTGTCAGCATGACTATGAATATCGGAACTAAACACAGTTATATCATCAAGATATACCAAAGCTTCAATACCTTTAATACCAACTAAAACACTGTCCATTAAACGCTGAGAAGTAGCGGGTGCATTCATAAGTCCGAAAGACATTTTTGCAAATTCAAAATGATGTCCTGGAATAGAAAACGCGGTTTTCTCCCCATATTGTTTATCCATATGTACTTGGTGAAACCCACTAGCCAAATCTAGCGTAGTAAAATATTTAGAATTTCCCAAACAATCTAATGTCTCAACAATATTTGGTAACGGATAAGCATCCCCTTTTGTTATACTATTTAACGCTCTATAATCAACACAAAACCTGTACTTAGGTATACCGTCTGGACTCTTTTTTGGAACTATCACAACTGGACTACTCCACGGTGAGTTTGAAGGTTTTATTACATCTTTCTCTAACATCTCGGGTTATGACTCTGTATAAAGGTTTCTTTTTAATCGGTAAACTATTACCAATATGTATTTTGTGCTTTATATCTACAAGACACCCTCTATGCCCCGGATCCTCACGGAACAAATCTCTATACTTTAATAACACTGGTTTCAAAACTTCACTGTCACTCTTAGACAAGTGCTTTAATTTCCCTAATATTAATTCATCAATATTCTCATTACTACCAAAATTATCATCATTATTATGTTTCTCATGTTCTAGAACATCAACAACTCTTACACTTCCATAAACTTCAGGCTGGTATTTCTCTGCCAGACTTAACGTAATTCCCTTTTGAATTACAAGTGGTTCTCCACTACAATTAACAACTTTAACAACTACATTGTTATCGGTGTCTACAGTACTCAGTACACGGGAAACTCTTATACCCTGCACATCTAATTCTCGTGGTTCTACTAAAACCTCTCATGGCACCGGAATGTCACGTAGACTGACTATTCGGCAATTTACTAATACCTCACTTAAGGGTAGTAACTCTTGCTCGGAAGCATTCATGACACACCAAAATTCTGCATCATTCCCGACAAAATTACAACGAGTTATAGGCTGGCCAGGCCCACAACCATTAGTGGTACCAGTGGAGACTACCCTGCAATCCTCTACACCGGAGTCGAGTGATATGACTACAGAGTTATTATTGAAACTCAAGCGTCATGATGGCAAGTCTATTATTGCACCCAGTGACTTTAGTAAATCGAGGCCTAGTATACCATCGTAAACATGAAAAAAACTATCATCCCTTGGTACTACAAGAAAAGTGTGTACAACTTCAACGCTTCCCAGATGTAACCTCAAATTTTGTGTACTTTTTACGAATAAGTTACTCCCGGTAACCCCTTTAGCATTTATAACAGTTTTATGTGTGGCACATCTACTGATACCTTCCTTAATTAAAGAAATACTAGATCCAGTGTCTATTATAAATTTACATAATTTCTTTTCAATTTCACCATTAATTACTAAATCATTTAAACCGTTAGAAGAGATTGTAGGTATCAAATAAATCGTCCGTTCGACCTTGCCGTGCCCTAACAAGTCAAACTGCTGGCATTTGGGTGTGTACTTTGCTTACTATTGCAGTTACGAGTGTAATGCCCCTTAGCCTGACAATTATAACATTCTATGTCTTTCAAAGCCTTTTTTTGTGCATTGTTATTATTTTTATTATTACGGTTCTGATTATAACTGGTAATGCGAGCATTATGTGGCTGAGTTTTACCACTTGATAACTTTTTAAAACAATTCTTAGCTAAGTGACCTACCTTGTTACAGTGATAACAGGTGACACTAGTCACGAAGACATGTCCATCGGTGTTATTTCTCTTACCATGTCCCCATGAAGTATGCTGCTGTTGTTGATCAGCTGAAGCCACAGTATTAGCGATCTGAATTGCCTCCTGCATAGTGTTAGGTAATCGGTATCGTACTTGCTGTCCCACAACACCTTGTAGGCCATTTATGTATGCAGATAAAAGTTGATGCTCCGCCTCTTTCTCGATGACTTTCTGCTCCATAGGATCAGCAGCCTGTCTAATAGTCTTTGAACATAAAATTCGGCAACGATCAGCAAAAGATTCTGGGGTTTCATCCCTACACTGTGTCGCTGACTGAAGTGCTGTATAATGATACTGATCTAACTGCTTAACTTTAAATCGTTCAATAAAACATTGTGTTAAAACGTCATACTTTAAATCTGCTTTCTGTAACTGCGGACAACTGTTATAATACAATGCTGCAGGTCCCCTTAATTTTAACGAAACTATGCGAACCTTATCAGGATCGTTCCAATTGCCTATTGTCGCGGCATCGTCAACCTTTTTAAAGAAAGCATGAACAGGAATACCCGTACAATCGCCCCTCAAATTTTCAATTAAGTTTGCTATAGTCAGATCCTTAGTGACAGTAGCAGCGACAGGTGCAGTACCTGTTGTCTGCATACGCTCTTGTAACTCGGCTACGATACGTTTTAATTCAGCTACCTCAGATATTTTAGGCATTTGTAATCAAACTCTGAAGCAGTTCACGTTAATAATATGTTTAAATATTAAAATTTGTATTACCTACCTTTATTGGTAATTGACCAAGGTGTCGTCTGGTGTACTTAGCAGAGAAAAACAGGTAAATGCAATTAACAATTACGTATTTATAAGTTCAAATAAAATATTACTTTATTCTCTTTAGCATGACATTTTCTTTTTTCTTTTTTTTTGAATCTACTGTTATAACCCCATTCATGTTATCGTACCACATGATACATAGTGACGACCTCTGTGCCACACAACTACTACTAATACAAACAATATATATTTTACTTCTTATAAAATCTTAATTATTAAATTATGTATTCTATAATTTAGGACGAACCAATTCTTTGTTATCGCACACACCCACACATTCCAATTACCCCATTTTTTAGATTTTGTTAAACAATGAATTTAGTTTGGAAAGTTATTTCCTTTAGTGATTATATTATAGTAGGTAGTAATACAGTGTACTCATCCTGGCCAGGATTCCATGGGTTATGCAACGTCTCACTCACTGTTTCGCTGCAGTTTGTTCATTTTAACCTTCCACCACTCATTACGATTCGTTCTTGTTCACACCGGATTACACATTTAGTCTTTTGTTTAGTTTCCACACATCTTAATTGTAACTTGATTCGAATTACTTTAGTGACTTCCGCACACCCGACCGGTCGGTCTCATTACTTGGTGAGAAGTGACGCTTGCTACAAAATCTGGCAATCTTTCCGTTTTCACCGCCTACGTGACGTTGGCGGAAATACAATGATGTTCAGACAATTCATTGGTTCTTTTCGATCGTCGATGCTGTTCTGTGGTGATACCACAGGCTGTGGCTCACCATTTCCTTCGTCTCCACAGCACATGGCAAGAAATCTTTCGGCTTAGCCATTTTTTGTTACGGCGTCCTTTTCGCTTGTGCGACACAGGTGAGGCGCTCATGCGGGTGGACTCACATTCCACACGTGACAATTCTCGGATTTTTTTGTACCGTGCACACCGTTCCAGACTAACGTATGATTAAAAAGCTCTGCTGTAGTTCTTTGTGCAAGTCAGCATGGGTAATTGCGATGTCACTTTTGAATTTAGAAATTAATAAAAGGAACCCCCCCTTTCTGTCCTATTACAACTCTTAATAGTTTTATTTAAACAATTAGTTTCTATGATTCTTTGTAATTAACTTCGAAAGAGAGTCCCGCACCCATCCAAATAGTATCTTGGATCTTGGATTGGGTTGGTGTGTTATAAACAGGTAAAGTGACAGAAGGACTACTGTGGGTATAATAAGCTGTTATAACCCCAACACACATACCAACCCGCATAAAAAGTTCGAACACGCCCCAAAATATAGACACGCTCAGTATAAACCCATTAACAAATCATCACTTAATTTCTTCTTTAACTTCTTACTACTATTGCCCATCAATAAAGAGCCACTTCAATGAGAGAAATGTTTAATTAATGTAAGTAAACTAACATTCCCAAATTTAATATCCCTAAAACATAAAATTTCTCATTGCCTCTTCTAAAAGTACCAGTGTCGATATGGAACTATTACCCCCCTTTGGTTCTCATTAAAATCACTATGGATTTATCCAACCCCCTAGTCAAACGGCTAAGGACGTATCTATCCGACTTTGTTGGATTTTCTACCTGAGAATCCCAACACCACAAAGCCGAACAGACACGAGACGTCGCTGTTCCGACACGCCGGCCAGAACAGGTACGTTCCACAGTACCACCTGACTCTTATACATTCCGTCAACACATTTCATAAATGGTTCTATTAATTTTCCATATCTTCCACTGATGCGTCTCCCCTTAATTGTATTGGTTCGCCTTAGGCAAAGCATTGGTTCTTGTTTTTAATTCTAATACATACATAAAACAGTTGGTTATATTTATATATTCTTAACAGCAATGTAAACAGAGTATGACCATCCAGGGACATCGGCATAAACTCTTGAACTCTACATCATTTATTAACGTGAATTAAAGTTTTAGCCTTTCTTCAAATATAATTTTCCATCAATATTTCAATCAAAAAAAAATTTTTTTTTAAATTCCAAAATTCTTCAAATGAATTTATTTTATATCTACGCTTACTAACTAGATGCTCACAATCATAATAAGCAAATAAAATAAACAACTTATTTCCACGATACATTCAGAAATAGCTACACTTGATTACAAAGATAACATAAAATACACATCATGAATCAGCTGACCTCTTCTCTACTTATATTGAAACTTAAAATTTAACATAAAATTCTTTACTGCCAAGAATAGAAAAATTTTTTTTCCAAAAAAAACTTTAATTTCCAAAAATATTTCTTTTATCAATTTCCAAAAACAACAAAATTATATAATTACATTAATTAACCAAAAGAATCCATAAGTCAATCACGAGAAACATATCATGGCTCTAATATCAGCCATCAGCTGATCTCTCAGGGTCAGGTGAATGACCTTACCCTTAACACCCTACATAAAATTATACAATGTACAATGCATAACACAGGTTTATAATTCTTACACTCTAACATAGTGCAACAAAATAAAACATCATAAAACATAATAAACAAAACATAATAAACACCTTCTCTCCTCGAATTAATCTTTTGCACAACCAGTAAATTCATTTATAAAACTATCATAACGTATTTAAATCAACTATTTCTGAACATGTTATCTATAGGAAAATGTTAATCATCTGCCTTTGGCATTGACTCAAAATAAAATCATTTAAGTAGCTCACCAACTTACGTCAGTTTAAGATTTTAATTCGTTACTCCCCTGAGTAACCTCCTTACCACACACACTATGACCCCCCCACTGGACTGTGGCGCCCAGTTGCTTCCACTAGAATGGAATTGGTATTAGGGGTAGATGCTGCCTACCACGTTCTTGCTTCAGCATTATATAAAATTCGGCATTACTGATGTTCGAGGACACCAGTAATCCTACTATAATGATTCACACACCCTTAATACGGCACTATCACCACCTTTGATGATAGCCGCTGTTCCATAGTTAAGTAGGTTCCCCTGATTTACCCCCCTGTTAATTTCTAAGTTCACCAATTTAGAATATATTTACATTATAAATCCACGGTCAGGGTTCGATGAATCCATGACCACTTGAAATGTAGGGGAAACTACTAAAAAGACATACAAGGTTTACACTTACACTGCTACTGCAATTCACAGATGGTAAACCGTTATATGTTTGGATATATTATTATTATTTAGTGCAAAATCTCTGAGACTCATATAAAATCTACCATTCAAACATCAAACATTTCATTTCATTTAAATTGTATTATAAACTTCATACTTACATTACATCACTCATATACTCGGATACAACATGATTACCTACTGTCATAAACACAAAAATATAAACATTTATCATCACCAAATCATGTACACAACTCCATGTAACTTCTGAAACATAACAATCATATGACTCCACAACTAAACACATTTTACATTTATTCAATTACTGTTTATTATTAAGTTCAAATCTCATAAAAATAATTTAAATTCATCATCATAATCTCTTTATATAACATTTAAATTAATCAATTAATACATTTCAAATTATTTAATTCAATCAGTTATTTAAAACACAACATATTTTAATTACCTTACTCCAAAACAATTACAACTCATTTATTACCAACTCTCATTATTTATTTAGTCTAATAAATTATTATTATTATTATTATTAAATCAATTTCTACTACATACACACATTGTTTATATCAAATACATTTTACAACACAAACACAGTTAATTTCACTATAAATTTATTTACAATTTTTTCGTCATTATTTTATTGTTTACCACACCTAATTTTATAAAACAGTCCAATTCAAAACCATTAATTACATAGTTAGATGCTCATAAACATTAATTGTTTTACCCCCCATCATCGTACAATAACCTGGTCTTACATCGACACCATTCATCTACAATTAAAAACATATAGCTATCATAATTGTGATAATCATCATCATCAATTCTATCCATTATATCACTATAGTAATTACAAATCTTATTGCATACTGTCAACTCAAAATTCCTGTCAACATTGGGTATAGTAAATTCTCCATTAATATTTTCCGTTAATATCAGGTAAGTTACATCATTATATTCACTTACTACATCAGTTATCTCATAAGGTAAGTACTCAATATCCCCAATTTTATCATCATTTGCAGTACTACCTATTTCGCAAGGTATTAATATTCAATATTATTAACTCTCGTAATATCTAACCTCTCTGCTAATTCGTTATAACCCCTGTTCAGCTTAAATAATTCTCTCTCTCTCTCTCTCTCTCTCTCTCATAATCACTTTGTATTTCCATCAAAACTCCATTGCCACTATTATTATTTATTTTATCTTCTAACACCACATTTTTAACTATATCATCATGATTATCACTAGTTTTAAATTCGTCACTTACCTTAGTACTTGTACCTTCATTATTTTTGTTTTCGTTATACTCACCTGTAACTGTATCATTTTCTACCTCCTCCTTCAAAGTTCTACTTTAGTTTATTTCGTCTTGTATATTATTTATATTTATCGTTATCTCACCTTTCATTTCAGCCATAGTCTCATTCATACTTTCTAATCGTCTGTTCATATTCACATCCCTCATTTTTAGTTCACTTCTTATGTTCGCAAACTCGTTATTTATTTCTATTAACCTTTCGTCTTGTTTGTTAAGTTTAATATTTACAACATTTATCTCGGATTTGATTTCAGATTTAAATTCATTTAAACTCGTGTTTTGCTGGTCAAACTTATCATTTAAACTCGTGTTTAAATTATCGTTATTCTTATCGAATTTATTATTCATTTCTTTCATTTCTACGCTATTTGCGTTTATCTCTGATTTGATTCTTGACATCATTTCCATTATCATTGTTAATTGGTTAAATATATTTACCCCGTTGTCTCTACTACCCCCCGCTACTACAGTTTCATTTACATCTATTTCAACATTTTCACTAACAGTTTCATTAGTTGTTACCATATGATCTTGCGTAACATTTAAAATTGACTCCTCCTCTACACTTTCACACAAATTTGCACTCTTGTTTTTCTCTGTCATTGTGACCAGGTTGTAAATTAATTCAATTTGATTTTAATTTACAACGTCTACTGTTACGGGCGCCAACTGAAGCAGTTCACGTTAATAAAATGTTTAAATATTGAAATTTGTATTACCTACCTTTATTGGTAATTGACCAAGGTGTCGTCTGGTGTACTTAGCAGAGAAAAACAGGTAAATGCAATTAACAATTACGTATTTATAAGTTCAAATAAAATATTACTTTATTCTCTTTAGCATGACATTTTCTTTTTTTTCTTTTTTTTTGAATCTACTGTTATAACCCCATTCATGTTATCGTACCACATGATACATAGTGACGACCTCTGTGCCACGCAACTACTACTAATACAAACAATATATATTTTACTTCTTATAAAATCTTAATTATTAAATTATGTATTCTATAATTTAGGACGAACCAATTCTTTGTTATCGCACACACCCACACATTCCAATTACCCCATTTTTTAGATTTTGTTAAAAAATGAATTTAGTTTGGAAAGTTATTTCCTTTAGTGATTATATTATAGTAGGTAGTAATACAGTGTACTCATCCTGGCCAGGATTCCACGGGTTATGCAACGTCTCACGCACTGTTTCGCTTCAGTTTGTTCATTTTAACCTTCCGCCACTCATTACGATTCGTTCTTGTTCACACCGGATTACACGTTTAGTCTTTTGTTTAGTTTCCACACATCTTAATTGTAACTTGATTCGAATTACTTTAGTGACATCCGCACACGCGACCGGTCGGTCTCATTACTTGGTGAGAAGTGACGCTTGCTACAAAAGCTGGCGAGCATTTCCGTTTTCACCGCCTACATGATGTTGGCGGAAATACAATGACGTTCAGACAGTTCATTGGTTCTTTTCGATCGTCGACGCTGTTCTGTGGTGATACCACAGGCTGTGGCTCACCATTTCCTTCGTCTTCACAGCACATGGCAAGAAATCTTTCGGCTTAGCCATTTTTTGTTATGGCGTCCTTTTCACTTGTGCGACGCAGGTGAGGCGCTCATGCGGGTGGACTCACATTCCACACGTGACAATTCTCGGATTTTTTTGTACCGCGCACACCGTTCCAGACTAACGTATGATTAAAAAGCTCTGCTGTACTTTGTGCAAGTCAGCATGGGAAATTGTGATGTCACTTTTGAATATAGAAATTAATAAAAGGAACCCCCCTTTCTGTCCGATTACAACTCTTAATAGTTTTATTTAAACAATTGGTTTCTATGATTCTTTGTAATTAACTTCGAAAGAGAGTCCCGCACCCATCCAAATAGTATCTTGGATCTTGGATTGGGTTGGTGTGTTATAAACAGGTAAAGTGACAGAAGGACTACTGTGGGTATAATAAGCTGTTATAACCCCAACACACGTACCAACCCGCATAACAAGTTCGAACACGCCCAAAAATATAGACACGCTCAGTATAAACCCATTAACAAATCATCACTTAAGTTCTTCTTTAACTTCTTACTACTATTGCCCATCAATAAAGAGCCACTTCAATGAGAGAAATGTTTAATTAATGTAAGTAAACTATCATTCCCAAATTTAATATCCCATTTCTGACACCAAATTTGTTGTAACGCCCGGGGCTGGGGCCTCACAAAGTGAAAGCTCCAGACATGCGGACACGATAGCTGTGGGAGTGGCTCGTTATTAAATAAGGCATTTACTTAGGTTAATAATATTTCTTTAATTCATTAGAGTAACTATGTTCGTTAACAAGTTTTATCTTGATGAACAAATGACAATACAAATGAACAAAATAACAATAATTGAAGTGACATACTCTCGTTACAATAATTCTATTGAGTGTTTTCATCAAGTCATAATATTATATAAAAAAAACATTCTTTATATACTGACTATTCTTTATTAAAACATTATAAAAGCTTTACTAACTATATTTCTGAATTTGGTACGTTACCACTTTAAATTAGGCATAAATGATTAAGATGTCAATTATACATATTCCTTAACAAATTTAGAACACTACTGAGCACTTCTGAGTATAAATCATTCATTATCCAAAATCGATTAATGCTTTAAGTTTTAACAAAGTAAAACAAAACAAAGTTGTAATTACGCTTTTGATGTGGCTCCATCATAGACAGAGGATGTATGGATAGTGCGCAAGGATGCCAAAAAGTGAACAAGTGAAAAAAGAGAGTGTGTACTTCCCAGTGCTCTCGTCAGTTTTATACCCTGCGTGACGCAAAAAGTCTCTATGAGTTAACGCCCAAAATTCAGCCAATCAGAACTGGACTCTGCACGTGTCTCGAAACTTATCAGGTCACACGAGAGGACAATTTGACATTGATTTTTGTGAACCAAAGCGGAACTCGTTCACAAACACTGACAAGTAGACAATTCTTAGCTTCCCTGGTTGATAACTCACTACACGTGCCACGATAAAAATGGGCAGCACACTTCCTCACAATCGCTCAGTTTGTTCCTTAAAATAATTCTTAAGATAAAATAAAATAATACATTGAGTAGTTTGAGTATGAGTAGAATCCTCATTTACAATTACAGTAGAGTCTCGTTTATCCGACAATCCGTATTATCCGACGTCCCACCGCAAAAAAAAACAACAAAAAACGCATTAATCGGCAACAAGAATTGCAAGTTGCGAGCATGAGCGTAGTCTATTTTTTGTTGCTCCCGACTTTACCGCAGCTAATTAGTTACCCCGACTGTACAGTCTACACTATGACTCATGTGTCTGTCATTCGCCCCACCCTCACTCACTCACTCACTGTCACAACTCACTACTCAGTGCAGTGGAGTTTATCATTGTATGCGGATAAAAGTTGAAATTTACGCAAGTATGGCGACGAAAAGAAAGAAAGTTGTTGTATCGATGGAACAAAAACTTGAGGCAATCAAGAGACTGGACAAGGGAGGGACAATGCAAAAGGTAGCTGACAACTTTGGCATTGGACGGGTAACAGTAGGAGACTGGAAAAAAAACGAATAGAAATAGAAAAATGGTGTGCATCAAGAGTTACAGAGGGTGCATTAAAAGAAGGAAATACTATGAAAAAATGTGACTATGAAAAAGTTAGTGAAGCTTTGTATGTTTGGTTTACACAGTTCAGGGACAAAGGTGTGCCTATTTCAGGGCCTATTTTATAGCAAAAGGCGTTGCATTTTCATAATGAATTCAATGAAGGGGACCCAGATTTCACAGCAAGTGTCGGTTGGCTCGACCGATGGAAGAAACGCTACGGTATCCATCAGTGAAGTGTTTGTGGTGAAAAACTATCATCGAATTTTTAAGAAATGGAAGCATTCAAGAAAAGATTTCAGGAATTTATTGAAACTGAAAGCCTAACGTCTGATCAGATATTTAACTGTGATGAGTCAGGCCTTAATTACAAAATGGAGCGGCAGCCCCTGGCTACAAGCGTAGTAAGGAAAGGCTGACAATTTTAGCATGCAGCAAATGCTACAGCAAACCTCAAAATGGACCTTGCAATGATTGGAAAGTCCAAAAATCCTAGAGCCTTTAAAACAGTTTCAAAAAATGCTCTTCCTGTAAAATACTACAGTCAGAAAAGCGCATGGATGAGCAGTGAAATTTTCAAAGACTGGTTTTTTAAGGAATTCATTCCTTCAACAGAGAAGTTTTTGAAAGAAAATAATTTACCCAGAAAGGCAGTTTTGTTGGTAGATAATGCTCCAACGCACCCTGATGCAGAGGAGCTTCAAGATGGTGACATTAAGGTAATGTTTCTGCCCCCCAATGTAACCGCCATATGCCAACCTATGGATCAGGGCATTGTGGAAACGATAAAAAGGAACTATCGCAGGAAGCTACTGTCCACAGTGAGAGAAGAAATTGAAGAAGGACAAGACATGATTGAAAAATTGAAACGCATCAATGTAAAGGATGTTGCTTATTGGGTTGCAAGGGCCTGGGATGACGTAAGGGCTCCAACAATTGCCAAATCATGGAAGAAGCTGCTAGGCGATGATGAAAGTATGGAAACAGAAAGCACAGATGAAACCGAAGAAACCATTCTACCTTTAGTGCAATGTATCCCTGGATGTGAGGATGCATCTTTGCAAGAAATCGAAAGTTGGATGAAGGATGATGATCAGTATGTAACTGATGGAGAAATTGTCGCTCTTGTCAATTGCGATGACAACGAAATTGAAGATCAAGATCAAGCACCAACTGTTGAGCCTCTCACAATTTCACATAACGACGGAGTTAAGGCTCTAGAAACTGCAATTAAATACATTGAGCAACAAGAAGAAGCTACAGGAATCGACATAATGATGCTGCAAAGATTGCGAGACTTGGCAGCGAAGAAACAGCACTCGTCAGGAAAGCAGACTACGATCAAAAATTTCTTTAAATCATCACAGGACTGAACTTTTTAAGTGTACTGTATTTAACTTCAGACAATTCTGTAACTGTAAGTTAATTTTTTCATTTAATTTTTTCTGTTGTTTTGTTGTAAAACATGATTATTAGGTTCGTAATGTGTAAAATTATAACATAGTTTGACGTTTAATAGGCTTTTCCGTAAGACCTCCCTATTATCCAACATTTTCACTTATCCGACGTTGTGCCAGCCTGTTTTGTCGGATAAATGAGACTCTACTGTATGTGTATAAAATCATAACGTGGAGTGTGCTGGGGCACAACAGGCACATTATGTGACAAATCAGGTGTGACAAGCATGAGTAAGAAACTTGTATAGATTGCCACATAGTGGCTGGGGTCCTCTACACCCACAAGGGTAAAGAGAAGGAAATAATTATACTACATTATTATACAGTATGTATTTTGTTTAATGGGCATGTTGGTTTCCCACGATTGATGTAATATATTTTATTTAAAATTTGGATGTTATGAAAAAAATTATTTAATGGCTGTTTTATAAATTTAATTAATATTTAATACTGTAATCCAGTACACAAAGAAAAAGTCTTTTTGCCTGTGTTTTTGCTAGTGTTATCAATCATTAGATTTTTTAATACTGTAATCCAGTACACAAAGAAAAAGTCTTTTTGCCTGTGTTTTTGCTAGTGTTATCAATCATTAGATTTTTACCTGCACTAGTTCAGGCTTTACAGTTTCTAAAGAGATTTTTTTTTAAGTGCATAGTTAACAGAATTTCATAAACAATTAGATTATAGATAGCTTTGTATTGTTTGGTACTGTTAACATCTGCCTAATAGTAGCAATAATGATAATAATAATAATGTAATACAGCAGAGTCTCAAGTATTTGGTTTATTATTAATTTTTGGTAAATTAATTTTTTTAATGTAGCAGTCCTTTTGTTTTTTAACAAAGATACCTGTAATAAGTCTTTCATTCTCCCAGGTGGTGCAATTCCTGGCTGCAATTCAATCTTGCACCTCACATCAAAACGTCAGATCCTGTCGCCTATGGCTTTTGCTCTATATAGGCAAATGTTGTCTCAGTACCTTCGAGTGCTTCTGCATGGGTGATTATCTTATTAGCAGCCCATTGCTCCTCTTTGGCCTGGATGTTATTGGCTGATTCAGATACCATTTTTTTATTATGTCTTTATCAGTAAGTTCATCCTGCTTGTCTCCTTTTACATATTCTTGAAGTTTTTCCTGCGTGGTTTTGTTGGCAGTCTGGTAGTTGTTTAAACAGAGGCAGCTGTTTTTTCTCCTATTCTTCTCTTTATTTTTCATCTTCTTCCAGCATATCAGCACAGAGAAGACACCGTGATGGCGTCTGGTGTACAAAACAGGCAGACCATTCCTTGACACACAATTCAGTGATCAAGGATTTTCATATTTTCAACTCCTTCCCATGATTGTACTGCCCCAATAAATTTTAATAATTGTTACATTTTCTTCCAGAGAGTCAATCAAGTATGAAAGAAATCTTTTATGATATTTTTACCGTGATGGATAACAGCACATTTTCATTATCAGTTGGCACAGAGAGGTGACACATACAGGCAGAATTATTGTTCTGATTTCTTCTTCCCTTGATTCTTCTTCATCTGGGTGTGCTGCAGCATTATCTAGAATCAAAAGAGCATTTACTGAAAGATTCTTGATTGCAAAAATATTTTCACTCCAGGCACAAACTCTTCTTTGGACCAGTGATGCATAATATCACGGCTCATTCACATATTTTTGTGTGATACATACCAAACAGACAGATCATTCCTTGATGCACAATTCAGTGTTTAAGGATTTTCATATTTTCCACTGACACATAGTTTCAGTTTATGGTTTCCAGTGGCAATTAAGAAATTAGAAATTAAGAAACTATTATATAGTAATTTTGCTGTAAAGCTATCTTAAAAATATGTAAATCTATGCATATAAACTTGTATTGAAAATAAGTGGAGAAAAATGTAATAATCTAAGGTATTTCATACCAGCTTATTTACATATTCTAAATATTATATGAATAATATTTTCATTTTTATGCAGTTAGTTGAATGTTTGTAGAAAAATAATTTTTAATTTAGAGCTTGTTATTGTTTTTTGGAGTGTTGAGTGTTGCAGTAAAGTTAAATATAAGAAAGACTAATTTCTGTTGTTGTTGCAGAGCAACAGTGTGTATGACAGCACCCAGTTTGATAGTGCAGCACCAGTAAATCCAATGTACAACACATCTCTCCAAAGCCCAGACAGTATCACCGGCTACAGCCTTGATAGTCAAACCATAGATCTACCATCTTCTAATAAACAGTGACTGGTATAAGTTATTTATTTCTGTGAGACATATATGTACACAGAGATTATTCTTATGTGAGACATACAATCACCAAAGATACAGTTATTGATCGTATGGAGCCTTTAGAATATTGTAAATTTTTATTACAAGTGTGGTGTATAATAGTTAATAAAATATATATTTGGGAATGAACCTAAAGAACAGTATTGTATTTTTATAGGAAAACAAATTGAAAATACTTTATTTCTTCATTAACGTAAAGTTATGGATTGGCCAGCAAGTTAGGTTAGTAACAGATTTATTATGGCTTAATGAATTTAATTATATACATGTGATGTGTATAGTTTTGTGATATGAAGGTTTCAGATTAGTTGTAGTGCAACTTATTTAGAAAATAACAATAATGAAATTATTTATACTTATAATTTATTAAAATTAAAATGTACTGAAAGTATGTACTTTATGTATTAAGGTGTATTTGCTTTTACTCTAGAAAATAAACTGCAACTGTTCTATAAATATTTGATTGACAATTTATACAAACTGATTGAGTCTTGGCAAAGAGTATGATTGAAGATGGGATGACATGTGACATTTGCTCATGTTTTCTTTTTTTTTTTGTATTTATATCCTCTATCATGGAAAATCGTGGTCCTGGAAAAGAATTGCATCTTCAGAAGATCAATTAGCAGGAACCATACCATCTGAAAATTATACTCTGTTGTTATCGGAGAGTTTCCACTGTGTTCAAAACCATTGCTAATAAGTAATGTTAGATATCCTCTTTATTTTTTTTCATATGATATGTAATAAATTTTGGATCTTAATAGTTTACACTTCAATCTTGAAATCAAATATTTAAAAGCAAAATGAGGTACATTTTTTATTGCATTCAATGTAATACAATGTGTGGTGTTACCATTGCAGAATTGAATGTACGTAAAAACTACAATAAACTGAACATAGATTACCTTTGTTCAATACTATTGACAGCAGTTGATGTCAGCAGTTCTCAGTGAAAATAGTTGATCTCCTCTGTTACCCTCTTAAAACACACACACACACACACACACACACACACACACACACACACACACACACACACACACACACACACACACACACACACACACACACACACACACACACACACACACACACACACACACACATGCACACAATCACTAAGCAAATTTTGAAACATTTATGTAGAATGTATATAGATGTAACATATAAAACCAATACCTTATCTATAAGAGTTTATTTGTACATTCAAATAATTATAAGTAAAAATATTTGTAATAAATGTATGTGTTTCTTTTATATTTTCAATAAATCTGATAATGTTCCATCACATGGTACTGATGGTTTTCTGGTTTTCACATGTATAATGATAAAAATAAAATTTACCGTCCATTGTATGCATGGGATCTACAATATATAGATATAATACACAATGTTCATAATAACTGACTTAGTTGTGTACAGAAAGCATTTTATATATATATATATATATATATATATATATCAGATTTAATATTTATAAAGAATTTAAAAAAATGAAAATTTAATATGTGAGCCAGCCGATGTATATATTGTACAAGAGGTTAACAGAATTTTCATATTAATCTTAAAACATAAGGGAGTTTTAATTTGTTTTGTGAATATCATATTCTTCTTCATATGTTTTGTTTTTACAATTTATTTAATGAGAATAATTTATAATGCTGTTAGAAATAATACTCTACACTCCGAAAATATGTCTATATGAGATTTTTTGTTGCTGTAAACACGAAAGTCAATATTAAAGTTTATTTATTTTGAAATGTGTAGAATGGAGGTGCCCAAAATGCAGTTAAACAAATACCAAGCAAGAATTATATTTTGTTTAACGATTTTCATGATTTTTGGACATGCTTTGTGCATGCTACTGGGGTCAAGAACATCATTCTAAACATTTGAAAGTGGAAACTGGAAACAATTCATTTTAGGCTAGGTACATTAAATGATCAAAATACTCAATAATATATTTTACTCCATAGACCAGAAAAATATTTTTATGATGTGTAAATAATCCTAGTGTCTAGATTACAGTAATAATTATAATAAATTAATAGTTGTTGACAATGTTGAACTTTTTATTAGCACCGACTTTTATCAAACGAATATACTATTAAAGTCTGTTTCAGTTTTGGGTTCAGAACTATTTTGATAAAGAAACATATAGAGCTTTGAAATTTAATTAGCAGTGTTACAGTAAAGAAAAGAAACTAAGTATTTTTGATGATTGCAGAAATGCAATAGTTGCACTATACTGTTTTTAATTTAGAAGGTACTTTACTAAGCACATTGTGTTGTGTGTAATCTAATCGCCTTATTTAATTTTTATTATTTTTTGATATTGTATAATGGAACTTTTATGTAAACCTATAATAAAATTATAAGTAACTTATATAAATCTAAATAAGTTAAATTATAAGTACTATCCAAATTAATGTTTGTTATAATAAGCTGTTTATTATAAATGTTATTAAGTTGTATGTTTTCTTAATTTTATGTGTTGCTATCCTATTTTGTTTTAGGTGCAGTTATACAAGAAATTTACATTATTCAGTAGCAGTTTTAATATCTTGGTAGAGCAGGTTTTGAATTACATATGTGAAACATAATTTGCAGTAGATCGTTAAATGTTAGTCTCTTAATTTACTGCTGAAATTTTTTGCTACTAACAGAGTGGAAATAAACACTGTAATACGGAGAAAACTGTTTTAATTGTATGCAGATTTTTTACATATTTTTATATTTGATCATAATAATATACTGTAACTTCATTTGAAATAATATGCACATTAATCTTTTCTGTAGGATGTTAACGTTTTTGTTTTTCCATTATGATCATTTTTATTAAGCTGGGTTTTATTGTACTATTATTACAATGTTTTGCCCTATGTTGCAAAGGATGAGGATAATGGATTATTAAGTTAGTAAAAATTATAGAATTTTTGAAACCACTAAATTATTTTGTATGTTCCTGTAAATATATTCTAAATGGGACAGATTAACATATACCACTTTCAAGTTTAAATTGTGTAAAAGTATCATTTCTTTAAGCACATATTTTTTGTTCATTTTAATGCCTAGTGGAAACTAGAGCAGATGGTAACTGAAACCATAAGAGAAATACTGACCTAGGTAACTGGAGCCTCTACTCAGACTCCAGCCACACATCTTTCTCGAGAGAAATGTAGTATAAGTCAACAGACATTGAAGATTTAATTTGTGAAGAAAACAGACATTTTTAAGAAAAAGGTATCTAGCAGTTTCAGACGAAATTCTGGAAAAGATGAAATTTAGAAAGATAACGATTACATTTTATATAAGGAACTTCAAGTGTTCCACAAAATCATATGTTATAACTTAATTTAAATAATTTTAGTATGAAAGACTTACAAAAACAGTCTCAGTAAACTGAAAATTTATTCATCTGAAATTTATATTAATATGGCTCTAATTCTTTTGTTTATCGAGTTTCAGTTTTATTACATTCTTCTTCACGAACATTGATTCAAGCTTGTGATATATTTTGATTTACGTCTAATACTTGTTTGTTATTTAATCTCTTATTTGTATAATAAGATATAATATAATATTATATATAATATTTTAATAATAAATTATTAGTACATGAATTTGATGTAGACAAATCTACATACATTTTTTTAATCAGATTGTTAGAATGTTGTGTTTTACCAGTATTGGCTACACTTACCAGTATCCTTTGTACACTTAATTAAATACATAAATAAAGATAAAAATTATAGACATTATGGGTGTTTATTTGTGACTTGCAGTAGCACATTCGACAAATAAAGATAAAAGTTATAGACATTATGGGTGTTTATATGTGACTTGCAGTAGCACATTCGACAGGCATTTCACACCATTCATAGTTACTGGTGAGAGTTGGAGTATAATTCTCTGTGTATGCTCATTGTATCTGGCCTTATCTGTTGACAACATGCTGGTATCATTTACAGTGCTATAAGGCATTTGAATAGCCATAAAGAAATAACATAGTCAGTAATTCAAGCTTGGTTTCATCAGAAGTTATTTTGAGTGAAATTTATTGCTAAATACAGTGGAACCTGGATATAACACCCCTGTGATATAATACAACGCTTGATGTAACACTCATTTTTCATGGTCCCAGCAAATTAAATAGTTAAACTTGGGACCTTTATATAAAGCGACCCTCGATATAAAGCACTTTTTGGCTGGTCCGCAGAAGAGCGTTATATCAAGATTTCACTGTAAGCATAGAATACAAACAAAATGCTTTAGATCCATGTTTTTCGGTATCCAGGCCACTTATATATAATTAGTAAAATAGTTTACCTTTTTCTTGTCCGTCTGGTGGCCTTTTCTCTATATTTAATTCTACGCATTTCGGGACATATGCCCCATCATCAGGAATATCCCTTGGTGAAGTTCGTCGATCAGTAAAATATTAAAAACACTTTATATACAATTTTACACATAACAATAAATATAATATAAACATAAAAAACACACATAAAATCCCCAAACTTGAGACACACGCGATATCGGTGGTGCGCACCACCGATATCGCGTGTGTCTCAAGTTTGGGGATTTTATGTGTGTTTTTTATGTTTATATTATATTTATTGTTATGTGTAAAATTGTATATAAAGTGTTTTTAATATTTTAATGATCGACGAACTTCACCAAGGGATATTCCTGATAATGGGGCATATGTCCCGAAATGCGTAGAATTAAATATAGAGAAAAGGCCACCAGACGGACAAGAAAAAAGTAAACTATTTTACTAACAAAATGCTGTTAACATAATGAGAAGAGCCAGTAACAAAGCATGTAAGATAGTTCAACAAAAGATGATACTATTTTCATTATGTTTGTAGGCCTTTGTTTTATGTTTAAAGAAAAATACAGTCCCATTGTAACTGAAAATTTTGGGACAACAATTAACTGATCATGATTTTACCTTGTTTCATTGGATTTTACTTGAAGACAGAAAATCGCTGAGCATACCATACTTTGTGGACTGTTTGATATTCTAATCTGGCTTAATTTAATTGTGGTTTCTGACAATAAATAATAACAAAATTATATTATATGTAATTTGTAAATTAGATATTTTTTTATTATATCTTACATATGTAAATATAATTATATATTTAAATATAATTCCTAAATATTAGTTTTGCAGCCCTGAGATTCTGGTACTGTAGTCCAGTTACTTAATAAATTACTGCAGCACTTTTGTATATAATAAATTATCTTTCCTGTTGACGACTAATCATATGACGTCAGTTGATAATATTTATTGAGGTGTTTACTAATGCATTCAAGAAACAATATATTATTTATAGTTGTACTATTCCAACACATCACAGAGCTGTGTGGTATAATTCTGTAACAACCTGGCAGTTAAAAGCAGTACTATGACATTACTGGCTAGAGGGCAAAACTGTAAATGATTGACTCGTAACAGGTACCTATGAGTAGGTTAATTTTTGAAACAGACAATCTAAATTTTTGTTTTCTGTTATCGTAATACAATCAGTTTAAAATTATGTAGAGACTATAGTTAGATGTTTAAAGATTACAGTCTGTAGTGATAATTAAAAAAGATAATGCCCGGTTTATCTAATATACAACATTGTGATAGATAAATTTTTTTAATAATTGGCGAGGGGAGAGGATGAGAAGATATGTGCATGTGTGCGCACACTTGTGTGTGTGAGTATGTCCAAATGTCAGATTTATCATTCAGGTACACTTGTACATTTATAGCACAAAATACATAGTGGGGTAAACCACTACGGTAGTACACATTCACCCCCTAATATGAGGAATAGTAACACGAAACATTTTATAGGCATTCCAATTATGAAGTTGAATTACTGTTCAGGTTCTGACAGTTGACAGTCTTTAATGTGACATACATTACACTACAGCTTGGTGATAAATTGCATACTGGTCATGCTGACAACTTCACCTGCACTAGCAAATGTACAATAGAAACAGAATCTATTAACTATGTAAACATGGAATCTGACCATGATTTCTGCATCAAAACTCCCGATTCAGCGAACCAACAAAAATTTAACAACTGGTTCGTGTGAACTGGCTGAATATCACCACTGGTTATGGTGACAAGAAAGATGTACTTATCATTTTTAAAGAATAAAATCTTAGTAACGAGGAAGATTTAAATAAATGATTATATTTACATTACAGTGAGACTGTATAAAAATATGTTTCAGAATCTGAATGTCATAGAAGGTACTATGCATTTCTGTATGTTCCATAGTTTTATATATGTATCCTTTATTTCCAGCTTCCTTCTGTTATATTTTATTTTTTTTGTTCTTATGTCTACTGTTCAAAATCTAAAGTTATCAAAATACAGATGAGGCAGAGTGGGTTATTATTTACAAAACACATAGTATGAGAAATTAATTTTGTTAGTCATTGTCTAATTAATTTTATCTGTTTGTTACTTAAATACGTGTAATCTTCATAGGCAAATATATGACTGTTTTGTGTTTCACCCATATAAGTAAATCAGTTTAGACTTGTGATGTTCAGTGAGAACAAAATGGAGGTGGCAGCGTTATTTCACCAGGTAGGGAAAGGAAACAGAATATTCATAATACTTGTCTGTAAAGCATTCTGTGTTTTCACGATATTAATTGATGACTCGTTGGGCACTTGGTGAAACATATTAATACAAAGGTTTTGTAAAATATATAAAAACACTTGGTAAGTTTCACAAAAGCAACGGTTACAGGAAGAGTTGGAAATAACTGGAAGGCTGCGGTCAAGTGTGAGTATCCTTCTTTGTGAAACTTACCAAGTGTTTTTATATATTTTACAAAACCTTTGTATTCTGTGTTTTATTAATGCGCGTAAGGTGATGCACGTTAAGAAGTTTAAAAAATGTTTCATTTGTAGCTTAAGGTGTACTAGCAGAAATGTATTGTGTTTCTGTGGTACAGATATGTTTTTAGATATTCATATTTGTTGCTTATTATTATACTATAATAATATTTGTTGCTTGTTGGCATTCAAAATCAAGACCACAACTAGAATCTGTGTCACCTGTAGCAAACACGATTGGCGATGGTGATTCTGACAAGTTTTATTATTCTTTTACATCAAGTTAATTAAATTGATTGTAATTTTCTTAAATTTAACAACTTAAGCTGCACAAACATATTACAGCCATGATTGGCTTAAACATTTTCAATCTACAGTTTATCTTTTTCTTATTTGGAGTAACAGACATATGAAGCTTCCCTTGGCGTGCTCACCCTAGCCCCGAGCTAGTGAGCTATTTATCTTAAGCTGCTTGTAATCACTCAGGACAATGTCTGTCCTTTAGGTTGCACTCCACCAGGAGAACCCTTGTACAGCTTTTGGACTGACTGTCCTAAGGTCTTCCATTCTCAGGACAAGACACAGCCACTTCAATCTTTGAATGTTAATGAAGGAGGTAATGCTAAGATCATGATATACTCCATACAGTTCTGTTTTCCTTTCACAACAATATACCATTTTCACATGTACAGTTTATAATTTTAGTCTAAATTAATTAAATTAAGTTTTGTATACGACAGATTTTTAGGTTTAGGAGACGACTGTCAAAACACACTATATTGCAGGGGTATACATTAGTAATTACATTCTTTATGCAACTATATTCTTTATAATTTGTTATCTTCATTTGTTTCTCTGCTTATTATGAAAAATAGTGTAGTGAATGAATCATGCAAGTCTTTCAAAGGTTCAGATTGCAAAATTTTTGCAGCAAAGGTGTTGAGAATGTCTTCATAGCAAATAGACAATCCTTTCTTACGTACTGTTGAAATAATACTTAAATTTTAAATTCTATCTGCCCCAAGTTGTTTCTTAATAAATTTTTTAATAATTTTAAGTTTACTAAAATTTCTTTCATCATCTAAAGCAACGGTTACAGGAAGAGTTGGAAATAACTGGAAGGCTGCGGTCAAGTGTGAGTATCCTTCTTGAAGTCCGTGTTTGTAAATTTCTCTCAAGATGTTTCCCCACATCCACCATTTTCATAGCACCATCAACTGCTCAAAGTATGTTTTTTTTCAGACTTTCCACTCCATCAACAGGTCTGTATTTATTTATATCATCTTTGTACGTCTTCACTAAGTTGTGGGCTTGAGCTTTTAAATTTGTCATGCCCACCTTGCATACTTTACCCCATTAGAAAGCTATAACTTGTCATAAATTCTTCTAGTGTCTGGTTTTGGGTATTTAGCTTATTCAGTTTACTGAGACTTAATAAGAATGCCAGGGAACATTTGGTATGCAAATACTATTTTGCCATTTTAACTCCCTCCCTGGCTTGCACTCTTTTAGTTGTGGCCCTGTTCAAAACCACTAGTAAAGACATTAAAAAAAAAGATATAAACTCTTTTGTATATTGAGACAGCATCATCTTAAAGGATGTATGCACAGTATGGCACTAGAATAATCTGAACTGTGTTACTGTATAAAGTAGTATACTGTGACAGTAGCCAAGCTGGAATATAATATAAATATCTGTAACAGTAGTACCTGCATATTCTGTGAAGAAAACAAATTATGTTATTAAGTAACAGTGTTCCCAATTTTATACTAAATATTCAGTAATAAAATTTTCAGAAATTTTTAGTTTAAGAAGATTATATACTCATATATTGAAAGTGTTGAATCTGAAAAATAGAAAACATACTTTTTTACCAAATGTTTTCTATGTAACAGTTTTTGCTTAGTAAATAAATCATACGTTTTAACACAATACTAGTCAATAAAATATGTCTGAAGGCAGGTTGTACACAGTTAGTCAAAATGAAAAATGAATTTCCTAAACATGTGTTTTTTCAGTAAACATTATTACAAATAGGTATATTAAAATAACTGCAGAAATAATATTTCAGTTTTTTAAGAACATGTTCTATAGATGAAGAGATTACTTTTTTTATTTTCAAATTTATAATTAATATTATATTTTTAATTCTATCAAACATGAGGTGACAACTTTTAAGCTAGGTCATATTTTGTTAGGTTAGATACAAATTTTACCTAAATTCAAAAACATACTATTAATGTTTTTTGTGAAGGTAGCAGTTATTAATGGGATTAAAACTGATATTGTGTAACTTTGATAAACACCAAATATCAAATTAAAACATTAACTTAGTGCATATATGTATATTGTTAAGTAGAGTGATCATATTTTTTATGTCTGTCATTAACTTTTCCCAACTTTGTACATACGTAATGCATTATTTTTGCAATAAAAGTACAGTATTCATATAAATTGTACTCATATGGTGTCTGATTTTAGGATGGAATTAATTCATTTATTAGGGCAATTACTATTTATATTTTTGAAGTAACATTTGTTATTAAGTAGTGTGTATTATTAAGTAGATGAATGTACAGTTGGTTGTGACAGCTGTAGTGAAACATGTTACGGTATGTATAAGATAAAAAACATTTTACTCAGTGTAATTCACAGACAGATATTTCAAACTATAAGGAAGTTCTGTCTAGTCGTCCGAACTAGTTTGTCAATAAAGTTTATATGGTAATATAATGTATATTGTAAGGAAGATCTCTGTACCATGATATATCTATTAAGTCTGCCTAAGTGTCTGTTGAGAATGTTAATATTTAATTTTTTGTAAGTGAATTACAAATAAAAATAAAAGTTATAACTTTGTGTTGATAAATTGCAGTCAGCAAGTTCTCTACCAGTTTTGCAAAAAGACATTAAAACATCAAAATATGATAATGTTTTTTTAAATTTCATCTTTTGGGAATGATGTTGAGTCAACTCAATTGGTTCAATGAAAAAATAATAAATAAATTATGCCGGAAACATTTTCCTTCTGTTCACTTTTGTGTTGGTGAGTAGACTAATATGAGGACAGATTAACTGTGAAAATCTGTTTCATTGTCACAAACTTTACGAAGACTAAAACCTTTATAAAGTGCAAATGGCAACACATTTTAAACAGTGTTGTTTTACAATTTAAGGGGCAAATTAGTTGAATGAATGAAGTTCTCAGTTTAAACTCAACCATTGGGTATTTGTCTGTTTGGGGTATGTCTTGCAATACTTTTGAATCCATCAATTGATTTTTATAAAATTTGTCCTACATGCCCATATTTTTATTCTACAGATCTGTACTATTTCTGAGAGTGAGTCACCCAAAAATAGGGGAATGGGAGGCAAATGAATGTGAGGGGATAAACATTGTAAATTAATCACAAAAATCCATGTGGGCTGTCAAATTAATGGGAATTTTAACCAAAATCTTAATACAGTGTAATTTTTGAAATTTCAAAATCTTTAAAGATTATCTAATATTGATATTTACCTAATAAATGTATATTATTCAAAATAGAGAGCAAGTTCTGCAGCTCAAGGAGCTTACTAGTATACAAATTTGCCAGTTCAGAAAGTGCAGTTGTTTCTTGTCAGTCTGATATAATTTGCCTACAAATGTGAATCGTATGTAAACAATGTCAATTACAGAACTATACTGTATTAAATGTACATTACTTGTAGATTTCTACAAGCAGAAAGTATACATGTGTAGGCTACATGCATGAATATAACTAGTAGGAATCATCTAATACGGAATTAGTGTACCTTTGTATACTACAAATGTACATTTTGACATCGTCACAAGAATTATAAATAGATAACCAAAGTATTTGATGCATTGAAGAAAAAACTCCACTTGTTTAATGATTTCTTCACAAAAATTCATTAAACATAGACAAAATTCAGTTCATATGAACAATTTAAAAGAATGAAGTAAATCAAGATTTTTAATTTCTTCTGTTTTAATAGTTTTGGGGTTGGTAATTTTTCTGTTGAAGCATAAAAAGATTTAACTGATTTGGAAATTTGGTAAGTTATCATTACACATGACCATTAAGCAATCTTCAATGTGAGTTCTACTGCGTTATAGTCTGAACATATGTACTGTTTGTATTGTAATGCATTATTAAAACAGGTTTTAACCTGGGTTACTGTCAGTAAAAAAGACAAAAACATATTTAAAAAGTGTTCATGAATGTACATGTACTTTATTAGTCAGCTGATCTCTGATTCTATTTATTGGAAATTGAAAAGGAATTGAGGAGAGACGTAATGGTATGAAAATATAGGTGTGTAGATACCACATGGTAAAGTCACTCCATATTCCTCTATAACTTGCTTTTAATATTGTATTCCTTCTGTACACACACACACATATCCTATCCCTATCCTACAAGTTTCAAAAATATGAATTTAGTAAAAACAAAATAAACGTTATGCAACTTTGTCGTGTTTGCTTACTGAACTGATATTATCATGTTCCTGATGAGGCCTTTCAGTGTTTCCACCATTTTTTAAAAAGTTGTGAAGCCATTGGAGATAAGAAAAGTGTTTGTAAAACTAAAAACCATTCACTACTAAAAATTGAAAGGGTTTCAATACTCGCAGCGACAGGTTATCTTAATATACTTTGAACATGAAGTAAAATTCTTGAGTACAAAGGTATCTCTTGACTTCTCCCATAGTGTAACAACCAACAGCCTCTCAGTATTAGAGTGCAAGGTTTTGAGGTCTACCCATATTGGCCCAGGAATTTACAGCACAAATTTCGGGAGTGAGCAACAAGAACCTGATAAGCGAAGGTAACAAGACTGTTGCATTCACCTCTTAAAATGATTAAAATCAGATAACTACCTCAACACAGTGATAACAATCACTTTGACCCACTTGTATTGGTCATTGAGTTATATTTTTCAGAATTTATGATTCGTAAATGGAGACATACACCTATTTGATGGATACCAAAATTGGATAACGATTCGTCTTCATTCCTTATAGAGACAAATGTTTTCTATATAATATTTATTGCCCAGTTGAATTTTATACGATATCTAATACAAAAACATTGTACAGTCTGGGAATATGGTAATATGCAGTAGAATGTCAGTGATTCAAACTAATTGGGACCAAGGATAGTCAGGTATATGAAAATTTTGATTTCTGAACATACAAAAATTTTAATACAGTATATTATAATATGGAGTGGGCTGCACACAGTATGTAAAATATTGAATATTATTATATTAAGAAAGTTATTTTTAAATGGTTCCACAATCAAATAAAATTTCGCTACGCAATTGATGTTTTAACTGAGCTTGGTTTAAGTAAGAAAGACCTAATTTTTTGTTCAAAGTAAAGCCCTTCGGTTCACTTGAATTTCGCTTCTGTATGAACAATGACTATATGGCCATTTCATTAACTATCAAAGTATTTCTTTCTTTCTTAAACTGTCACCATTATTGAGTTGACATGTATAATGTATGTATGTTGTTATGTATGTGTACCATTATGTTGAAAGACATTTTTATTAGTTTATGTATCACTAGCGGTGGACTTTCAAACATTACAAGATTTAACCAAGTACCTATATTCCCCTTAATGTAAGTCTGTTCAAAATTCCAGTTTCAGTTTCTACATAGTTGTTCAATGTTTTCTTGGTAGACTATAAAATATGCCACGGCTAATTAGAGTAACAAAGTTGTAGCATAAGTGAAAGCCATAAACACAATCAGCAGTACTTCAAAAATCACACTGTAACTCAGACTACTGGTATGTCTTATTCTTACAAAAAATATGAAGTTTAGTACCACTATAGCTGCCGACATGGAAATAGTCCCATCAAGGTCACTCACTTCTACCGCGTCTCCTCCACGCCCCTTGCCAAGGTGTGATGCTGGCTATTACATTGCTTAACATTTTAGCAGTGATACGTAAACAAATTTCATACATCCACTTTATATGGCTTGTTTAATATTTATTTACGTGTATCCAGTAAATGAATTGAATATTTTTGTTCTACCATAAATATCTACAGAATTTCTATCTTTGTTTCTCCCGTTTCTTTGGCTTCTTTTGTTACAATTTGCACTTCTCTGAAAATACAATTTATAATCCGGTGGTTTTTCTTATGTTAGAATCTAAAGCTTTTAGCAATACACACCCTAACATTACAGAGTACTTAGGTCGGTTACTTTATATTTTTTCATACAGTGAACTTACTTATTTGAAGTTTTACTGTTTTCTTCAAGACAGTTAGCCTACAGACTCTCTGAGAACACTGACCCTGCCTGTTGCCGCTTCAATTTTTTCATACTTACGGTCTTCTCCTTTTTGTAAAACATTTGAACCTGTTTTTGTTCTCTGCACGGTCGTTCCTAAACCATATGGTTCAGAAGTTCTGTTAGGTATGTGTGTTTCATACCACTATTGGTATGAAAATTGCGTATAACCTGTTGGCATGTCTTTTCAGCAAATATTGTTGTCTGACACTTTTATGAACGCCTTTGTCATTTTTACACTCCCCTCAAAACTATGTATGTTTACTGGCCATGCTACTACCTTTTTCCGTTGCAGAAAGATAAATACGATTGAGCAATTTCTGTAAACAAAATTGTCGCTGTTGTGGCAAAAGCCAGTCCCATTTCAGTTACAGTATCCCATTCCAAGTAGGTTGGGTGGACGAGTTGGATTAGGAACAAACATCATCCAACGTATTTATCGTCCTTAGTATTGTTGACAGTGTGTATCAGTCTTTTTAAGTTCTATATTTAAATATTTATCAAAATATAATTATTTCACTACTGACTCGGAACACAAAGTTTGTTCCGAGTCGGTAGTGAAATAATTATATTTAGTTAAGTAACAGACACGTCATGGACAACGAAATCCAAGAATATAAATATTTATAATACATTAATATATAAATAACGAATTTATAATTTATTTTATAAGGAATTCATATTGTTTCTTATAAAATTATCCATATTTTTGTAAGAAATTCAATTCCTTTTCTCATTTCATGTACTATTATTTTTATTCTGCTTATTTCTTCTTAATTATTAATGACAGTAGTGGAGGAAATAAAAACAGAATATTTTGCAGATGCGAGTAGTGCAGTGTTCCCTCAATAAGTAAACGGGATGAGTATAAGACAGTACGCATACAAAAATTCGTTCAAACTATAGCTGACATGTGGCATTAAATTTTATGTATAAGTAATAGAAATTAATTAATTGTTAATAACGTATTAGAAACTTTCTCACTTTAAGATGTTATGTAAAAATAAAATACAGTAAAATGCAAGTTAACTAGCAAAAATATCTTACATTACCACTATTTTACAAAATCAGAAAGACTGTGGAGTAAGACCTTACATACTTGTAAGGTTTTAACATGTTTTTTACTTTAAATAACATTAAATTTTATCTCTAAAATGTCTGCTGTAAGCATCTATGAACCTTCAAAATGTTTCATTGTTTTTTCAGTCCTCTTTTTTTCACTGATTTTAGAATTTTCAGCAGTTTAAAGTACAAAAAATAATTTTGTGATTTTTAACGAAGTCTCATTGACATCAAATTAAATATTTAATAAAAAAAAAGTATATTCTTTACAGCAAGTACTTACTACTGCGTAGAACTTTTTCAGATTTATTTACGAAATAAATTCGCAATTATTTACGAAATTAGTGGCAACGTTGTAAGCGGTGTGACCTTGACAGGACTATTTACATGACGGCAACTATAGTATTTATCTTGAATTACCTTTTGATCATATCCTGTCTATATTGTAACGTCACAAAACGTTTCATAAAGAAAATAATTCCAAAAGTAAATTATCATAAGAGGAAGGTGAAATGAACAGAATCGAACCCAAGTAATCAAGAAAATTTAGTAATATTGTTCAATAGTTAATATCTGTTAATAAATAATTATTTTATTATACTTGAGTGTGTCGCCATCTATGTCGGTCGCATCGAGTTATGTATCCTAGATACCTACGTTTTGTCAAGAGTGATTTATTGTATTGTTTAATGTACTAATAAATATCAATTCATTTAATTAGATCATTGTGTTTTATCAGTAATTGCTTCCTGGTAAATATAATAACAGGTTATGGGCCCAGAGAAGTAATAAAACACATTGTTGAATTGAATTGTGGACAGTAAAAATACACAAGAACTCTTTTTTTTTGTTGCACGTGTCAGTAAGAATTGAGTGCACAAAGTCAATTGTAGAGAAGAAACTACATTAAACAATAGAAATGGATTTAGTCAGATCAAATTTAGAAATGTTGAAAGATGATTTGCAAGTAGGTTCCAACTATGATTCATGAATATTCAAACTTAACCTAACCTTAAAATCAAAAGTTATTTATCAAATCGTAACGGCAGTTAAAATTAAGCCTGAAGGAGATGAATCAAGCGCAGCTGTAAAAGAATTGATTGAAAAGAATTTAGAAGCACAAGTATTAATTGGATTGAATGTTGACAGTAATATAGCCAAGAAAATTGCAAGGTTGCCAGTCCGCAAATGCTATGTTAGAAAAGTTGGAAACCTTATATGGAAAAAATCAAACGTTTCAGTTGAAGGCCTGCAAAGATTATTTTTTAATTATAAGTATGATGAGCACAAATCAGTAATAGAAAATTGCATGACAATTCAGCAATATGCTGATGAATTGTCTGCACTAGGTGAACGCGTTAAAGAAAACTGGATTATGCAAAGGATATTAGGTATACTTCCGACAAGACTGCATCATTTTAGAACGTCTTGGGATAATGTTATTTCCACAGACAAAACGTTGAGCAACATGTTTGAGCGTTTGAAACTTGAAGAAGACAGGCAAAAAGAAAGTGAACAGGCCAATAATGAGTGTCAGAATGCTTTAATATCAAAGGGACAGAACAATAATAAAACAAAACAAGTGAACATAAAGGAATGCTTTAAATGTGGACAAAAAGGGCACATAAAGAAGTACTGCAAGAATAAACCTAGTAAAAGTTACAGTGATTATTGTAAGAAAAATTATCCGTGTAATAAGTGCAATGAAAAAGGTCACTTTGCCAAAAATTGTACCAAAAATATAGATAGTAAGTCAGAAAAATCAGACAAATCTACATCAAAAAGTAAATTGATGATTAATGTTGGATTGTCTGTTACTAATATACAATATATATCAATTAAGAATGACTATCAAGATCTATGGTACCAAGATTGTGGTGCCACTCAGCACATGACTTTAAGGAATGACTGGTTGAAAAATTATACTGTTTTACAAGAACCAGAAAAAGTCATGATTGGAGATTCAACACTTATAGAAGGTGTTGGTGTCGGAGACATAGATTTGTTAGCTTATAATGGTCAAGATTGGTGTAACATAACACTGAAAAATGTTTTGTATACACCAAAGATACCCTTTAACTTATTTTCCGTCACTAGTGCCTTGGACAAGGGTTATCGTCAGGAAGCAGACACAAATTGCTCGTATTTTTTTGATTCAGACACTGGTGAATTAACACCCATGGCAAACAGAGATGGAAGATTGTTTAGAATGATGTTTCGCTATGAAAACTTAGAAAAGTGTATTGTTACTATGTCAATTAAAAAGTGGCATGAAAAATTAGCACATCAGAATATTAGTTATGTAAGAGATATTTTTGAAGAAAAATAATATAAAGTATGTAGACGATTGGGATGACTACCGTGTGAAGGATGTGTTTATGGCAAACACCATCGTCTCCCACATCCAAGAAATTTTGAAGTGGCAAAAGAGGTACTTGATGTAATTCATGTAGACTTGTGCGAAATGAATATAAATTCTTTTGGAGGAGCAAAATATTTTTGTATGCTCAAAGATGATTTCTCTCATTTTCGCACTGTCTATTTCTTAAAAACTAAAAATGAAACTTTTGAGAAATTGAAAATCTTCATGACTTTAGTTGAGAATCAGTTTAGAAAGAAAATAAAAGTTTTAAAGTCTGATAATGGGAAAGAAATTAAAAATGGAGATACTAAGAAGTTTTGTGAAGAACTTGGAGTTTTCCACATTAAGTCGAACCCATACACTGCACCACAAAATGGTCGAATTGAGAGAGAGATGAGAACCATTGTAGAATCTGCTAGATCACCTATACATGCAAGAAATCTAAATGAAAACTTATGGGCAGAAGGAATTAGCTATGCTACATTTACACTGAATCAGACTGGAACAAGTTCTGTGAAAGGTAAAAGTCCTGTAGATTTATGGTTTGGACGCAGAATTGATGTAAATAAGCTTAGAATCTTTGGATGTGATTGTTATGTTTTCATTCAGGATTTTAAGAGAGCTAAAACACAGAAGAATCAGAAAAAGGAATTTTCTTAGGATACAGTTTAGATTCAAGTAGTTACCGAGTTTACTTAAAAGACAAAAATGAAGTTGTAACATCAGGAGATGTGATATTTGATGAAAAAGTAAACAGTAAGTCTAGTTGTACAGAAATTGAAGCTACCTTGTCAAATGAAGAAAAGGAATACATAGTGTCAAGTGAAGAAGAAAAATCTGATAGTGAAAGTGTTTATGAAAGCTCTGTGTCTGACAATAATATGCAAAATGAATGTCAAGAAAATCATTGTGTAAAGTGTTTGGAACGAGATCAAACTGTTTGTATTCAACCAGAGAAAAGAAGTCTTCGAAACAGGGCTACTTTAAGGATGCCAGCAAGGATGGTAGATTATGTAGTTGAAGACAACAGAAACAAAAATGTAAATATGGCCATGATAGGTGAGGTAGAAGATATTTCCATTTTACAAGCACTACAGGATGAAAACTGGAAAAAAAGCAATGTTAGAAGAGTATGAATCTTTGATTAAGATGAGAACTTGGAAACTAGTAAGTCTACCAAAAGAAGAAAAAGCTTTGACTTGTCGGTGGGTTTTATGCAATTTTAGGAAATAATTCTACTCATTGAACTGGAGGAAAAAGTATAATAAATGTATGCCGAAAAATGCTTAGTTTCAAAGACAGCAGTGCTGTGTCTAGAATTTAACTTGGGGGGGGGGGGAGGTCCAGAGTCGGGTCGGCTTCATACAAAAGAAAAAACAAGACTTATTACCACTTAACGTGGCTGAAAAATGTGTGATAACATCCTGAAATCAGTCCCATTACAGTAAACGGTAATAACATAATAAAAATGTGTTATTGAAACATTGTTGAAAGGTACTTATTGATTATCCTATATTTCATATTTCAAACGTATAGCCTAATGCTGCGTAATAACCTGTTTGTATATGTAAATAATATATAGTTAAAAAAAATTTAAAAAAAACGTTTTTCTAATGAAACTAAAAATATCAAAATAATTATATTTTGGAAATACTTAAAACACCTGAGACCAAATATCAGCTACAATGAAAAAACGTGGCGCGCATTTCAGAAAATACGATCGTTACTCATATCATAAGGTTTAATGGAATTCAGTAATTGTTTCTCTAATAGCATATTAAGAGGTATGCGCCCCACGTTTTTCATTGTATTAGCTGTTATTTGGTCTCAGTTGTTTCAAGTATTACCATGTATTCAAGTATTTTCATGAATGACTTCTATTTTCAAACTCATACCTCTGAATATATTATTAGAGAAACAATTGCTGAATTCCATTAAACCTTATGATATGAGTAACGATCGTATTTTCTGAAATGCGCGCCACGTTTTTTCATTGTAGCTGATATTTGGTCTCGGGTGTTTTAAGTATTTCCAAAATATAATTATTTTGATATTTTTAGTCCATTAGAAAAACGTTTTATTTTTTTTAACTATATATTATTTTATCATTTTTAGTCTCCGAGTCCTGCAAATGTGCTCGACAAATATGTTCTGGAGTGCTGGAACGAGAGAGAGAGAGAGATAGACTATATATTTACCCATGGGGATTTACCCCATAGGGCTAATGCATAAGTATACAGAATTTAACATAATTACATAGAATGAGTAGTGCAATAGTACATCAGTTATAAACAAAAACAAGATTAAAGAGCAGAGTAATTATAATTTAAACAAACTCTCGAAATTACTTCTGAGTACAATTCCTTCAACTTGGTTGAGGATCATCTGGAGGATTATATTTTCGCAGTCTCTCCATCTCCTCAATGGCTTTTTCGTTGCAGGGTATCTTTCTCGAGAGCTTGCTGCACTCCATATCCACGATTCGCACTCCATCCAGCGATCTCACTCTACTTAAAGCGACGTATGCTTGTCCCTTTTGGAATAAGCATTTTCCAAGGTACAGGACTGCATAATCGACGGTGCAGCCTTGCATCTTATGAACTGTGCAAGCCCAACACAAGACAATGGGTAGCATTCGTCTCTCGATCGTTCCATAGTTGAATTTAGCAGGAAACTGAATAGATTGAGGTTCAATCAGATGAATGCCATCCCTACCGAAGTCTATGCAAACAGAGGGAACATCTGTGTCGTATATCTGGTCGCGACGGAAATACGGCCAAATTATCTTGGTGATATTGCCAATTGCGCCATTCACAAGACCCTTCTCGACATTGATGTTGGATCGTAACATTACTTTTGCACTGATAAATATCTCCAAATCCTTGAGCAAGCCCCCAGTCTTGTTGATGTCGGCTGGGATGATATTGTCCAAGTTGACATTTTCGACATTGCGCGTAGCATCGGCTACATGATCTTGCACCTTTATTTTGTATATTCTCTCTCCCTGTGATCGGTAGTACTCAAGAACAGCATTATTGTGGGCATCTACTTGTGCTCTCAATGGATAGATGCGAATCGCCTTGTTCAAGGCGAATTCGCCTGTTGCATCTACCAACGTCTTCGACAGCAGCAGGTCAAAGTGGGGACCCTTGAGCTCACCAATTCGAAGAGCACTGAGCAGATCGGCAAAACACGTGTCGCCCTGCTGGCGCATATTCTCGGTAAGCTCAACCAATCTGAAGTAGCGTCAGAGGTGTGGTGCTGGCAAGAATCGTACTGGTTGTTCAAAAACCTGAGCTCCTTTAACGGGTGGAAGCTGCATCAAGTCACCAAACAGCATGATGTTGAGACCTCCAAATGCTTCATCATCCTTATTCTTGAGCTGTCTTAATCGCGAATCGATCATGCAAAGCATCTCGTAAGGGACCATCGAAATTTCATCAATGAAGATGTATTCAATATCCTTCCACTGCTTTCGCATAATCTTTAAATAATTTCCCGTCAACATCGGCATGTTGGAGACAATGAAGCCATCCTTTTGAACCGGTAACTTGAGCATAGTATGTAGAGTTGATCCACCGACTAGTCTCGCAGCTACACCCGTTAAAGCTGCAACTTTCACTGCATTTTTGCCGAAGCAGCGATTGACTTGATTTTTCAGTGCATTAAAAGTGAAGGTCTTGCCGACTCCAGCTCCGCCAGTGACAAACAGCCTGAGGCGTTGTTTGCTTCCGCAGAGAAGAGCTCTCGCTGCTTGATGTTCATCGCAGCACAAGCCGATTGGAATTGTTCATCAGTCATACCTTGGTCGGGAATTTCTTCCTCGAGCTCTTCTTCAACAAACTCTTGGGATCGCTGCAGAATACCGAATGCATGAGCTTGGTTGAAAGCGATCTCAAGTTGGCGATCTATTTTGCGGAAAGCCTCCATGTGTTTGCTCTTCTCCTTCAATTCTTGTTCACGGGCAAGGAATGCATCTCGCGCATTATCAAACTCTCCGAGCAGAGCACTCTCAGATTCGTAAGGCTGATATTGAAGAAGAAGGCTATAGAAGTAGTTCTCGGGATCCGTGTGCATCATGAAGAATGGCACTCGTACGACCGCTGCGAAATTTCGTACAACCATTTTTGATTTGTCTGTGAGAGTAATGAGCTTTCGCCTTTGTTGTGACTGTTCCGCATCGTCTTCATCAAGGCTTTCTTCAGTGTCGTCTTTGTTGGTGTAGTATGGCTCAAATTGCATTGCAAACTCATATCCTTGAAGTTGTATTCTGAATGATTTGTAGGGCGCTTCTCGTATCGCTCAAAGATGTTGGAGCACACTCCCGTTGCCTGATTGCCGTCAAACGTTCCGGCTTACGCTTGTTCAAGAATACGCACTTTCTCGAACTTCCGCGGAATGGAAGGTGACAAAACCGGAATACACATTCGCATGCAGAAATTAGACGCTCCTTCATAATTCTCATGCATATTTTAAACAACTTGCGAGCAACATTTGAATCTTCTTGACGAATTCGTCTGATCGCCTCTGCAATACCCTGATTCAAGTTTACGGGCTCAGACTTTGCGATATATTTCGTAACGTAATGGGCGATTGCCTCGTTCGTTCCACATGGCTGAATGTCAATGTTGCCATCCCACAATTGAAGGATCGCGGAGCAGTAGTTATTTATCAATTTTTCCTCAGTTCGTCGCTTCAGAATGCAGAACCGTCCGCCATTTCTTATGAACTCGTCTGAAGTTTGAGTAACAATGCGAGTGTGCTGACACGGCTTACGCGGAAAGGCGAAGTGACATGTTTGAGAGTTGTTTTTTGTAACATGTATGAGTGTGGTGATGTGTTTGATTGCGCTTAACCAAATTGTGCATATCAGGATCTTCAGATTCAGATGGGAGTCGGCATGAGATTACTGCATCGATTAGTTCAATTCCTTCTTCGGTCTCGAATGAAGGTGCATTCTCAATCCAAACAACCATGTGGATGTGCGGACTGCCTCGATTTTGAAATTCTATACGCCACCAGTAATCTCTAACTTTGCCACCTAAAATCTTCGCGTTGTTATTAATATATTTCATGAAGGCATTAAATCTCCTCATGAAATGACGGCTGACTACAACCGGGTATTGTTCAATAAAACGCTGCGATTCGTCAACACTGATATTTGTTGGGTCCTCATTCGATCGTTTGTCAGCAATCAAGAGAGCTCTTCGCATGTCTGGCCAGTTGATGTCATTGCAGCTCAATGTTAAGAACCAAGTTGGTGGTCCATGGCAACGAATTTGCGCTATCAATTCGTTATGCGCCATTCACCAGTATGCTGCAGACCCACGTAAGTTTCGCATGTAGAGGTGAAGATCTTCGACAGCTCCCTCTTGTCCTCTTACCTTCTTGCAGCAAGCAGAAATAGTGGACTGAATTTTGAGATATTCGTTCATCGAAAGCGCATAGAAGAGATAGTCGCTGGAACCGTGTATCGCGACCAACGATTCTCGATTGAAAGTAATCTAATGGCATAATAATCACTTCACGGTTCTCCTTCAAACCATTGTTTCCATACGGAAAAAGCATCCACCACGAATACTCTTCTGCTCTTAATTCATGATTTATGTTAACAATATTGTCCTTCGTCTTACGTTTAATTTTGTTTAAATTTTCGCCATCAACAAATGCATCATCTAATACTTCGTCAACATCTAGCTGAGCGACATCGATAGGAGCCATGACTGATTGCTGAACATGAATATGCTTTTCGGGTGTGGGATGTGTATCAACCATAGGATGCACATCAACCACGGGATCATCATGAGTTGCTTGTGGTATATCATGCTGATGTCGCAAACATTCATCCATCTGAACGACAACGCCCTTCACACGCACGTCGATGAAGTAAATCACAAAAGGTTCATTTTTCGAGTGAACGGTGCGTCGACAAATTCCTCAAACGTGTTGCATTCAATGATGCATGCTTTACCGTCACCACATCGTGCGCTTGCACCTTTGATGCCGCAAGCATGCGAGTCGGTAAAGTAATACTTGTCATTGAAGTGCATGAGGCCTAATGACTTTGACGGAACAACAAGAACGCCAGCTTGATGTTCTGCAAACAAATGACTAATAGCATTTTGCAAAGTTCGGCCGATGATTCCATCATTCATGCGATCCATCAAGCTGCCCTGGCATAGCCAGTTGTCATCATAAACGAGCTCGAACGAATTGTCAAACATTAGAATATCGTTCTTGACTACGTCCAGATTCCGTAGTTGCAGGTAGTCATCAGGAGGTATTGGAAACGCCTCCCCACCTCTTGTTTCAGTCTCAAAGTGAATTACCGCACAAAAACCATCCGCTTCAATCATATTCTGGTTCAAGGTATTAGTGGTCCAACGACCAGGAGGAAGAATGGTGGCTCTAATAATATTTGCTGTGACCATAGCAAAGCACTGCGAACCAGCGTAACTGGAATTGAAAATGTCACTCCAACCCTGATGCCAGGAAGCGCGAACAATCCTTGAAGCGTCACAAATTGACATATATGCACTTTGAAACTGATCATCATTGGCAAAATTATCGTTGCTATGAGCCTCATTGCAATAAGCTTGCTTCTGTTGTGGCTCAGCTGGAACAAGGTGAATCATGTCTTGTCGGTCGAGTCTTGCAAATTCGTTGATTGTCACGTCCTTATAAAGCGGACTTTTGCCAAGAGCCAGCTAAGCGCAGCATACACCCGTTCGCGTGAAATTGTGTATTCACGAGAGATATTTAAATTTTCGAGAGTCTCTGTGACTACAACCATTCCCGCATTATCACTGTCGCGAGGCAACATAGAAGGCAGCTTCTCGCTTACCTCGAAAATGTCAAGTGCGAACAGCGTGGCCTGGCCTTTGAATTGGCCATATCTGCCGTCGAATTTGACTATTTTAACGTAAGGTATCATGCGAGACAAGAGTTTTTGCTCAAACTGAGTGAGAACTTTAATTTCACTTGGAATGTCACCGGGCTCCATATTATTCCAGTACGCCTTTGATGGATGTTTAGTCTTGCAATTGTTTTTCAAATGACAATGACATCGATGGCAAACTTCCAATACATTTTTGTTCGTGAGTTCCGGAGGTAGATATGATTTGGCAGCAATCATATGATATTTTACCACTTGATTAGCGTAACACTGCTTTGCGCAGATATCACATGTCCTATCCCAGAAGTTGTTGATTTCCTTATGGAACTCTTGCGCATCAGCAGCACGCTGAGCACGAGCATCGCGGCGACATTCTTACGCTTTTGTTCTGTCTCATAGAGTCGTGCTTGAGAGGTGTATACTCTATCTCTTTCGCGTCGAGAAGCGCGTTGATCGTCATTTTCCATCGCACGAGTTTGAGAAGTGTATTCTTGATCTTTAGCAAGACGATAAGCGTGTTGGTCGTCGGTTTCAATAGCACGAGCTTGTGACACGCGTTTTTTACGATTTACAAGTCGCTTTAATTTAACTTCAGCCGTTTCTTGCAAACGCTTGAGCCGATAGTGTTGTCGCTTCTTCCCCAATCGTCGCCGTCTCCTTCATCATTACAAAGAAGCGGCTCTTACAAAGAAGTACTTAAAGCACAACTGTCCTTTGTAACCACACAAGTGCACGAACACGCGAGTTAGGCATCTTTCAGAATACGTTAATATTACACTAGCATACACTTTTGTTTCACTTAAGGGGAGTGGGAACCGAAAAAATGGAAAAAAAATAAAAATTGCGTTTTTATTTTTATATTTTTCTTTACACTTTTCTGAATAAAATGGTATAAAAATCATGAAAATCGGATAACTATAAGTATTTTTAATATTTTTTTGTTTGACTCAATACAGCGTTGATTTTTGTTTCCATAGTAACGCAAAATGTAAATAGCGTCTTTTATACATATAATAGATTATAGATTTTGATGTTAGATATAGGTATATAGATGCTGTTGTGTAGATACTCAAGTCGAGTATATATAGATATGATATTATTGTTGATTATTATTATTAATGATTATTAGAATTGGTTGATTGGAATTTGAAGTTTGTGGTTTAAAAGAGTATTAGACTCGCTATTAGTTCACTGTATTTACCTCCCCACTTACCATCTGTGGATAACTTCACTCTTCTCGATGGCGACTTCTCTTACTGTAAACACACTTGACATTCATAGATATTCCTTTTGAATATCGAAAAAATGCACATAAACAATAAAATAAATCAAATATTCAATTGTAAGTTGAATGATATCAGTAATTCTAATATTACCGCCACCTTATGAGATAACCCTTTTCTAAAGAAATTAAACTACTGCTTATATTTTATAGAAATTAAAACTCTGATTCCACTGATAATAACCTGAGGATTTTATTGACAATGTTTAAATTCATCAAAACTCTTTTAAAACAATTAATATGACATCTTCATAAACAACAACAAATTAAATAAATATTGAGATCTCTACAGCTCAAGGCTGGTAACACTGTTGTAATGTACGATAGTATTGTGAACGAGGTTAGGTTCACTTTAGTTAATTATATTACCAATTTGCGTGAATTCTTTGAAGACACATGATACCAGATACAAAGATGTGGTTTTGAATAACAATGTTTACTTATCTACGATTATGAAAAAGAACAAAAATTTGAAATTATTAATCTTGATACGATAGTCGATAATATCGTACTATCGTATGTTATGCAAAAGTCTAGAGAAGCTAAGGTCAACAACACCTGCTTTGAACGTTGCACTGTTAAAATATTATTATTAATTCATTAGTTATCAGAACCATGTACTGGAAAGAGAAAAAATCTAAAGAAAAAAAACTTATCATTGCTTTCATTTCATAAAAATCATTTAAGAACAGAATTGTTTCTTTGTGACAAAAATATATGCTTCGGTTCTAGGTTAGTTTGCCTAGGAACAAGTAAGTGATTATTTATAATAAGTAATGTTATCTGTAAGATTCTTAATAATATAGTTATAAACACTTTATTTATAATTCATATGATGTGTAATTATCAGTCATGAAAATATTCGCACAAGAAAATTATTATTTATTAATTCAAAAGTTATAGTCAAGTAAGCGACTATATTCACATACTATGAGCGGTATCTAAGTTTAATTCCGCCATTCTCAATTATTCTTTAAATATAAAATAATTATTTTTTAATTAATTATTGTCATTAGATTGTGCTACAACTTGTTTATTAAATTCTGATAATTGTCCATCATTACTTATTAAAGCACTCAAGCGTTACTTGACTCGTGCAGTCAAAACAATAACCCTCGTTCGTCAACGAGAATTATTCCTTTTATCATTTTCTTTAAAATTATTAAAATATTGTACTCCCTGGTTATATACACTGAACATGACCCTTATTATACACTGGTCATGTTAATTCACTATTCACTTAATTCACTTGACACTCGGTAATGTGGTGTTTAGTATAGGTTAATGTCTGTTTGTGTATTACTGTAGGTGACGCGCACATTTCAAAAAATATCTTGCCGACTTTGACATAGACCTCTCGCCGTGAGTGTTGTGGAACGATTGTCACATTTCGCTAAAGCGTCTCTTTTCGTCTAGTCATTTTAAGCTATTTGATTGGTTCAAAAGGTCATACTCTCAACCCCAAAACACTCTGGTAAAATAAAACTTTTAATTTTTAGCATCTCTAAGCGTGGGTTCGAGATTATCTCTGACGTATACATGGATACTCAAAAATGATTGAAAAACTTATAATGGTCATAAGTTTCTTATTTTTTGTCATAGCGTCATTTGGATAGTGGCATTAAATCGCGGACACTTGTGGCTTTATTTTAAGTCTAAACAAGCACTAATTCCGTTCATTATTAATTCACTTGATCATCTTGAAAACTCATATGGTGGTTCTTAATGCAAATAAGTCTTTTTCACCATATTTCGTTATAATTACACTTTAATACTTATTACTAAACATTTTGAGTCCATTTCTCCTTCATGTTAGTACATAAAATGGTTATATTTATAGTTTAAACAAAATCTGTTAATGGCATCTATACCAACTATGTTCGATTGTTTATATTTACTTGTAACGCCATTATTCCTTATTCTACTACATATTTCTGACATCATAACACTAATAGGTACTCAAAATACAAATACCTTTTTCGAAGGAAGCACCTGTTGTCCAAGATGCTGATCAGGAAATTATGACTTCTCATCTCTTGCAAGGTATCTTACCTGACATGACCGAGCAGCTATCTATGATTGAAGGGTCAACAGAAATGCAAGATTTCTCCTTGTCATTTAGTGCAGACGTTGACGTTCCTGCGATCAGTGATGGAGCAGACTGCTCTACTGAGGGGTTCCGCTACCTAGCTGGCTACATTGCCTATCGTGGGAGAAAGCATGATCCTACAATGGGAACACCTTCAGAAAATGTATATCCCCCTCCCGTTGGTACTTCTGCTGGAGGCTGGATAGAGTTTTTATCTCGAGGAGGTCTTCTTGTTCCTTCAGAAGACTGGGTGCACAAGATTTCACAGTGTGAAATAATTTTTAGGGACATCAATGGGCCGGATAGTTTGTATAAAAGTAAAAATATTATAAAAAATATGACTACAAAAATTTCAAGTAAATTTCCTGAGATGCCAACAGAAGTTGTAAAAATATACGCCAGGACGAGAATGTTCATTCGCCTTCATTTCATGAATGGCCGCATGAAAGCAGCAGAAGAGAAAATCACGCCAGTGGCACGCATCGTCCATAGTTAAACCCACACATTAATTAATATATTTCTACTTTTGTATTAATTAGGATGGTATTATAGGCATCATTGTTCTTTGCAGGAAGGCGGAACTTAGACAGCCGCTGTCTGGTTTGGACTTTGAACTGAGTAGAGGTCTGATAAGTAACTGGTCAGTGGACTCTGGGTTCCGTCTATAAACAAACGGGTTCAATGTATAATTAGCCCACAATTTTTAAACCACCTATATTCTGTAAAATTAAAATTTTAAATTAATTTTGTACAGAATACAGCTAGTCCCAAGCCTAGATAAAGCATGAGGGGAAGTTGTGGTTGAAAAAAATACATGTGTGTGCGCGCGCACACATGAGCGCTACCAAATAATGATATATTTTTATCAAATTATAAGGGAATACTATGATGAAAAAAGAGAAGTTATAAAGCCTATTGTACTGCAATTTTATTTCTAAAGTCTAACACGGGCTTTAAAAAATTATAAAAAAGGGTGTAGAAAATAGGAACTAAAAATAGTACAAACAGCATTTAATTGTCATTACTTTCAATTTTTTCAAACCGTGTCTATTGTATGCAGGCGAACGGAAACGTTCTAACAAATAAGTGTATAGTTTGATAAAATGAGTCACTTCTGTAATCAGTCTACTAAAATTTGCTTCATTAGTATTCAGACTTTGTTTACATCAGTCTAGACTGATCTAATTACTAAATTTAATTTTAGCAAGGTGTTTCGGTATTATTTTTCCGACTATCAATAGGTTTATTAAAAATTATGTATAGGAAATCCGTACTGCTTCTTCAGTTGCTATACACAGACCCCGGGCTTTAAATGGGCTGACTGGGCAAATGCCCAGGGCGCCTGGTCCAAGGGGGCGCCAAGGAACGAAATACAATACGCGTTAAGACTATAAGACAGTAGACAGTTGAGTGTTATTGTTAACATTCTAGGAATGAAAGAAACTACGTTCGAATGCACGCCGGCACGCGCCAAGGAATATGTAATGAATAATATTATATTACGCATAGTTTCCTCTGTGCGTGTGTGTGTGATGTTTGCCTTATAGCCTTTTGCTTATATGTTTGACGTATAGCCTTTTGATAAACGATTAGCAGCGGATGTCGCCTGATATCGTTACTCAGTATCAGTAACTTACAACTCTTACTGACAAGAAACTTGTTTACACTGCGGTAAAAAAAAATTAATACAGTCATTTCCTCTTTCATGTTTGATGTTTCCTTTCAGTATACACTTTCAATGTTATCGCGTTCACTTTGTTGTGCAAAAAAATGTGTTCTCTTAGTAGTGAAATATGTATAATTATATATAATTTCAGTTATTTCATCACAGATAAAAACTGTCAAATGTTTATCTTCATTATAGTTTGTTGTTTCCCTAGTGAAAGGAGGTGGGGGTGGGGGAGAAAAGTAAAAAAATGAAAGGGGGCGGCTATAAGAATGCTTTGCCCAGGGTGCAAGGTACCTGAAATCGGGGCCTGGCTATACGATTAATATTAAAAGCTCCTATGTAATATCTTCAAATAAATAGACTGCAAGTATGTTTATTTTCACCTAGATAAACCTATTAATATATTAATAAACCTACTTGCAGTGTATTTATTTGAAGATATTATATAACCTATACTATATAATTTGTTATAAGAAATAAATTGAAACTAAAAGTATTAACAGTGTTACTTTACACTGTGACTTTATTAAACTATTACTGTTTAAAAGAAAATAAGAAACAAGAGAATTTATAGGCCTATCTCCCTTTGGGAATACCAATTTAAGTTTTTACTAGGAATGAACAAACTACCATTGGTTAGACAAATCAGTTGCGAAACTCAAGGCAATGAAATAATTTAGAGTACACGTAATACCACAACAAATAATGTGAAAAAAACATCAGAAACATATAATAAAAACATAACAGTAATCCATAAGAGTGAATAAACAAAATTTTACAAATAAAAATAATATAACAACTGTAATAAAATAAATATAAATAAATAAATAAAAACTTATAAATAATAAGCAACAACAAAAGTAAATTAAATACATTACATACCTCGAAATCTTCAGATCCATTCACCAGTGTACACAGAATATACAAGTCATGAACTAATCTTTGTCACACCTATTCACATTACAATTTGCTTCACTCAAATAACACATTATAGGTAAAATTAAACTACTGAATGGTTTTTAAAATACTAGAATTTCAGTTATTCAGACATTATTTAAAATTTGTATTTAAAAATATCAGCTGTTGCACTTTCCTCGAAGTTTATCGTGTTCTTCGTTCAGATAAAATTATTCCTGCCCTGGAAAATATCCTTTCACAGGGAACGGATGTTGCAACCATGTTACATCTAGTTCTGACCAAACTGACCAAATGTGCAAGATTAGGGTATACACGTTGGTGATCTTTCCACCACAGTAAGGGATTTTCGCTTCTCTCTATTGGTGTTCCTTGAAGATATTTATCTACTTCTTGTATAGCCATTGATAAAGATGTCCCTATTTGTTTAACTTTGCTTATCTGGTTTTTATAATGGTCCCAAATTGAAACTGTTTCCTCCTCTGTTATGTTAGGATGTAGATTTACTTTGGTTTCAATGCTTGTATTGGTTCTTGAATTTTTTGTAATTTGTGAAGATACATATTTTTTTGTATTTTCTAGAGAAGTATTGTCTTCAAAAAAGTAGTGTTTGTACCTGGGGTCAAGCAACATGCAAAGTGAAATAGTTTTGCTTTTTTCCAAATTAGCAAACCTTACAGAAATTCCTTCTAGTGCAATTTCTCTGACAAGTGGTTTAGTTAATTTCACACTTACCTTTTGTATTGATAATTTTAATTCTTGGGTTATAGGTATTATCTGGCTGGCGGTGATATATTTCTCTCCACTCATTTCTTTTGTTACCTCCTCACAAGGTCACAGAATAGCACACAGTTCTTTACGAATTCCCCATTCTTCAGCTGTTAATGTTTCGATGTCTGTTGTTAGTAATGCCAGAGAGTGTTTTACAGCATCTTCCAGTTCAACAAATCGTTTAAGCATATAGTAAACAGAATTCCAGCGTGTTACAACATCTTGCAGAAGTTTTTTAGGTTGCTGAACACCTATCTGTTCTCGATATTTTGTGATTTTTAAATGTGGAATATTACTTCTCTTAAAAAATGTTACAATTGTTTTTACTTTTTTGATTATGTCATTTACAATTAACTTGAACAATTAAATTTAATGTGTGAGCATAACATCCAAAATGCTTCCACTTAAGTATGCTTTGTATAGCACTAGTAATATTTATGGCATTATCAGTAATAACAATTGAAATTTTTCCAGACAAGTCCCATTCAGTTATAATACGCAAAATTTCATCTGCTAAATTTTGAGATGTTTTATTTATTTTGATAACTGAACAGTCTAATAGTATATGTTTCATTTCAAAATCCTGATTAATGTAATTGCATTAAAAGTTTCATTTGTTGAAGAAGACCATGTGTCAGTTGTTAAGCAAACACTTGGTGCATCTTTTTTAATAGATTCTTTCATTTCATTTACCTTTGTTTCATAATAAGCTGGTAACAGTGTGTTAGCAAAATACTTTCTAGAAGGAATTTGATAACTAGGGGCACAAGTATTCATCAAATTTCGGAAACCTCCATCTGTTTTTATCAGATACTGCTAATTTTTTGGGTATGTAAGTTGATATTGACATTTGTTTTTTACTTGTTGGAACAGGCGACTGAAATGAAGATGGTTGATTTTGGAAGGTGTCAGTAGCTCTTTAAGTGGTTGGTCTCTCTGGACTAAAAAAATGGGAGGAAGATTCTACTACTAAGTTTTCTTGCACATCTGGTCCTATTTGCAATATATCACCTGAAGAAGTTTCTGTTCTTGGCAAAGATTGCACAGCAGTTTGGGTGGATATAGTAGGAAGAGCAACTGTTGGATGGCTTCTTTGTAAATTTTTTTTTTAAATTACTAACTGTACTTTTATATGATAGTTTTGTTTTGCAAATGTTGCACAATGCAACACAGTTACCGACTGATTCAAAAAAGCTCCACACATCACTTGTTTTTCTTTTTCGATCCATGTCACCAAGCAAAACCAACAACAGTCACAGTCAACACTTTCCACTGGACAGCAATACTTAAAAAGGCCTTCCCCCATAGTACAGGGGTTCCCGACCCTTGGTAGGCATACCACTAGTGGTAAGCAAGAAGACCTAGCTAGGAAAAAATATTTACTTAAAAAAAATAATAAATACAAATTTATGTTCAAAACAATAATAAATTTTCATCGGACATAATTTAAACCGATTACCCTTAAGGAATTAGATTTAAGGAACAGGACTTGATAAAGTGCATAAACGTCCATTACAACAATCTCATCATTTACGTGAGATCAGATGTGTAGTGCAGTTAAAATCACATTAATAAAAAGTATAACCTATCAACATCAGCCACTCTATAAGTTATAACACAATATAATTCGTTATTTCAAAACTTACCAAGTTGGTGATTAGTATAATATATAATTTAGCATATAATCTGTATTATATATCTGCATATCACACGAGAATAAATGTAACATCAAGATGAATTTTTTCCTTTATTAAAAACAGCTCCGCTCTTTGCGCAGAATGAAGTATACAGGACGAAAAAGTGTACTAGTTCCTACTCGAAATATGCTTGATACTACCTGTTCCTAAAATACTAGGTGTTACTAAAATACTACTGTTACTCTGGAACGTGTTGTTCCTTGTGTATCGGTGATACCACTAGTATTTGAAATACCTAGTATTTTAAATACGCGTTACTGGCTGTTCTTTGCGTTCCAGTGATATTTTTGTAAGCCTAGTATTTGGCCTTGGCATATTCGTTACATGATCTTGCGTACTTTTTGTGTGTGTGTGTGTCTGTGTAGGTGCGTAGGGGGTGTGCCTTGACTCGGAACAGCGAGGGCGGCGTGTCTCGACTCGGAACAACGTTGCCGCGAATAACAGGTATTTCAACTTTTCACTCACTGTTACATCCGTTCCACAAAAATATCGTTCCAAAATACCTATTACAGGTATATCGGCCCACCTCTAGCAGAAATATTGTTTACTGTTATTGTTTTGATGTGTGAAGTTTTATATTACATTTTGAATTGTGTTTTCAGTGAGTAGATTGATACTTTGTTGAAAGTGGTTTCAAACTGCCAAAGTGTGCACAATTTCAAATTTTCATAATTTTGCAAAATTGACAATTTTCTTGATTTTTTTATTAAAACTGATTTTACATTTTCATCACTGGATTATTGTATTGTTGTCATCTGAGATACATAAGTCTGCAAAATTTTAAATGGATTATTGTATTGTCATAGGAGATACATAAGTGTGCCAAATTTCAAAGCTCTAGCTAGTCTGGAAGGTAGTTAAAAATCAATCGCAAGATTCCACCCGGACAGACAGACACCACAGCGAGTGGAGAAAAACGTTTTAAAAAGAGCTACTACTATATTAGCGTACACAGCTGAAAAAATACAAATAAATAAATTAGCCAAAAAATTAATAAATTAACAAAATTCGTCAATTCTTTTGATCCTCTGGGGGGGGGGGTCTGGTCCTGTTTGCCCACCCCCTGTAAAAATACACCACTGGTAGACAACAACTCTCCCATTTTTTATAAGTGACAAAAGAAACCAAAATGTTATCTTCAAAATGGAGATTGATTGAAAATTATTATATTGAAATTTTAATTCTTAATTTTACAAAAATCTGTTCTTATAACAAAAACTTCCATATTACACAAAAAAAAAACACCTTTTTTTCTTAATCCAATTATACCTTCTTTATAACATCCAGATTAAAAAGTTATTACATTTCATCCTAGCATAACACCTGGCGTATTTTTCTTCTGAAGAACAAACAATGATACCATGCTTTCCCCATCAAATCTGATTTTTCAGAAAACATTTCAGACACTTAACAGGTAACGATTATTTTTCTGTATTTATATTGGCAATCATGTATTTTAAAACATATTGTTATGTAACGAAACATTCTCAAACAGTGGAATGTGTCGTTCTATGCGTTTCTCGGCTATCCCAGCAGAGTCCAGCTATAATGTTTGTGTGTGTACATATTGATAATTTGAGAAGAAAGACAATTACGTGACACTTATCATGTGTCAACAATCGAGGCTATTCCAGACCGCATTGGTCCGTGCAACGTGTTCAAAGCCAGACATGACGCTGTTTCTAGTGGTTTCATGAGCGCCTATAAGAGGCAGTTGTTTAACATGTCATCCAAAAAGTGACAGATTATTCTGGCACCTCAGCAGGGTATAAATATAAGCATCCAGCGATGGTCAGTTCAGTTTACTTCGGGCGATTACTCAGCGTGTCCCAAGTGGTATTTAGAGAAAGTGCGGGACTCTTATTAGTTGGCGTTATTATTGCGTGTGGACAAATTTAATTTGAATTATTGTAATAGTATAATCTGGCTGAATAACTTTATTATTGATTACAAACTGTTATTTGTGATAAATTAAAGAAGGTGATTAGTGACTTAATTGGTGTCTGTAATTTTGTTTTCCACTGTACCATATGACGAACGGTGATATATCTAATGCCAAAATATAGCTTTAGATTTTACTGATGACATAGTATAGCAGGCCTATAGACTATACTTATGAAATGAAATCTCACAAAATGAATAATACGTAATATATGCAATACTGTTATATTACAACTTAATTGTAATATATTACATGTAGTTGTGTATATAGTTATTATTCATATTTCATTCATTAAAATATCGGTATGGAGAACCATAGGCTGGGTTTATGCATGCGATAACTATCGGACGATGTTGTGCGGTAAGATATCGCGCGTCATGAACAGTAATGGAAACAAATAATTCTGTTTATGCACTGTAATAAAATATCGGACGATAAATTTATCGTTGCGTAGTGAAAAATCACACGTCTTAGAGAACGCAACGATTAAACTATCGGATGCGTTCTCTTGATACGTGGGCTGGAGTGGGACTGTTTATGCACTCGCACGTTTTTTCTATCGTCGGTCGTCCTGACGCCAGTGCTGCCACCTACTAGCTTCTCCAGTCAGGTTCATGCAGTTGTGGTGTTGATGTCTGTTCAGGTTATTTCTTTTTGTGAAACATGGAAGACGCCTTGTTCGAAACGGAACGTTTCACTGATGAAATTAAAGTTAGAAAATCACTGTGGGATCACCGTTCCGAAGATTACAAAAATAGAGTCTTAAAAAAGAACCAATGGATTGAAGTCTGCTTACTTTTCAACCTCAACTTCAACGATCTGGATGCGAAAGGAAAAGCACAATTTTGTAAGTAGTCAATTTCTTAATCAAGAATTTGTGTGGTATTAAATTTATAGGATTAGTTCTGCTAGTACTCAAAATATAATTATTGTTTACATACCTTGATGAGTCCGTCGTGTCTAGCATGTTTTGTTTGGTTGGCGAGCGCTTTCGATGTAAAGACATCATTATCAAGTCGTCACAGATTAATAAAAAAATTACATAATCAGAAAGTACAGGAAATTGCCTTCAAAGTTTTAAAAAAAGGCCTAGAAAGGGCCTACTGTATTATAGAACCCTCTTTCGTGAATCACTCCCGCTGTTACGGTTAACTATGACTCAATATGAGGTTGTCTAGAGTAATAAAAAATAAAATTTTGACACAAATTTTTAGTCACTTAATTTATTTGCTATATTAATTAATCACATTGTTACAGAGCTGAAGTATGAGTCACTTTACTGATTTTAATTAATATATGAAATACTGCTGAGCTAGTTTAAATTTTACTTTCTTGCCAAGGGACTGCACCTTCTGGGCCGCTGAAGTAACGTGCGTACTTATTTCTGATTGTGTACGCTGCTTTACTACCTCGTGACAAAAAAGTATCTGCGGTGGAGTTGTAGTTGTCGTAGAGTCCATCGATCTCCAACGTGTCCTGAAAACGGATACCATCTCTCTCCCTGACAAAATTATGTAGTACACAAGCAGATATGCAGTTTGAATACTTTAGATTTAAAGGCCGGTGAAATATTCTCCACATAATATTCAAAATTCCAAAAGCACATTCAACAAATCTACATGCTCTAGCGGTAGTTAAAAATTCTCTGCTCTTTCGTTAAATGACTTCCTGGGAAAGGCCTCATTAAATTCTTAGATATACCAAAAGCTTCATCGGCAACAAACACAAAAGGTAAAGGTGTCATGTTTTCATGTATTTTTTCCGACGGTGGAATTTCCAAAGTGCTTTCTTCAAGCGCCTTGCCAAAAGCAGAGTCCTTGAAAACCGTAGGGTCTCCAGACTTTCCAACTGATCCAACATCAATGAACAGAAATCTATAATTACTGTCCGCTACTGCTAGCAGCACTACCGAGTAAAACCTTTTGTAGTTGTAAAACGTTGACCCGGAATGTTCTGGGCTTAATAATCTAACATGTTTACCGTCTATAGCGCCTAAACAGTTAGGAAAATTAGCATTTACCCTGAAAGCTTCAGCAGTTTGGTACCAAAATTGTTTCTCAAACTTTTGAAAAACTATAACTTTTAAGGCTATCCACAACACTTGACAAGAAGCAGGCACTATCAAACCTGCAGTTGTTTTTCCAATTCTGTAAATGTAGTGTAAATCATTCAAATAGCAGCCAGATCCCAAATACCTGAAAAAAGGGAAACCTCGATTAAAAGTACGTCGGCAAATAGGATTCTTAATTAAACCTAAAACTGAGTAAATTGACATATTTTTGCGAGATCCTCGCAAGTAGTATACCATTGTAAAACTTTTAATTCTGCTAACCCGCACTCTTTCACTTGCGTATACACTTTATTCTGTGTGATGAAACTGAAATCCAGTTGTAAATTTACAACCCCGAGTTTTCAGCCCTCACACAAATGTGCCCGCAAATGAAGATAAGCTAACCCCTGACCGGTTTCGATCTTATGGATCTCATCAGAGAGGTGATATGCACATGTACTTGCGAGGATTTCGCAAAAATGTCAATTTAAAATCAAATTAAATTTGATCATATGGAGGCTATGTCCAAAAATATCTGCTAGCTTGCATTTAGGCATTTTCTCATGCCTTGTAGGGATGTCCTTTAGACAAGAGTCATTTGGTTACAATCTGAATTTTTCAGAGCTTTCGCGGTCTGTTTCTACACATGTGCATATCACCTCTCTGATGAGATCCATAAGATCGAAACCGGTTAGGGGTTAGCTTATTTTCATTTGCGGGCACACTTTGTGTGAGGGCTCAAAACTTGCAGTTGTAATTTACAACTGGATTTCAGTTTCATCATACTGGATAAAGTGTATACGCAAGTGAAAGAGTGAGGGTTAGCAGAATTAAAAGTAAAACTGAGTAAGGCAGTTTTACCCCACATAAATTGTCTGATTGTTACCAGGTCAAAACTTGTATTTACTATGCTTGTGTTTATTTTCAGGTAAAGAGCTCCAAGGGAAATGGAGGAATATTAGAGATGCCTATGTTAGAAGTGAAAGAATGAGAAAGACAAAGGCTCAACTCAGAACTAAAACCTACATATATGCACCACAACTACAATTTTTGAAACACATTTTAGATTCCGGTTATTCGGAATCATCTTTAGATAACGATGGTCAAAATGATCCTATAAATAGGATTGAAGATGAAGCTGGAATTGACATTGGAACTACAGAAACGCAACCTGTACTAGAAGATCAAAGTGTCTCGGCCAGCACCGTCCATCGAAGAGCTGCGAAAAGGTTGGAACGGAAAATAGAAGATTATATAGACAATTTTCAACATAGAAAAGTTGGAAGAACTGAGGCTTGTGTTCATGATGCACCGTGTGATGATATGGCATTTTTCCAGTCGTTGCTTCCAATTGTACAGACCCTACCATTACACCAAAAAAATGCTACTTCGAATGGATATGATGAAATTAGCTGTAGAATACTCAGAGAAGAACTACCAAGTACCACAATCACCACAGGTAAAACAGCACCAACAGTTACATCAAATCCCTCAGCAGCATTTTAATACTCCTACAATATACATCCAGTATACAGCAAATAGCCCCTCCAGCTACAGGATATTACGGCCAATCCGGACATCAGCCTTACAACCAGCAGCCTTACAACCAGCGAAGTCCTTCCGTCACAAAATCACCTGACATCAATCCTGGAGCACTCAATTCTGGTCTAGCATTTCCTTCTTCAAATCATACTTCTGCATCTGGGTTTTCAGAGCAGGAGTCTTCAGACATATACTCAGAACAAGATTTCGAGGCGTAAACAGTCAACTTAATGATTTCAATTTTTTTAATACTTCCACTGTCAAAATTATTTTTATAATGTGTTGAATGAATATACTAATATAAATATAATAAATTTATTTAACATTATATTGTAGTTTCTTTTACCTTAGAGTGACAAATAACATTTCTTGAGGAGAAAAAGATAGTCCTTGCACAATATCTTCTTTGGTTTTAATAGTTTCTTGGAATAATGCAACCAGTTCATCAAATGAACGAGTAGATAATCGTGTGTAGTTAAAAAACTTGTCTTCATCTTCTCTGAGCATTCCGTATAGATTACGGAAAGCACCATCAACATACCTTGAACAGTTTATAGGATGAACACTCCATCTTCTTGCTTTCCTTCGTTTATGAACATAACGATACCCAGCGTACAGCACAACCCGGTCCATTTTCACAACTGCCCGATCAAGTCGATTGGCAGCACTTAGTGGTCTTTTAACCCCTCCTTACGATATAATTATCGCACTCTGTCTACCCTGCGATAAAAATATAGTAAGATATCTTACCGCACGATATCGTCCGATAGTTATCGCATGCATAAACCCAGCCATACATGACTTCCATGTTCTAAGATTTATATTTTAAGTCATTTACGAAATGAAATGTTTCCATAGAAACTACTTCTTTCCACTTATTGCTTCAGTCTTAACCACAGTACTATGGTCACTAACGTATACCACCACACGTTATCGCACTCGATTTTCACTGATGAGGGGAGCCGACGGCACTGCCGAAACGTCAGGTTTTGCAGAAAACTTTGGTCTACGGCCAAACAGGACGGGAAGGAATTTTAACAACAAACTACTTCTTTTTTGGCGATAACGTAGTACAGTAGAGTCTCGGTAATTCGAGCCCCGGTATTTCAAGGTTCCGTGTAATTCGAGCTGGAAAAAAAAAAATACAGTCAGTAAATGTAAACAACATTCCCGCCATATCGTGACTCATGCCAGACCAAGTGTCTACAGCATGAAACGCTAAAAATAAATACGTAAGTAAATCAGTAGCGGACTGACCGCCTCAGCTGATACAAGTGTTGTACCTCTGCGTTACTACTAAGCTTCGTTACTAGTGTTTGCTTGTTGTTTTAGTTATTTTACTGTACAGTATATTCAACGTTTAGTTTTTCACTACAGTAAATTGTTATTTATACTGTATATAATGAGTTACAAGAGTAGGCCTAAGAAGAAGTTTGTGCCGCTAAGTGTTAAATTGGAAGCCTTAAGAAGATTAGACAGAGGTGAAACGCTAAAAAAACTTGCTGCTGATTATGGAGTCGGCGAAGTGACTGGCGTAGGAACAGAGACAAGATTGAAAACTATTCTTCTAAAAAGTGTATGGGGATTTTAACTTGTGAACGCAAATCGATGAAGAAATCTGATTATGAAAAAACGAGTGCAGCTTTGTTCACTTGGTTTAGTCAACAGAGGCAAAAAGGAAGTCCTATTTCAGGCCCAATGTTGCAAGAAAAAGCAATGTTTTTCAGGAACCAGTTTAAGGAAGGCGAGGATGATTTTACAGAAAGTTCAGGATGGTTGGATAGATGGAAAAAACGATACGGCGTAAGGCAGCTTGAAATGTGTGGTGAAAACCTATCTGCAGATTCTGAGGCTGTCACATAGTTCTGTGAGAGATTTAAAAAAATTATAGAAGAAGAAAAACTTACTCTCAATCAGTTGTACAACTGTGATGAGACAGGACTAAATTTTAAAATGCTGCCTACTAAAACTTTAGCTTCAAGGGAAGAAAATGCTGCGCCAGGCCACAAAAAAATCTAAAGAAAGGGTGACAGTTCTTGCTGCATCGAATGCAAGTGGAGAACATAAACTGAAGCTAATGTTAATAGGCAAGTCTGCAAAGCCTAGAGCTTTAAAAAACATCACTCCGTCTGTGCTTCCTGTTACATACATTAACCAGAAATCTGCTTGGATGGATAAAAATATTTTTAAGAAGTGGTTTTTTGAAAGTTTTGTTCCTGAGACCAAAAAGTACCTAAAGGAAAAGAACTTGCCTCCCAAAACAATATTAACCCTTGACAACGCTGGATCACACCCTGACGAAGAAGAACTGAAATGTGGCGAAATTAGAGCATTGTTCTTACCCCCAAACATGACGAGTTTAATACAGCCGATGGACCAAGGCGTTTTTGAGTGCTTGAAAAAGAAATATCTTCGTCGTCTGCTGCAGAGGCTCCTACAAACTACAGAAGGCGAGGGAACCATAGTGGAATTTCTAAAGAATACTACAATGAAAGACGTAGTTTACTGGGTGGCGGAATCATGGGATGACATAAAGACAGAAACACTAAAGAAGTCTTGGAACAAGATTTTAAAAGAAGAAAATAACAGTTGTAACACCACAGACGAACATGACTTGGTCTTAGCACGACTGATAAAAAAACTTCCTGGTTGTGAACAGTCAAATGAAAGTGATGTTTCAGAATGGTTGAATAGTGATGAACAGTTTGAAGTGACCGATGATTCAATCGTTGACATGCTGAATGAAGTGGCAGAAGAAAATAGTGATGAAGACGTGACTGCAGAGACTGTACCCGTGATGACTCACGCCGAGGGGTTGGCAGCGCTAGACACTGCATTGCGTTATGTCGAACAGCAAGCAGAAGCTACACCGACCGACACAATGCTGCTTAGAAGATGGCGTGACATTGCTGCTAAAAAACGAGGCTCTATTTTAAAACAAAAGACTCTGGACAATTTCTTTAAAAATAAATTTGTGTGCCTTTTATCTTTTGAGTTTAAACTAGTTCAGGTATGTACTACATTGTTTGTGTTTTCTTATCCGTAAGCAATAAACGTTTGTTTATACATTACTCTTTGTTTTTTTCTTCATCTGTATAATCCAAGTTTTTCCAAATTCGAGGTTGCCTCAGCCCCAATTAACTCGAATTACAGAGACTCTACTGTACATATATAAAAATCGGTATGGAGACCCATACATGACTTCCATGTTCTAAGATTTATATTTAAAATCATATTTGAAATGAAATATTTCCATAGAAACTACGTCTTTCTACTTATTGCTTCAGCATTAACCACAGTACTGTGGCCACTAAAGTATACCACCTCACGTTTTCGCACTCGATTTTCACTGATGATGGCAGTCAATGCCACTGCCGAAAAGTCTGGTTTTGCAGAAAACATTGGACTACGGCTAAACAGCCCGGGAAGCAATTTTAACAAAAAACTACTTCTTTGTTGCCGATAACGTAGTACACATATAAAAAATTCTCCCCTCCGCCTTCAACTATAATTTTTAATAATAGAAAATTACCCCCACCCCGTTCCCCTAACCTCTTCATTTATAGATATTTCATCTACGTTTCTACAGTGGATTATATGAGCTTCTAATCAGGATACTTTATTTATAAAAATTAAGTACTTTACTCTTGTTAAATCATAAAATGTTTCAGGTAAACTACCCCTTTCTCTTAACCGATCTTCTCCAAAATCAACAGACCTTCAGTCCTCTACAATTCAGGGATGCAAGCAAAAAAATATTTGATTCTGTTTGAATGTGCGGCAGTTATCGTTCGTCATGGAAACATTTCTCTTGTTACAACAACATAAAATGTTGCAGGTAAAAGTGTTGCAAACACTATAAAAATCAGTATGGAGAACCATACATGACTTCCATATTCTAAGATTTATATTTAAAATCATTTTCGAAATGAAATATTACCATAGAAACTACTTCATTCTACTTACTGCTTCAGCCTTAACCACAGTACTGTGGTCACGAAAAGTCTGTCTATGAGTCGTTCCTCTGTAAACACGTGCAGTTACACTGCCCAGCGATCCACAGGAAGCAAATCGCTATCCACGCTGGACACTTTTTTGGCTTGCACGCGTTATGTTGGTATGGGTTTCGGCACTTTGCATTTAAAAAACGTGCAAATGTAAGAAAATAAACATGAATGAGGCCAGAAATAATGCAAATTTGTGTGTGTGTGTGTGTGTGTGTGTCTTCCCTGCCTTTTTATTTCGGTAGTTATAATAATAAAATGGAAACGTAAACATTACATAACTGAGATATGCTTGCCTGCCACAAACGATATATTTTCTCTCATACATGATTTACATTAAAATGAAAAAATTATAATTTTATTGCCTGGCAACAAAATTATTTTATTTTTAACAATTACCATTGTTTGAAAAAGTTTAAATGAATTTTCAAGTACTTTACTGTTGTTAAAACGTAAAAGGTTACAGGTAAGCTACCCCTTCCCCTTAACTGATCTTCACCAAAATCAAAAGGCCTTGAGTTCTCTACAGTTCAGGGGTGTATGCAAAAAATTATTTGATTCTGTTTGAATATGCGGCAGTTATCGTTCGTCATAGAAATATCGGTATGGAGAACCATACACGACTTCCATGTTCTAAGATTTATATTTAAAATCATATTAGAAATGAAATATTTCCATAGAAACTACGTCTTTCTACTTATTGCTTCAGCAACCACAGTACTGTGGTCACTAACGTATACCACCTCACGTTTTCGCACTCGATTTTCACTGATGATGGCACTGCCGAAAAGTCTGGTTTTGCAGAAAACATTGGACTACGGCTAAAGAGCCCGGGAAGAAATTTTAACAAAAAACTACTTCTTTGTTGCCGATAACGTAGTACACATATAAAAAATTCTCCCCTCCGCCTTCAACTATAATTTTTAATAATAGAAAATTACCCCGACCCCGTTCCCCTAACCTCTTCATTTATAGATATTTCATCTATGTTTCTACAGTGGATTACTATGAGCTTCTTATCAGGATACTTTATTTATAAAAATTAAGTACTTTACTCTTGTTAAATCATAAAATGTTTCAGGTAAACTACCCCTTTCTCTTAACCGATCTTCTCCAAAATCAAGACCTTCCGTCCTCTACAATTCAGGGAAGCAGGCAAAAAAATATTTGATTCTGTTTGAATGTGCGGCAGTTATCGTTCGTCATGGAAACATTTCTCTTGTTACAACATAAAAAGTTGCAGGTAAACTACCCCTTTCCCTTACCCAATCTTCACCAAAATCAATAGACCTTGAGCTCTCTGCAACTCAGGAAAGGGTGCAAAAAATTATTTGATTCTCATTGAATTTTCGGCAGTTATCGTTCGTCATAAAAAAATTGCCCTTTTTAAAACATAAAACGTTGCTGATAAACTACCCCTTCCCTTAACCGATCTTCAACAAAATCAACAGACCTCGAGTTCTCTTTAGTTCAAAAAGGTATGCAAAAACCTAGTTGATTCTGTTTGAATTTACGGCAGTTATCGTTCGTCGTATAAAAAATTACCCTTGTTAAAACATATAAAATGTTGCTGGTAAACTACCCCTTTCCCTTAACCGATCTTCACCAACACCAATAGGTATTGAGAACTCTACAATACAGGGCTGTATGCAAAACATCATTTGATTCTGTTTGAATTTGCGGCTGTTATCGTTTCTATAGAAAATATCGGTATGGAGAACCATACATGACTTCCATATTCTAAGATTTATTTTTAAAATCATTTTTGAAATGAAATATTACCATAGAAACTACTTCATTCTACTTACTGCTTCAGCCTTAACCACAGTACTATGGTCACTAACATATACCACCTCATGTTATCACACTCGATTTTCACTGATGATGGAAGTCAATGGCATTGCCGAAACGTCTGGTTTTGTAGAAAACATTGGACTACGGCCAAATATCCAGAGAAGGAATTTTAACAAAAACTACTTCTTTGTTGCCGATAACGTTGTACACATATATATAAAAAATATGCATAAAATTAATGGCTTGTATAAGTTAATGATTGATCTCCATTAAATAGTGCTCAAGTTTCCAAAGTTTTAATATTATGATGTCTGTAATTAAAACATCAGAGCAGGTTTAGTGTGTATGAGGGTTCACCGTGGACAAAAATTTTCAACATTTCCTATTGAGCGTTGCTTAGAATAAATCTGCGAATCTACAGTGTACATTTCACAGAACAAACACGCGGAAAAGAAGGAGCGCTCCGAAGTCACTCATGGACCCTCAGCATCTTGCAGAGGGTTCATTCCCTAAAGACAAAAAGTCTGTCTATGAATCGTTCCTCTGTAAACATGTGCAGTTATACTGCCCAGCGATCCACAGGAAGCAAATCGCTATCCACGCTGGACACTTTTTCGGCTTGCATGCGTTGTTGGTGTGGGTTCGGCACTTTCCATTTAAAAACCGTGCAAATGTAAGAAAATAAACATGAATGAGGCCAGAAATAACGCGAATTGTGTGTGTGTGTGTCTTCCCTGCCTTTTTATTGCGGTAGTGATAATAATAAAATGGAAACGTAAACAGTACATAACTGAGATATGCTTGCCTGCCACGCACGATATATTTTCTCTTATACATGACTAGCAGAATACCTGTGCTTCGCTACGGAGTTTCACGTTGTACGTAATGAAAATGTTAGTTTAATTAAAATAGGCTTCTTAAAAATAAATAGCTGTTCCCCACAACTTCGTTCGCGTGGTCTTCAATTTAATGCGATAATATATTTAGAACAGAATCTATTCTATTGGGTTGCCATAGTAACCAGATCTAATAGTTTTTTAAGACCGCAAAGGACCCCCCAGAGGATCGTATCGAAAAAAACACCTGTGCTATGTTGGTTCTCCCGTTGCGTAAAATATTTGTGCCAAGTTTGGTTGAAATCGGTCCAATGGTTTAGGTGGAGACGTGGAAGACCCCAAAGGATCGTATCGAAAAAAACACTTGTCCTATGTTGGTTCTCCCTTTGCGTAAAATATTTGTGCCAAGTTTGGTTGAAATCGGTCCAGTGGTTTAGGAGGCGAAGTGGAAGACCCCAAAGAACCCCCAAAAGGACCCCATCGAAAAAACACCTATCCTATGTTGGTTCTCCCGTTGCGTAAAATATTTGTGCCAAGTTTGGTTGAAATCGGTACAGTGGTTTAGGAGGAGATGTGGAAGAAACCTTCGCGGACGTGCGCACAACAACTCACTGAAGTTTCATCGCAATCGGATGAATGGTATAGGAACGCATACGGGACAAACAAAGAAACATTCATTTTTATATACAAGATGTAAACTATACCACTTACTTGACATAAACCGTGATAGCTAAGCTAATGTACAACATATATGTATTAATTATACACATAAATGTTCCTCGATAGACACTCTATCTATTGGCGAAAACTTGAATAAAATCCGTTCAGTACTTCCTGAGATTAGCGATTTCAAACACAGAGAGAAAACGCACCGACTTTACTTTATACTATGTACAGATTTACATTAAAATGAAAAAATTATAATTTTATTGCCTGGCAACAAAATTATTTTATTTTAACAATTACCATTGTTTGAAAAAGTTTAAATGAATTTTCAAGTACTTTACTCTTGTTAAAACGTAAAAGGTTGCAGGTAAACTACCCCTTCCCCTTAACCGATCTTCACCAAAATCAAAAGGCCTTGAGTCCTCTACAATTCAGTGACGTATGCAAAAAATTATATGATTCTGTTTGAATTTGCGGCTGTTATCGTTCGTCATAGAAAATACGCTTGATAAAAAAACGTTGCAGGTAAACTACCCCTTCCAATTAACCGATCTTCACCAAAAACAATAGGTCTTCAGTACTCTACAAATCACGGCTGTATGCAAAAAATTATTTGATTCTGTTTGAATTTGCGGCTGTTATCGTTTGCCATAGAAAATACCCTTGATAAAAAAACGCTGCAGGTAAACTACCCGTTTCCCTTAACCGATCTTCACCAAAAACAATAGGTCTTGAGAACTCTGCAATTTAGGGCTGTATACAAATAATCTTTTGATTCTGTTTGAATTTGCGTCTGTTATCGTTTGCCATAGAAAATACCCTTGTTAAAACATAAAACGTTGCAGGTAAACTACCCCTTTCCCTTAACCGATCTTCACCAAAAACCATAGGTCTTGAGAACTCTACAATTCAGGGCTGTATACGAAACATTATTTAATTTTGTTTGAATTTGCGGCTGTTATCGTGTGCCAACAAAAAAAAATTTCCCTTGATAAAAAAAAACCGTTGCAGGTAAACTACCCCTTTCACTCAACCGATCTTCACCAAAAACAATAGGTCGTGAGTACTCTACAAATCAGGGCTGTATGCAAAAAATTATTTGATTCTGTTTGAATTTGTGGCAGTTATCGTTTGCCATAGAAAAAAAATCTACAGACACACACACACTTTTCGGAAAACGACTTTTTTTCATGTTTTGAGTGTAGTAGAATCAGAATCTGCAATAATCTCGAACACGATTTTTTTTGCCATCACCATACTTCCATTCCTTAAGGAATATGGAAGTAAAATATCGGTATGGAGAACCATACATGACTTCCATGTTCTAAGATTTATATTTAAAATCATATTCGAAATGAAATATTTCCATAGAAACTACGTCTTTCTACTTATTGCTTCAGCATTAACCACAGTACTGTGCTCACTAACATATACCACCACCACCTCACGTTTTCGCACTCGATTTTCACCGATGATGGGAGTCGATGGCACTGCCAAAAAGTCTGGTTTTGCAGAAAACATAGGACTACGGCTAAAGAGCCCGGGAAGCAATTTTAACAAAAAACTACTTCTTTGTTGCCGATAACGTAGTACACATATAAAAAATTCTCCCCTCCGCCTTCAACTATAATTTTTAATAATAGAAAATTACCCCCACCCCGTTCTCCTAACTTCTAGATTTATAGATATTTCATCTACGTTTCTACAGTAGATTACTATGAGCTTCTTATCAGCATACTTTATTTATAAAAATAAAGTACTTTACTCTTGTTAAAACATAAAATGTTTCCGGTAAACTACCCCTTTCTCTTAACCGATCTTCTCCAAAATCAACAGACCTTCCGTCCTCTACAATTCAGGGAAGCAGGCAAAAAAATATTTGATTCTGTTCGAATGTGCGGCAGATATCGTTCGTCATGGAAACATTTCTCTTGTTACAACATAAAATGTTGCAGGTAAACTACCCCTTTCCCTTAACCGATCTTCACCAAAATCAATAGACCTTGAGCTCTCTGCAACTCAGGGGGTGCAAAAAATTATTTGATTCTTATTGAATTTTCGGCAGTTATCGTTCGTCATAAAAAAATTACCGTTTTTAAAACATAAAACGTTGCCGATAAACTACCCCTTCCCTTAACCGATCTTCAACAAAATCAACAGACCTTGAGTTCTCTTTAGTTCAAAAAGGTATGCAAAAACCTAGTTGATTCTGCTTGAATTTACGGTAGTTATCGTTCGTCATATAAAAAAATTACCCTTGTTAAAACATAAAATGTTGCTGGTAAACTACCCCTTTCCCTCAACCGATCTTCACCAAAAACGACAGGTCTTAGGTACTCTACAATTCAGACCTGTATGCAAACAATTATTTGATTTAGTTTGAATTTGCGGCTGTTATCGTTTGCCATAGAAAACACCCTTGATAAAACATAAAACGTTGCTGGTAAACTACCCTATTCCATTAACTGATCTTCACCAAAAACAATAGGTCTTGAGAACTCTACAATTCAGGGCTGTATGCAAAACATTAGTTGATTCTCTTTGAATTTACGGCAGTTATCGTTCGTCATAGAAAAAATACCCTTGTTAAAACATAAAACGTTGCAGGTAAACTACCCCTTTCCCTTAACCGATCTTCAACAAAATTGACAGACCTTGAGTTCTGTATAATTCAAAAAGGTATGCAGAAGAGTAGTTGATTCTGTTTTAATGTACGGCAGTTATCGTTCGTCAAAAAAAAAATTACCCTTGATAAAACATAAAATGTTGCTGGTAAACAACCCTATTCCCTTAACCGATCTTCACCAAAACCAACAGGTCTTGAGAACTCTAAATTTCAGGGCTGTATGCAAAAAATTATTTGATTCTGTTTGAAATTGCGGCAGTTATCGTTTGCCATAGAAAAAAAATCTAGAGACAGACAGACACACACACAGACACTTTTCGAAAAATGACTTTTTTTCATGTTTTGAGTGTAGTACAATCATATTCTGCAATAATCTCGAACACGATTTTTTTTGCCATCACCATACTTCCATTTCCTTAAGGAACATGGAAGTAAAAATTACCCTTGATAAAAAACCGTTGCAGGTAAACTACCCCTTTTCCTCAACCGATCTTCACCAAAAACAATAGGTCGCGAGTACTCTACAAACCAGGGCGGTATGCAAAAAATTATTTGATTCTGTTTGAAATTACGGCAGTTATCGTTTGCCATAGAAAAAAAATCTAGAGACAGACAGACACACACACAGACACTTTTCGAAAAATGACTTTTTTTCATGTTTTGAGTGTAGTACAATCATATTCTGCAATAATCTCGAACACGATTTTTTTTGCCATCACCATACTTCCATTTCCTTAAGGAACATGGAAGTAAAAATTACCCTTGATAAAAAACCGTTGCAGGTAAACTACCCCTTTCCCTTAACCGATCTTCACCAAAAACGACAGGTCTTGGGTACTCTACAATTCAGGCCTGTACGCAAACAATTATTTGATTCTGTTTGAATTTGTGGCTGTTATCGTTTGCCATAGAAAACACCCTTGATAAAACATAAAACGTTGCTGGTAAACTACCCTATTCTATTAACCAATCTTCACCAAAAACAATAGGTCTTGCGAACTCTACAATTCAGGGCAGTATGCGAAACATTATTTGATTTTGTTTGAATTTACGGCAGTTATCGTTCGTCATAGAAAAAATACCCTTGTTAAAACAAAACGTTGCAGGTAAACTACCCCTTTCCCTTAACCGATCTTCAACAAACACACAGACATTGAGTTCTGTATAATTCAAAAAGGTATGCACAAGAGTAGTTGATTCTGTTTTAATGTACGGCAGTTATCGTTTGTCAAAAAAAACATTACCCTTGATAAAACATAAAATGTTGCTGGTAAACAACCCTATTCCCTTAACCGATCTTCACCAAAACCAACAGGTCTTGAGAACTCTACATTTCAGGGCTGTATGCAAAATATTATATGATTCTGTTTGAATTTGCGGCTGTTATCGTTTGCCATATAAAATACCCTTGATAAAACAAAAAACTGTCAGGTAAACTACCACTTTCCCTTAACCGACATTCACCAAAAACAATAGGTTTTTAATTCTCAACAAAACAGGGCTGTATGCAAAAACGTATTTGATTCTGTTTGAATTTGCGGCTCTTATCGTTTACCATAGAAAAAAATTACCCTTGATAAAAAACCGTTGCAGGTAAACTACCCCTTTCCCTTAACCGATCTTCACAAAAAACGATAGGTCTTGAGAACTCTACAAGTCAGGGCTGTATGCAAAATATAGGATTTTGTTTGAATTTGCGGCTGTTATCGATTACCATAGAAAATACACTTTTAAAACATAAAACGTTGCAGGTAAACTACCCCTTTCCCTTAACCGATCTTCACCAAAAACGACAGGTCTTGGGTACTCTACAATTCAGGCCTGTATGCAAACAATTATTTGATTCTGTTTGAATTTGTGGCTGTTATCGTTTGCCATAGAAAACACCCTTGATAAAACATAAAACGTTGCTGGTAAACTACCCTATTCTATTAACCGATCTTCACCAAAAACAATAGGTCTTGCGAACTCTACAATTCAGGGCAGTATGCGAAACATTATTTGATTTTGTTTGAATTTACGGCAGTTATCGTTCGTCATAGAAAAAATACCCTTGTTAAAACAAAACGTTGCAGGTAAACTACCCCTTTCCCTTAACCGATCTTCAACAAACACACAGACATGAGTTCTGTATAATTCAAAAAGGTATGCAGAAGAGTAGTTGATTCTGTTTTAATGTACGGCAGTTATCGTTTGTTAAAAAAAACATTACCCTTGATAAAACATAAAATGTTGCTGGTAAACAACCCTATTCCCTTAACCGATCTTCACCAAAACCAACAGGTCTTGAGAACTCTACATTTCAGGGCTGTATGCAAAATATTATATGATTCTGTTTGAATTTGCGGCTGTTATCGTTTGCCATATAAAATACCCTTGATAAAACAAAAAACGTGTCAGGTAAACTACCCCTTTCCCTTAACCGACATTCACCAAAAACAATAGGTTTTTAATACTCAACAAAACAGGGCTGTATGCAAAAACGTATTTGATTCTGTTTGAATTTGCGGCTCTTATCGTTTACCATAGAAAAAAATTACCCTTGATAAAAAAACCGTTGCAGGTAAACTACACCTTTCCCTTAACCGATCTTCACCAAAAACGATAGGTCTTGAGAACTCTACAAGTCAGGGCTGTATGCAAAATACAGGATTTTGTTAGAATTTGCGGCTGTTATCGATTACCATAGAAAATACACTTTTAAAACATAAAACGTTGCAGGTAAACTACCCCTTTCCCTTAACCGATCTTCACCAAAAACAAAAGGTCTTGAGAACTCTACAATTCAGGGCAGTATGCAAAACATTATTTGATTATGTTTGAATCTGCGGCCGTTATCGTTTGCCATAGAAAATACCCTTGTTAAAACATAAAACGTTGCAGGTAATCTACCCCTTTCCCTTAACCGATCTTTACCAAAATCAACAGATCTTGAGAACTCTACAATTCAGGGCAGTATGCAAAACATTATTTGATTCTGTTTGAATTTGCGGCTGTTATCGTTTGCCAAACAAACAAAATTACCCTTGATAAAAAAAAACCTTTGCAGGTAAACTACCCCTTTCCCTTAACCGATCTTCACCAAAAACGACAGGTCTTGGGTACTCTACAATTCAGGCCTGTACGCAAACAATTATTTGATTCTGTTTGAATTTGTGGCTGTTATCGTTTGCCATAGAAAACACCCTTGATAAAACATAAAACGTTGCTGGTAAACTACCCTATTCTATTAACCGATCTTCACCAAAAACAATAGGTCTTGCGAACTCTACAATTCAGGGCAGTATGCGAAACATTATTTGATTTTGTTTGAATTTACGGCAGTTATCGTTCGTCATAGAAAAAATACCCTTGTTAAAACAAAACGTTGCAGGTAAACTACCCCTTTCCCTTAACCGATCTTCAACAAACACACAGACATTGAGTTCTGTATAATTCAAAAAGGTATGCACAAGAGTAGTTGATTCTGTTTTAATGTACGGCAGTTATCGTTTGTCAAAAAAAACATTACCCTTGATAAAACATAAAATGTTGCTGGTAAACAACCCTATTCCCTTAACCGATCTTCACCAAAACCAACAGGTCTTGAGAACTCTACATTTCAGGGCTGTATGCAAAATATTATATGATTCTGTTTGAATTTGCGGCTGTTATCGTTTGCCATATAAAATACCCTTGATAAAACAAAAAACTGTCAGGTAAACTACCACTTTCCCTTAACCGACATTCACCAAAAACAATAGGTTTTTAATACTCAACAAAACAGGGCTGTATGCAAAAACGTATTTGATTCTGTTTGAATTTGCGGCTCTTATCGTTTACCATAGAAAAAAATTACCCTTGATAAAAAACCGTTGCAGGTAAACTACCCCTTTCCCTTTACCGATCTTCACAAAAAACGATAGGTCTTGAGAACTCTACAAGTCAGGGCTGTATGCAAAATATAGGATTTTGTTTGAATTTGCGGCTGTTATCGATTACCATAGAAAATACACTTTTAAAACATAAAACGTTGCAGGTAAACTACCCCTTTCCCTTAACCGATCTTCACCAAAAACGACAGGTCTTGGGTACTCTACAATTCAGGCCTGTATGCAAACAATTATTTGATTCTGTTTGAATTTGTGGCTGTTATCGTTTGCCATAGAAAACACCCTTGATAAAACATAAAACGTTGCTGGTAAACTACCCTATTCTATTAACCGATCTTCACCAAAAACAATAGGTCTTGCGAACTCTACAATTCAGGGCAGTATGCGAAACATTATTTGATTTTGTTTGAATTTACGGCAGTTATCGTTCGTCATAGAAAAAATACCCTTGTTAAAACAAAACGTTGCAGGTAAACTACCCCTTTCCCTTAACCGATCTTCAACAAACACACAGACATGAGTTCTGTATAATTCAAAAAGGTATGCAGAAGAGTAGTTGATTCTGTTTTAATGTACGGCAGTTATCGTTTGTTAAAAAAAACATTACCCTTGATAAAACATAAAATGTTGCTGGTAAACAACCCTATTCCCTTAACCGATCTTCACCAAAACCAACAGGTCTTGAGAACTCTACATTTCAGGGCTGTATGCAAAATATTATATGATTCTGTTTGAATTTGCGGCTGTTATCGTTTGCCATATAAAATACCCTTGATAAAACAAAAAACGTGTCAGGTAAACTACCCCTTTCCCTTAACCGACATTCACCAAAAACAATAGGTTTTTAATACTCAACAAAACAGGGCTGTATGCAAAAACGTATTTGATTCTGTTTGAATTTGCGGCTCTTATCGTTTACCATAGAAAAAAATTACCCTTGATAAAAAAACCGTTGCAGGTAAACTACACCTTTCCCTTAACCGATCTTCACCAAAAACGATAGGTCTTGAGAACTCTACAAGTCAGGGCTGTATGCAAAATATAGGATTTTGTTAGAATTTGCGGCTGTTATCGATTACCATAGAAAATACACTTTTAAAACATAAAACGTTGCAGGTAAACTACCCCTTTCCCTTAACCGATCTTCACCAAAAACAAAAGGTCTTGAGAACTCTACAATTCAGGGCAGTATGCAAAACATTATTTGATTATGTTTGAATCTGCGGCCGTTATCGTTTGCCATAGAAAATACCCTTGTTAAAACATAAAACGTTGCAGGTAATCTACCCCTTTCCCTTAACCGATCTTTACCAAAATCAACAGATCTTGAGAACTCTACAATTCAGGGCAGTATGCAAAACATTATTTGATTCTGTTTGAATTTGCGGCTGTTATCGTTTGCCAAACAAACAAAATTACCCTTGATAAAAAAAAACCTTTGCAGGTAAACTACCCCTTTCCCTCAACCGATCTTCACCAAAAACAGTAGATCGCGAGTACTCTACAAATCAGGGCTGTATGCAAAAAATGATTTGATTCTGTTTGAATTTGCGGCTGTTATCGTTTGCCATAGAAAAAAAAATCTACAGACACAGACACTTTTTGAAAAACGACTTTTTCATGTTTTGAGTGTAGTACAATCAGAATCTGCAATAATCTCGAACACGATCTTTTTAGCCATCACCATACTTCCATTTCCTTAAGGAACATGGAAGTAAAATATCGGTATGGAGAACCATACATGACTCCCATGGTCTAAGATTTATATTTAAAATCATTTTCGAAATGAAATATTTCCATAGAAACTACTTCTTTCTACTTATTGCTTCAGCCTTAACCATAGTACTGTGGTCACTAACGTATACCACCTCACGTTTTCGCACTCGATTTTCACTGATGATGGCAGTCGATAGCACTGCCGAAAAGTCTGGTTTTCAGAAAACATTAGACTAAAGCTAAACAGCCCGGGGACGAATTTTAACAAAGGACTAGTTCTTTGTTGCCGATAACGTAGTACACATATAAAAAATTCTCCCCTCGCCCTTCAACTATAATTTTCATTTATAGAAAATTACCCCCACCCCGTTCATCTAACCTCTTCATTTACAGATATTTCATCTACGTTTCTATAGTGGATTATTATGAGCTTCTTATCAGGATACTTTATTTATCAAAATTAAGTACTTTACTCTTGTTAAAACATAAAACGTAGCAGGTAAAGTACCCCTATCTCTTAACGGACCTTCACCAAAATCAATAGACCTTCAGTCCTCTACAATGCAGGGACGCATGCAAAAAAATATTTGATTCTGTTTGAATGTGCGGCAGTTATCGTTCGTCATGGAAACATTTCTCTTGTTACAACATAAAATGTTGCAAGTAAACTACCCCTTTCCCTTAACCGATCTTCACCAAAATCAGTAGGCCTCGAGTTCTCTACAATTCAGGAAAGTATGCAAAAATTATTTGATTCTCATTGAATTTATGGCAGTTATCTTTCGTCAAAATAAAATTACCCTTCTTAAAATATAAAATATTGCTGGTAAACTACCCCTTTCTTCACCGATCTTCAACAAAATCAACAAACGTTGAGTTCTCTACAATTCACGAAAGTATGCAAAAAATTATTTGATTCTGTTTGAATTTACGGCAGTTATCGTTCGTCATATAAAAAATTACCCTTGTTAAAACATAAAATGTTGTTGGAAAACTACCCCTTTCCCTTAACCGATCTTCAACAAAATCAACAGACCTTGAGTACTCTTTAATTCAAAAAGGTATGCAAAACATTATTTGATTCTGTTTGAATTTGCGGCTGTTATCGTTTGCCATAGAAACAAATTACCCTTGATAAAAAAACGTTGCAGGTAAACTACCCCTTTCCCATAACCGATCTTCACCAAAACCAACAAGTCTTGAGAACTCTACTATTCCGGGCTGTATGCAAAACATTATTTGATTCTGTTTGAATTTGCGGCTGTTATCGTTTGCCATAGAAAAAAATTACCCCTGATAAAAAACGTTGCAGGTAAACTACTCCTTTCCCTTAACCGATCTTCACCAAAAACAATAGGTCTTGAGTACTCTACAGTTCAGGGATGTATGCAAAAAATTATTTGATTCTGTTTGAATTTCCGACTCTTTATCGTTTGCCATAAAAAATACCCTTTAAAACATAAAACGTTGCAGGTAAACTACCCCTTTCTCTTAACCTATCTTCACCAAAAACAAAAGGTCTTGAGAACTCTACAATTCAGGGCAGTATGCAAAACATTATTTGATTATGTTTGAATCTGCGGCCGTTATCGTTTGCCATAGAAAATACCCTTGTTAAAACATAAAACGTTGCAGGTAATCTACCCCTTTCCCTTAACCGATCTTTACCAAAATCAACAGATCTTGAGAACTCTACAATTCAGGGCAGTATGCAAAACATTATTTGATTCTGTTTGAATTTGCGGCTGTTATCGTTTGCCAAACAAACAAAATTACCCTTGATAAAAAAAAACCTTTGCAGGTAAACTACCCCTTTCCCTCAACCGATCTTCACCAAAAACAGTAGGTCGCGAGTACTCTACAAATCAGGGCTGTATGCAAAAAATGATTTGATTCTGTTTGAATTTGCGGCTGTTATCGTTTGCCATAGAAAAAAAATCTACAGACACAGACACTTTTTGAAAAACGACTTTTTCATGTTTTGAGTGTAGTACAATCAGAATCTGCAATAATCTCGAACACGATCTTTTTAGCCATCACCATACTTCCATTTCCTTAAGGAACATGGAAGTAAAATATCGGTATGGAGAACCATACATGACTCCCATGGTCTAAGATTTATATTTAAAATCATTTTCGAAATGAAATATTTCCATAGAAACTACTTCTTTCTACTTATTGCTTCAGCCTTAACCATAGTACTGTGGTCACTAACGTATACCACCTCACGTTTTCGCACTCGATTTTCACTGATGATGGCAGTCGATAGCACTGCCGAAAAGTCTGGTTTTCAGAAAACATTAGACTAAAGCTAAACAGCCCGGGGACGAATTTTAACAAAGGACTAGTTCTTTGTTGCCGATAACGTAGTACATATATAAAAAATTCTCCCCTCGCCCTTCAACTATAATTTTCATTTATAGAAAATTACCCCCACCCCGTTCATCTAACCTCTTCATTTACAGATATTTCATCTACGTTTCTATAGTGGATTATTATGAGCTTCTTATCAGGATACTTTATTTATCAAAATTAAGTACTTTACTCTTGTTAAAACATAAAACGTAGCAGGTAAAGTACCCCTATCTCTTAACGGACCTTCACCAAAATCAATAGACCTTCAGTCCTCTACAATGCAGGGACGCATGCAAAAAAATATTTGATTCTGTTTGAATGTGCGGCAGTTATCGTTCGTCATGGAAACATTTCTCTTGTTACAACATAAAATGTTGCAAGTAAACTACCCCTTTCCCTTAACCGATCTTCACCAAAATCAGTAGGCCTCGAGTTCTCTACAATTCAGGAAAGTATGCAAAAATTATTTGATTCTCATTGAATTTATGGCAGTTATCTTTCGTCAAAATAAAATTACCCTTCTTAAAATATAAAATATTGCTGGTAAACTACCCCTTTCTTCACCGATCTTCAACAAAATCAACAAACGTTGAGTTCTCTACAATTCACGAAAGTATGCAAAAAATTATTTGATTCTGTTTGAATTTACGGCAGTTATCGTTCGTCATATAAAAAATTACCCTTGTTAAAACATAAAATGTTGTTGGAAAACTACCCCTTTCCCTTAACCGATCTTCAACAAAATCAACAGACCTTGAGTACTCTTTAATTCAAAAAGGTATGCAAAACATTATTTGATTCTGTTTGAATTTGCGGCTGTTATCGTTTGCCATAGAAACAAATTACCCTTGATAAAAAAACGTTGCAGGTAAACTACCCCTTTCCCATAACCGATCTTCACCAAAACCAACAAGTCTTGAGAACTCTACTATTCCGGGCTGTATGCAAAACATTATTTGATTCTGTTTGAATTTGCGGCTGTTATCGTTTGCCATAGAAAAAAATTACCCCTGATAAAAAACGTTGCAGGTAAACTACTCCTTTCCCTTAACCGATCTTCACCAAAAACAATAGGTCTTGAGTACTCTACAGTTCAGGGATGTATGCAAAAAATTATTTGATTCTGTTTGAATTTCCGACTCTTTATCGTTTGCCATAAAAAATACCCTTTAAAACATAAAACGTTGCAGGTAAACTACCCCTTTCTCTTAACCTATCTTCACCAAAATCAATAAGTCTTGAGAACTCCACAATTTAGGGCTGTATGAAAATAATCATTTGATTCTGTTAGAATTTGCGGCTGTTATCGTTTGCCATATAAAATACCCTTGTTAAAACATAAAACGTTGCAGGTAAACTACCCCCTCTCCCTTAACCGATCTTCACATAAAAAAAAAATAGGTCTTGAGAACTGTACAACTCAGGGCTGTATGCAAAAGAGTAGTTGATTCTGTTTGAATTTGCGGCTGTTATCGTTTGCCATAGAAAACAATTATCCTTGATTAAAAAAAAACCGTTGCAGGTAAACTACCCCTTTCCCTCAACCGATCTTCACCAAAAACAGTAGGTCGCGAGTACTCTACAAATCAGGGCTGTATGCAAAAAATGATTTGATTCTGTTTGAATTTGCGGCTGTTATCGTTTGCCATAGAAAAAAAATCTACAGACACAGACACTTTTTGAAAAACGACTTTTTCATGTTTTGAGTGTAGTACAATCAGAATCTGCAATAATCTCGAACACGATCTTTTTAGCCATCACCATACTTCCATTTCCTTAAGGAACATGGAAGTAAAATATCGGTATGGAGAACCATACATGACTCCCATGGTCTAAGATTTATATTTAAAATCATTTTCGAAATGAAATATTTCCATAGAAACTACTTCTTTCTACTTATTGCTTCAGCCTTAACCATAGTACTGTGGTCACTAACGTATACCACCTCACGTTTTCGCACTCGATTTTCACTGATGATGGCAGTCGATAGCACTGCCGAAAAGTCTGGTTTTCAGAAAACATTAGACTAAAGCTAAACAGCCCGGGGACGAATTTTAACAAAGGACTAGTTCTTTGTTGCCGATAACGTAGTACATATATAAAAAATTCTCCCCTCGCCCTTCAACTATAATTTTCATTTATAGAAAATTACCCCCACCCCGTTCATCTAACCTCTTCATTTACAGATATTTCATCTACGTTTCTATAGTGGATTATTATGAGCTTCTTATCAGGATACTTTATTTATCAAAATTAAGTACTTTACTCTTGTTAAAACATAAAACGTAGCAGGTAAAGTACCCCTATCTCTTAACGGACCTTCACCAAAATCAATAGACCTTCAGTCCTCTACAATGCAGGGACGCATGCAAAAAAATATTTGATTCTGTTTGAATGTGCGGCAGTTATCGTTCGTCATGGAAACATTTCTCTTGTTACAACATAAAATGTTGCAAGTAAACTACCCCTTTCCCTTAACCGATCTTCACCAAAATCAGTAGGCCTCGAGTTCTCTACAATTCAGGAAAGTATGCAAAAATTATTTGATTCTCATTGAATTTATGGCAGTTATCTTTCGTCAAAATAAAATTACCCTTCTTAAAATATAAAATATTGCTGGTAAACTACCCCTTTCTTCACCGATCTTCAACAAAATCAACAAACGTTGAGTTCTCTACAATTCACGAAAGTATGCAAAAAATTATTTGATTCTGTTTGAATTTACGGCAGTTATCGTTCGTCATATAAAAAATTACCCTTGTTAAAACATAAAATGTTGTTGGAAAACTACCCCTTTCCCTTAACCGATCTTCAACAAAATCAACAGACCTTGAGTACTCTTTAATTCAAAAAGGTATGCAAAACATTATTTGATTCTGTTTGAATTTGCGGCTGTTATCGTTTGCCATAGAAACAAATTACCCTTGATAAAAAAACGTTGCAGGTAAACTACCCCTTTCCCATAACCGATCTTCACCAAAACCAACAAGTCTTGAGAACTCTACTATTCCGGGCTGTATGCAAAACATTATTTGATTCTGTTTGAATTTGCGGCTGTTATCGTTTGCCATAGAAAAAAATTACCCCTGATAAAAAACGTTGCAGGTAAACTACTCCTTTCCCTTAACCGATCTTCACCAAAAACAATAGGTCTTGAGTACTCTACAGTTCAGGGCTGTATGCAAAAAATTATTTGATTCTGTTTGAATTTCCGACTCTTTATCGTTTGCCATAAAAAATACCCTTTAAAACATAAAACGTTGCAGGTAAACTACCCCTTTCTCTTAACCTATCTTCACCAAAATCAATAAGTCTTGAGAACTCCACAATTTAGGGCTGTATGAAAATAATCATTTGATTCTGTTAGAATTTGCGGCTGTTATCGTTTGCCATATAAAATACCCTTGTTAAAACATAAAACGTTGCAGGTAAACTACCCCCTCTCCCTTAACCGATCTTCACATAAAAAAAAAATAGGTCTTGAGAACTGTACAACTCAGGGCTGTATGCAAAAGAGTAGTTGATTCTGTTTGAATTTGCGGCTGTTATCGTTTGCCATAGAAAACAATTATCCTTGATTAAAAAAAAACCGTTGCAGGTAAACTACCCCTTTCCCTCAACCGATCTTCACCAAAAACAGTAGGTCGCGAGTACTCTACAAATCAGGGCTGTATGCAAAAAATGATTTGATTCTGTTTGAATTTGCGGCTGTTATCGTTTGCCATAGAAAAAAAATCTACAGACACAGACACTTTTTGAAAAACGACTTTTTCATGTTTTGAGTGTAGTACAATCAGAATCTGCAATAATCTCGAACACGATCTTTTTAGCCATCACCATACTTCCATTTCCTTAAGGAACATGGAAGTAAAATATCGGTATGGAGAACCATACATGACTCCCATGGTCTAAGATTTATATTTAAAATCATTTTCGAAATGAAATATTTCCATAGAAACTACTTCTTTCTACTTATTGCTTCAGCCTTAACCATAGTACTGTGGTCACTAACGTATACCACCTCACGTTTTCGCACTCGATTTTCACTGATGATGGCAGTCGATAGCACTGCCGAAAAGTCTGGTTTTCAGAAAACATTAGACTAAAGCTAAACAGCCCGGGGACGAATTTTAACAAAGGACTAGTTCTTTGTTGCCGATAACGTAGTACACATATAAAAAATTCTCCCCTCGCCCTTCAACTATAATTTTCATTTATAGAAAATTACCCCCACCCCGTTCATCTAACCTCTTCATTTACAGATATTTCATCTACGTTTCTATAGTGGATTATTATGAGCTTCTTATCAGGATACTTTATTTATCAAAATTAAGTACTTTACTCTTGTTAAAACATAAAACGTAGCAGGTAAAGTACCCCTATCTCTTAACGGACCTTCACCAAAATCAATAGACCTTCAGTCCTCTACAATGCAGGGACGCATGCAAAAAAATATTTGATTCTGTTTGAATGTGCGGCAGTTATCGTTCGTCATGGAAACATTTCTCTTGTTACAACATAAAATGTTGCAAGTAAACTACCCCTTTCCCTTAACCGATCTTCACCAAAATCAGTAGGCCTCGAGTTCTCTACAATTCAGGAAAGTATGCAAAAATTATTTGATTCTCATTGAATTTATGGCAGTTATCTTTCGTCAAAATAAAATTACCCTTCTTAAAATATAAAATATTGCTGGTAAACTACCCCTTTCTTCACCGATCTTCAACAAAATCAACAAACGTTGAGTTCTCTACAATTCACGAAAGTATGCAAAAAATTATTTGATTCTGTTTGAATTTACGGCAGTTATCGTTCGTCATATAAAAAATTACCCTTGTTAAAACATAAAATGTTGTTGGAAAACTACCCCTTTCCCTTAACCGATCTTCAACAAAATCAACAGACCTTGAGTACTCTTTAATTCAAAAAGGTATGCAAAACATTATTTGATTCTGTTTGAATTTGCGGCTGTTATCGTTTGCCATAGAAACAAATTACCCTTGATAAAAAAACGTTGCAGGTAAACTACCCCTTTCCCATAACCGATCTTCACCAAAACCAACAAGTCTTGAGAACTCTACTATTCCGGGCTGTATGCAAAACATTATTTGATTCTGTTTGAATTTGCGGCTGTTATCGTTTGCCATAGAAAAAAATTACCCCTGATAAAAAACGTTGCAGGTAAACTACTCCTTTCCCTTAACCGATCTTCACCAAAAACAATAGGTCTTGAGTACTCTACAGTTCAGGGCTGTATGCAAAAAATTATTTGATTCTGTTTGAATTTCCGACTCTTTATCGTTTGCCATAAAAAATACCCTTTAAAACATAAAACGTTGCAGGTAAACTACCCCTTTCTCTTAACCTATCTTCACCAAAATCAATAAGTCTTGAGAACTCCACAATTTAGGGCTGTATGAAAATAATCATTTGATTCTGTTAGAATTTGCGGCTGTTATCGTTTGCCATATAAAATACCCTTGTTAAAACATAAAACGTTGCAGGTAAACTACCCCCTCTCCCTTAACCGATCTTCACATAAAAAAAAAATAGGTCTTGAGAACTGTACAACTCAGGGCTGTATGCAAAAGAGTAGTTGATTCTGTTTGAATTTGCGGCTGTTATCGTTTGCCATAGAAAACAATTATCCTTGATTAAAAAAAAACCGTTGCAGGTAAACTACCCCTTTCCCTCAACCGATCTTCACCAAAAACAGTAGGTCGCGAGTACTCTACAAATCAGGGCTGTATGCAAAAAATGATTTGATTCTGTTTGAATTTGCGGCTGTTATCGTTTGCCATAGAAAAAAAATCTACAGACACAGACACTTTTTGAAAAACGACTTTTTCATGTTTTGAGTGTAGTACAATCAGAATCTGCAATAATCTCGAACACGATCTTTTTAGCCATCACCATACTTCCATTTCCTTAAGGAACATGGAAGTAAAATATCGGTATGGAGAACCATACATGACTCCCATGGTCTAAGATTTATATTTAAAATCATTTTCGAAATGAAATATTTCCATAGAAACTACTTCTTTCTACTTATTGCTTCAGCCTTAACCATAGTACTGTGGTCACTAACGTATACCACCTCACGTTTTCGCACTCGATTTTCACTGATGATGGCAGTCGATAGCACTGCCGAAAAGTCTGGTTTTCAGAAAACATTAGACTAAAGCTAAACAGCCCGGGGACGAATTTTAACAAAGGACTAGTTCTTTGTTGCCGATAACGTAGTACACATATAAAAAATTCTCCCCTCGCCCTTCAACTATAATTTTCATTTATAGAAAATTACCCCCACCCCGTTCATCTAACCTCTTCATTTACAGATATTTCATCTACGTTTCTATAGTGGATTATTATGAGCTTCTTATCAGGATACTTTATTTATCAAAATTAAGTACTTTACTCTTGTTAAAACATAAAACGTAGCAGGTAAAGTACCCCTATCTCTTAACGGACCTTCACCAAAATCAATAGACCTTCAGTCCTCTACAATGCAGGGACGCATGCAAAAAAATATTTGATTCTGTTTGAATGTGCGGCAGTTATCGTTCGTCATGGAAACATTTCTCTTGTTACAACATAAAATGTTGCAAGTAAACTACCCCTTTCCCTTAACCGATCTTCACCAAAATCAGTAGGCCTCGAGTTCTCTACAATTCAGGAAAGTATGCAAAAATTATTTGATTCTCATTGAATTTATGGCAGTTATCTTTCGTCAAAATAAAATTACCCTTCTTAAAATATAAAATATTGCTGGTAAACTACCCCTTTCTTCACCGATCTTCAACAAAATCAACAAACGTTGAGTTCTCTACAATTCACGAAAGTATGCAAAAAATTATTTGATTCTGTTTGAATTTACGGCAGTTATCGTTCGTCATATAAAAAATTACCCTTGTTAAAACATAAAATGTTGTTGGAAAACTACCCCTTTCCCTTAACCGATCTTCAACAAAATCAACAGACCTTGAGTACTCTTTAATTCAAAAAGGTATGCAAAACATTATTTGATTCTGTTTGAATTTGCGGCTGTTATCGTTTGCCATAGAAACAAATTACCCTTGATAAAAAAACGTTGCAGGTAAACTACCCCTTTCCCATAACCGATCTTCACCAAAACCAACAAGTCTTGAGAACTCTACTATTCCGGGCTGTATGCAAAACATTATTTGATTCTGTTTGAATTTGCGGCTGTTATCGTTTGCCATAGAAAAAAATTACCCCTGATAAAAAACGTTGCAGGTAAACTACTCCTTTCCCTTAACCGATCTTCACCAAAAACAATAGGTCTTGAGTACTCTACAGTTCAGGGCTGTATGCAAAAAATTATTTGATTCTGTTTGAATTTCCGACTCTTTATCGTTTGCCATAAAAAATACCCTTTAAAACATAAAACGTTGCAGGTAAACTACCCCTTTCTCTTAACCTATCTTCACCAAAATCAATAAGTCTTGAGAACTCCACAATTTAGGGCTGTATGAAAATAATCATTTGATTCTGTTAGAATTTGCGGCTGTTATCGTTTGCCATATAAAATACCCTTGTTAAAACATAAAACGTTGCAGGTAAACTACCCCCTCTCCCTTAACCGATCTTCACATAAAAAAAAATAGGTCTTGAGAACTGTACAACTCAGGGCTGTATGCAAAAGAGTAGTTGATTCTGTTTGAATTTGCGGCTGTTATCGTTTGCCATAGAAAACAATTATCCTTGATTAAAAAAAAACCGTTGCAGGTAAACTACCCCTTTCCCTCAACCGATCTTCACCAAAAACAGTAGGTCGCGAGTACTCTACAAATCAGGGCTGTATGCAAAAAATGATTTGATTCTGTTTGAATTTGCGGCTGTTATCGTTTGCCATAGAAAAAAAATCTACAGACACAGACACTTTTTGAAAAACGACTTTTTCATGTTTTGAGTGTAGTACAATCAGAATCTGCAATAATCTCGAACACGATCTTTTTAGCCATCACCATACTTCCATTTCCTTAAGGAACATGGAAGTAAAATATCGGTATGGAGAACCATACATGACTCCCATGGTCTAAGATTTATATTTAAAATCATTTTCGAAATGAAATATTTCCATAGAAACTACTTCTTTCTACTTATTGCTTCAGCCTTAACCATAGTACTGTGGTCACTAACGTATACCACCTCACGTTTTCGCACTCGATTTTCACTGATGATGGCAGTCGATAGCACTGCCGAAAAGTCTGGTTTTCAGAAAACATTAGACTAAAGCTAAACAGCCCGGGGACGAATTTTAACAAAGGACTAGTTCTTTGTTGCCGATAACGTAGTACACATATAAAAAATTCTCCCCTCGCCCTTCAACTATAATTTTCATTTATAGAAAATTACCCCCACCCCGTTCATCTAACCTCTTCATTTACAGATATTTCATCTACGTTTCTATAGTGGATTATTATGAGCTTCTTATCAGGATACTTTATTTATCAAAATTAAGTACTTTACTCTTGTTAAAACATAAAACGTAGCAGGTAAAGTACCCCTATCTCTTAACGGACCTTCACCAAAATCAATAGACCTTCAGTCCTCTACAATGCAGGGACGCATGCAAAAAAATATTTGATTCTGTTTGAATGTGCGGCAGTTATCGTTCGTCATGGAAACATTTCTCTTGTTACAACATAAAATGTTGCAAGTAAACTACCCCTTTCCCTTAACCGATCTTCACCAAAATCAGTAGGCCTCGAGTTCTCTACAATTCAGGAAAGTATGCAAAAATTATTTGATTCTCATTGAATTTATGGCAGTTATCTTTCGTCAAAATAAAATTACCCTTCTTAAAATATAAAATATTGCTGGTAAACTACCCCTTTCTTCACCGATCTTCAACAAAATCAACAAACGTTGAGTTCTCTACAATTCACGAAAGTATGCAAAAAATTATTTGATTCTGTTTGAATTTACGGCAGTTATCGTTCGTCATATAAAAAATTACCCTTGTTAAAACATAAAATGTTGTTGGAAAACTACCCCTTTCCCTTAACCGATCTTCAACAAAATCAACAGACCTTGAGTACTCTTTAATTCAAAAAGGTATGCAAAACATTATTTGATTCTGTTTGAATTTGCGGCTGTTATCGTTTGCCATAGAAACAAATTACCCTTGATAAAAAAACGTTGCAGGTAAACTACCCCTTTCCCATAACCGATCTTCACCAAAACCAACAAGTCTTGAGAACTCTACTATTCCGGGCTGTATGCAAAACATTATTTGATTCTGTTTGAATTTGCGGCTGTTATCGTTTGCCATAGAAAAAAATTACCCCTGATAAAAAACGTTGCAGGTAAACTACTCCTTTCCCTTAACCGATCTTCACCAAAAACAATAGGTCTTGAGTACTCTACAGTTCAGGGCTGTATGCAAAAAATTATTTGATTCTGTTTGAATTTCCGACTCTTTATCGTTTGCCATAAAAAATACCCTTTAAAACATAAAACGTTGCAGGTAAACTACCCCTTTCTCTTAACCTATCTTCACCAAAATCAATAAGTCTTGAGAACTCCACAATTTAGGGCTGTATGAAAATAATCATTTGATTCTGTTAGAATTTGCGGCTGTTATCGTTTGCCATATAAAATACCCTTGTTAAAACATAAAACGTTGCAGGTAAACTACCCCCTCTCCCTTAACCGATCTTCACATAAAAAAAAAATAGGTCTTGAGAACTGTACAACTCAGGGCTGTATGCAAAAGAGTAGTTGATTCTGTTTGAATTTGCGGCTGTTATCGTTTGCCATAGAAAACAATTATCCTTGATTAAAAAAAAACCGTTGCAGGTAAACTACCCCTTTCCCTCAACCGATCTTCACCAAAAACAGTAGGTCGCGAGTACTCTACAAATCAGGGCTGTATGCAAAAAATGATTTGATTCTGTTTGAATTTGCGGCTGTTATCGTTTGCCATAGAAAAAAAAATCTACAGACACAGACACTTTTTGAAAAACGACTTTTTCATGTTTTGAGTGTAGTACAATCAGAATCTGCAATAATCTCGAACACGATCTTTTTAGCCATCACCATACTTCCATTTCCTTAAGGAACATGTAAGTAAAATATCGGTATGGAGAACCATACATGACTCCCATGGTCTAAGATTTATATTTAAAATCATTTTCGAAATGAAATATTTCCATAGAAACTACTTCTTTCTACTTATTGCTTCAGCCTTAACCATAGTACTGTGGTCACTAACGTATACCACCTCACGTTTTCGCACTCGATTTTCACTGATGATGGCAGTCGATAGCACTGCCGAAAAGTCTGGTTTTCAGAAAACATTAGACTAAAGCTAAAAAGCCCGGGGACGAATTTTAACAAAGGACTAGTTCTTTGTTGCCGATAACGTAGTACACATATAAAAAATTCTCCCCTCGCCCTTCAACTATAATTTTCATTTATAGAAAATTACCCCCACCCCGTTCATCTAACCTCTTCATTTACAGATATTTCATCTACGTTTCTATAGTGGATTATTATGAGCTTCTTATCAGGATACTTTATTTATCAAAATTAAGTACTTTACTCTTGTTAAAACATAAAACGTAGCAGGTAAAGTACCCCTATCTCTTAACGGACCTTCACCAAAATCAATAGACCTTCAGTCCTCTACAATGCAGGGACGCATGCAAAAAAATATTTGATTCTGTTTGAATGTGCGGCAGTTATCGTTCGTCATGGAAACATTTCTCTTGTTACAACATAAAATGTTGCAAGTAAACTACCCCTTTCCCTTAACCGATCTTCACCAAAATCAGTAGGCCTCGAGTTCTCTACAATTCAGGAAAGTATGCAAAAATTATTTGATTCTCATTGAATTTATGGCAGTTATCTTTCGTCAAAATAAAATTACCCTTCTTAAAATATAAAATATTGCTGGTAAACTACCCCTTTCTTCACCGATCTTCAACAAAATCAACAAACGTTGAGTTCTCTACAATTCACGAAAGTATGCAAAAAATTATTTGATTCTGTTTGAATTTACGGCAGTTATCGTTCGTCCTATAAAAAATTACCCTTGTTAAAACATAAAATGTTGTTGGAAAACTACCCCTTTCCCTTAACCGATCTTCAACAAAATCAACAGACCTTGAGTACTCTTTAATTCAAAAAGGTATGCAAAACATTATTTGATTCTGTTTGAATTTGCGGCTGTTATCGTTTGCCATAGAAACAAATTACCCTTGATAAAAAAACGTTGCAGGTAAACTACCCCTTTCCCATAACCGATCTTCACCAAAACCAACAAGTCTTGAGAACTCTACTATTCCGGGCTGTATGCAAAACATTATTTGATTCTGTTTGAATTTGCGGCTGTTATCGTTTGCCATAGAAAAAAATTACCCCTGATAAAAAACGTTGCAGGTAAACTACTCCTTTCCCTTAACCGATCTTCACCAAAAACAATAGGTCTTAGTACTCTACAGTTCAGGGATGTATGCAAAAAATTATTTGATTCTGTTTGAATTTCCGACTCTTTATCGTTTGCCATAAAAAATACCCTTTAAAACATAAAACGTTGCAGGTAAACTACCCCTTTCTCTTAACCTATCTTCACCAAAATCAATAAGTCTTGAGAACTCCACAATTTAGGGCTGTATGAAAATAATCATTTGATTCTGTTAGAATTTGCGGCTGTTATCGTTTGCCATATAAAATACCCTTGTTAAAACATAAAACGTTGCAGGTAAACTACCCCCTCTCCCTTAACCGATCTTCACATAAAAAAAAAATAGGTCTTGAGAACTGTACAACTCAGGGCTGTATGCAAAAGAGTAGTTGATTCTGTTTGAATTTGCGGCTGTTATCGTTTGCCATAGAAAACAATTATCCTTGATTAAAAAAAAACCGTTGCAGGTAAACTACCCCTTTCCCTCAACCGATCTTCACCAAAAACAGTAGGTCGCGAGTACTCTACAAATCAGGGCTGTATGCAAAAAATGATTTGATTCTGTTTGAATTTGCGGCTGTTATCGTTTGCCATAGAAAAAAAATCTACAGACACAGACACTTTTTGAAAAACGACTTTTTCATGTTTTGAGTGTAGTACAATCAGAATCTGCAATAATCTCGAACACGATCTTTTTAGCCATCACCATACTTCCATTTCCTTAAGGAACATGGAAGTAAAATATCGGTATGGAGAACCATACATGACTCCCATGGTCTAAGATTTATATTTAAATTCATTTTCGAAATGAAATATTTCCATAGAAACTACTTCTTTCTACTTATTGCTTCAGCCTTAACCATAGTACTGTGGTCACTAACGTATACCACCTCACGTTTTCGCACTCGATTTTCACTGATGATGGCAGTCGATAGCACTGCCGAAAAGTCTGGTTTTCAGAAAACATTAGACTAAAGCTAAACAGCCCGGGGACGAATTTTAACAAAGGACTAGTTCTTTGTTGCCGATAACGTAGTACACATATAAAAAATTCTCCCCTCGCCCTTCAACTATAATTTTCATTTATAGAAAATTACCCCCACCCCGTTCATCTAACCTCTTCATTTACAGATATTTCATCTACGTTTCTATAGTGGATTATTATGAGCTTCTTATCAGGATACTTTATTTATCAAAATTAAGTACTTTACTCTTGTTAAAACATAAAACGTAGCAGGTAAAGTACCCCTATCTCTTAACGGACCTTCACCAAAATCAATAGACCTTCAGTCCTCTACAATGCAGGGACGCATGCAAAAAAATATTTGATTCTGTTTGAATGTGCGGCAGTTATCGTTCGTCATGGAAACATTTCTCTTGTTACAACATAAAATGTTGCAAGTAAACTACCCCTTTCCCTTAACCGATCTTCACCAAAATCAGTAGGCCTCGAGTTCTCTACAATTCAGGAAAGTATGCAAAAATTATTTGATTCTCATTGAATTTATGGCAGTTATCTTTCGTCAAAATAAAATTACCCTTCTTAAAATATAAAATATTGCTGGTAAACTACCCCTTTCTTCACCGATCTTCAACAAAATCAACAAACGTTGAGTTCTCTACAATTCACGAAAGTATGCAAAAAATTATTTGATTCTGTTTGAATTTACGGCAGTTATCGTTCGTCATATAAAAAATTACCCTTGTTAAAACATAAAATGTTGTTGGAAAACTACCCCTTTCCCTTAACCGATCTTCAACAAAATCAACAGACCTTGAGTACTCTTTAATTCAAAAAGGTATGCAAAACATTATTTGATTCTGTTTGAATTTGCGGCTGTTATCGTTTGCCATAGAAACAAATTACCCTTGATAAAAAAACGTTGCAGGTAAACTACCCCTTTCCCATAACCGATCTTCACCAAAACCAACAAGTCTTGAGAACTCTACTATTCCGGGCTGTATGCAAAACATTATTTGATTCTGTTTGAATTTGCGGCTGTTATCGTTTGCCATAGAAAAAAATTACCCCTGATAAAAAACGTTGCAGGTAAACTACTCCTTTCCCTTAACAGATCTTCACCAAAAACAATAGGTCTTGAGTACTCTACAGTTCAGGGCTGTATGCAAAAAATTATTTGATTCTGTTTGAATTTCCGACTCTTTATCGTTTGCCATAAAAAATACCCTTTAAAACATAAAACGTTGCAGGTAAACTACCCCTTTCTCTTAACCTATCTTCACCAAAATCAATAAGTCTTGAGAACTCCACAATTTAGGGCTGTATGAAAATAATCATTTGATTCTGTTAGAATTTGCGGCTGTTATCGTTTGCCATATAAAATACCCTTGTTAAAACATAAAACGTTGCAGGTAAACTACCCCCTCTCCCTTAACCGATCTTCACATAAAAAAAAAATAGGTCTTGAGAACTGTACAACTCAGGGCTGTATGCAAAAGAGTAGTTGATTCTGTTTGAATTTGCGGCTGTTATCGTTTGCCATAGAAAACAATTATCCTTGATTAAAAAAAAACCGTTGCAGGTAAACTACCCCTTTCCCTCAACCGATCTTCACCAAAAACAGTAGGTCGTGAGTACTCTACAAATCAGGGCTGTATGCAAAAAATGATTTGATTCTGTTTGAATTTGCGGCTGTTATCGTTTGCCATAGAAAAAAAATCTACAGACACAGACACTTTTTGAAAAACGACTTTTTCATGTTTTGAGTGTAGTACAATCAGAATCTGCAATAATCTCGAACACGATCTTTTTAGCCATCACCATACTTCCATTTCCTTAAGGAACATGGAAGTAAAATATCGGTATGGAGAACCATACATGACTCCCATGGTCTAAGATTTATATTTAAAATCATTTTCGAAATGAAATATTTCCATAGAAACTACTTCTTTCTACTTATTGCTTCAGCCTTAACCATAGTACTGTGGTCACTAACGTATACCACCTCACGTTTTCGCACTCGATTTTCACTGATGATGGCAGTCGATAGCACTGCCGAAAAGTCTGGTTTTCAGAAAACATTAGACTAAAGCTAAACAGCCCGGGGACGAATTTTAACAAAGGACTAGTTCTTTGTTGCCGATAACGTAGTACACATATAAAAAATTCTCCCCTCGCCCTTCAACTATAATTTTCATTTATAGAAAATTACCCCCACCCCGTTCATCTAACCTCTTCATTTACAGATATTTCATCTACGTTTCTATAGTGGATTATTATGAGCTTCTTATCAGGATACTTTATTTATCAAAATTAAGTACTTTACTCTTGTTAAAACATAAAACGTAGCAGGTAAAGTACCCCTATCTCTTAACGGACCTTCACCAAAATCAATAGACCTTCAGTCCTCTACAATGCAGGGACGCATGCAAAAAAATATTTGATTCTGTTTGAATGTGCGGCAGTTATCGTTCGTCATGGAAACATTTCTCTTGTTACAACATAAAATGTTGCAAGTAAACTACCCCTTTCCCTTAACCGATCTTCACCAAAATCAGTAGGCCTCGAGTTCTCTACAATTCAGGAAAGTATGCAAAAATTATTTGATTCTCATTGAATTTATGGCAGTTATCTTTCGTCAAAATAAAATTACCCTTCTTAAAATATAAAATATTGCTGGTAAACTACCCCTTTCTTCACCGATCTTCAACAAAATCAACAAACGTTGAGTTCTCTACAATTCACGAAAGTATGCAAAAAATTATTTGATTCTGTTTGAATTTACGGCAGTTATCGTTCGTCATATAAAAAATTACCCTTGTTAAAACATAAAATGTTGTTGGAAAACTACCCCTTTCCCTTAACCGATCTTCAACAAAATCAACAGACCTTGAGTACTCTTTAATTCAAAAAGGTATGCAAAACATTATTTGATTCTGTTTGAATTTGCGGCTGTTATCGTTTGCCATAGAAACAAATTACCCTTGATAAAAAAACGTTGCAGGTAAACTACCCCTTTCCCATAACCGATCTTCACCAAAACCAACAAGTCTTGAGAACTCTACTATTCCGGGCTGTATGCAAAACATTATTTGATTCTGTTTGAATTTGCGGCTGTTATCGTTTGCCATAGAAAAAAATTACCCCTGATAAAAAACGTTGCAGGTAAACTACTCCTTTCCCTTAACCGATCTTCACCAAAAACAATAGGTCTTGAGTACTCTACAGTTCAGGGCTGTATGCAAAAAATTATTTGATTCTGTTTGAATTTCCGACTCTTTATCGTTTGCCATAAAAAATACCCTTTAAAACATAAAACGTTGCAGGTAAACTACCCCTTTCTCTTAACCTATCTTCACCAAAATCAATAAGTCTTGAGAACTCCACAATTTAGGGCTGTATGAAAATAATCATTTGATTCTGTTAGAATTTGCGGCTGTTATCGTTTGCCATATAAAATACCCTTGTTAAAACATAAAACGTTGCAGGTAAACTACCCCCTCTCCCTTAACCGATCTTCACATAAAAAAAAAATAGGTCTTGAGAACTGTACAACTCAGGGCTGTATGCAAAAGAGTAGTTGATTCTGTTTGAATTTGCGGCTGTTATCGTTTGCCATAGAAAACAATTATCCTTGATTAAAAAAAAACCGTTGCAGGTAAACTACCCCTTTCCCTCAACCGATCTTCACCAAAAACAGTAGGTCGCGAGTACTCTACAAATCAGGGCTGTATGCAAAAAATGATTTGATTCTGTTTGAATTTGCGGCTGTTATCGTTTGCCATAGAAAAAAAATCTACAGACACAGACACTTTTTGAAAAACGACTTTTTCATGTTTTGAGTGTAGTACAATCAGAATCTGCAATAATCTCGAACACGATCTTTTTAGCCATCACCATACTTCCATTTCCTTAAGGAACATGGAAGTAAAATATCGGTATGGAGAACCATACATGACTCCCATGGTCTAAGATTTATATTTAAATTCATTTTCGAAATGAAATATTTCCATAGAAACTACTTCTTTCTACTTATTGCTTCAGCCTTAACCATAGTACTGTGGTCACTAACGTATACCACCTCACGTTTTCGCACTCGATTTTCACTGATGATGGCAGTCGATAGCACTGCCGAAAAGTCTGGTTTTCAGAAAACATTAGACTAAAGCTAAACAGCCCGGGGACGAATTTTAACAAAGGACTAGTTCTTTGTTGCCGATAACGTAGTACACATATAAAAAATTCTCCCCTCGCCCTTCAACTATAATTTTCATTTATAGAAAATTACCCCCACCCCGTTCATCTAACCTCTTCATTTACAGATATTTCATCTACGTTTCTATAGTGGATTATTATGAGCTTCTTATCAGGATACTTTATTTATCAAAATTAAGTACTTTACTCTTGTTAAAACATAAAACGTAGCAGGTAAAGTACCCCTATCTCTTAACGGACCTTCACCAAAATCAATAGACCTTCAGTCCTCTACAATGCAGGGACGCATGCAAAAAAATATTTGATTCTGTTTGAATGTGCGGCAGTTATCGTTCGTCATGGAAACATTTCTCTTGTTACAACATAAAATGTTGCAAGTAAACTACCCCTTTCCCTTAACCGATCTTCACCAAAATCAGTAGGCCTCGAGTTCTCTACAATTCAGGAAAGTATGCAAAAATTATTTGATTCTCATTGAATTTATGGCAGTTATCTTTCGTCAAAATAAAATTACCCTTCTTAAAATATAAAATATTGCTGGTAAACTACCCCTTTCTTCACCGATCTTCAACAAAATCAACAAACGTTGAGTTCTCTACAATTCACGAAAGTATGCAAAAAATTATTTGATTCTGTTTGAATTTACGGCAGTTATCGTTCGTCATATAAAAAATTACCCTTGTTAAAACATAAAATGTTGTTGGAAAACTACCCCTTTCCCTTAACCGATCTTCAACAAAATCAACAGACCTTGAGTACTCTTTAATTCAAAAAGGTATGCAAAACATTATTTGATTCTGTTTGAATTTGCGGCTGTTATCGTTTGCCATAGAAACAAATTACCCTTGATAAAAAAACGTTGCAGGTAAACTACCCCTTTCCCATAACCGATCTTCACCAAAACCAACAAGTCTTGAGAACTCTACTATTCCGGGCTGTATGCAAAACATTATTTGATTCTGTTTGAATTTGCGGCTGTTATCGTTTGCCATAGAAAAAAATTACCCCTGATAAAAAACGTTGCAGGTAAACTACTCCTTTCCCTTAACCGATCTTCACCAAAAACAATAGGTCTTGAGTACTCTACAGTTCAGGGCTGTATGCAAAAAATTATTTGATTCTGTTTGAATTTCCGACTCTTTATCGTTTGCCATAAAAAATACCCTTTAAAACATAAAACGTTGCAGGTAAACTACCCCTTTCTCTTAACCTATCTTCACCAAAATCAATAAGTCTTGAGAACTCCACAATTTAGGGCTGTATGAAAATAATCATTTGATTCTGTTAGAATTTGCGGCTGTTATCGTTTGCCATATAAAATACCCTTGTTAAAACATAAAACGTTGCAGGTAAACTACCCCCTCTCCCTTAACCGATCTTCACATAAAAAAAAATAGGTCTTGAGAACTGTACAACTCAGGGCTGTATGCAAAAGAGTAGTTGATTCTGTTTGAATTTGCGGCTGTTATCGTTTGCCATAGAAAACAATTATCCTTGATTAAAAAAAAACCGTTGCAGGTAAACTACCCCTTTCCCTCAACCGATCTTCACCAAAAACAGTAGGTCGCGAGTACTCTACAAATCAGGGCTGTATGCAAAAAATGATTTGATTCTGTTTGAATTTGCGGCTGTTATCGTTTGCCATAGAAAAAAAATCTACAGACACAGACACTTTTTGAAAAACGACTTTTTCATGTTTTGAGTGTAGTACAATCAGAATCTGCAATAATCTCGAACACGATCTTTTTAGCCATCACCATACTTCCATTTCCTTAAGGAACATGGAAGTAAAATATCGGTATGGAGAACCATACATGACTCCCATGGTCTAAGATTTATATTTAAAATCATTTTCGAAATGAAATATTTCCATAGAAACTACTTCTTTCTACTTATTGCTTCAGCCTTAACCATAGTACTGTGGTCACTAACGTATACCACCTCACGTTTTCGCACTCGATATTCACTGATGATGGCAGTCGATAGCACTGCCGAAAAGTCTGGTTTTCAGAAAACATTAGACTAAAGCTAAACAGCCCGGGGACGAATTTTAACAAAGGACTAGTTCTTTGTTGCCGATAACGTAGTACACATATAAAAAATTCTCCCCTCGCCCTTCAACTATAATTTTCATTTATAGAAAATTACCCCCACCCCGTTCATCTAACCTCTTCATTTACAGATATTTCATCTACGTTTCTATAGTGGATTATTATGAGCTTCTTATCAGGATACTTTATTTATCAAAATTAAGTACTTTACTCTTGTTAAAACATAAAACGTAGCAGGTAAAGTACCCCTATCTCTTAACGGACCTTCACCAAAATCAATAGACCTTCAGTCCTCTACAATGCAGGGACGCATGCAAAAAAATATTTGATTCTGTTTGAATGTGCGGCAGTTATCGTTCGTCATGGAAACATTTCTCTTGTTACAACATAAAATGTTGCAAGTAAACTACCCCTTTCCCTTAACCGATCTTCACCAAAATCAGTAGGCCTCGAGTTCTCTACAATTCAGGAAAGTATGCAAAAATTATTTGATTCTCATTGAATTTATGGCAGTTATCTTTCGTCAAAATAAAATTACCCTTCTTAAAATATAAAATATTGCTGGTAAACTACCCCTTTCTTCACCGATCTTCAACAAAATCAACAAACGTTGAGTTCTCTACAATTCACGAAAGTATGCAAAAAATTATTTGATTCTGTTTGAATTTACGGCAGTTATCGTTCGTCATATAAAAAATTACCCTTGTTAAAACATAAAATGTTGTTGGAAAACTACCCCTTTCCCTTAACCGATCTTCAACAAAATCAACAGACCTTGAGTACTCTTTAATTCAAAAAGGTATGCAAAACATTATTTGATTCTGTTTGAATTTGCGGCTGTTATCGTTTGCCATAGAAACAAATTACCCTTGATAAAAAAACGTTGCAGGTAAACTACCCCTTTCCCATAACCGATCTTCACCAAAACCAACAAGTCTTGAGAACTCTACTATTCCGGGCTGTATGCAAAACATTATTTGATTCTGTTTGAATTTGCGGCTGTTATCGTTTGCCATAGAAAAAAATTACCCCTGATAAAAAACGTTGCAGGTAAACTACTCCTTTCCCTTAACCGATCTTCACCAAAAACAATAGGTCTTGAGTACTCTACAGTTCAGGGCTGTATGCAAAAAATTATTTGATTCTGTTTGAATTTCCGACTCTTTATCGTTTGCCATAAAAAATACCCTTTAAAACATAAAACGTTGCAGGTAAACTACCCCTTTCTCTTAACCTATCTTCACCAAAATCAATAAGTCTTGAGAACTCCACAATTTAGGGCTGTATGAAAATAATCATTTGATTCTGTTAGAATTTGCGGCTGTTATCGTTTGCCATATAAAATACCCTTGTTAAAACATAAAACGTTGCAGGTAAACTACCCCCTCTCCCTTAACCGATCTTCACATAAAAAAAAAATAGGTCTTGAGAACTGTACAACTCAGGGCTGTATGCAAAAGAGTAGTTGATTCTGTTTGAATTTGCGGCTGTTATCGTTTGCCATAGAAAACAATTATCCTTGATTAAAAAAAAACCGTTGCAGGTAAACTACCCCTTTCCCTCAACCGATCTTCACCAAAAACAGTAGGTCGCGAGTACTCTACAAATCAGGGCTGTATGCAAAAAATGATTTGATTCTGTTTGAATTTGCGGCTGTTATCGTTTGCCATAGAAAAAAAATCTACAGACACAGACACTTTTTGAAAAACGACTTTTTCATGTTTTGAGTGTAGTACAATCAGAATCTGCAATAATCTCGAACACGATCTTTTTAGCCATCACCATACTTCCATTTCCTTAAGGAACATGGAAGTAAAATATCGGTATGGAGAACCATACATGACTCCCATGGTCTAAGATTTATATTTAAAATCATTTTCGAAATGAAATATTTCCATAGAAACTACTTCTTTCTACTTATTGCTTCAGCCTTAACCATAGTACTGTGGTCACTAACGTATACCACCTCACGTTTTCGCACTCGATTTTCACTGATGATGGCAGTCGATAGCACTGCCGAAAAGTCTGGTTTTCAGAAAACATTAGACTAAAGCTAAAAAGCCCGGGGACGAATTTTAACAAAGGACTAGTTCTTTGTTGCCGATAACGTAGTACACATATAAAAAATTCTCCCCTCGCCCTTCAACTATAATTTTCATTTATAGAAAATTACCCCCACCCCGTTCATCTAACCTCTTCATTTACAGATATTTCATCTACGTTTCTATAGTGGATTATTATGAGCTTCTTATCAGGATACTTTATTTATCAAAATTAAGTACTTTACTCTTGTTAAAACATAAAACGTAGCAGGTAAAGTACCCCTATCTCTTAACGGACCTTCACCAAAATCAATAGACCTTCAGTCCTCTACAATGCAGGGACGCATGCAAAAAAATATTTGATTCTGTTTGAATGTGCGGCAGTTATCGTTCGTCATGGAAACATTTCTCTTGTTACAACATAAAATGTTGCAAGTAAACTACCCCTTTCCCTTAACCGATCTTCACCAAAATCAGTAGGCCTCGAGTTCTCTACAATTCAGGAAAGTATGCAAAAATTATTTGATTCTCATTGAATTTATGGCAGTTATCTTTCGTCAAAATAAAATTACCCTTCTTAAAATATAAAATATTGCTGGTAAACTACCCCTTTCTTCACCGATCTTCAACAAAATCAACAAACGTTGAGTTCTCTACAATTCACGAAAGTATGCAAAAAATTATTTGATTCTGTTTGAATTTACGGCAGTTATCGTTCGTCATATAAAAAATTACCCTTGTTAAAACATAAAATGTTGTTGGAAAACTACCCCTTTCCCTTAACCGATCTTCAACAAAATCAACAGACCTTGAGTACTCTTTAATTCAAAAAGGTATGCAAAACATTATTTGATTCTGTTTGAATTTGCGGCTGTTATCGTTTGCCATAGAAACAAATTACCCTTGATAAAAAAACGTTGCAGGTAAACTACCCCTTTCCCATAACCGATCTTCACCAAAACCAACAAGTCTTGAGAACTCTACTATTCCGGGCTGTATGCAAAACATTATTTGATTCTGTTTGAATTTGCGGCTGTTATCGTTTGCCATAGAAAAAAATTACCCCTGATAAAAAACGTTGCAGGTAAACTACTCCTTTCCCTTAACCGATCTTCACCAAAAACAATAGGTCTTGAGTACTCTACAGTTCAGGGCTGTATGCAAAAAATTATTTGATTCTGTTTGAATTTCCGACTCTTTATCGTTTGCCATAAAAAATACCCTTTAAAACATAAAACGTTGCAGGTAAACTACCCCTTTCTCTTAACCTATCTTCACCAAAATCAATAAGTCTTGAGAACTACACAATTTAGGGCTGTATGAAAATAATCATTTGATTCTGTTAGAATTTGCGGCTGTTATCGTTTGCCATATAAAATATCCTTGTTAAAACATAAAACGTTGCAGGTAAACTACCCCCTCTCCCTTAACCGATCTTCACATAAAAAAAAAATAGGTCTTGAGAACTGTACAACTCAGGGCTGTATGCAAAAGAGTAGTTGATTCTGTTTGAATTTGCGGCTGTTATCGTTTGCCATAGAAAACAATTATCCTTGATTAAAAAAAAACCGTTGCAGGTAAACTACCCCTTTCCCTCAACCGATCTTCACCAAAAACAATAGGTCGTGAGTACTCTACAAATCAGGGCTGTATGCAAAAAATGATTTGATTCAGTTTGAACTTGCAACTGTTATCGTTTGCCATAGAAAAAAAATCTACAGACAGACACTTTTCGAAAAACGACCTTTTTTCATGTTTTGAGTGTAGTACAATCAGAATCTGCAATAATCTCGAACACGATTTTTTTTGCTATCACCATACTTCCATTTCCTTAAGGAACATGGAAGTAACAAAAAAAACCGTTGCAGGTAAACTACCCCTTTCCCTTAACCGATCTTCACAAAAATCAATAGGTCTTGAGTACTCTACAAATCAGGGCTACATGCAAAAAATTATTTGATTCTGTTTGAATTTGCGACTCTTATTGTTTGCCATAAAAAAATACCCTTTTAAAACATAAAACGTTGCAGGTAAACTACCCCTTTCCCTTAACCGATCTTCACCAAAATCAATAGGTCTTGAGAACTCTACAATTTAGGGCTGTATGCAAATAATCATTTGATTCTGTTTGAATTTGCGACTGTTATCGTTTGCCATATAAAATACCCTTGTTAAAACATAAAACGTTGCAGGTAAACTACCCCTTTCCCTTAACCGATCTTCACCAAAAACAATAGGTATTGAGAACTCTACAATTGAGGGCTGTATGCAAAAAATTATTTGATTCTGTTTGAATTTGCGACTCTTTATCGTTTGCCTTAAAAAATACCCTTTTAAAACATAAAACGTAGCAGGTAAAGTACCCCTTTCCCTTAACCGATCTTCACCAAAATCAATAGGTCTTGAGAACTCTACAATTCAGGGCTGTATGCCAAAGAGTAGTTGATTCTGTTTGAATTTGCGGCTGTTATCGTTTGGCATAGATTAAAAAAAAAATCGTTGCAGGTAAACTACCCCTTTCCCTCAACCGATCTTCACCAAAAACAATAGGTCGTGAGTACTCTAGAAATCAGGGCTGTATGCAAAAAATGATTTGATTCAGTTTGAATTTGCGGCTGTTATCGTTTGTCATAGAAAAAAATCTACAGACACACACACACACACACACTTTTCAAAAAATGACTTTTTTTCATGTTTTGAGTGTAGTACAATCAGAATCTGCAATAATCTCAAACACGATTTTTTTAGCCATCACCATACTTCCATTTCCTCAAGGAACATGGAAGTAAAAAATTATCCCTTCCCCTTCAACTATAATTTTCATTTATAGAAAATTACCCCCACCCCGTTCAACTAGCCTCTTCATTTATAGATATTTCATCTACGTTTCTACAGTGGATTATTAAGATATTGTAACATCACAAGATGTCACCTAACCTAAGTGTATGTTATCAGATTTCATAAAAACAGAATAACCATGTAAATAGGTATAGAATAGTCAAAATAAACAAGAAAGAAGAAACCAAGAGAGAAGAATAAAGCAGAAGTGCCATGTGAAACAGTAACCCAATAGCTGTTTGACACTACCACTAGACTGAGACTAAAACGAACTAATGGACAGAATAAATGTAAATTCAACTGTCAATTCAGTAAATGGTTAATGTAAACCGAATGTCATTTATAAACAAAAAACAAACGAATGAGCAATTAAATACTGTGAAAGCAAAATCAGCATTTTTCTGATAATAAATGTGACAATGAACAGTAGATAATGAATGCCAAAACCGATGTTAACAATGGCTATATTGTAGGAACTAAGATGTATTTCTGCATCAAATATACCTGTCAGAAAAGAGAGCTATTTATATAAGAGAATCTTATACAAATAAGATGTCTCCATAATTTACCGAATGGAGAACCAATAGGCATTATTAAGGCCAAATTTCAGTGTAGGCGATACACTTAACAAACTTAGACCAAACATTAGTCAATAAAATGACTATCAATAATTATCACCAGTGCAAACTAAAATGCACAAGAACTATGGTTATGCATTGACATAACGAAAAATGTTATTAAAACGATAGATTTAGCCATAATTTTAATTGTAAATAGTAGCTTAAAACAAACTAACGGTGAACGAAATGTCATAGTCAGTAGGATCATTTATTACTATGTATAGAATTAAGGTGTACAAGTAAAGTTCAGTGAAAAAAAACGTCAGTACAGTATTAATGGTGTCCGCACATAAACATTTGATTAATAAAATGTTATGTGGATACGAGCAAGGTTAACCAAAAGTGTAAAATCGGCGACTCATAAAGAGCAGACGACAGTAAGAATAGTGTACCCGAACATTGATTTTCTAACAATGTCGGTTAAAGTGAAAGTAATTCGAGAGCGAGTGATATCAATTTAAAGGAAACAAAACAATCTTTAATTTGATAATAATATCAACTCAATTGTGACGGTATTAAGCGTATTACAACTGTTAGCATCATTTTCTAAATGTACATAAGGAATCTGAATACGAATAATAATAACAATGACAACAGAAGCGACCTGTCAATCATCTCAACATTTGACAGTTAGAAAAACCGTTATCAACCGCCAAAAAGTGATACGTCATCCTCGTCTCACCTGTCTGGACCAATAAGAAAATTAGTTATTAAATAATAATTTTACCTAAGCCCGATCCAAGAGAAGGGTATATAAAGACAAACCAGCGAATTTTGGAAAGAAGACCTTTACTAACTAGCGAGCAGAACAGACGTACGCTCGTCTCCGCTACGTTTTTCTTTATAACACATAGCGTCAGTTACCTTGTACTCCGGAACCAATAGTTAACGACAAGAAATTTTTACTTCAAGTTCATCATCAACCAACGACAGTGTTTAAGTGCAGTTTATTTTAATTTGTGCGGGAATGACGAACAGAAAATAATTTATTGTCATTATTCACGATCCATTTTAATCAGAAGAGGATCGCATTATTCTGTTCTTGTGCGAATTAGTGCCGAAACAAAGTAATCACTATAATCCGATTACTTAAGTGATAAAAGGTTTTAATTAAATAATTAAAACTCTGAAGGTAAAAGTGCAATTATTATTAATCTTGATCTGAGTGCAATAACTTGTATTTTTGCTACCATAACCTGTACTGACGCAAAACACAAAAACAGTATTTAAGATTACACCACGTTTCGATTTATTATTCAAATTTTGTTATTAGTAAGTAAGCTATATGTTAGTTGTAAGGGCTCTCAATTGATAAAGATTGTCATTAAAAAAGCAAGCGTTGATGAAACGCACGATCTTTCAATAGATCGTTTTTTTTCAATTACTTGGTAAAAGTAACCTAAAACTTTGTTGATCAATTGTATCATTGGATACTGTGTAGGCATAATTGTTTTCTTTCGTGTCTCAAAGAATTCACAACTGAGATAATAATAATAACAATAATAGTAATAATAACATTAATAAGTGTAATAATTTTATATTAAAATAAATAATATCTGGACTTAACCAGATTTATAATTCATGTTCTGAGCAAGCCGTATGAGGCATATAATAACTAACTTTTATTGTACAACTTTGTATGTTTACATTATGTGTATCTTTTTTAATTCACTATAAGGGTGCAAATAAACCCATTATTAACAGCATCACCTGATTTGATTTATTTTTTTTTTGAATAATTAAATAGTTTCATTTAATAAATTTAAACAACAACCACTCTTTTATTTTACTTCAAGTTAATTGTAAACACACGCGTTTTCATTTTATTACAAATAGATTAGACAACCCGTGTGGCTTTAAACGGAATTTAACTATTATTTTAGTACAATTACTATAAACAAATAAACATAATAATTTTAAATAACAACGCGTAGCAAGCGGTTGATTATAAATTGGCGCACCAACTAGTGTGGCTTAAAAAATATTAAATAAATTTTTATATTTTATATTAGCCCGGTAGACACGAAAAAATTAACATGCCGCACACCCACCAGTACGATACAAGATATAAGGACAGTAGGGTAGGAGAAATGCAACGGGATGTAGATACATACGAAGAGCAACCCACAGACGAGATGGAAGTTATTACAATCAATAATGTTGAAACCAGTAACGACGAAACACCTCACGTAGAACCAGAGATAGAAGTGACTGTTGACAACCAACCCAGACGGCCTGAAGAACTCCCACAACCAAACAAGCCGACTGAAGAGACAAGATGGGATCACATGATGAGAATGATGATGGAACAATTCGGACAGGTTAAGGAAGATAGTCGATCGATAAACAAAAATATGGAAGCATTGAAGGAAGATAATCGAACTTTAAGGGAAGAGGGTCAGAAATCCCGGGAAGAAAATCAAAGGAATGTCGAGGTGTTAAATAGAAATATAGAGTCGATAAGGGAGGACCATCGGGACTTAAACAGAAACCTGGAATCGCTTAGTAAAAATGTGGAATCGCTGAAGGAAGACCTAAATAAAAGGATAGACAATACTCATAAGTCTATAGACGCGCTGAACGCTAAAATCGACGATAACAGCCAAGCAATTAGAAAAGAATTGAACACCACCTTAATGAAAATTAGCCAAAAAATGGATGACATGAATAACCGGAAGTGGGGAGAAGAACGGAAGGCATCCGAAGACAAAAACATGGAACAAATGAGTCCAGAGCCGGAGAATAATGAAGAAGGAAAGGACGATGACAACTCAGAGATAGGAGAAGTATCAAATGATGAATCCATGGAAGAATTAAGTCTACAATTCGAAGACACTGATGAACAAACTGAGAATAAAGAAGACTCGAAAGCATTGGTGCCTGAGGATACACACCATAGGAATGAAGGGAACATTCAGCATAAAGAAACTATCATTAAAAATGTAAGGAACAAGATAATAAAGAAAACAGGAGAGAAAGAGACAAAGATAAAGAGAATAATACGCTCTAAGAAGACGAGGATTACGAGGGAAATATTAGAAATGACCAGGAGTGGATTGATTAACTTCGTGGACAACCCAATTATTAGTCATAGAGCAAGAACCAACGGTAAGAAGTATAAACCAGACTTCATAAAGATATTAAAAATAAATCACCATACAACCGTGGGTAAAAAATTAAATGAGAATCCGATTAAATTAAATATACCACCAAATAAAATACACCAAACAAAATCAATCGATTCCTTAATGAATAACCAATCATTAAACCATTTAATTAGTGACCCAGATGACGGAACGATTAAGACCACGTTACATGCCATTAACTATGTTATGAAGGAGAAGATTATAAACAACAAGGTATTTAAAGTGAATACTCTTAGAAGGAAGAGGCTTCACAGGGAGAAGGAAAATGATCAAGAACGACTGGACCAGCTTATTGAAAGGTACGCCCAAAGAATAAGGGAAATGCGGAAAAAGAGGGACCAAGCGATGGAAGAATCCGACCAGGAAATGAACAAAGGTCAACCCAGATTAGAAGAAGGGCTAGATATCAATAATAGCCGAGGCCTAGAGTACAATGGGTACAGTAATACCAAAGGTGATGAGAGGAAGAAGGCAAGGAAACGGGGAGCCAATGACTATCTGGTAGCCGCCAAGTGGAAGAACCGCATGATAGGAATAGAGTGGAAGAGCACAAATAACCCCATGAATATCGACGAGTAAGCAATGATTAATATTAAGGAGGGAGAATATGCAATAGGAAGCAACATTCCTCACCCATACGTTTATGTTATAAAAAAGTAAAATATATATATTGGAAAAAACCACTACTATAAACAAACTCATTTGTTGTTAAACTACCAAAAATGTTGAAGGTAACTAATTAGCTATAACTAGTCAATCCGCCTTATCAAGTTACAAAGGTGTATAGATTTAAGATGTAAACCAAACCATTTGTTAATGATGAAAATGTACCAGACCTATTACCCCAGGGGATAGAATATTAGATAAGGTCAATCAAATGATTTAATAAGAAAATACAATTACTGTACTATACCTAGAGAAAAACATGTATCCAGATGAATATTCTATATGACCTAATGTTTATAAAATGATTATAGTATACCTCTCATAAAACTCAAATGTTAAATTAAAATCGTCCAGAATAAAGGTTCACCCAACTAACCTTTGAAGGAGTAGAGAGGCAGTATAACAAAGTGTGTAAAATAAAAAGAAGGACATTATTATGGAATGTAAGGAAAGAAAAATTAATATTTGTGAAACAAACCATGAAAAACCCCAAGAATGTCTATGAAATAGATATTAGTATATTGTTAAATGAAATTGTAATTACAGCATAGTATATAGTGTATAAAATCATCCAGAATAAGTGAAAACCACCATCACTTGAAGGAGTAGAGAAGAAAAATAACAAAGAGTATTAATTGTAAGAATAACTATTGTTATAATGAAATGAAAGGAAAGAACAATGTTTGTCAATTATCAAATATGATACATCATAAGAATATGTCAGAGAACATCAGAAAAAAAAAAGAAAAAACCATTTAGTATACAAACAATGTAAGCCTGATAATTCAGGAGGAATATAACTCGTTAAGAAAGATTTAATGAACCATAGTGAAAACAGAAATATATTGTGAACTCTAGATAGAACAAACAAATGCATAAGTACTATAAGCATAAAAACCAGTGTATAATCTTATAAATATTTAAATGAACCACAACAAATTGTTAACTAGTACATAAGTAACTATATAGCTGATAAAAGCATAGCTAAAAAACATCAAGTCTAAAAGAAGTAATTACCTGTAAGAAAGAAAGTATGTTAGCAAGTATAAAGATAGAAATGTGATCTAAATGAAAACCTCTGATACCTTGTATATTATAGTGAATATATTATATTATTGAATATGAATGATATGTGATATTTTTTTTGAGTTGTGATAGTGCAACTATTGCCAGGTCCAATGTTTATTTTTACTCAGACAGAGAAGAGTAATGCCTCTGAATCTGAGAATGTGTAGGGAGGAACGGCAGAGGATGTTAGCCATAGTGAGCCACCCTGATTCCAAAACCTCTACTACAGTTAGGGAATTATATTGTTTTATTATATCAAGGAATATTATGAAAGAATCTGTGAGGTATAAATTATAATAACCACCCAAATGATCACGAATGCAAAGATATGTAGTGAGAAAGTAGAATGTAAATAAAACAGGGAATAATTAACTTGAGAAACAAGATCAATTATAGTTAAATGATTTAGAGAGTAAGCAGCTTGAAATTACTAGTAAATTAAGAATTGGTACTATTGTATAAAAAGCCAACCTAGAGTAATACACCAATAATATGTTTAAAAAATCTAGGAATACAAGAGAAAATTTTATTGAAGTATACTAAGAAACTGACATGAATTGATAATTTTACAAAATACAAATTTTTCAAATGATCAATTTTAAAGAGGGTGTATATGTAACATCACAAGATGTCACCTAACCTAAGTGTATGTTATCAGATTTCATAAAAACAGAATAACCATGTAAATAGGTATAGAATAGTCAAAATAAACAAGAAAGAAGAAACCAAGAGAGAAGAATAAAGCAGAAGTGCCATGTGAAACAGTAACCCAATAGCTGTTTGACACTACCACTAGACTGAGACTAAAACGAACTAATGGACAGAATAAATGTAAATTCAACTGTCAATTCAGTAAATGGTTAATGTAAACCGAATGTCATTTATAAACAAAAAACAAACGAATGAGCAATTAAATACTGTGAAAGCAAAATCAGCATTTTTCTGATAATAAATGTGACAATGAACAGTAGATAATGAATGCCAAAACCGATGTTAACAATGGCTATATTGTAGGAACTAAGATGTATTTCTGCATCAAATATACCTGTCAGAAAAGAGAGCTATTTATATAAGAGAATCTTATACAAATAAGATGTCTCCATAATTTACCAAATGGAGAACCAATAGGCATTATTAAGGCCAAATTTCAGTGTAGGCGATACACTTAACAAACTTAGACCAAACATTAGTCAATAAAATGACTATCAATAATTATCACCAGTGCAAACTAAAATGCACAAGAACTATGGTTATGCATTGACATAACGAAAAATGTTATTAAAACGATAGATTTAGCCATAATTTTAATTGTAAATAGTAGCTTAAAACAAACTAACGGTGAACGAAATGTCATAGTCAGTAGGATCATTTATTACTATGTATAGAATTAAGGTGTACAAGTAAAGTTCAGTGAAAAAAAACGTCAGTACAGTATTAATGGTGTCCGCACATAAACATTTGATTAATAAAATGTTATGTGGATACGAGCAAGGTTAACCAAAAATGTAAAATCGGCGACTCATAAAGAGCAGACGACAGTAAGAATAGTGTACCCGAACATTGATTTTCTAACAATGTCGGTTAAAGTGAAAGTAATTCGAGATCGAGTGATATCAATTTAAAGGAAACAAAACAATCTTTAATTTGATAATAATATCAACTCAATCGTGACGGTATTAAGCGTATTACAACTGTTAGCATCATTTTCTAAATGTACATCAGGAATCTGAATACGAATAATAATAACAATGACAACAGAAGCGACCTGTCAATCATCTCAACATTTGACAGTTAGAAAAACCGTTATCAACCGCCAAAAAGTGATACGTCATCCTCGTCTCACCTGTCTGGACCAATAAGAAAATTAGTTATTAAATAATAATTTTACCTAAGCCCGATCCAAGAGAAGGGTATATAAAGACAAACCAGCGAATTTTGGAAAGAAGACCTTTACTAACTAGCGAGCAGAACAGACGTACGCTCGTCTCCGCTACGTTTTTCTTTATAACACATAGCGTCAGTTACCTTGTACTCCGGAACCAATAGTTAACGACAAGAAATTTTTACTTCAAGTTCATCATCAACCAACGACAGTGTTTAAGTGCAGTTTATTTTAATTTGTGCGGGAATGACGAACAGAAAATAATTTATTGTCATTATTCACGATCCATTTTAATCAGAAGAGGATCGCATTATTCTGTTCTTGTGCGAATTAGTGCCGAAACAAAGTAATCACTATAATCCGATTACTTAAGTGATAAAAGGTTTTAATTAAATAATTAAAACTCTGAAGGTAAAAGTGCAATTATTATTAATCTTGATCTGAGTGCAATAACTTGTATTTTTGCTACCATAACCTGTACTGACGCAAAACACAAAAACAGTATTTAAGATTACACCACGTTTCGATTTATTATTCAAATTTTGTTATTAGTAAGTAAGCTATATGTTAGTTGTAAGGGCTCTCAATTGATAAAGATTGTCATTAAAAAAGCAAGCGTTGATGAAACGCACGATCTTTCAATAGATCGTTTTTTTTCAATTACTTGGTAAAAGTAACCTAAAACTTTGTTGATCAATTGTATCATTGGATACTGTGTAGGCATAATTGTTTTCTTTCGTGTCTCAAAGAATTCACAACTGAGATAATAATAATAACAATAATAGTAATAATAACATTAATAATTGTAATAATTTTATATTAAAATAAATAATATCTGGACTTAACCAGATTTATAATTCATGTTCTGAGCAAGCCGTATGAGGCATATAATAACTAACTTTTATTGTACAACTTTGTATGTTTACATTATGTGTATCTTTTTTAATTCACTATAAGGGTGCAAATAAACCCATTATTAACAGCATCACCTGATTTGATTTATTTTTTTTTGAATAATTAAATAGTTTCATTTAATAAATTTAAACAACAACCACTCTTTTATTTTACTTCAAGTTAATTGTAAACACACGTGTTTTCATTTTATTACAAATAGATTAGACAACCCGTGTGGCTTTAAACGGAATTTAACTATTATTTTAGTACAATTACTATAAACAAATAAACATAATAATTTTAAATAACAACGCGTAGCAAGCGGTTGATTATAATATTCTTATCAGGATACTTTATTTACCAAAATTAAGTACTTTACTCTTGTTACAACAAAAAATTTTTCAGATAAACTACCCTTTCCCCCTAACCGATCTTCACCAAAATCAATAGGCCTTGATTGAGTCTACAACTCAGGGACATATGTAAAACATTATTTGATTCTGCTTGAATTTACGGCAATTATCGTTCGTCATGAAAAAATTTCTCTTGTTACAACATAAAATGTTGCACGTAAACTACCCCTTTCCCTTAACCCATCGTCACCAAAATCAACAGGCCTTGAGTTCTCTACAACGTAGGGAAGTATGCACATTATTTGATTATGTTTAAATTTGCGGCAGTTATAGTTCGTCATAGAAACAATTACCCTTGTTATCACATAAAACGTTGCAGGTGAACTACACCTTTCTCTTCACTGATCTTCACCAAAATCAATAGGTCTCGAGTCCTCTACAATTCAGGGATGCATGCAAAACATTATTTGATTCTGTTTGAATATGCGGCAGTTATCATTCGTCATAGAAACAATTACTCTTGTTAAAACATTAACAGTGGCAGGTAAACTACCCCTTTCCCTTAACCGATCTTCAACAAAATCAACAGACCTTGAGTTATCTACAATTGAGGAAGGTATGCACAAAATTATTTGATTGTTTAAATGTGCGGCAGTTATCGTTGCGTCATAGAAACAAATACTCTTGTTAAAACATAAAATGTGGCAGGTAAACTACCCCTTCCCCTTAACCGATCTTCACCAAAATCAACAAGCCTTCAGTCTTTTACAATTGAGGAACGTATGCAAACAAATATTTGATTCTGTTTGAATGTGCGGCAGTTATCGTTCGTCATAGAAAAAATTACCGTTGTTAAAACATAAAATGTTGCAGGTAAACTACCCTATTCCCTTAACCGATCTTCACCAAAACCAACAGGTCTTGAGACTTCTACATTTCAGGGCTGTATGCAAAATATTATATGATTCTGTTTGAATTTGCGGCTGTTATCATTTGCCATATAAAATACCCTTGATAAAACAAAAAACGTGTCAGGTAAACTACCCCTTTCCCTTAACCGATCTTCACCAAAAACAATAGGTTTTTAGTACTCAACAATTCAGGGCTGTATGCAAAATATTATTTGATTCTGTTTGAATTTGCAGATGTTATCGTTTGCCATAGAAAATACCCTTGTTAAAACAAAAAGCGTGGCAGGTAAACTACCCCTTTCCCTTAACCGATCTTCACCAAAAACAATAGGTCTTGAGAACTCTACAATTCAGGGCTGTATGCACAAAATTATTTGATTATGTTTGAATTTGTGGCTGTTATCGTTTGCCATAGAAAATAATTACCCTTGATTTAAAAAAAATGTTGCAGGTAAACTACCCCTTTCCCTTAACCGATCTTCACCAAAAACAATAGGTCTTGAGTACTCTACAAATCAGGGCTGTATGCAAAAAATTATTTGATTCTGTTTGAATTTGCGGCTGTTATCGTTTGCCATAGAAAAAAACCTACAGACACACAGACACTTTTAGAAAAATGACTTTTTTTTCATGTTTTGAGTGTAGTACAATCAGAATCTGCAATTATCTCGAACACGATTTTTTTTGCCATCACCATACTTCCATTTCCTTAAGGAACATGGAAGTAAAAAAGTGTTTACTTCTATGTTTAGAGTTTGCTTTAAATAATTTTCCTTTGTGTAACATTTAAATTTAAATAAAAGTAAAAAGAATACTTCAAAACATTTTTATTTTTTAATAATCAGATTACACAATTTAAAACTTCTTGAAACTCTTCTTAGATCGTGTTCCTTTTGTAACTTTCAGAACATTAAATCTGACTGTTTTACTGAGAGGTCTGCACTCTCCAACTGTCACAACATCACCTAGTGCAACATCCCTGAGAACAAACAAAACATTATATGTAACTAGTTAACTTCAAGATGAGCAAATTTAGATACTGACATATGTTTTAGAAGTACAAGAAGGGCATGATCAATTTGTAATAGATGATAAAACAATCTATAACTTCCTTTAGAATTTTTTTTAATGTGTTGTAAAATGTGATATATAAAAATTTATTTTTTCTTTTGAAGTAACTCTTGTTATTCAAGTTTCTTGGACTATTTCTATGTTATTATTAACAAGATGGATTATTTAAGTGTATTTAAATCATAATGCATTTTAATTTAATTCACACCAAAACCTTTAACGATCAGGAGTTACTCTCTGAAATGTGCATCAGGTTTTTATACATACTGATAAAAATTAAAATCCACTTGCAGAAGTAACCTAATATTGAATAATAACATAATTTTATTTGCATACCTGAAACACGGAGATAGATGTACAGACATATTCCTATGTCGTTTTTCAAAACGATTGTACTTCCTTATATAATGAAGGTAATCTCGTCTAATGACAATGGTACGTTGCATTTTCATTTTCTGTACAACACCTGTCAAAATACGTCCTCTGATTGATACATTGCCAGTAAAGGGGCATTTCTTGTCAATATACGTTCCTTCAATTGCCTGCACATATAACACATTAAAAAAAACATACCGATATCCATTTCTTTAGTCTTTGTTAATATTAATTTTAAGTATTAATAATTTTATACAAAAAAATTAAAATAAAAAGACATGGTGTAATAACAGAAACAAATACTAGCAAAATTTTAAACTATGCAATAAAAAATATCGACAAAAGTATATGGGAGGATTACAGTGTTACTAATACAACAGGAATACCAATTGTATTATATATTATATGTATATTAAAACAGGTAGCAAATGAATCACAAATACATACATACATACATATAATTGTTAAATGCAATCACTTAGTTTTGACAGATGGTTTCGATACCAGAAGTGACAAAAATTGTTATTTATTTGAAAAAGAAGTGATATATGACACACGATACCTTTATACTAAAGACAGCCTTTCATTGTTTTTAAACATATATTGGCCTTGAAAGCGTACTGGATTGTGAAGAATTATAATATTTCTGTCAAGAAAACACTAATTATATAATAAAAATAAGTTATAAGATCCAAATTTTAATTGATCTAGGAAGAAGTTAGACGTGTGACTACTTTTCATTATAAGAAAACTTGCTCAGCCACTAGAAGATTACAAAAGATGCTTAAAAAAAGACGGAAACAATTTTATAAAACTGTAAAAATCTAGCACATTGAATGGATAAAAAATTTGGGTTGTTAAAAGACATAATTAACATAAGATGGCCAAATTAGAAATGCAAATGTACAGTCAAAACTACAAGAATGCTCTGCCCATGATTCAATTAATGCTGTAGACAAATCAGCAGCTCTAAAAAATATATATTAAACACAAGATTATAAAATCAAAACATACAATATATCCATGTAGTTATAGAGGATATTGGAAAAGTGCGCACAAATGGCATGATTTGTGAAAACAGATAGATGTGTGGTGCTAACCTAATCTCTGAGGTCTAATAATAATAAACTTTGGTTCAAAATAGGTAAAAGCATTGTTCAGATTGCCTCCGGTGGTAATGATGCATGTACGCACATACACAATCTTTAAAAAATTAGAGGTAAATTATTCTCATAAAAATGATATACAAATGACATATTACTTATTACAGCCATGAGTCTCAATTGTTCATGGTTACAACATAGCAATGTGTCCTGCTGCCTTTATTTGCCTTCTGACTGCAGTCTCAGATGAAGGATCGGTTTAATCTCTGCTTATTTGTACCCTATCTGGCGTCCTCGTAAACTGGAAAAAAATGTCTAAACATACCATTTCATTTACTCTTGCCAGCAAAATTTCTGTTCTGAAGAATGACATTCTGTCTGTGGATTCTATAGAAAACAGTGTTTTGACTCCAATGGTAATGGGAAATCTTTATCCTGACCAATCATACTATACTTTCTCTTACTAGTCTCATATGTGTTACTTTCTGATCCTGAGACAACTTTGTGGGAGAATACTGTGACAATGTTCCACTGTTTCCAAGTTCTCAGATGGTTTTCTCAGTAATTTCCTTTCTATTCCTTGAATAACACTTCATTATGATTCTTGTTTTCACAATGTGTTGAAGTCACCAACCATTAAAAAATTGCCAATACCAACACAACCACTATGGACACGTCAACCACTATAAGCTCTTTTCACTGTCGTTTCACCTCACACTTTCTTAAACAAGTGATAATGTTGCTTTTGCATAGGCATATGCAAGCACAACGTGGAGGTCATGTTGGAACTCCTCATACTATCACACACACACACAAGAAAAAAACAACTGACAGTACAGCTAGAGAGCAAATAAAATATAATACTGTTTATGTTGTGTTGTGCTACACCAACTTATGAAATCATAATTTAAGAATCATCATTTTTGAAGTATAGTCACTGATTCTGACATCTTTTTGATGTTACCTCATATAGACAATGAAGGAACAATTAACCAGTAGTAGACTGTGAAGAAACAAACAGCAAATGAAGGTTGGTTATATTTATCTACTTAGAATTAAATGATTCTAAGTAGTCAAAATATTCAACACTTTTATTTTAGTCAGTTTGATTGAAGTTTTTGTTTGTTGTTAATAACGTAAAGTTATATTAATATAATTAATTATACATGCCTACTTTATCATAATAAGTTGAGAACTGAAACAACCAGAACATCAACCTGACCAATGACGTGATCTAAATTCTAAAACATTCTTTTTCCGAATCTGAATTATTAATCATACAAAAGATTTAAACTGGAAAGATTATCTCATATATATTCTTGCCAGCTTACAATTAGAGGCTGGCATAAATAAGTTATAATACAATCAGTTGTTTATGATGATTTAATTTAAAATAACAAAATTTCAACACTGAAAACGACATGTAGAATACAATGCTGTTGATGCATATTATATATAATAATAATGACAAACCATTAGTGTTATGATACTAACAATTTTTGTTACTATTTTCAAATACATATTCCTTGTCTTCAGTGAATTCTGATTGTATTTCTTTACATGCTATTTAAACTTGGCTTTATATAACCTGTTGTGGCCAGTTTGACTGCTCTGTGTTTTCCAATTATAACTATGGAACACAATACAGATAATTATTTTTATATTAATTACCCAAGTGACTTTGGAGAAATATGTTGCCATATACCATTATACAATCACCACCAGAGCTTGTTAGTAATGAACACAACACAGTTTATAAAAATACTTAAGAGTATATACATCAAAACATATACCTGCCAAAAGTAGTGTTGCACAAGTATGTTAGGCAGCATTATTTACAAAGTAGTTTAACCATCAACAGAGATTCTCAGTTCACCCATAAGCTAGTCTTGTGTACACACATATGTACAAAAACATTAGTAAAAAAATCCAACACCACAAATAATGAGCGTAATCCAAATTCGTCTTCTGTATTGGCTACAACTCAAAATTTTGAATTGTAACAATTATGCTGTTAATAATAGAAAAAAATATTCACACACATACACACACAAGCTTTAATTCATAAATTCACACACGCACACGCACACACCTGCACGTACAAGGTGCGAATCCTGAAATCATCAACACCTTCATGTTGTTAAATTTTCCACTTTAGTAATTTGCAACGAAACAACCACACAAATGTTAAGCGTTGTGTAAAAAAAATTCCTCTTTCCATCAAATATTAGTTAAAGGTACTGTTCTGTTACATGGACACATTTTCTGTTACATAGTCACACTACATTTTTGATATGTCGACTTGAAATATGACAGAATAGTATTGGTATGAACTATTTACCACATTTACTAAATAAATTCAAGTAAAGGAAAACAGGGAAACCATCAAACCTAGCCTTTCACTACAACATACTGCACCCATAACATGGTTATAGGACTTTTAAACAACAAAACTATAACCACCTTTCCTAACCTTTTGCTTGACAGGCTTACCTTACCTTTGGTATACACCATTCTGTTCATCACACATCCTCCCTTGTTTGTATTTGCCACAATGTAGACAAAACATTCACCACAACAAAATCACAATAATTTTTAAATCTAAAACACCTTTAAAATATACAAATATGAAAGAAAATTTAAGACTTTTAAGAAGCATTTTGTCACAAAATATAATAACAACATATGAAAATCACAAAAAAGAAAATGTTTACATATTTATTTTAGGTGGCCAAAAATGTTTTGTGACCTCAAAGATTGAACCGAAAATACAGTATGAGTAAGTAATCATCAGTATCAATAACCACTGTCACATAAATTCTGGAGAAACTTTTGATAAATCTTCTGTTAGGCCCCCTGTTTCTTGTTTCACATATGGCAGACAAGCTGATCATCTGCGTACACTTCCTGAATCAACAAAATTATATTTATGGTTTACTGTCAGGTGTTTAAAAACATTCCTCCTTCAAAGCTATTGTCCCGCAACGCTTTCAATGGTCTGAATACAGTTTAAATCCCTGTCCAACATGTTTTATAATTTCATCAATGTTGTAAAAGATCTGTCTGTAACTAATGCAAAGAAAGATTTTTATTTTGAGACGTACACTGCTCAAAGATACAGCCAGCATTAATTTTTGTTTGAAAATAAACTTATCCATTTCCACTATTTTTCTAGGTCTGCTTATTTGTTTATGGCCATATTCTTCTATTTTCTCCTCATACCTCACACATATAATTAACTGACAATTGCTTCATGTGACATATCAAATTCTCATTGGTATCATTTAATACTTGTAAATTATATAACCATGAATAAAAATATACCTGACAGCTATTGTGAAAGCAAGTCTTGAACCAGAGAAACTGTTCCTAAACTCCTGACTTTTTAAACCAGTTTCCCACTGGAACACTAACCCTCAAACAGCAACTTTTCTACAACAGGGCTTAATTGTTTTTCCCAACAGACGCATATTGTGCCCTTTCCGACATATTCTACTATTTGACAAAATGCCTTATTCTGATAAAATTGTATAGTCGTCTCTTCATTAAAAATAAAAACCTCCGCTCCACAGTCCGTTAAGGACCAAGGCGTACAGCGCGGCTTTTGTGTTAGTGTGACGGTGTATGGCTAGTACTACGCGCCACCAGCCGCTAGTTGAGGTATTCACGGCCAGGAGGTGGCGCTGTTATCTCAGCGCCTACTCAGTTTGCCTCACGACGCTGAGTGTACGCCATATGGAGTCGTCTCTTCATTACTCAGTAAATCCCAGATTTGTATGTTTATGTAGATAACAGTTTGTCTGTTCATATATTTGTTTTTTTTTTTCATTTCAAGTTGTGTACTGTTTGCGATTTATAAACTACTAGTATATGCCTACCTACTCAATATTTTTTCCGACATTGTTGTCTACAGAACTGCTTCTTCATACATAAACATTATCAATCATACTGAAAACATGGAGTGAATACGTACATATACATTTGCATCATATAACAGAACAGTACGGATTTTATTAAATCTTTTATGTCTACTACAGTTATCATTCTCAACTTCCCAGAATATTTAGTTGTTAATATTTTATAATTTATATATAATGCATTATGTTGTAAAATAAAAAGGCATCTGCTACTATAATTTGTTTTGTTAAAATATAATTTTTAAAACTCTGTTTAGTTCACAATGAAATGCTTGTTAAAACCCACAAGAAAGGCCTTATATGTTCTAATAAATTGAAAGGTTTTATTTTAAACAATCAGACTATCACCTTTATGATGAATTATTGATGAAGCATACCCATTAAAGAAAACATGCACCACTTCCTCCCAGTATCCGTGTAAGCCCGACACCGTTGAGACCTCACTGTAAATTGAAAAAAAAAAACCTACCTCTCTTGGGGTTTTAAAACCAAGACCCACACTGCGATATCTCCTAGTGGTTTTCTTCTTTAGACCAGGTTTTCTAGCCAGGAACACACCAGGCTGTTTCTGGAAAGCCTTTTCAGTCTACAAAAATAAACACAGTTAGTATACAAATACCTACCTCTCTTGGTGTTTTAAAACCCAAACCAACGTTACGTGTGTAACGTAGGGATTTCCTTTTTTTAGCTCCTAACCCTTTTTTACGATTTAGAAATATGGTAGGTTGCTTTTGAAAAGAACGTTCAGTCTGAAAGAAGTAAGACAACATAAATGTTTAATTCATAAAATTTTCTAATAAGCGGATAAAGACCATGTTCAACAAAGTACGATATAAAACATTAAGAGAGTTACAATCATTTAACACGTTCTCTGCCATGTTGGTCATAATTACCAAAAATGTGTCAAATTAATATGACCATGTCCGTCTCATTATGATTGAAGAATAACATTATAATGAGATGTTAATAGCGTCAATAATTCGGATTAATTGGGACCGAAATTCCGGATTATCAAATTGTCCGGATTTTCGAAATGAACCAATAAAAGCGCCAGTAGACGTCTTCAACGTAAAAAAACTTGCTAAAATCGTTCATAATTCACTCTGATGGTTACAGAAGTGGAGCGGATGAATAAAACCATTAATTTAGTTAAATGTTTACGTTTTTCAATTACAGAAAAAAATACTGTATGTACAGTATTGCATTTACAGACTGTCTTATTTTATGTACAGTAAATCTAGATCTACAACAAAATACAGTCATAAAAATACCTACAGTAAATCATACAGTATTTGAGCTTTTTAAAAAATCTTTTATGAACTTTTGAACAGCGGTAGTGGTTCATTTTTTTGCAGCTAAGTCCTTGATTCGTTTTAGGAGAATGAGCTGGGTTGGTGTGCTCTCAGTCTGTTTTTCAAGCCATGACATCAGTCTCTACTGTCATAAATGCTTTGGAATGTGTCGGCCCTGCTTCTTCAATGTCATTTTCATTCTCGTCCCCATCAGATTCTACTGTTTCTGCGTCCCCTTAAAATGAAAAAGTACGCCTAAATAAACAAACGAAACAAATGTTTTCTTTTTCTAATTTTATAGAAAAAATGAACAAGCGCAAAGTTGGCGAAATATTTTAAAAATAGAACAGTGAATTTAAAACGACTAACAGTACAGCGTCAGATAATGCATACAGCTTGTTTGGCTAAAATTAAAAAAAAGTTACAGTAGGCCTACTGTATGTTTAAGCAGTGCTACATACCTTCAGACACCATGTCTGCTATTTCTTGGTCGTTCAAAATCTGGTACCCAGGATCGTTGTCATCAACAGCCAACCACTCACTGGCATCATTTTCGTCACACTGTTCAAATCCCGGGATGGTGCTACAGATTTCTGTCACCTTGTTTACAACGCAATCGGGTCATTCCATGTCAAACCAACCAAAAAATAATTATTTTCAACCTGACCATTTTTAAATTTGATGAAACTTGCAGGATTTATTCTCTCTATAAATGTAAGTACAAAAATATTTTTTTTTTTTAATTTTTATGTGACCCCATTTTTTAGTTTTTAATTTTTAAAATAGTTCGTTTTTTTGGCTTGTAGAACAAGCTTTAACACATCATAACTTTTGTTCTATAGGTCCTACAGACTTGTTCTTTGGCTCATTTGTTAGCTCTTTTTAGTGGCTTTAATTTGATATATAACTTGACAAAATTTATAAAGAAAATTTTTTTTTGAAAAAATAAGCAATTTTTTTTTATGAAAGTGTTCTTTAAAAATTAAAAAAAAAAAATATGATATTCTACTGTTTATTATCTACATTTCCTGAAAATTTTGAAGTGGGATCACAAGTTATGGACTAATATGTAAGATACTTAACTGTACCTTTCGTAACTAAATAGCGTTTAGGTAAAAAAAACTAGTTTTGTTTAATTAAACCAAACGTATTATATAAACTAATGAAAACATACATGAGTGAGCTCTTTTAAAGTGGCTATGGTTTTAAAACTGTTCGACTTGAGTAAGCCAATTAGAAATATTATTAAAAAAAATCATATAAAAAAAAAAGAAACTAAGTCTGACTAAAAGCTGAAGAAGGCCGAAACGCGTCCGACGAAAAAAGTAAGTTTTTCACAAGATAAAGTTCATTTTTAGTAAAGAGAAAAAAAAAGTTTTACTTTTTAAAAAAAAAATTTGTTTTTATAAACTTTGTCAAGTTATATATCAAATTAAAGCCACTAAAAAGAACTAAAAATGAGCCCAAGAACAAAAGTCTGTAGGACCTATAGAACAAAAGTTATGATGCATTAAAGCTTGTTCCGCAAGCCAAAAAACGAACTTTTTTAAAATTAAAATATCGGTATGGAGACTAAAATATACATGACTTCCATATTCTAAGATTTATATTTAAAATCATTTTCGAAATGAAATATTACCATAGAAACTACTTCTTTCTACTTACTGCTTCAGCCTTAACCACAGTACTGTGGTCACTAACGTATACCACCTCACGTTATCGCACTCGATTTTCACTGATGATGGAAGTCGATGGCATTGCCGAAACGTCTGGTTTTGTAGAAAACATTGAACTACGGCCAAATATCCCGGGAAGGAATTTTAACAAAAACTACTTCTTTGTTGCCGATAACGTTGTACACATATATAAAAAATATGCATAAAATGAATGGCTTGTATAAGTTAATGATTGATCTCCATTAAGTAGTGCTCAAGTTTCCAAAGTTTTAATATTATGTAGTCCGTAATTAAAACATCAGAGCAGGTTTAGTGTGTATGAGGGTACACCGTGGACAAAAATTTTTAACATTTCCTATTGAGCGTTGCTTAGAGTAAAGCTGCGAATCTACAGTGTACGTTTCACAGAACAAACACGCGGAAAAGAAGGAGCGCTCCAAAGTCACTCATGGACCCTCAGCTCTTGCAGAGGATTCATTCCCTAAAGACAAAAAGTCTGTCTATGAATCGTTCCTCTGTAAACATGTGCAGTTATACTGCCCAGCAATCCACAGGAAGCAAATCGCTATCCACGCTGGACACTTTTTCGGCTTGCACGCGTTATGTTGGTATGGGGTTTTGGCACTTTCCATTTAAAAAGCGTGCAAATGTAAGAAAATAAACATGAATGAGGCCAGAAATAACGCGAATTTTGTGTGTGTGTCTTCCCTGCCTTTTTATTGCTGTAGTCATAATAATAAAATGGAAACGTAAACATTATATAACTGAGATATGCTTACCTGCCACGAACGATATATTATTTTATACATGTACGAGGTGTGTTCAAAAACAGACCGAACTATTTGTGTAGCACATCAACTAGCGCATAGAGCGAGCTGCATAATTAAGTGCTGCTAGCGACAGGTTTTGACGCCTGAATGCCGTTTTCTCTGTTCCGTCACGATCTTCAGTCTTCGAGCTACACGCGCTGCAGTGGGCACGGGCACACACCGTCCGGCGGATTTATAACGAAGTGAGAATGAAGATCTTAACACAACGTGTGTGTATAAAATTTTGCTGCTGACTTCGTAAAATCTTTACAGAGCTATTTCCATTGTCTTCCAAAGTTGGCATTACCATTTGCATTGGTACGCAGTTGTTGACCGATTTCAAAACGGGTCTCTTTCTGATCGTCGTCAACAAACACAGTAAGAATTTTCAGTGATACGATACATTTAAATTTTTCTATCAAAATTTAATTTTACGATCTTAAATGGATTCTGTCAGAACGTATCGGCATTTAAAAACGATGATTTACAATTACCACATCACGAGCTCTCTTCCCATGATCTTCGATATCGCTTTGATCTGCACCGACCATTGTTTTTCCCTCTTTAAAAATTCTTAAACTAATCGTTCGCCTCACGCAGGCTTCCGCGTATGCTTAATTGAAAACCAGAATGTCTCTGAAAAGTTTTAACCTAGTTTTGCTGCAAAATGTCATACGCACACGTTGTTCTCGCGGTCTTTCTTAATCGCTTTGTCACTAATCCGCCGGCCAGCGTGTGCACGTCCCCACTCAATGTGATATACCTCAAAGACTACTGCTAGTAGCGGAACACAATAAGTGGTAGTTTGTTGTCAAAAACTATCGCTAGGTGCGCGCAAAGTCGCGGCGCGTCGTTTGTGCGGATTGATGTGTTACTCAAAAAGTTTGGTCTTTTTATGAACACACCTCGTATATTAACTCATACATAATTTACATTAAAATGAAAAATTATAATTTTATTGCCTGGCAACAAAATTATTTTATTTTTAACAATTACCATTGTTTGAAAAAGTTTAAATGCATTTTCAAGTACTTTACTGTTGTTAAAACGTAAAAGGTTGTAGGTAAACTACCCCTTCCCCTTAACCGATCTTCACCGAAATCGAAAATCCTTGAGATTTCTACAATTCAGGGACGTATGCAAAAAATTTGATTCTGTTTGAATTTGCGGCTGTTATTGTTTGCCATAGAAAATACGCTTGATAAAAAAACGTTGCAGGTAAACTACCCCTTCCCCTTAACCGATCTTTACCAAAAACAAGAGGTCTTGAGTACTCTACAAGTCAGGGCTGTATGCAAAAAAAAAAATTCGATTATGTTTGAATTTGCGGCTGTTATCGTTTGCCATATAAAATACCCTTGTTAAAAAAACGTTGCAGGTAAACTACCCCTTTCCCTTAACCGATCTTCACCAAAAACAATAGGTCTTGAGAACTCTACAATTTAGGGCTGTATACAAATAATCTTTTGATTCTGTTTGAATTTGCGGCTGTTATCGTTTGCCATAGAAAATACCCTTGTTAAAACATAAAACGCTGCAGGTAAACTACCCCTTTCCCTTAACCGATCTTCACCAAAAACAACAGATCTTGAGAACTCTACAATTCAGGGCTGTATGTGAAACATTATTTGATTCTGTTTGAATTTGCGGCTGTTATCGTTTGCCATAGAAAAAAAATCTACAGACAGACAGACACACAGACACTTTTTGAAAAAACGATTTTTTTCATGTTTTGAGTGTAGTACAATCAGAATCTGCAATAATCTCGAACACGATTTTTTTTGCCATCACCATACTTCCATTTCCTTAAGGAATATGGAAGTAAATATTGGTATGGAGAACCGTACATGACTTCCATGTTCTAAGATTTATATTTAAAAGCATATTCGAAATGAAATATTTCCATAGAAACTACTTCTTTCTATTGCTTCAGCCTTAACCACAGTACTTTGGTCATTAACGTATACCACCTCACTTTTTCGGACTAGAAAACACTGATGATGGAAGTCCTTGGCACTGCCGAAACGTCTGGTTTTGCAGAAAACATTGGACTATGGCTCGGGAAGGAATTTTAACAAAAACTACTTCTTTGTTGCCGATAACGTGGTACACATAAAATTTTCTCCCCTCCTTCTTCAACTATAATTTTCATTAATTGAAAATTATCCCCACCCCGTTCAACTAGCCTCTTCATTTATAGATATTTCATCTACGTTTCTGCAGTGGATTATTATGAGCTTCTTATCAGGATACTTTGTTTATCAAAATTATGTATTTTACTCTTGTTAAAACAAAACGTTGCAGGTAAAATACCCCTTTATCTTCACGAAAATCAACAGGCCTTCAGTCCTCTACAATTCAGGGATGCATACAAAAAAATATTTGATTCTGTTTGAATGTGCGGCAGTTATCGTTCGTCATGTAAACATTTCTCTTGGTTCAACATAAATTGTTGCAGGTAAACTACCCCTTTCCCTTAACCGATCTTCACCAAAATCAACAGTCCTTGAGCACTCTACAACTCAGGAAAGTGTGCAAAAAATTATTAATTTTCTTTGAATTTTCGGCAGATATCGTTCGTCATAAAAAAAGTAAAAATTACCTTTTTTAAAACATAAAACGTTGCTGATAAACTACCCCTTTCCCTTAACCGATCTTCAACAAAATCAACAAACCTTGAGCTCACTTTAGTTAAAAAAGGTATGCAAAAACGTAGTTGATTCTGTTTGAATTTACGGCAGTTATCGTTCGTCATATAAAAAATTACCCTTGTTAAAACATAAAATGTTGCAGGTAAACTACCCCTTTCCCTTAACCGACCTTTACCAACACCAATAGGTATTGAGAACTCTACAAAACAGGGCTGTATGCAAAACATCATTTGATTCTGTTTGAATTTTTGAATTTGCGGCTGTTATCGTTTGCCATAGAAAAATATCGGTATGGAGAACCATACATGACTTCCATATTCTAAGATTTATATTTAAAATCATTTTCAGCCAAACAGCCAGGGAAGGAATTTTAACAAAAACTACTTCTTTGTTGCCAATAACGTAGTACACATATAAAAAAAAATTATCCCCTCCCCCTTCAACTATAATTTTGATTTATAGAAAATTACCCCCAGCCCGTTCAACTAGCCTCTTCATTTATAGATATTTCATCAACGTTTCTACAGTGGATTATTAAGATCTTATCAGGATACTTTATCAAAATTAAGTACTTTACTCATGTTACAACAAAAAATGTTTCAGGTAAACTGCCCTTTCCCCGTAACCGATCTTCACCAAAATCAACAGACATTGAGTTCTCTATAGCTCAGGCACATATGTAACAAATTATTTGATTCTGTTTGAATTTACGGCAGTTATGGTTCGTCATATAAAAAATTACCCATGTTAAAACATAAAACATGAGATTTATAAAACATATCTAAGATTTATATTTAAAATCATTTTTGAAATAAAATATTTTCATAGAACCTACTAACGCTGGGGAAATCTGAGGAGCCAATCAGAGTTGGGCCTACCTGTCACTCTGCTGAATTTGGTGGAAAGCCCTGTCACTGTCGTCAAAGTATCAGCCTTGACAGGGTCCTCTTTTTCTGCAAAATGGGAGAGGCTTGAGATGGAGTGAGTGACATGGTCCCCACCTCAATGAAGAACCCGTTGTTTTATAAAACATATTTAAATTTTGAAAACTGAAAATTCCTTTCTTGTTGTAAATATTTATATTTTATAATCAAAATGACTTTATTTTTGTTACCTGGCAACAAAATTATTTTATTTTCAACAATTACCATTCTTTCAAAAAGTTTAAATAAATTTTCAAGTACTTTACTCTTGTTAAAACGTAAAAGGTTGCAGGTAAACTACCCCTTCCCCTTAACCGATCTTCACCAAAATCAAAAGGCCTTGAGTCCTCTACAATTCAGGGATGTATGCAACAAAATTATTTGATTCTGTTTGAATTTGCGGCAGTTATCGTTTGCCATAGAAAAGAAAAAGTTGCAGGTAAACTACCCCTTCCCCTCAACCGATCTTCACCAAAAACAATAGGTCTTGAGTACTCTACAAATCAGGGCTGTATGCAGAAAATTATTTAATTCTGTTGGAACTTGCGGCTGTTATCGTTTGCCATAGAAAATATCCTTGTTAAAAAAACGTTGTAGGTAAACTACCCCTTTCCCTTAACCGATCTTCACCAAAAACAATAGGTCTTGAGAACTCTACAATTTAGGGCTGTATGCAAATAATCTTTTGATTCTGTTTGAATTTGCGGCTGTTATCGTTTGCCATAGGAAATACCCTTGTTAAAACATAAAACGTTACAGGTAAACTACCCCTTTCCCTCAACCGATCTTCACCAAAAACAATAGGTCGCGAGTACTCTACAAATCAGGGCTGTATGCAAAAAATTATTTGATTCTGTTTGAATTTGCGGCAGTTATCGTTTGCCATAGAAAAAAAATCTACAGACAGACACACAGAAGACAGACAGACACACACACACGGACACTTTTCGGAAAACGACTTTTTTCATGTTTTGAGTGTAGTAGAATCAGAATCTGCAATAATCTCGAACACGATTTTTTTTGCCATCACCATACTTCCATTCCTTAAGGAATATGGAAGTAAATATCGGTATGGAGAACCATACATGACTTCCATATTCTAAGATTTATATTTAAAATCATTTTCAGCCAAACAGGCAGGCTGTGTCTTACCTGCCTTTTTATTGCTGTATTAAATGAAAAATATTATATTACATTAAAATGAAAAAATTATAATTTTATTGCTTGGCAACAAAATTATTTTATTTTTAACAATTACCATTGTTTCAAAAAGTTTAAATAAATTTTCAAGTACTTTACTCTTGTTAAAACGTAAAAGGTTGCAGGTAAACTACCCCTTCCCCTTAACCGATCTTCACCAAAATCGAAAGTCATTGAGACCTCTACAATTCAGGGACGTATGCAAAAAATTATTTGATTCTGTTTGAATTTGCGGCTGTTATCGTTTGGCATAGAAAATACGCTTGATAAAAAACGTTGCAGGTAAACTACCCCTTCCCCTTAACCGATCTTCACCAAAAACAATAGGTCTTGAGAACTCTATAATTTAGGGCTGTATGCAAATAATCTTTTGATTCTGTTTGAATTTGCGGCTGTTATCGTTTGCCATAGGAAATACCCTTGTTAAAACATAAAACGTTACAGGTAAACTACCCCTTTCCCTTAACCGATGTTCACCAAAAGCAACAGATCTTGAGAACTCTACAATTCAGGGCTGTATGCGAAACATTATTTGATTCTGTTTGAAATTGCGGCTGTTATCGTTTGCCAAACAAACAAAATTACCCTTGCTAAAAAAAACCGTTGCAGGTAAACTACCCCTTTCCCTCAACCGATCTTCACCAAAAACAATAGGTCGCGAGTACTCTGCAAATCAGGGCTGTACGCAAAAAATTGTTTGATTCTGTTTGAATTTGCGGCAGTTATCGTTTGCCATAGAAAAAAAAATCTACAGACACACAGACAGACAGACAGACACACACACAGACACTTTTCAGAAAACGACTTTTTTTCATGTTTTGAGTGTAGTAGAATCAGAATCTGCAATAATCTCGAATACGATTTTTTTTGCCATCACCATACTTCCATTCCTTAAGGAATATGGAAGTAAAATATCGGTATGGAGAACCATACATGACTTCCATATTCTAAGATTTATATTTAAATCTTAATATCGCCTGCCAAGCGCGATATATTTTCTCTTATACATGATGTACATTAAAATGAAAAAATTTTAATTTTATTGCCTGGCAACAAAATTATTTTATTTTTAACAATTACCATTGTTTCAAAAAGTTTAAATAAATTTTCAAGTACTTTACTCTTGTTAAAACGTATAAGGTTGCAGGTAAACTACCCCTTCCCCTTAACCGATCTTCACCAAAATCGAAAGTCATTGAGACCTCTACAATTCAGGGACGTATGCAAAAAATTATTTGATTCTGTTTGAATTTGCGGCTGTTATCGTTTGCCATAGAAAATACGCTTGATAAAAAAACGTTGCAGGTAAACTACCCCTTCCCCTTAACCGATCTTCACCAAAAACAATAGGTCTTGAGTACTCTACAAATCAGGACTGTATGCAAAACATTATTTGATTCTGTTTGAATTTGCGGCTGTTATCGTTTGCCATAGAAAATACCCTTGTTAAAAAAACGTTGCAGGTAAACTACCCCTTTCCCTCAACCGATCTTCACCAAAAACAATAGGTCTTGAGAAATTTACAATTCAGGGCTGTATGCGAAACATTATTTGATTCTGTTTGAATTTGCGGCTGTTATCGTTTGCCAAAAAAAAAAAAATTTCCCTTGATAAAAAAAACCGTTGCAGGTAAACTACCCCTTCCCCTCAACCGATCTTCACCAAAAACAATAGGTCGCGAGTACTCTACAAATCAGGGCTGTATGCAAAAAATTATTTGATTCTGTTTGAATTTGCGGCAGTTGTCGTTTGCCATAGAAAATACGCATGATAAAAAACGTTGCTGGTAAACTACCCCTTCCCCTCAACCGATCTTCACCAAAAACAATAGGTCTTGAGTACTCTACAAATCAGGGCTGTATGCAGAAAATTATTTGATTCTGTTTGAATTTGCGGCTGTTATCGTTTGCCATAGAAAATACCCTTGTTAAAAAAACGTTGTAGGTAAACTACCCCTTTCCCTTAACCGATCTTCACCAAAAACAAAAGGTATTGAGAACTCTACAATTTAGGGCTGTATGCAAATAATCTTTTCATTCTGTTTGAATTTGCGGCTGTTATCGTTTGCCATAGGAAATACCCTTGTTAAAACATAAAACGTTACAGGTAAACTACCCCTTTCCCTTAACCGATCTTCACCAAAAACAATAGGTCTTGAGAACTCTACAATTCAGGGCTGTATGCGAAACATTATTTGATTCTGTTTGAATTTGCGGCTGTTATCGTTTGCCAAACAAACAAAATTACCCTTGCTAAAAAAAAACCGTTGCAGGTATACTACCCCTTTCCCTCAACCGATCTTCACCAAAAACAATAGGTCGCGAGAACTCTGCAAAACCGGGCTGTATGCAAAAAATTATTTGATTCTGTTTGAATTTGCGGCAGTTATCGTTTGCCATAGAAAAAAAATCTACAGACACACAGACAGACACTTTTCGGAAAACGACTTTTTTTCATGTTTTGAGTGTAGTAGAATCAGAATCTGCAATAATCTCGAACACGTTTTTTTTTGCCATCACCATACTTCCATTCCTTAAGGAATATGGAAGTAAAATTACACTTGATAAAAAACCGTTGCAGGTAAACTACCCCTTTCCCTTAACCGATCTTCACCAAAAACAATAGGTCTTGAGTACTCTACAAATCAGGGCTGTATGCAAAACATTATTTGATTTTGTTTGAATTTGCGGCTGTTATCGTTTGCCATAGAAAATACCCTTGTTAACACATAAAATGTTGCAGGTAAACTACCCCTTTCCCTTAACCGATCTTCACCAAAACACACAGGTCTTGAGAACTCTACAATTCAGGGCTGAACGCAAAATATTATTTGATTATGTTTGAATTTGCGGCTGTTATCGTTCGACATAAAAAATACCCTTGTTAAAACAAAAAACGTGGCAGGTAATCTACCCCTTTCCCTTATCCAATCTTCACCAAAAACAACAGGTCTTGAGTACTCTACAAATCAGGCCTGTATGCAAAAACGTATTTCATTCTGTGTGAATTTGCGGCTCTTATCGTTTGCCATAGAAAATACCCTTTTCAAACATAAAACGTTGCAGGTAAACTACCCCTTCCCCTTAACCGATCTTCACCAAAAACAACAGGTCTTGCGAACTCTATAATTCAGGGCAGTATGCAAAAAATTATTTGATTATGTTTGAATTTGCGGCTGTTATCGTTTGCCATAGAAAATACCCTTGTTAAAACATAAAATGTTGCCGGTAAACTACCCCTTTCCCTTAACCGATCTTTACCAAAATCAATAGGCGTTGAGAACTTTACAATTCAGGGCTGCATGCAAAACATTATTCGATTGTGTTTGAATTTGCGGCTGTTATTGTTTGCCATAGAAACAAATTACCTTTGATTAAAAAAACGTTGCAGGTAAACTACCCTTTTCCCTTAACCAATCTTCACCAAAAACAATAGGTCTTGAGTACTCTATAAATCAGGGCTGTATGCAAAAAATTATTTGATTCTGTTTGAATTTGCGGCCGTTATCGTTTGCCATAGGAAAAAATCTAAGACAGACAGACAGACAGACAGAGACACTTTTCGAAAAATGACTTTTTTTCATGTTTTGAGTGTAGTACAATCAGAATCTGCAATAATCTCGAAGACGATTTTTTTTGCCATCACCATACTTCCATTTCCTTAAGGAACATGGAAGTAAAATTACCCCCGATAAAAAAATGTTGGAGGTAAACTACCCCTTCCCCTTAACCGATCTTCACCAAAACCAATAGGTATTGAGAACTCTATAATTCAGGGCTGTGTGCAGAAGAGTAGTTGATTCTGTTTGAATTTGAGGCTATCGTTTGCCATTGAAAAAAATTACACTTGTTTAAAAAAAACCGTTGCAGGTAAACTACCCCTTTCCCTTAACCGATCTTCACCAAAACCAACAGGTCTTGAGTACTCTACAAATCAGATCTACATGCAAAAAATTATTTGATTCTGTTTGAATTTGCGACTCTTATCGTTTGCTATAAAAAATACCCTTTTAAAACATAAAACAGCAGGTAAACTACCCCTTTCCCTTAACCGATCTTCACCAAAATCAATAGGTCTTGAGAACTCCACAATTTAGGGCTGTATGCAAATAATCATTTGATTCTGTTTGAATTTGCGGCTGTTATCGTTTGCCATATAAAATACCCTTGTTAAAACATAAAACGTTGCTGGTAAACTACCCCTTTCCCTTCACCGATCTTCACCAAAAACAACAGACCTTGAGAACTCTACAATTCAGGGCTGTATGCAAAAAGAGTAGTTGATTCTGCTCGAATTTGCGGCTGTTATCATTTGCCATAGAAAACAATTACCCTTGAATTAAAAAAAACCGTTGCAGGGTAAACTACCCCTTTCCCTCAACCGATCTTCACCAAAAACAATAGGTCGTGAGTACTCTACAAATCAGGGCTGTATGCAAAAAATGATTTGATTCAGTTTGAATTTGCGGCAGTTATCGTTTGCCATAGAAAAAAATCTACAGACACACACACAGACACTTTTCGAAAAATGACTTTTTTTTCATGTTTTGAGTGTAGTACAATCAGAATCTGCAATAATCTCGAACACGATTTTTTTTGCCATCACCATACTTTCATTTCCTTCCTGAAGTAACATGGAAGTAAAAATCTAGACAGACACACACACACACAGACACTTTTCAAAAAACGACTTTTTTTCATGTTTTGAGTGTAGTACAATCAGAATCTGCAATAATCTCGAACACGATTTTTTTTGCCATCACCATACTTCCATTTCCTTAAGGAATATGGAAGTAAAAAATTAAAAACTAAAAAATGGGGTCACATAAAAATAAAAAAAAAAAAAAAAATTTTTGTACTTACATGTATAGAGAGAATAAATCCTGCAAGTTTCATCAAATTTAAATAAAAATGGTCAGGTTGAGTCACTGGTTGGTTTGACATGGAATGACCCAATCTTCATTTTCATTTGCATTTTCTTCAATCCTGCTTTCTTCATCAGGCCATAATTTTCTCCAGGCTCTTTGCAAATTACTTTTGGTGAGAGTTTCCCAAGCATCGGCAAGCATGTAAATGCTATCTTTAACGTTCAACTTTGTTATAAACTGAACTACACTCTCTTCGTCCTTTTCTGCCAATAAAAGGCGACGCACAAGCTGCTTTCTATAGATCCTTTAAATTTTCTCGATCAGTCCCTGGTCCATTGGCTGCAGAGTTGCAGTAACGTTAAGTGGGAGAAATTGCACTTTGAAATTCTGATTGATTTCGTTTAATACTTCGAGAGGGGGATGTGTGGGTGCGTTGTCAATGATAAGAAGAACTTTCCCACTTTTCTTTTTCTCCTCACGGAATTTTGTAACGCTAGGGATAAAATCATTTTTAAACCGATCAGGAAAAATGACTGAAGTCATCCAAGCACTTTTCTGAGACGTGTACGAAACAGGAAGGGTGTGCACATTTTTAAAGCAACGTGGTTTTTTGCTCTTCCCAATCACTAACAATTTTACCTTGTGCTCCCCACTGGCATTAGCACATAGCCCATAGCTCCTCACTGGCATTACCATAGCCGTTATTCTCTCTTTGCTTACTTTAAACCCAGGAGCGGATTGTTCGCGTCTTGACGCCAGCGACTTGCGTGGAAGGGCTCGCCAGTTTATCCCGGTCTCATCGGCGTTGTATACGTCATCCCTAGAATAACCTTTTTCAAGTGCTTCTCTTTAAAAACTCTTCCAGCCGCTAAATCTGAGGAAAGTTTTTCTCCTTCGATGTCTAACTCTCTAATCCCGTGCCTAGATTTGAAGTTCTTAAGCCAGCCAGAACTGGCTTTGAAATCTTTCGGTCCATTAAGCTGTTCATTAAATTGTAAGGCTTTTTCACAAATCAATGGACCTGAAATTGGCTCTCCTAAGCTTCTCCTTTGAGTGAACCACACGTACATTGCGTCTTCTAAGGCTTTGTTGTTTGCTGAACGTGCAGTTTTTCTTTTCAGCGTCCCTTCTTCAGAGTCAGTTTTGATGCAAATTGTTCCACCTGGGCTCTTTTCGCCTTAATATCACTTATTGTGGAAGTTCCTACCCCATAAATCTTTGCAAGTGATACCCCACTTTCACCTTTTCCTAAACCTTTCTAAAAATTTTTACTATTTCTTTTATGAATTTGCTAACTGCTATAATTTTTTATTGTTCGACTAAGCTTTTCGTCATTACTGACATCTGAGACATGAAGATGTCAGTAATGACGAAAAGCTTAGTCGAACAATAAAAAATTATAGCAGTTAGCAAATTCATAAAAGAAATAGTAAGGATGGCTGCTAATTTAAACAATACGAAGAATAAAAATTTTTAACTTGGTTTCAACGGTTAAAAAAGTGTGCTTTTTCTTCGAATTCGACGCCATCACGGGTACAGAACAGTACTGTAATGTGTTATAAAAAACAAAACACAGACAAACTGACACACACACACAAACACCATACTGTACACAAACGATCGATTTGGTAAACAAAAACTTAGTGCACGCACAGAGAACAATACCCGAGGTCAGTGGCCTGACGCGACTGACAGGGGCAGGGTAGCAGATGTACATGTGACTGTGCAACCTTGACTCTCCCGCTTTCACTGCCCCTCCCTCCTCCACACAACACGCAATTCGTGCTCCACTCTGTAGGAACGGCGAGTTTTACAGTTGTGTCGACGCTTTTAAACAAATATTCACTTCATGCGATTTTTTTTTTGCCAGAATCAAATCCGGATTATCGATGGTCCGGATTTTTGACGTCCGGATTATCGACGCTCTACTGTATTATGGGCAACCAAAAACTGTCTGGCGCAGAAGGACGGATGGGCAAAACATGCTGGCAGAGAACGTGTTAAATAAGAATGGCTAAATATTAAATTTCAGACACAAAAGCCATTGTACAAAACATTTCCACGCATGCACATGCACACGCACGCACACACACCCACACAGTATTTGGAACTTGTTTATATACAGGCCACCATATAAATTTTTGTTGAAAAAAAAAAAAAAGTTTCCGTATGTATGCAATTGCAGACTGCTAGATGTAAACTTTGTCTGCAGCTTCATACAGCTTGTCATTATTCTTATAGCTCAATGTTATAGTTGATTGCAAATGAGTTCATGTATAACGACAGATGATAGGAAACAAGTCAAAATATTATAAATAATATATATAAAACTTTCACAATGAACTTACTATTCGTTGTCACTTTCCCAAACGTTTCGAGGCGTTGTTCCTCTTCTTCAGTGGGAGTATACTGAATGTCGATTACAGAATAACCGTTACGGAATTAGATGTGTGTGGTGGGGGTTGATGGTGGGAAGGGATTGGCGCTGAGGTTCGAATTGTGTGTATGGATCAGTGTATCGAATAGTGTATGTGATTTATAATGTAATTGTTCATTTAATATGTTGTTTGGTTGTAGCGTGTGATGTCTGTATATTTCAAATTGTTCAGCTGTGTTTAGTTTTCTACTTTTAGGTAAGTAGTGTAATATTTCCATGTTGTGTTCTATGTTTGTGTAACTGTGATTTTCGTTATGTAAATGTGTGGCAAATGTGGAATGTATCTAGTTTGTGGTGAGGGCTTTTAAATGTTCAGAAAATCTGGAAGAAAAAGATCTTCCCGTCTGGCCGATGTAGAATTGGTGACAATCATTACAATTTAATTTATAAACCCCTGTTTTGCTGTATGTGTCATTATCTTTGTTAGTATTATTTATGTGTTTTCTAATGGTGTTGTTGGTTCTGTAAGCTACTTTATAATTGTGTTTCCTAAATGTGTTTGCAATTTTGTGTGTATTGGAATTGTAGTATGTAAGTGTTATGTATTTGCTGGGTTGTGTGCTGTTGGTCTGATGTGTTTTACTTTTTGTGTTTAGGATTCGTTTGAGTAGTTTGTTGATTTGGGTGGTTGGATGTGTTATGTATGACCATGTCTGATGTGGTGGGTTTTCTGTATTATTTATGCTAAATGTTTAGCATAAAAAAAAAAGTTTCCGTATGTATGCAATTGCAGACATAAATTTCATGCTAAATATTATGTAATTATTTATGCAACAAGTTTATGCTATTATTTAGTTCTATTTCAAGTGTGAATTTTAATTTATGGTGTATCGTGTTAATGTATTTGTGGAAATTTTCTATTTGTCTTTTGTTGCCGTTGTAAAGGAGTAAAATGTCATCAACATACCTATGCCAATATATTATTTTATCGGTGTATTTGTTGTTGTTCAGTATGTGTTTCTGTTCTATGGTGTGTATAAATATTTCGGCTAGTATACCTGATATAGGGGAGCCCATGGGTAGTTCATCTGTTTGTGTGTAAAACATGTTGTTGTGTGCGAAATAATTTTGATCTGTGATAATTTTAGTTAGATGGATGATCTCTTTTATGTGTGTTTCAGGTGTGTTATTTATTTTTAGTAATTGTTCTAATGTAGTTATGGTTTCTTTTATGGGAACATTGGTGTATAGGTTAGTTATGTCAAATGAAGCAAGTGTGGAATTGTGGGGAATGTGTACATGTTGAGTTTTATTCACTAGATCTAAATTATTTTTGACAGTGGTGTTGTTTGTTAAATTTATGCTATTTCTGATTAATTTATCTAAATGTCTAGCTATTTTGTGTGCAGGTGCTTGTGTGTTGTTTATAAGTGGTCTGATGGGAATATTAGGTTTGTGTAATTTCGGTAGTGCATTTAGTGTAGGGGCGTTTGGTTTAATTTGTTTTAGATATTTGATGTTGTCTGGTGATACTATGTGTTTTGTGTTATTTAGGGTTTTGTTTATTTGTTTGTGATATTTTGGGGTGGGGTCTTTATTTAATTTAGTGATGTTCATTTTCATTAAAAAATGTTTCAATTTTGTTATTTAAAGCCTGTTTTTCTATTATGACATATATATTACCTTTGTCTGCTTTGAGTACGGTTAGGTTGTGTTCTTGTAATTTACGTTTTATGTTTTTTAGTGTTTGGAGTTCATTATTGTGTTGTTTATTTTTGTATTGCTGTGTGTGTAGTAATTTGCGTTCTATATCATAACGTATGGTGTCCTGGTCTTGATTGAGCGTGTGTTGTATGGCTGTTTCAGCGTCTAGGACTATGTCACGCTTCCACATTTGCCACACATTTACATAACGAAAATCACAGTTACACAAACATAGAACACAACATGGAAATATTACACTACTTACATAAAAGTAGAAAACTAAACACAGCTGAACAATTTGAAATATACAGACATCACACGCTACAACCAAACAACATATTAAATGAACAATTACATTATAAATCACATACACTATTCGATACACTGATCCATACACACAATTCGAACCTCAGCGCCAATCCCTTCCCACCATCAACCCCCACCACACACACCTAATTCCGTAACGGTTATTCTGTAATCGACATTCAGTATACTCCCACTGAAGAAGAGGAACAACACCTCGAAACGTTTGGGAAAGTGACAACGAATAGTAAGTTCATTGTGAAAGTTTTATATATATTATTAAATAATAAGTGAACGAAGAGGATGAATCAACAAGAAAAACAAAATATTATGTACAAACAAGTTGAGTCACTGAGCTTGATAGCACTATTTCAACAACATACATTATTATTAAATACTGTTGGCGAAATCTGTAGGCAGGTTGAGTTCTTGTGTAGGAATCAACAGTCAAAATATTACAAACTAGATGAGTAAAAAATCTACAGGCAGGTAGAGTTCTTATGCGTGTATTCCTTCTGTCTTTTTGATCTATTTCTTTTACAAGCTGTAAAGTGTTACGAGTGGTAAACTGTTGTTATGTATTACATTAAAAGATGTCCAAGCACCTATACTATTATATTATATTTATTGTCCTTAGTATAACAAATGCACTAGATTCTTAGAGTGTACACAGTAGGTACACTGAACCAGCTTGGTGAAGTTCTGGTTAAAATCAATAACGACTGGTAAACAGATGTAAGTAATGCACGTTTGTAATTTTGAATTATTAACATTGAAAATGTTTATAAGGACGTGTCGCACATTTGCGGCCGATCGCTGGTGCGTTATCGAAAATGGGAACCGGTGAGTTTCCATAGAAACTACTTCTTTGTTGTCAATAACGTAGTACACATATAAAACTACGCTTATGAATGCGACTACATTTAACTTATAATCTGCACATTGGTAAATGAATTCATTGATTGGTGAATGAACATAAATATATATATATTTTTTAATTTATTGAAGCATTTTCAATGCCCTTCTCTGTGCAATGCCTGTAAATTTTATTGTATTACCTTTAATTTATTTTGTATTAAAATATATTTTAGTTCCACTGTTCTAATGGTAATGTTTGTAAATAATGAGCACAAAGGTAAAATAGCTAAAATACACACTGTTATAGCAATGTTCAAAGAAAACTTGTGTATAGCCACTACAGAATGCTGACTCACCAGCCTTGTTAAGTTCAGAACTTGTGCACCCAGCTTTTTTTGCAGACTTGTGCACTTTCACTTAAATATTTTCTTGAAATTGTACAAGATACAAGAATGATTCTAAGTTCTTCAACGACCACTGTATTATTGTATTGAAATGTAACTGCCCATAATATGGGAATTTGATGACATTGAATACACACACAAAAAAAAAAAAACTAATGCACAGTGCATTAAAAAATACAGTCTAAATCAATGCGCATACAGTGCTATTGTTTTACGGGTCACATTATTGCATTAATGTTAACAACACTCTTAGAGACAATCTAGAATGTTACATACTATGGTTTTTGGGTTGTCATGAATTAACTACAGGAGTCCTGACTCAAAGACTGGTTAACAATAAATTTTTAACAATTAAAAGTGGTAACTCAATTGGGAGAATAAAGAGCTACTCGGAAACACGGAGATGCTCTTGACATGTGATAAAACTATAACCCTACTATTGACTCAATCTATCATCATTATTTCTACAGTTAACTTATCGATGGATCAATACGAAATCTCACACACACGCGCGAATTCGACAGAACCAAAGCAATGCTTCAAACTTTGTTTTTCATGCAACAAACTCATTATTATACAACATAATTTGCGTAACAACTAATAATAATTTATCTGTTACACGGAATCAGCTATATAATGCATACAGGCACGCCTGTCTTAATAATTACTTATTTGAAACATTTAACCTACATGAACGACACGTGGTAAAACTTGTACGATTAAAAAATTAAATATCAGTGTCAATCTGCTCATAGATTATATGCGTATTATAACGATAACAATTATTAATTACTAACTATATGTTAAAACCTTTAATTTCATGAAATACTCACTTGATCTGCCATCGCAATTAACAAATTACTCACTCCAAAACAGAAAGGATCCCAAAACTTGAGAAAGGAGTTTACATCCCAATGCCAACTTGATACACAAAACGTAATGAGAAAATTTATTCTCATAAGAATAAACTTTATGAAAATTTAACTAAAGAATTAGACCTATAGAAACTAAAATGACTGTTTTTTTCGAAATTGTTAAACATTATGCAATTGCACATAATATATAATATGTAGACGTTATAGATAGTGTATATACGTAAACATAAATTATGATGAAACTTTCTTAACCATCCAAATATTATTATTTTAATATTTAAAATCTGAATTATTTAAATTATTAAAGATACATCCTGTTGAGAAAGTACATACATTTATCTAATAACTTATGTCCCGTTTCATGAATATTTTATAACCAAACCCCATCTTTTTAATGGACCGATTGTTAACCGGTGATATATTTTAACATTAAGTTATCTTAATTGCCGTTTCACCAACGACCTTTTGGATGCAGAGTAATGAGTAGGTAACCTGTTACCAAATCCCATTACGATATGGCAACGCAACTAAGGGAGTATTCGCACTCGCCATCTTTGTTCCGAGACTGACATAATATTATGGTGCCGCTTGTGTATACATGGGACGCAGTATAAGTTTGTTTTCGATATTACATACTATTATAGTTTTTCGTGCCAAAAATATAATTTCAAAGTGTGAAATTATGTCCCACGTCCTTAAAAATATGGAAATAATAGTTTTCATCTTAAAACTTAGCCTACATAAATCAAATTAGTACACTAAGGTTATAACCCTGATATGTAAAAATATTAATATTTACATACATAATTTACATTAAATAATGCAACGCACAGCGTGCTTACATTGCTCCCGCCACATTACATTTAAAAGTCTCGGAGCAAAGATGGCGGGTGCGAATACCTATTCCTATAGAGCTCTACGCAACCGAGCCATGCCATCAACACGCTAGTTTGCAGAAATGCAGTCTATCAACGACGTGCACAATAGAAGCACGCGAATTCCGCCATAGTGTAGGCGATTAAACGCGCGAAATCAAATTTTCCTATGAACAAATGCATGTATGATCTAACTAGGAGTGTCACTGACACAAATGGGCGGAGCATTTGATATTCGTAATAATTTATTTATCAATATTCTTACAATCAACAAAATATATACACTTTTATGATACACACTTTTTATTGAATACACTACATTATAGTACATTGTCATTATGCATTAATTGCCATTAGACAAATTCCACAAACTTTGCAACTCATCTCTACGATCACCCATCCATGATGCTGGAATTCGAAACGAAACCAATAATCTGAAACTGAGAATATCTTACAGACAACATTTTTTATGAATGAAGCTGCACGAAACGAAAAATAATCTTCAACAATTGAGGGATTCTCATTTATAAGTTTTTGCCTTTGCTGAGCGATTCTAGATTCATCTAATGTTTCCTCTTGCACGAATTTACAACCCATGAGTCGTGCCAGATCAGGCCACCAAAGATCAGCTGCACTCAAAGTAAAAAAACCCGTAGGAAGATTATCACACTGCTCAATCATTGATTCAAGTTCACCCCTTCATTGAAACCAGTAAGATTTTGATCCTCTTATTTTTCCACACCATAATACAAACTTCTTATTATTTGATGATTACTCGACAGCAAGTTTTCAGTTGCTGTATTGTTCCATTGAAACGAGATTTTCTAGCAAATATTATCCCTTGTTGAATTGCTTGATGACGTTGAACAGTGTTCAATGCAATAAATCTGAACCTAGGGGCTTGTGCAAAACGTCGGTCCTTTATGTTGCATCAAAAATTGAAAATATTCAAGTGCTGTAAGTTTCATACTACTTGCTCGAGTATTATCGTTTAGTTCAACAAGTCTGTAAGGTAGTAAAGCGGGAAATGCCATGCTTACATATCCTTCGCACGAGAATTCATTTATGATAACAGTACCTTGTGGCCATGGAATTACATTATTCACTCCAGATTGGAGTCAATCAACTTCTGTGATTCTAATATTCTTCGGGATCATACTTTCATAAATTTTTTGGATTTCGTTGTCCATGACGTGTCCGTTACTTAACTAAATATCACTATAATATTGACGACTCGGAACACTAAGTTTTTTATAAGTAAAAACATAAAGTTTTACCTTACAGCCTAAACAGGCTTTCACCTATAGAAGGCTTCATCAGAGGCTGTCGTTAGTAGCGCTGTTCGTCTTGTTGTTGGTGACGAGATAGTTTTTCGAAAGATCGAAGCTGTGTGTGTGTGTGGTGAGATGTGTTCGAATAATGCGTGCGATTTGAATTGTGTCTGTTCGTTTACGATGTCGTTTTTATTTGTTTTTGTGTGTTTGTATATTTCTAATTGTTCTAGAGTGTCTAGTTTTCGGCCTTTTGTGTGTACGTGTAGTATGTTCATGTTATTGTCGATGTTTTTATATGTGTGGTTTGCTTCAATGAGGTGGTTTGCGAAGGTAGATTCTGTAGTGGTGTGGAGTGCTTTTGTTTGTTCAATGTATCTCTGTTTGAAGCTACGTCCTGTCTGGCCTATGTAGAATTTGTTCAAATTGCAATAAATTCTACATAGGCCAGACAGGATGTAGCTTCAAACAGAGATACATTGAACACACAAAAGCACTCCACACCACTACAGAATCTACCTTCGCAAACCACCTCATTGAAGCAAACCACACATATAAAAACATCGACAATAACATGAACATACTACACGTACACACAAAAGGCTGAAAACTAGACACTCTAGAACAATTAGAAATATACAAACACACAAAAACAAATAAAAACGACATCCTAAACGAACAGACACAATTCAAATCGCACGCATTATTCGAACACATTTCACCACACACACACAGCTTCGATCTTTCGAAAAACTATCTCGTCACCAACAACAAGACGAACAGCGCTACTAACGACAGCCTCTGATGAAGCCTTCTATAGGTGAAAGCCGGTTTAGGCTGTAAGGTAAAACTTTACGTTTTTACTTATAAAAAACTTAGTGTTCCGAGTCGTCAATATTATAGTGATATTTCATAAATTTCTTCAGAAAAGTTCTTTTCATCTGTATCCACCTCAGGTAAATCAACAGTGGGCATCATTCCATAAATACTATCATTTAATGGAAGTAGAGATATTTCTTCCTTATCAATGATGATATCACTATAGAATGGATTATTCATTTTCAAAAATTGGAGTGCTTCGAAAATGTTGTCATGTCTCACATGAAAATCCCGATGTCCATTAACACTTTCCTTTCTTACAACTATAGTGCTCAGTGAAGCGGGTGTAGAGGGGGTAAAGAACTAACAACAATCTCTGTTATATTTTGACCAATATTTATAATATTTCCCTTATAAGCATATTGACTGGGAAAGCCTCTCGATTTCACCCTATACACACGCATCACTGGTTGTACTCTTGCTATCAAGAGTTGTTCTATATAAGTGAGATCCATCAGTTCTATAGGTACATCTTTAGGAGCCATACGATTAACTGCAGTAAACTTATTTGGGTTTCGCTTACACTGTGGAGACATATCAAAAATATGTTTGCTGCATCAACACTCGAGAACAATTTACGGATTCATAGAATTCTAGAGATCGTAAATTATCTTCAAATTCATTCTGAAGATTCCTATATGTATTGTGTTGTTTTGATCATAACACATAATTCATGTTATGTTCTGCAGGGCCTTCAACAGTTGCTGCAGCAACATTTTGTCGCTGTCTCATCCCTCTTTGATTTGTAGTTAAACGACCAATATTTGACCTCTTCTCCGTCGAGGCATACTATAATTATTACGTATATATAAACTGATGAATACGAATGTATAGAATATGTGTATAACAGAAAAAAGTACTTACGTAATAAATACAAAATTGAATAAGAAGTATAAGAATAATAATTTTAATAGAATTTGAAAAATTGAATAAAGAAGTATACCAATAATAATTTTAATAGAATTTGGATTAAAATTTACCTGAACTGTGATTCGTTGCAATATGTAATGGAAAATTGGAGTTGCATCAGTGACTACATAGATTCTCATCTAAAAATTAACACTTGTTCAACACTTAAGTCCAATCCGTACATCTGGCTACACCAAAGAACAATACTCTACTACTGTTTAAAGTAAACATGTGTGAGACACGAATACAAATTGTATACAGCAAAATCTTATCTTATTGAGCAACAGCCAGCGCAGGCGGTGGGAGCCGCAAATGCACACGCACTGGCATTTGTGATACAGCAAAATCTTATCTTATCGGGCAACAGCCAGAGAGAGCGGTGGAAGCCGCACACGCACATGCACCGGCACACGAGTGGTGAAATGTGAGTTGCCTAGCACTCTGTAAGTGCGAGTGAGACAGAGCGTCGTAGCTGGGCCACGATATCTCTATCTCTCTTCTTCTCACATGTTTAAACTAAGATTTAAAAAAAATCATATCTTTTGAACCAAATAATTTAGAGAAATAAAAATTACATGTGTGCACTCTACAATACAGTACGGATATGTATGCAAAATTTTATAACATTCGGTTGAGTAGTTTCGGAGGAGGTTGCCGTCTAAGTTGTGCACCGAGTCATGGATAGAGGGCTATGGCTGATTTCGCTACACTCATCAGGCTCCACCCAACAAGATGTATGTTGTTGTTAACTCATCATATGTGTATTAAAAATAAAGTATGTATGCAATTTATTATGCAAATCATAAGCAATATTGACAATTATAACAGAACAGTCGATTAAACGAGCCTTTACAAACTGGGTCCAAGGGGTATTAAAAAAACGTCCATTAGGATAACAAACATAAGAAACTTTAGATAGTTAAAAACGGTCCATTGGAAGAAAAGTAACATACTTTCCTGAAACGGAGCATTATTTAGCCTATAGAAACTACAGAAAATGTTATAAAGTTCTATATTATGCCTCCATTTTGTGTTTGAAGTCGCCAATAAAAGTTTGTTATAAAATAAATGTTAGATATGAAAATGAATTCCAAACTTTCGTTTATCGTTTTCAAAATTATATAAATTATAATTTACATATTATATATATTTATATAAATGTAAATTAACATTATTGGCATTATAATATAACTATATAATATTTATTATATATTATTATTAACAATAACAGCACTTTTTATATAAGAATATACATTTTATTATTTTGTGAATTACAGTGTTTCAATAGTATTTAACTATCATAATCAGATATACAAAACTAATAATTTATGTTTTTTATGTGAATATACAATATGTTTTATAATTAATTGTAAAATATAATATAAATATATATTATTTTATTAAATTAATAATTTTTAAAATATTATCATTTTTCATATTAATCTGAATTTGTTCTGGTATTAAGTTATTACTTGTTTTATGTTTAAATGTACGTATATAAATTTCCCCATAAAGTCATTTTTGGACTTTTGGAAATATGTTTTAATAAACTGATGTTATTTAAATTTGGAAATGTGTGTTTCTTTTTGATTGAGTGTGTAGCTAAATTTGATTTGTACATATCTGGTGTTAAATAGGAATTATGGTCTTGTATAAATCTTTCTTTTAAACGTTTTTTAGTTTGGGCTACATAAAATTTGTTACAGTCAGGCCAATTCAATTTTATATACTCCATTTAAATTATGAATTAATGTGTGTGCTGTAGGTTTGATTCTGTCAAAATCTGTCTTATTACTGGTATTGTACCTTGATGATATTAGATACTGTTTTGTATATCTGATGATGATAGTTAAATACTATTGAAACATTGTAATTCATAAAGTAATAAAAAGTATATTTTTGTACAAAAAGTTTTGTTATTATCAATAATAATACATAAAAAATATTTATTCAAGAAAAACTGAGTATAAGTTATATGAATGTAATAATATAATAATATATACTTATATATTATAATATTTGCATGTAAATATGATTATATAATTACAGTTTATATAAATTATAATATACTAAAGTCATTAATATAATTATTTATTATATTTTATTATATATTTCTTTATTTATTCATTTATTTTATATATACATAAATACTTATATATATTTTACGAATATATAAATACTCATACATTATAAATTACACTAAACAATTGTATAAATTACTATAATAAGTTATAATTAATGTAAAAATATATATAATATTTACCGTATTTCTTCCGTCTTGTGACTTTGTGTTGTGTTCAATTGATCAAAGTTTAAATGATCATTTAGCACGAAGTCACAACTGTATACGTCATTTTATGCTCTGTATATATTGAATTCTTCCAAGGCATTCATGTAAATGCCTTTATTACTACCATATATGGCTTTCAAGACCCATACTTTACTTTAAATCAAACCCACTCTATGATACCGCAATAAACCTGTTTACACAATAGCTACTAACAGACAGTATCCAATTGGTCCCACTCGAGTGCGCACTCATGTAATGTGGATATGTGTAGAAATGTTTTTAATATTTGCAATTTTTATGTTTAACGACCTCACTTTGAGTGAGTTTTTATTCTGAAGATGAAACATATGTTTCGAAACGCATAAATATAATCAATTGAACACAGCATGAAGTCACACGATGGAAGACATATGGTAAATATTATATATAATTTTTCAATAAGTGACTTGGATACCTAGTCAAACAGATTTTTCAAATTAATGTAAGTTGTAATTATATAATTATATATATGTGTATACTATAATATAGAAATATATGTTTAATAATATATATATATATACTTTCACTTATGAACTTACTTTTGTCACTTCCCAAACATTTCGAGATGTTGTTTCTCTTCTTCAGTGGGTTTAATACTAACTGTCGATTACAGAATAACCGTTACGGAATGGAGTGTGTGGTGGGGGTTGATGGTGGGAAGGGATTGGCGCTGAGGTTCGAATTATGTGTGTGGATCACTGTGTCAAATAGTGTATGTGATTTGTAATGTATCTGTTCATTTAATTCACATAATTCGAACCTCAGCGCCAATCCCTTCCCACCATCAACCCCCACCACACACTCCATTCCGTAACGGTTATTCTGTAATCGACAGTTAGTATTAAACCCACTGAAGAAGAGAAACAACATCTCGAAACGTTTGGGAAGTGACAAAAGTAAGTTCATAAGTGAAAGTATATATATATATATTATTAAATTTATAAAGTGAACGAAGAGGATGCAACAACAAGATAAATATATGTTATTATATCAACTAACACATATTATAATATAAATGATATAATGTTTGTACTAATGTAAATATATATAAAATATAAGTTTCTACAAGGATATATTTTTTATATTTTTTTAAACATTTACAAAATAAATAAATAAATTTATAATAACATAAGTAGTCACGAAGAGTTTGAGAAGGTATAAATGTATATTTACACAAGTGTATGAACAAGATGTTTTTTGTTTTTACTATGTTTCAATAGTTTTAAATTATTGTCATCTTCAGAAAAATAATGTGTTAAATAATGTAATTAAATTTGAATTCTTTGATTTTATTGTCCATGATGTGTCTGATGTTATCATGATAATACTGACATGGAACACTGTTATTTTTGATAAAAGTTATGAAATTTTTACCTTACCGCCTCAACTTTCTTTTGCTCATTATGAGCTTCATTAGAGGCTGCCACTAGGAGCACTGTCCATCCTGCTTTTTGTGATGGCAAACTGCTGTTTGAAAGACATTGTTGTGTGTGTGTTGTGTAATATGTTCAAATAGTATGTGTGACTTAAATTCTGTCTGTTCATTTAGGATGTCGTTTCTCTGCATTTCTGTGTGTTTGAATATTTCTAGTTGTTCAAGAGTGTATAGATTTAGGCCTTTTTCTGTGTATGTGTAGAATTTCCATGTTGTTACTAACACTTGTGCATGTGTGGGCTGCTTCAATGAGATGTTTTGCAAAGGTGGATTCAGTGGTTGAGTGTAATGCTTTTATGTGTTCAATGTATCTCTGTTTGAAGCTGCATCCTGTCTGGCATATGTAGAATTTGTTACATCCTGAGCAGTTTACTTTGTAAACACCAGGTAAACCAAGTTTGTTTAGCTGTTTGTATGTCTGTTTTTAGACAGGTGTGTTCTGTTTTGTTTGTAGTTTTGTATGCGATTCTGTTTTCTGCTAATTTAAATTTTCGGGCTATGTTTTCAATGTGGTTATTGATATACGTTAGTGTCATGAATTTGTTGTTTTCTGTCTTTGTTTGTTGTTTGTTGTGTTTTATGTAGGAGTCAATTTTATTTTAACTTAGAATGATCTTGCAAGAGAAATCTATGAAAAAATATTTTACTGAATCAATAATAAACATACAGTAGATTCACATTGTTTAATGGGCTGTGAATTTGCTCTAGCCTTCTTTTATTTTCATCATATAACAGGACACAATTTATTTCCTTCCACCCCTTGGTTAGACAAAACAAACATACTTGTCCATTGTTTGTGTCTGATTTGTTATCCGTCAAGGCTCATTGAAAGTTAGCATTTTCAAACTAAAACTTAACACACAGAAATATCTCTGTTTTTAGTGGCTGCAGTAGATCAACCTCAGTTTTCATATGGACAGTTTTACATAAATGAATAATGTTTAATATCTTTCTTATATCTTCATTATTCTATTGACAAAATTAAGATTGTACTGTTAAGGACATTTTAATTACCTTTTTTTACTTATTTACAATTAAATATGTACTAACTTTTTTATTTTTACATTATTTGCCAAAAATTGATCATGTATGTTGCCAGTAGGTTCCTGAGTTTACTTGTGGTCCTTAGGCATTTTTAAGTTGGAACCACTGGTCTCATATAACAAATATTAAACATTTAAATTGATCTAAAATTTTCAAAAATATTTGTCTGTTAAAAAAATGTTGGTTTTTAGATCAATTTTGATTCACTTTAAAGTTTACTTTTTTGTAATTATTAAATAATTACATTCTGTATTTTATTTTCTGTTACCATATACACTTTTTCTGTTTTGATGTTAAAAAAAAATTAAATTAAGTAATATTAGTAATCAGTGTCCAACAGTATGGAAAATAATATAAAGTTCATACGTAATAGTGACCTGAAAGTTGATAATTCACAGGTTATTTAAAATGTAGTTACCATGGTAATATGATATTCTGGTTTGAAAAATAAAATTTTATTTAATATGAAAGGAATTTAAATATTTTCAGCAGTAAAATTATTAACTTTTTGCAAATCTTCTTACTAATTTGTATCTTTATCCCCATGCAGGTATTACACAGTGGAGAATACTAGTTAACTAATTTGTAGACAATCAAAAATTTTGTAGTAAGATGCTGAGTTACCTAATGTTTTAATATATTTAAATTAAGAAATGTATAAAACACATTACATTAATATTTTAATCTCAATGAAATTGTCTGTTTCACACACACGCACGCACGCACGCACGCACGCACGCACGCACGCGCGCGCACACACACACACACACACACACACACACACACACACACACAATTCTACAAACATTTGAACTTTCCATATTATAAAATTCTCAGTTGACATTAAAAAGGCATCTTTTGACATGAATCTATTAGCTATAATTTCTATTGGTAAGGAAAACAAAATTACAAATATTTCGATGATATCAATGGTTTTATAATGAGTGTTAGTTTACTTAAAGTACAGGTACAGGAATTATTTTGTTTGAGACACTGAATGATTAATACTTTTTGTATTCAAATATTGGAGAAGCAATGTTACAATTTGTGGAAGGCCAAACTCAAAATTGCCCAGATGGAGTGTGTCAATTTCTTAAAGATTATTTTTAATCAGTTCCTCTGGAATATGACAAGGTACACATATTTTCTAATAACTGCTCTAGGCAGATTGAAAATCATGCCCTATCAAAGTGCTTGCTATATTTTATTAGTAGCATCATTAAAAGAAGTAGCATAGCTGTACAGAAGCACAGTTTCCTGTTTGTGCAACCATCTATTAAGCTTTAAAAAAAAAGGTATGATAGAATATATTCAATACATGAATTAACAAGCAGAACAAGTATTATGTTTACTGTTATAGAAGTAGAAAGCAGTGACTTAATAGACAATTAATATAACCTCGAGGTCAAAGCAAAAATATAACTTATTTGCAAATTAAGTTCTTTAGTTCATTTGAGAGACAGTAGAACATACATGACGAGTTACAGAAATGCACAGACAATTTAAACACTACACTCACTATTTAGACAACAAAAGATATATAGTGATGGCTTTATTAGCTTCTGATTATGTGATAGCAGCTGACAGTGAAGATTTTCTGTATAATCCACGTTTAAAGGCTTAAAACCCGTGAAGTGTAAACTAGTTATTGATCACTAACAAAGTGAAAGAGAGAACACATTTAGTTTCACAGGGTATAGACTAGTGTTGAATGAAGTAATAAGTCATGAAGATGTGGAGTAATAAGAAAAAATTCAACTATATTAATGATACCTTGTATATAACATTGAAAATAAAGTATGGCCAGATAAAATAACGACATTCTATAAAACAATAGGATCCAATATGATTATCTAAAACTTCCGGGCTGAAAGGCCGTGGTCGAGTGCTTGATGTTCTAAGGCTAGACGTTTCGGCCACACCACCGGTGGCCAGCTTCAGTAGCAAAAAAGTGTTCGAATAGATGGCATGCCGAACACGTCTCCCAATGAACTGGGAACAAGAACAAGCAACAGTGAGTTAAGGCTACGCTGTCTCTATTTATAACTTTTTGGCCGCTTAAGATGTATCACGCGGACCAATGAGAAGCCAGCTCATCATTCTCGATTATGATTGGCCATGGAAAATAAACCATGCCAGACACTATTTAAGGCGATGCTTTCACCTCGGTGGTTCATAGCGACGGACGCATTCTTATGAATATGGTTGGACTCCAGATGCAGGCGAGTGAAGTAACCCCGGACAGAAGATAACACACGGGCTTCATCAAACATCACCCGGTGATCGTCGTGGGAAAGAGCGTGTTCAGCAACTGCGGACTTTTCCGGCTGGCCCAGGCGGCAGTATCTCCGATGTTCAGAGAGGCGCGTCCGGACACTACGCTTCGTGGTGCCTATGTAGACCTGGCCACACGTACAAGGAATACTGTACACCCCACACGACGAGAGCAGATCCCTGGCGTCTTTTACCGGTCGCAGGAACTGTTGGATCTTTTTGGTTGGCTTGAAGATCGTCCTGACGCCCCGTTTACTCAGCAACTTGCCGATGCGGTCAGTCACGCCACGGATGTAGGGCAAGACAGCAGAGCCAACCACCTCAGGCGACACCGACTCGACCGGCCTACCAGATCTTCTCGGCCGGGCAGCTCTCCTAACCTCCGCAGCAGAATAGCCGTTGGACTGCAGTGCTTCCACAAGATGCCGAAACTCATCTTCGAGATACCGGGGCTCACAGATTCTTTTTGCCCGGTCTACCAGAGTCTTCAGCACCGCCCTCTTCTGCCTAGGATGATGAGTGGAGGACTTGTGCAGATATCTTATTTTCCATGGCCAATCAGAATCGAGAATGATGAGCTGGCTTCTCATTGGTCCGCGTGATACACCTTAAGCGGCCAAAAAGTTATAAATAGAGACAGCGTAGCCTTAACTCACTGTTGCTTGTTCCCAGTTCATTGGGAGACATGTTCGGCGTGCCATCTATTCGAACACTTTTTTGCTACTGAAGATGGCCACCGGTGGTGTGGCCGAAACGTCTAGCCTTAGAACATCAAGCACTCGACCACGGCCTTTCAGCCCGGAAGTTTTAGACAATCATAATGACACCGGCCGTGAAAGCCTACGTACTAAAATAGGATCCAATATCTAATATATTAATATATGGGATTGAGGCATGTATTTAAAAAAAGAAAGAAAACAGAAAAATATGAGATTTCTACAAGGTATGGGAAAATACACAAGAATGAATAGGAAAAGAAATTCTGATATAAGAGAGGAGTTACAGATAAAAATTATAAATGGACAAATAAAAGAAGACACACCAAATAGACATATAATCTAAGAAGACCTTGTAGTTGCCAAGTAAAAGATGAAGAGATCAACTCCAGTAGTCATGGCTAAGAAACAGAATTAACTGGGTTGGTTCATACTGAATAAATTTTATACATTATGTTTTAACAATAATATATGTAGACTACAGAGGCAGCAACTTTCTGCATCTTGTGAGTAAGCTTTCCTAAACTATTTTAAGAAAATTATAGCTACTATGTATATTCTAACTAGTCAGTCTAGTCACTTGCACCTGGTCCAGGCTACTAAGATACTGCCACAGGAGGTGCTGAATATGGTATACTACATAAAATTATTGACCACAGCTGAATAGTCCAAAACCTTTTATTATTGATATCACCTGTTCTGTTAAGTGAGTAGCTCTTGTGATTATAAACTTTATACCAATGACAATGCAGCAACAAAGATTGGGAAAATTGGGAAAAGAGACCCATAAAGAAACTAGGGAATGAGGTGTTAGGGAAAGGAATCAAGATGTGTTGAGTAGGACTATGAACTAATGATGATAAATTACAAGAGACCATACAGTAGAATGAAAAAATATATTTTTTGATTATCTAAGAAAAAGAAAATCAGTGAATATTTACTGAAAAAGTGCAGGCAAAAAAAAAAAAAACTACAAGAGTGATAAGTACATACAACAACTTGATTGGCATTTATCAGAAAATTAAAGTTTTATTTATAAGTGATACAAATTTTTCTTTGCGTTTACAAAAACATTTGACCAGAACATGAGGAGTATAATATGAGGAACACCTAATGACTAGAACTGGATTGAATCTGCTGCACATGAACTGTTATGGATTACTATTAGGGAGGAAATAAAAAAGAAGTTAGAATCAACAATAATAACTACAAGTTATTATTATAATAAAATGAATATATATTATTACTAATCATCAGATACAACATGAACAACAAAATCCAAGAATTAGAATTAACATTTCGACACTGCCTTGTTTAGCGATCTCAAACTCATACTGTTTTAAGGTTTGTTCATATATTACACAGGTTTAGTCTGTTACAGACATGCAATATGTGTTGACACACAAAATGAGTTCTCAGTTTAAACTTGGCATGCTTGACTAAACAGTTTACCCTATAGACTCCATATTATTTTTTAAATTACCCCCCCCAAAAAAAAAAAAAAAACAGGCAGAAGGCAAAAATGTGAGGGTGTCAAATTTATCAAAATCTATAAAAAATTCATGTGGAGCATCAAAGTAAAGGGAATTTTAACCAAAATCTGAATATAGTGTACAGTTTTGGAAATTTCAAAATTTTAGAAAATCAGGACCTAAGAAAAAGGGATCACAAATTTGAAAAGAATTGTAAAACTCCAGCTAGGTGTCAAACAAAAGATAACCTAAATCCAAATTTAGCATTTACTATGAAAATTTTAAAAACAAAACTCAAAATTGGGGGTACTAATGTCTACATGGGGCACCAAATTATGAGGACTTTATTCAAAATACACACTCTTTATCTTTAGTAATTTGACAGAATTAATAATTTTTAAAACTCCTTGTAAATTTTGGATAACTTCAAGAAGTTTTTGAGCTATGCTTACAAAAAAGCTTCATTTATTGTAATCAGTTATGTATATTTGTGAAAAGTTTTTGATATAGGCTTACAAATATGTCTGGAAACATACATAAACTTAAAAGCTAGGACAAAGCTATCTGTCATATTCAATAAATTTAACAAAAAACCCAACACAGTAGTTTGGAATTTTTAGCGTTTACTGTATGGAATTGGAATTTTCTGTCATTACAAAAAAAAAAAAAAATACTAGAGTGATAGGCGTTTTCATAATTTTTCAGTTAATTGAAAAATATTTAATACTGAAATATACTTAAATAAATGCATTTCTTTCAAAACAGCAAATAACATTTCTTTATGTGCTCATGAACCTTACTAGTACAGACAATAGAAATGTTGCAAATATCACCCGTAGTGATTTTCTTCTGTGCCTTGCGAATCCTCTTCACTGTCTTACTATTAGATTTTGATGGAACATTTTATTGACTACCCATCCTTATTCTTGTTGAAGAACATGTTTCCTATAGTAATTTTAAATGATTACTCAATTACCTACCATAGGATTAACCATGTGAATTCATTTTTCCAACAGGAACAAATTCAGAAAAAATAATTTGTTCATTTAGAGCCACCTTAATTTCACACACACACACACACACACACACACACACACACACACACACACACACACACACACACACACACACACACACACACACACACACACACACACACACACACACACACACACACACACACACACACACACACACACACACACACACACACACACACACACACACACACACACACACACACACACACACACACACACACACACACACACACACACACACACACACACACACACACACACACACACACACACACACACACACACACACACACACACACACACACACACACACACTGTACAAAATATCACTTCTATGCTTAAGTCATGATAATTCATATCCACTTAAATATTTACAGTTCTAATTTAACTTGATTAAATAAAAATAGGACTTTACTAATTTTAATATTGTAAACAGATTATATTCATTGCTAATGAAAACTAGAGAGAGAAAAAATAATTTTACTATTATTTGTTTTCTAAATTTACTTAAGTAACTACTGACATCAAGTAGGCCTCATAAAATTTTTTTATTGAGAAAAAGTTTAAAATGAAAAATGAATACTTAAAATACTTAGGACCAGAAAATATACAGATATTTATGAATGAACCATTACTGGTTTACCGATGGGTAGTAGATTAAAATGGACTTTACCTACATTATTAATAAGTATTGTTTGATTGCAGTAAAAACTGACATGGCCGTTGCAGTGTATCTTGTGGAGTTAATCGGTGTTACCACAATTGTTATATTGTTAACACTGCTGGCTTCAGTACTTATTATTTTAGAGAAAATTTTGTATGCCTTACTGTTTGTTATTCAACCAACAATTCACCTACTGGAATTGTGTTTACTGCTATTTGAAGATGGATTTCTTTATGCCATTAATTCATTTTCAAGTATTATGCACGTTGATGATGCTGGAAGTAACTCCACTGTATCCGAAGTGTCTTAGAAGACTCATTTTTTAAAGGTAAAAGTATAATATAAATATAGTATAAAACATTTACATTACTTTACTTCTTTCACTTTAATGCAAGCTAAAATAAAATCCCATTTTCCTTATGGTATATAATTATTTGAATAAATGTTGATAAAATCAAAACAAACTTTACAGTTTACTAATATGCCTATTTTATTAGCAAAAATTAAACACAACTACAGGAAATTGAATAATGTTGCAATATCTAAAAAGTGTTATGCTTTAGATGCTTCTTAGCTGCTGTATATGTCTGCACTGTGATGTAGATAGACAATGGCAGAGTGTTTTGCACCTCAACTGACACTGTTATGTTTTTCATCTGATGAACACAAGGATATAATGATACTGCACTGTTATGTTCACAAGGATGTTCAGGAACAGGTCCTAGCTACACACTTTTGGTATGTTTAGGAAAGTTCAGATTTTATACCCTATGTCTGAAGCAATGGCTCAGTCCCTATCCTTGAGCTTATTAAGGGGAGCATAGATTTGCGCTAGTGTAAGCGATAGGATGACCAAATACGGTAGTTAGTAAAATTTGAAAAATTTTCTTCATGAAGTAAATTACTGTTTTGTTCAGTGTTCTACTTTATTAGAAATATTGTATTGAAATATTGGTAGTCATTTATAATACCTTGTTGGTGTTGGTTGTGTTTAGTCTCTTATCTTGTCTTGTCTAACAGACACTATGAACACTTAGACATGAGGCAACCCCCGCCTTAAGATAGTAAGCTTGAAAGACCTCTGAAAGACCAAACTTCCTATTTTTATAAGTATTAATACGGTTTTTTATTATTACTAATAATATGATATATTGTTGTAGACATATATAATTTATTTTTACATTGCCAGATAATTTAAGACTGTATTAATTCACTAGATTATTAATGCTAGGTGTAGAAAATCATTAAGATGATTCAAGTAGAGAAATTCAGTGTTTATTTACAGTAACTATTAACTACAGTAAGTATTTACAGTAATTTTTCTGCTAACTAAAATAATGCTTTGCATCAATTAAGTTCATTAGATCATTCTTAGCATCAAAACGTTCCTAACACATTTCTCCTAGCACCAGCATTAGAAATAAATACTTTGGCTATCTTCTTATTATCAATGTCATCTGATACATTTTTATGGGGGCTTGCCTGGTTCATAGTTGACCTAATGTATAAGTTTTTAGTTTTCAAAGAACACTGAAGCTTCTTACTGCATCACAACTTGATGCACACCAGCATAATATGAACCAAAATTTCTACCTTTCTGAAAAGTTTTAATTTTGAGAATTTTATTCTACATTGAGAATTTGATTTTGAAGCCCTGCTACAGCTGTGTCTATGACTTCAAAATTTTCTTTTTATAGTATTCTTCACATGACTGACAATCTGTATATGAAGGTCAGTTGTTCCACCAATTATTTTTGGTACTTTCTTTTGTCTCAGAACTTTCACCTTTTCCAAATTAAACTCAGAAATCTTATCATTGCATTCTTTACAGATAAAAACTTTTCAGTCATCCTGAGCATATTCAATCCATCAATGATGTGTTCAACTGATTTATGAAGTCCCGCCTTAGTTTTGTTATTTCCCTGGAAGCACTTGTTTACAATTTCCAGAATTTCAATTATGTCTTGTCCCATGATCAAACCAAATATTTAATTCTTGGATTTTGTTGGCCATGATGAAGGAGACAAAGGCAACACGACTGTAATTATCCCCACAGACAACCTACACGAAAAAGTACAAAACTTCATGGAACAGAACAACATCACAGAACTAAAACACGACCCCACCGACAGATACCAAAACTCAGTAAAACAACTAGTCAACAAAGCCAAACACATAATGACACATAAACAAAAGCCCTACATGAAACAAATCCGACCATCAGCACCCACCCTCCAAGCGCTTCCCAAAATCCATAAAGAAGACATTCCGATCTGCCCCATTATCAACTACCGTAATGCCCCCGCACACAAACTTGCAAAATATCTAGACAAAATTATTAGACAACACACACAAATAGACAACAACATTGCAGTAAAAAACAACACTGACCTAGTAACAAAAATAAAAGACATACACATCCCCCATAATGCCACATTAGCCTCCTTTGACATTAAAAACCTGTACACAAACATCCCCATCTCTGAAACAATCACCATCCTACAAAACAAACTCAAACAAAACAACACACCAGACGAACTTATCAACGAAATAATAGAAACTCTGAACATTATCACAAAACAAAACTACTTTACTTATAACAATAAATACTACACACAGAACGATGGCTTACCCATGGGCTCCCCCATATCCAGCATTCTAGCAGAAATCTTCCTCCAACACTTACAAAAAACAAAAATACTCACAAACAATGACAAACACTCACATAAAATACTATATTGGCACAGATACGTTGATGACATTCTAATACTATACAAGGGGAACAAAAGACAATGTGAACAGTTACTAACGCACATAAACAAAATACATAAAAACATAACCTTCACTGCCGAATACGAACACAACAATACCATAAACTTCTTAGACCTCTCCATCATAAAACTAGAACACAAGCACAAATTCAGTATATATCGAAAACCAACTACAACTGACACACTAATACACAACACCTCCAATCACCCAACACAACATAAACTAGCTGCTTTTAGAACCATGATACATAGAATTAACAACATACCCTTAGATGAAAAAGACTACAAAGACGAACTAAACACGATAAAATATCTAGCAGACTCTAACGGATATGACAGAACAATAGTCAGTAAAATCCTACACAAAACACAAAACAAACAACAGACAAAGACAGAAAACAACAAATTTAACACTAACATACATCAACAAACAAACTGAAAAAATTGCCCACAAATTCAAAAAAGCAGGATACAGAATCGCTTACAAAACTACTAACAAAACAGAACACACACTATCAAAACGTACGCACAAAGCACAAAACAAATTCGATCTACCCGGTGTATACACGCTAAATTGCTCAAATTGCAATAAATTCTACATAGGCCAGACAGGTCGTAGCTTCAAACAGAGACACATTGAACACACAAAGGCACTCCACACCACTACAGAATCCACCTTTGCAAACCACCTCATTGAAGCAAACCACACATACAAAAACATCGACAATAACATGAACATTCTACACGTATGTAACATCACAAGATGTCACCTAACCTAAGTGTATGTTATCAGATTTCATAAAAACAGAATAACCATGTAAATAGGTATAGAATAGTCGAAATAAACAAGAAAGAAAAACCAAGAGAGAAGAATAAAGCAGAAGTACCATGTGAAACAGTAACTCAATAGCTGTTTGACACTACAACTAGACTGAGACTAAAACGAACTAATGGACAGAATAAATTTAAATTCAACTGTCAATTCAGTAAATGGTTGATGTAAACCGAATGTCATTTATAAACAAAAAATAAACTAATGAGCAGTTAAATACTGTGAAAGCAAAATCAGCATTTTGCTGATAATAGATGTGACAATGAACAGTAGATAATGAATGCCAAAACCAATGTTAACAATGGCTACATTGTAGGAACTAAGATGTATTTCCGTATCAAATATACCTGTTAGAAAAGAGAGCTATTTATATAAGAGAATCTTATACAAATAAGATGTCTCCATAATTTACCGAATTGAGAACCAATAGGCATTATTAAGGCCAAATTTCAGTGTAGGCGATACACCTTAGCAGACTTAGACCAATCCTTAGCCAATAAAATGACTATCAATGATTATCACAAGTGTAAACTAAAATGCACAAGAACTATGGTTATGCATTGACATAACGAAAAATGTTATTAAAACGATAGGTTTAGCCATAATTTTAATTGTAAATAGTAGCTTAAAACAAACTAACGGGAAACGAAATGTCATAGTCAGTAGGATCATTTATTACAATGTATAGAATTAAGGTGTACAAGTAAAGTCAGCAAAAAACGTCAGTACAGTATTAATGGTGTTCGCGCATAAACATTTGATTAATAAAATGTTATGTGGATACGAGCAAGGTTAACCAAAAGTGTAAAATCGGCGACTCATAAAGAGCAGACGACAGTAAGAATAATGTACCCGAACGTTGATTTTATAACAATGTCGGTTAGAGTGAAAGTAATTCGAGAATGAGTGGTATCAAATTGAAGGAAAAAGAACAATCTTTAATTTGATAGTAATATTAACCCAATCGCAACTGTATTTAGTGCGGGAGAGGTGTTAGCATCATTCTAAAAATGTACATCGGGAAACTGTTTAAGAATAATAACAAAAACGACAACTAGCTGCTACTGCAACATTCGACGGTTAGGAAAAGCCGTTATCAACTGTCAAAAAGTGACACGTCACGCCGACTCACCGGCGAAAGCCAATCAGAAAATTAGTTAGTAATCAACATTTTTACCTAAAGCCGATCCAAGAGAGGGGTATATAAAGACAAACCAGCGAATTTTGACAGAGACCTTTACTAACTAGCAAGCAGAACAGACGTACGCCCGTCACCGCTACGTTTTTTAATAACACTTAGCGTCAGTTACATTGTACTTCGGAACCAATAGTTTAACAAGAAATTTTACTTCAAGTTCATCCTCAACCAACAACAGTGTTTAAGTGCAGTTTATTTTAATTTTGTGCGGGAATGACGAACAGAAAATAATTTATTGTCATTATTCACGATCCATTTTAATCAGAAGAGGATCGCATTATTCTGTTCTTGTGCGAATTAGTGCCGAAACCAAGTAATCATTATAATCCGATTACTTAAGTGATAAAAGGTTTTAATTAAATAATTAAAACTCTGAAGGTAAAAGTGCAATTATTATTAATCTTGATCTGAGTGCAATAACTTGTATTTTTGCTACCATAACCTGTACTGACGCAAAACACAAAAACAGTATTTAAGATTACACCACGTTTCGATTTATTATTCAAATTTGTTATTAGTAAGTAAGCTATATGTTAGTTGTAAGGGCTCTCAATTGATAAATATTGTCATTAAAAAAGCAAGCGCTGATGAAACGCACGATCTTTCAATAGATCGTTTTTTTTCAATTACTTAGTAAAAGTAACTTAAACTTAGTTGATCAATTGTATTATTGGATACTGTGTAGGCATAATTGTTTTCTTTCGTGTCTCAAAGAATTCACAACTGAGATAATAATAATAATAATATTAATAATTGTAATAATTTTCATATTAAGAATAAATAGTATCTGGACTTAACCAGATTTATAATTCATGTTCTGAGCAAGCCGTATGAGGCATATAATAACTAACTTTTAATTGTACAACTTTGTATGTTTACATTATGTGTATGTTTTGAATTCACTATAAGGGTGCAAATAAACCCATTATTAACAGCATCACCTGATTTGATTTATTTTTTTTGAATAATTAAATATTTTCTTATAATAAACTTAAACAACCTTCTGTTGTGTTTAACCTATTGGAACAGCATTGCCAAAAAGTGGTACTCAACTATTTTAAATTTTCTTTTCATCTAGTAATTTTTATGTATGGGTTTTACACGGGATTTTCCCTGAATAAATCCGTGTGGCGCCCACTAATTTAATAAACAAGGTAACATAACCTTGCAACCAAAGGGAGTTGATGATTGTAAGCTGAGTTGACAGTTTAGTGAACTTCAAGTAAACGCAATCAGGTACGTAAAAGTATATGTTTGTTTATAATATTGTCCAGACTTTACGGGACTTGACTTACTCAGACTACCTGTAATCCGAAGAAGTTTCTACTACCAGTTTCAACCAGACGAGAACTATTATCAAGCAATCAACTGCTATACTTTATGTTTTAACTTAAGTTAATCTAGCATTTAAATATAATCAACTTCATTATTTTTTTATTTAATACAAGGGAATTCTTTAAAAAACAAGTGTAATTAAACCATTGTAAACACTGTGAGTAACTTGAATGTTGTATGGTAAAATACTTTACTACATTAGTCACCTTCAAGTAGAAATAACCATTCTCAACATTGAGTTATCTCAAAAGAACACTTCACCCATAGATGAATTTTGTTTTAATGAGACTTTTAATATTTTAACCACGAATTTAAATTTAAACAACAACCACTCTTTTATTTTGCTTCAAGTTAATTGTAAACACACACGTTTTCATTTTATTACAAATAGAGTAGACAACCCGTGTGGCTTTAAACGGAATTTAACTATTATTATAATATAATTACTATAAACGGATAAACATAATAATAATTTTATAAATATTTAAGATAACCCCGAATCGCGTTTTCTTATAAATTAACGCATACAACGCGGGGCAATAACATTTAAATAAGAACACCTAATAAGAGTTTTCTTATAACGTACACACAAAAGGCCAAAAACTAGACACCCTAGAACAATTAGAAATATACAAACACAAAAACAAATAAAAACGACATCCTAAACGAACAGACACAATTCAAATTGCACGCATTATTCGAACACATCTCACCACACACACACAGCACCGATCTTTCGAAAATCTATCCCGTCGCCAACAACAAGACGGACAGCGCTACCTATGGCAGCCTCTGATGAAGCCTTCTGAAGGTGGAAGCCGGTTTAGGCTGTAAGGTAAATCTTTACGATTTTACTTAAAAAACTTAGTGTTCCGAGTCGTCAAACAATAGTGATATATAATTATATTTAGTTAAGTAATGGACACATCATGGACAACGAAATCCAAGAATGAAAAATTAATTAGAATAAAAATGTATTCAGGATTTTAGCTTTCAGGAAAATATTGGGGGGGGGGTCCCCCTGTTCACCAGCTGTGCCACCGTGTACATACTTCTAGAGGCATTCATATATAATCTGGGTAACAGAGTCAGCATAAGTTTAGCTGAGCTGGCAAAACTGTACATGTAGATGTGCTTACCTAACAACTGAAAGGTAACAACTTTCAGTTGTTTTAAAACCACAGATGTTATTTGGAAAGGTAAAAGTTTTGATTTGTTTGTGATGATTTATTTTATGGCTATTAGTGTAATCTATAGGTACTATGAGAAGAAAACTTGATTGTGAAAATACACAGTTTTTATCAGAACAGACTGGTTATATGTACTGCTTCATGTTACCAAGTTAGTATTGAGCTCTACTCTATCTGTGTTTTTTTGTCAACAAACTATTGTGATAATCAAAATGTGCCTTTTTAATGAACCTGCTACTATAGCTTGTATTTTGCAAAATCAACTATACAAATCAAAAAAGAGGAATTAAATGACTTACACCACTCTCATCCCAACCAACATTTACGTAAAACAAATGAAAAAGACTTACATCAATAAAACTTACCTACCATTATTGTTGACCATTAACAATTTTTTTACATACTTTCAGTTAAATTTTACTGAAAAAAATGATACAAGTACAGAAATTATACAACAAATGGCAAAATACAAAAACATTTGTTAATAGTTTTGGTATCGTAATTTGCATTACTTTTAATGAAAAGAAAACGTAAAAGAAAGATTAATATTGTTACTTTCACTAATTTGAATGGCCTCCTCATCAGGTCACTATAAGTCATTAGCTTCTTCAATATTTGAAAATCCTCTTCTTCCTCATCAGATTCATATCCTTCAACAATTTCTATGTACGGAAAAGGTCTAATACTTCATCAACATCTCTAACCATTGAACTCAGATTGTGGAAAAAGGGGTGATACACTGTAGGTCCATCATATCTTCTGTTTTTAACATCCCAATCGAGGTCTTGCTTGTGTATAGGCTTTGTATGGTACATTCTTTAACAGAACTGGTATTTTTTTCTTCCAGTTGGGCTGACACTTAAAACATCAAACACAATAAAATACTTTAATGTTTCTTAGTTTCATAAGGAGAATTTTTGTCAATTCATACCCATGGCATTTTCAACCAGTTTACTGAATTCTTAGTATTTTTTTTCTTTTAGTAGACATTTTTAAATCTTTGTTAGTATTTTTAAATTTTTAGTAGACAATTTTTTCAGTATTTATTTAACTTACTATGAACTTATTTTTTCTTCTACAACTTGTCATGATGTCATCCCAGTTGTCATGAGCACAGAAAAATTTTCCCTTAGTCACACTAGCTCGACACATCTAAAATCTGACTTGTTAGGGAGTGATTTTAACTTGGAAATACATTTTGCTGTAAGTCACAGACGGTAAGATATACATTTTTAATTTGATTGTTAGGGAGGTCAGAGTGACCGGGAACCAACAATTTTTGATAATTGACTTTGATGTCTGTATCATTCTTTTGAATAAACCTCATTAAATACACACAAAATATTTCTTACCACCATGACTCATGACTGACAAACCATTGTTTGATTAAAAATTTTTTGAAGTTAACTTCATTAAGCCTCCCTTCTTCCTTGGTCATCTCGGTTTCACTGCATTTTGTTGGATCAGGCCACAAATATACACATTTTATCTTCCATAATCTCCTATTTCCCCAAAAGATCAAACATTGACTTTAACTGTAATGTTGGAATATTGTCATCACATTTCATTACAAGAATATTAACTGTCATGAAAAGTTTTCTTATTTATAATTTTTTAACATACCCATGCCCAGAATTTCTGGCTGGCTTTGTGATATTTCGTTTACGATTTGTGGGATTCCTACTCCTTTCTTTTTGATTTAGTTTTGTTAACCATCCAATATCTAAAGCGTTTGGCCAACTGGGCCTGGTGAGGATTATCCCAATCAGGATCTCTGTCGACATTGTCAACAAATTCAGACAAATCTGAATGATCACTTGAAAGTTCAAATCTGTTATTTAAAGGCAGTACCATTATACATTAATAACTTTTTCATGAACCATTAAAATAAACATCACATGAAATACAATGCTGTGACATAACCTCTAACCTCAGTCAGAAAAAAGATGCAAGAAGTTGCTCACGTATTTGGTTTTTTAAACAAGTCAACTGTCAAATATAGAAATACAACACTATTAACAGTCAAACACATTCATTTTACTTAAATGAATAAAACTTATTACACAGTAACACAGATAAAAGTAAAACTGTACACTGACAGTAGAGTGTAAACAACACTAGACATTGACTTACTCCACTTTCATTCTCAATAAAACAGCTGTTTTATTGGGTAGGAATATTTTGTTCTGTTCCTAGAGGCCAATGGTGGTAATAATGACTTACTCTAATATTCTAAACAGAACACTGCCTAAGGATAATGAATCTGGAATTAAAACAATTTTTAAAATTTCATAACTTATGCCACTCTTTTTCCAACCTATTTTAATTGAGGTGTTCCTGGTCTTGGTTGAAGAAACTAGTCTATTTACAGGTGAAAATATTTTTCTGTTGCCTCTACATAGTATTTATTGCATAATATGCTATACTGCTATACTATAATATGCTATTATATGGCATCTAATATGCCATTTAATAAAATTCATTACCATGCCCAGAAGTCCCCACAAATCATAAAATGATTGTTTTGGTTTGGGGCACTCCTGTTCCTCTTTATAAATATCCTCTTCCAGCGTTGTTATTACAGGTAGAACACAACAGTTCTTGTACTGTATTAATAAAAATTTGTTTATTTAAAAAAAATATGACTTGTCTGAAAAAACTATAAAATATCTGTAAAAGTGAGGTCTGTAAAATCAGGGTTTCACTGCATCCACTTATGCTTATTATTACAATTTTGTACAACACCTTCATTTCCTCTGTTTCCAGAATTTGTTTAACCCTTTGTCCACCTGCTCTGCTCTTGTTTACGGTATGTTAAGTTATGCTGTATCAAAACTTTGTATAGCCTACCTCACCTTTAGTTTTAGAATTCAAGTATTTATTCCACCATATGCTTCCATTTAGTAAATCTAACACTCTGGTTACTTTTTCTGCTTGATGCTGTACTTGAGTCTTAACTGTACTGTAACTTGACATATTTATACTAACATGACTGAATACACAGATTTTCTCAGTTTCTTCTTTGTTCAGTTCTAACTTACATTCAAAGACTCTTCATTGTCATATACTTTGTTAAAAACATACAGGCATTATTTATGATGTGTACTCTGTGATTTTAAAAAAGTATCATTCAGCACTAATAATGTTTTGTTAAGATATTTTTAATAACAGCAAATTGGGGAGATCCTAGTTATTTCTCTTGAATCACATGCCAAGAGAAGTCTTATAGGCCTACACTATACAAAAACATAAATTATATATTTGAAAAACCATATACTTTTAAGGCTGTAGAACATATTTTTCTGTTTTTATAGTACTGTTGGAAAATAAACTTTCCCTAACACGCATTCAGAAGTCACAAATTCACGTGGATCTAATATAACATTAAATTAAATTAATTATATATATATAATACTACTGACTTAGATAACCACTTAATCAGAGGGTCTAATGGACCAAAAACTAGTTTAGGCTATTAGGTACAAGTTTATAATTTTTACCAATATTTTTACAAAAAAGTTAGTGATCCGAGGCAGTAGTGTTATGTATATAATTAATTAATTACAACAGACACATGATGGGCAACAAAATCCAGGAATTTGTTTAAAGTCTTCACAACTTAGCTTAAAAATAAGAGAAGACAAAAGTCATTGTGCATACTAAAAAAAACAAAGAAAATAAACACAAATCAAACTTTGTACTACTACTACTACTACTACTACTACTACTACTACTACTACTACTACTACTACTACTTCTACTGCTACTAACAACAAAAACAACAACACCACCACCACCACCAACAACAACAACAATAATAGTAGTAGTAGTAGTGGTAGTAATAGTGTTAATACTATACTAAAATGTTAGTTTATGATCAACAACCTTTTGGTGACAAATAGTTTAATCTTCATAAAACATGTATAGAACAAAATATATACATATGTTTGAATAATATGCATATCGTCTTAAATATACATGTCATATCATAGAACCATTGCTCTATTTAAATTTAAAAGCATTCTGAAGTGGTATGTCTAGAGGATATTATTGTTATTTATAGGTCTGCAGATGATGAAATTAATTTACATGTATTAGAAGTATATGTTAGTGTGTAAACATAGTAAGTAGTAAGATGACAGAGTTTTATCTTCAATTTTATTCTCTAAATGTGTATATTCTGATGCCAAAAATAAAAAGAGATAATAGGTTTCCTTAAGTTTCATTAGTATTAAAATTAAATGTACATTGCCATAATTGTTTTCCCTGCTTTGTCCTGACCAATGTGGACAAATCATTTTCTTCAGGGGACCTTAAAGATTGGCTGATGGTTGTGAATTTATCTGCAAGCCATAATTTAAGCATGTTTGTATATGGAGGAAGTGTTATCCAAAGTACATAACTTGATGTTTCAGGAAATAAGAATGCTGTAAATATGAAAAGTGTGCATACTATACAAATGGAGTTTAACAGTAATTGTAAAAACCACGAGAGGAAAACCCAAATTATTCTCAGGCAAACAAGAGCAAAGATAAAATTCCGAACTTTTTCAGACTGAAGATTTGGTTGAACATGATGAACAGCCTTCAGAATACCATGGCACGATTGTTGTATGAGATTCATCCATTCTTGAAGAAGTCTCTAAAACACACACAAAAAGAGATTTAGTAACATCTTACATAATCATATGAGTCTGTAAAATATAACATATGACTTTCTAAAATTATAGTTGTTTTTCTATATATGAAATCAACATCTTTAAAGATATAGTTAATAAACCTCTTAGATAGTCTTATTTATTATGTAGTCATTTGTACAAGTCCAGACTAGCATAAGTACCAGTGAGTTTCATACGTTTTCCATACTTTAATCCTGAAAAAATTGACAGGGATTTTAAATATACATATTTTAAAAATCAGTAATTAATCAAAATAAAACATATGATAAACATACAACATACTTAAAAATACTTTGCAAAACAATTAATTTATTATTAAAGTAAAAATAATTGTCATACACATTACATATTAAGGTTTTTCACTGATAGATCCATCACACTTACAGTAACTAGCAACCATGGAATACAGCAATACAGTAATTTTATGTGGAAAGCAAATGTATAAAAACAATGAAAACTAGTGGAAATTAGTATATCACCTATAAGGTTTCTGTGTTTATTTTTGGCAGACTTTATGACTGATGGCACAAATTGACTGATCATCACAGATGTTTACTGATGAATTGAAAGTCTAACACTACTGTATACTGAGAAAAAAACTAGAAAGATACTGTGAGTCAGAAATCTATACATGTTGTGAGGGAGGAACAGTTCATTGTTTGCAGTACTAAAAAAATCTAGAAATAAACAGAAAAAATTCATTAACTGTGAAAATGGTTTTAACAGTGGTGGCTGGTGTTAAGGTTGCACAGTTGCAAAGCCACCAAATTTGAACTATAATATTGTTACGATGGTCTCACGGATTGGATTGGATCATTGTATTGTAGGCCTACAGTGAAAATAAAATACAGAATACAGACACCAATGAAGTCACCAATTACCAGCTTTAAGTAGTCACAAATAACAATTTGAAATCAACAAGGTACTCTGATATAATGATTCAAGTTAAATTTGTCCACATGCAATAATAATGTCAACTATTAGAATTCCCACTAATTATAACACAAAAATCACTTTCCACTAATCCACAACAATCACTTGATCTGGACTCTACAATAATGCCAGGTGTAACTAACTTGACTAAGCCAGCCACTGTTGCTTACTATTATATAGCCCATAGAAGTTCTAGAATAATTGTCTATTCTTTTGGTGGCATGCCAGCATAATTTGCGTAGTTACAAGTACTCTAACAGACTGGAGTGCAACATGAGTGGATGGCCTTGACACAGACGCTGCACACTGGGCTAGTCGAGAAGCAGTAAAATGACTCCATTTTTTGAGAGCGTTATGTCATTGTCATAACAAAATATTAGTGATACAAGAGATTTTTTAAGTGTTCTATACATAGATTGGTAGATTGATTTGCAGTAGATTGATCTAAACATATTTAGGAGCCAGCGTTTAACAGTACTTTAGGATCTAAACATATCTATACAGTACTTTTTTTTCTACAGGTGGGAAATAATGTCAAAGATGTTAAGTCTAATGTGACACGAAACTATCTGTTTTGATCATAGATAGCTAAAGCAAACACCATGGCATATACATATATAGGTTAGTTGGTTTGAAAACCAGTGGTTGTTTGAACTGTGCAAGAAGCAAATGCAAGCTTCCTGAAGGTTTGTAACACTGCATGGAAACATAATTGGTGGTAGGTAGGGATAAATGAATGATGGCTGTATGTAGAGGTTGGTGGTGCACCCAAGTACTGCCATTGCAAGCACTGCTTTGAGAATTGTTTGCACAATGCTAGCTTAATAACTCTCCTCCTGCCGCAACTGATTTAAAATTTTTGTCTTATGATGGTCACATAATTGATATTTGTGTTTTTGTATTTGTGAATGTGGTATTGACAGAATAGTTAATGTTATGTCTTAAATAATGTGATATTTTTAAGTCAGTATGTTGTTTGTCCCCTCTGAATAGGCTATAATGTAATTTGATTTTATTCTAGAGATATAATTATTATGAGCAGGTGGAGAGCGGAGTTTTTTTGAATAATTTTTAGTTGACAACCGAATGTATGTAATTTTTTTCAAGAAGCCTGAAAAATGTAATAATTTTATATTTTTATTAGAGGATAATTTTTAAAGCTTGTGATTGGGTAATTCCTCCTATCCTTAGATCTGCCTGTATATGTACTTAGATCAATGTTTGTTTATTTACTATTAGTGATCTGACTGCAATCAATCACTTCTTTATACCACCAGCCACCACTGGCTTTTAATACTAAATTCTGGGAGATATTAGTTAAACTTATAAAGAAATAGGCACTGATTGGAAGGGAGGTGAGTAATTTTCCTGGCTTTACAAAATCAAACTTCAGGAATAAATGGGAATGAAAGTAGGCAAGAAGTGCAAAAGAAATTAGACAAGAATGTTCCCTCTCTCTGTATTATATGTGTACGTGTGCACTCATGTGTGTGTGCGCGTGTGTGTGAATAGGATGACAGAAGTGTTCTCTAGAACTTTTAAACAATACAATTTGGAAATGAAAATAAAGAAAAATGAAATGTTAATTAATAGAGAGAAAAACAAAACAGGTAAGATTTCTTTTATCTAGTAACTATAATTACTAAAGACGGCACATGGTCAGGAGAAGTTAAACTGTGGCTTTACAAAACAGGAATTTAAGGGCAGAAACATTTGTCAGTGAATGAGCATGTCACCATAGAATGTGAAGTCATTAGTATGAAGGTATGTTGTTTTATGGAAATGAGAGTTGTGTATAAGAAAGTAGGAGACTATCTCAAGCAGCAGGAATATGAGCATGGCAGAAGGATTATTTTTTTTCTGCTTCCTTATCACTGGCACTGCAACCCTACTAAGGTTGTGTGGTTGCAAGTAAAGCATAGTGTTGCAAACAGGAATAATGCAGGAAGGGAATAGACAACAGAAAGACTAAGCAACTTATGTACACAACAAAGTAAAAAAAACCCAAGAACAAGACTTTATGAAAGTCCAACATTATAGATTTGCCAGAACTAGACCACAAGGATATTGAAGAATTACAAAGTATCAGGATAGCAGTGATGCCAACATTCTCATTGACAAAAGAGCCAGTCATTCTCATTGACACAATTTTATGATATAGTGTCAATATTATAATGTAAGAATTAAAAAGAAGAGCTCAATTGATTGGACATATATTGAGGAGAAGAGTCATAGAAGTAAAGATAGAGTTGAAAAAAAATGTAAAGAAAGACCACGTTTGACATTTATGACTCAGATTATGCAGGACATGAACTGTGATTCATACCAGGAATTAAAAGGAAGATGAACAACAGTGTGAGTGGAGAGGTGCTGCCAACCAACCTGTGGATGCTAACCAGAAGAGAGATGTAAGACAGTGATGACCGACTTGTTACACATGGAAGCATGTTAAATGGCATGCTGTAATGCAAAAAAGTATTTTCTTTCCTTGAATCTTGTTATAGATTGTAAAACTTCCAATAATTGTTAGATAATTTTGAAGTTGGCCTATATTAAAAGCAAGCCTAACACACACACACACACACACACACACACACACACACACACACACACACACACACACACACACACACACACACACACACACACACACACACACACACACACACACACACACACACACACACACACACACACACACACACACACACACACACACACACACACACACACACACAAATGTTTTTTTAAAGATATAATTTTTCCAAGTTTCACAGTTCACAGTTGCAAAAGTGTTGGCCATCACAGTTGTACAATGTTTGACCAAATGTTTACCACCTGTCATCAAAAAGGGAAAGTGATATGTGAAGGGGCAACCTTGCACGACTACTCTTCATATCATTGGATTGAGTGAAACAGCTTCCCATATGAAAAATACCTCAGTTGGTTGGAAGTATAAATAATTTATAGGTATTTTATAGGTAAAGAAAGTAAAATGGAAGTGATTACAAGGAATGAAGTCTAGGAAATGAAGTTTTTAGGACATATTGTAAGACATAATGAACGTATCAGAATCATTCTGGAAGAGAAGATCTTATGGAGGAAAACATAAGAAAGACCTAGGAAAGTGTATTTGAGGGAAGACCTAAAATGGGATCTCAAAATACAAAGGGTAGCAGAAGGCAGAAGTGATTAGTTGCACCAACAAGGCATGCATTTCAGATCATGATGATGACAATTTTTAAGGTTATTATTATTATTATTTTTTAGTATGAGCCACTGTTGACTACGTTTGGTTCAACTGGTTCCTCCCTTCTTCTCCTTTCTCTTCTTCCTCTCCCATATCTCCTTCATTCTAGATCGTTGTCCCTCCCTCCTTTTGTCAGTCCAGATGGCACCTGTTCTCTTATTGGGTTTTCCTGAAAACCTTGGGCATTTTTAAATTTCTTTTTGAGTGGCAAACATTCTTCAATGCCTTCTTGAGTAATCTGGAGTTCTTCTATAATTATGTCTTATATTATTATTATTATTACTTTATGACAATAAGATGATGATGGTTGTGATAACAGAAATAGTTTAACAGCAATACATATTCACTGTAAAAAAATTAATAATCTAGTGGCAGCTATTGTTGTCTGAATTTATTCAGCCAGTGAAGAAAGTGAGATAAATCAATTTTAGGCGGAGAGATTGACTGTCAACAAAAAAAAAGAAGATACTATCTGATAATCTTATAAGCTTAGAAGAAAATTTAACTTAAAAAGGTTAAACTTTATAAAAATATTTTAAAACAAGGAAACATCTAGTGGCGAAGTTACATGGAGGCAATTGAGGCAATGTCTACCCTAAAAATTCTGTAGAATAAAAATTATAAATACGTATGAACTACATAACGTAAAGATTATACATTGTTACTGTGACTGTTGAATTTATTAAGCCGAAATGTGCTTTACTGAGCGACCGCTAGATGGTGACAGGTGAGATTCGGCATAAAGCGAATGAGGCAACGTGAACTTGCCTCAGCGTTTTTTGTATACATCGTATGTAAGCAATGTGATGGCGCGTAAAGGAAGTGCGGGGGAGGGGGATTGTTCCGTGCTGTACACATAGAGTGTTGAGGCATGTCTCACTTCTATGGTGCAAACAGTTAAGTTAAAGCGTGCTGTGTGGTTTATAAGTGTGCTTATTTTATGCGGTTATAAAAAGTGTGCCTGTTATTCTGCTGAACTAACAGATGATCAAGATTGTTTTTTGAATTGTTTGTAACATTAAACATATAATATAGGTATAGAAATTAATCAAGTTTAAAAATTTGAAGTTCAATCAGATGTAGGCCTAGTATTATTGTGTATCACTTATACAAGGATTGTTCAATAGAAACACGTTTAAGAGATGTAAAGCATTTTTTATTCAACGATTTTAAAAGAAGTCTCCATTAACATTAAGACATGAGTCCCACTCTTGCACTAATCTTGCTAGTAAAATTCTTACGGCTGTTTGGGGAACCATTCGCTAACAGCAAACTCTACCTCAGCGTCTGATTTGAACCACCGTCCTTTCAGTGATTCCTTAAAAAAAATTTAAGGTAAGATTTTTGCCTACCCATTCATTAACTACTAGCTTCGCCACTGGAAACATCATAGGTTTTTATTATCTATTAGCCATTAACAGAATATTACATTAAAAAGAAATAAAATTTTCTATATCTAAATATAATCATTTCACTACGACTCGGAACACAAAACTTTTTATGGGTAAAAACGTAAAAGTTCTACCTTATAACCTGAGAACCTCTGAAGAAGCTTTTTAAAAGTGAAAACCAGTTCAGGTTATAAGGTAAAACTTTTACGTTTTTACCCATAAAAAGTTTTGTGTTCCAAGTCGTAGTGAAATAATTATATTTAGTTAAGTAACGGACATGTCATGGACAACGAAATCTAAGAATTTCTATATCTTTCAAAACTTTAAAAATAATAGACTTTCAAAAATAACAACAATTAGATTGATAAAATTTAAACTATTTTAATTTGTTCTGTTTGATGTAAATACGTTATTTTTGATGATATTTATATTATACAATTATATTATTATACCTGATACAATTATATTTATTAAAAGAAATACTAGGTTCTTAAAATTTAATTTTAAAGATTGTAGAACATTTTTTTTTATTGAAGTAGTAATAAATAGTGTTCTGTTGAACATAGTTAATGAAGGCAAGATATATTTTAATTAGCAATTTCAGGATGAAGATGACTTAATCAATATACTAATATACAATCGAGATATTTTTACCTTTCTTGGGACATGTTTCAAACATTAAGAAGGATGCTCATCTTCAGCTATGTTGGTTTTCTGTCTGGTGAAATACCTGTAAGATACTCATAAATGAATTATCATTTAAGACCAAATAAGGTCTTTTTTATGTGGAAATCTGTTTCGCTCACAGCTACTGATATGCATGAGTAGTATTACAATGTTGCCAGTGGATATCTTCTCTCCTTCTTTCTCATGTGTAGCACTCATTCAGATAAAGTCATCAGTTACTTCACCAGATAGAAAACCAATATGGCTAATGATGAGCACATTACATAATGCTCAAAACATGTCCCAAGTAAGGAAAAAACATCTTGACTGTACAGTAGAACATCGATTGTCCGAACATCCATTAACAGAACAATCTATTATCCGAACTCAATAAAAAGTACAATTATGTACTGTACTTGCAGTAATGTATTGGATATTCATTGAACATAAAAAATTGTATACTATAAATTATTACAGTACTGTACAGTAGTAAATAAACACTGCAGCTATATAGCCTTACAATCAATAAACACACTTACATCAACAAACTTCGATAAAAACATTTACAATTGATAAACAAACTGTGTCAATGGAAGTCTTTGTCAGCAAATGTCTGAGTCACCAACGACATCATTCAACATCAGTCTACCACACCGGCTCTTGTTCAGTTTGCAAGCGTTAGTAAGCTGAGTTACATTAATGCATTCGTTAGTTGCTGTTCTTTTTACTTTAACTGCTTTACGATGTCCGCAAAAAGAAAGAGAGTAATGCTGTCAATAAATGATAAACTTAAAATTATTGATCGTCTGAAGAAAGGAGAAACAGCTAGCGCATTGGCTTCTGAATTTAACGTTGGTAAATCAACAATTACTGAAATTAACATAAAGTGAACTCACGCTAATGTCTTACAGTGGTAAACTATACAGCTGTTTTCAATTTATGATCTATTATCTGAAATATCGATTATACAAACAGGCCCTCATCCCGTGAGGTTCGGATAATCGATGCTCTACTGTATACATTATGTTGTATCAGAATTAATATGTAAGTTTTTAAAAAAGTACTAATAGTATTTTAAATCTGCTAAAATGGTTAAAAAGTTAAATGACAATAACACAAATTAATAAATATTACCTCATTCTGTGACATTGTGACATGTGCCCTTAATGATGTCTGAAATATCTTTGGATTTGTAGTGGTATTCAATTGTGAACCACTTGTCTGAAAAAGTTATTACAGTAACTACCAGATTTATAGCTTTTGATCAATATTAATTAAAAACACATTTTACAATAAGAAGCTTATTCAATGTTAATTTGAATTGTGCCATAATAAACAAAGAATTTTGTATGTAGGTTTCGTTAAAAATAAAATTTTGTTGTCTGTATTACAGCAGAAACAAAAGCTTTGATTAACTGCTTTGGTTAACAAAAGCTTTGAGCAGAAGGATTCAGATGTATTCATAAGGATTCTTGTAGAGTGCATAACAGGGATCTAATACACATTTACATTAATGCACATGTTCATAAGCAGAACATTTGGAGATGTACATGCATATAAATCCGAGTTTTGTCATCACCAAATGTAAAATAAAATTTCATGTAATTCGTTTTAATATTTTATACTTATAATTTTTAAATATTAGGTTCCTGATCTTAGTACATATAAAGGGGAAAGGGGCACATGAAGTTTTTTGAGATTTAAATCGAATGAAATAGTTTGTGAGCAGTGTTAATATATTTCCAAAATATAGTCAGTATTCTAGGTTTGTAGTGACAAGTTTAATAGTTCCATGATATTCTTTTTATTCAGTGTTTTAATAGTCAAAGTTTAACAGTATGAAATAAATACTGTTCAACACAAATTTTATTAAATGTCTGAACATTTTAAGGTTATAAATGGTAAATATCTTGCTTTGAATATTTACTGTTCAATCTTGTGTACATCATAAATGATAAACTCCTAACACATGCGCGCGCGCGCGCGCACACACACACACACACACACACCACATATTAACAAACAGGACTAGTAATATATAAACTTTTACTGAATCGTACATTTTTTGATTTAGTCCATTTTAGGATGCTATAAAAAGATATAAAATCAGTTATATTATGTGGGCAGGATTATTATCAGATCTACAAGCTTCATTTTGAGGCTGATATCAGCAGTAGTTTACAATTACTGAAACTTACAGATTCATCCTGAGTACACATACTCAGTGGACATATAGGGAGAAAAATTTGTAAGTCATGGATTGGATTTCACAAATTTGTGTCTTTTTAATATGTTGGAAGAAAGCGAAGAAGAAGAATCGCCTTACTGATCAGTTTGGCGTAGGATTTTTTATTTACGAAATTTCAGATTCCGTATGAAATTATAATTAACTACCGTTAGAACAAAAATACTAACCAAACAATTAGAAGTGTACCTTCGTCTTTGTTTACTTCTGATTAGATTCACTAATTACATGATAAAAGACATTTCAAAAAGTACGCCTAAATTAAAAAGCATAGCCTAAGCATTTGATTTTTACCCGTAGGGTAGACTAAAAATACTACTTGTAATAACTAATGATTCTTTAGCTACAAGTACTATACTGAACATAAATCATATGCGGAAAAATGCAAAACATTGCTTTTCAAATATTATTTTTTAAAAAATATACACAAATATATTGTTTTTAAACTAATTGCTTTTAAATATACTTACTTCGAAATCATTTGAGTGTTCTTCTGAACTCCAAAAAATTTTGTGTTCCCTCATTTGTTTATTTGCGTGCGCTACATACCTAAATATGGAATTTAGTATGCGTTAACTTATCGAATTGTTAGTTTATAAGAGGAGGAGAAGTAAAACTATTTAGGCCTATTTTCTTCTTCTCCTTTTCTCATTTGATGTATGTATAATTTTCTAACCAGTGGGTATGGCATTGCCTTCTCCTACACTACTTCAGGTGGTACACACGGGAGCCATTATTATAATTTTCTAAAATTACTTAATCAGTACACGTTGAACGTATACAACTTTACTTAAACGCGAAAATAATTGTACCTTAGTGATGAAAACTATTGTCAAGTCGTGTTCACATCATTACAATCTTGCATGTTTGAGAGAATATCCATGCGTCTTATGTTATTTGTATAGGTTTTAAGGCATGTTCACATAATATATATTTTCTGTAACGTGTCAGTGCCGATTCGTTTATTTCCGTAAAATCTCGTCAGTATCAGTGACGAGTAGTATTAGTATTTTTGCTCATCGTGACTATTCAGTGTCAGTACCGTGACGCCGTGTATCGTTGCCAACGATATATTTAGTTTCACTGACGCGTTGTGGTGTTGCAGTTTCGGCACTCTTTGAATGTTTCTAAACAAACATGAATAATGAAGAGCTTAACAAATTTGTTCGGAGGGTTCTTTTAAATTGGATTCAGGAGACGAAATGAAAGCACATGAGATAACTGCTGCTGCTGTTTAGTATATTTTTTGTATTTCGTATATTATTTACACATCATTGACGGCAAACTGAACATGTTGTACGGATGTGTGTGCATACGCATCATTGATAGGATGTCACTGATATTGAACGAACAAGGCACTGACATGTTATGTATGGACATGTGTAAATAGGCCTTTAAACTGCGATGTTCACATCAGTACTGATTGATGAGCCATGTTATAGACGTCTACAGTGATATAGACTATTTAGGACTATTTAGTGTCCCGGGAGGAGAGGTCACTATTTCAGGTAAATTCTGGATGTAAAAGGAAAAAAAGTGAAATGCAAAGAAAAATTCAGAAAGACTGTTCTCGAGTTAAAAGCAATAAAAATTTCTCCCATTGTTCTGTTTCGAACCTAAATTTATGCAATACGAAAGTTTGTGGAATGCAGATTAAGATAACATTGGGGAAATTTAGTGGTTCAGTAGGTGGTAGAGAACTGATGAAAAGTATAAACGACTAGAGTCGAATACATTTTGTAGGCCTACTTTCAGAAAAATATCTCTTAAACATATTGACGGCCGCCGTACTGTAACTAAATGTATAGGCTCTCTGGGCTGCAGAACTATTTTGAACAAATAGATTTATTATTAGGAAATTTCAATATTATATAATTTTTAATTATCAGAAAATGACGAAACCCTGAATACAATTTTTGTAAGTTAATTGACAATTCTAAAGCATACATTAAAAACTAAAAATTTCAAATACTGCATTGGTCTTTTAGTTAAATTTATAATCATAAAATATAAATGACAAATAATTTAGTATAGTTTTTAAATTTACACATGTTTCGATAGTTACTTACAAGTCTATATCTAATACCCTTCACAAATATACATAAATTATAACAATATATACATTTTTTTGTAAACAGCTTACAAACTTTTGAAGACGATCCAAAATTTGCAAGGATTGTTGAGAGGTATTAATCTTGTCAAATTATTAAGACACAAATTTTGTATTCTGAACAAAATTCTTCTTAATTTATTCTCCCACATAGACTTTTATACAACTTTCTTAAAGTTTTGAGTTCCATTTTTTGCTCACGATGCCCCTAAAAATTTCAAATTAAACGTTATATATACGATTGACGTTATGTATATTGTTCATAAACAATAATATTATTGAAATTAAGAGTGACCCCACTGATAGGTTTAATAGTAATGTGAAATCAGTGTTAAACAAAACCAAATATATTATAACTAATGAAGAGAAACAAAAATTTAAAAACGATAGACCAGAAAGCACCTAAATTTAGGGGACTTCCGAAAATACATAAAAATAACATGCCTGTCCGTCCTTTAGTAAATTTCACGTCTGCGCCATCGTATAAAATTGCCAAAAAAATTGATAGAATTTTAAGAATGTTTAAAATTCTATCAATTTTAATAATAATTATAGTTTGAAAAATAGTTTAGAATTGGTAAATCTCACAAAAAAACTTACAATTGAACCAAGACATACTTTTGCTTCATTTGACATAGTCACTTTGTACACGAATGTACCAATTAACGAAACATTTGAAATAACAAAAAGTTTATTACTATCAATAGCCACATTAAACCATGAAATAGTCGATGAGATTATCAATTTGACAAAAGTAATTTTGGAACAAAATTACTTTACTTTTGATAATAAATATTATTTACAGCAAGATGGTTTAGCAATGGGATCCCCACTATCAAGTATCCTGGCGGAAATTTATTTAAACCACATCGAAACTAACGAAATATTATCACCAAAAAACAAACATTACAACAAAATCTTATTTTATCGTCGATATGTGGATGACACGATAGTGATCTATAATGGTAACTGTAGACAATTAGAGATGCTTAATAAATATTTGAATAACATAACAAAAAAATTACAATTTACATTAGAAACGGAAAAGAATAATAAAATAAATTTCTTAGATTTGTCTTTAACAAAGAGAGATAACAAAGTTAACTTTAATATTTATAGGAAACCGACAACCAAAATAGATTAATAAATATTGACGTGCCTAAAGAAAAAGTAAAATATATCGCAATAGAGTATGGCGAAATGTTACACCATACTTTAAAAAACCAATTGAAAAAACAAAATATTGTATTGGCTACAAAAGCAAATAATAAACTCGAGAACAAACTTAAGTTTAAAAATCAAAATAGGTCTTTCGATGAATACGACGGTACTGGTGTATACAGGCTTAATTGTTCGGATTGTTCAAATTTCTACATAGGACAAACGGGTCGTTCGTTCAAATTGCGTTATAAAGAACACATCCCAAGCTCTAAGTCAAATATAGGAAGATCCACATTCGCTGAACATTTAAGCTCACAAGATCACAACATAAAAAGTATTAGTGAGAATTTGGACATATTACATAAATGCAGGAAATCTCTTAAACTGGACACTCTCGAACGGTTTGAGATATATAAGGCCACTAAAGAGAATTACGATCGCATCCTAAATGAAAAGTCAATATATAAAAATAATATTTTATTTAATAGAGTCAACGATTTAGAACGAGATATTAGCTGTGTCAGATCGATAAAGTTTATCAAAGGTCAAATCGGTATCGATTAATTTTACTGTATACCGTGTTCCTGCGCAGGTCCGCGGCGGCCGCGTGTATTGTGTTTCGTTCTGTTTTGTCTTGTTTTTAATGTGTGTTAATTTATTTAAATATTTTTGTTATTATGTATGTGTTGTTTTTATCGTTTGACGAGATGTGCAAACATCAACAAATGTAGTTTTACCAATATTGATTGAGGATCTGATGATGACACTTAATGTGTTGAAACTCGAGTAATCCTGTATTCGGATTTTAAGAAGCGTGACGGAAGGTAATTAACCTGTTTTATGTATATTAGTATGAATTAAAGCTCTGTTTAGTAGGCTGACATCTGGCTTTACAATTTTTTCAAAATTTTTATTCCTTTTTGACCCCTGGTATCTCAAAATTTTGAATTTACGAAAATATACTTCGATTTTGATTAAAATCCTTTTGAATTTGATACCTTACATGATTTCTTAGATTTTTCCAATTTTGACTCCATCACATTAAATTGTTTTTATTTTATTTCTTTTAATTGTTAATGGATTAAAACTACTAGTCCGAGTATCAGAAGTGAATAAAAAAAGTAGTATTAATTACATAGAGTTAATTTATAACGAAGCGACCAAACACAAACACTATCATAAGTGAAATGTTTATCTCCACCCAAAAACAACAGCAGGAGCGTGTTCTCGTCTCCCTTCGACGTGTTCAGCGAGTAATGTCAGAAGGAAATAAATATCCAAAGAAATGAAACCCCGCAGACAATACGTTTTTGTTTCCACAAAAACAGAAAGCTCACATATAGTGGATCACCTACTCGGTTGATGTCGATAAAGATATGTGCGACGCACGATGTGGGACTTTTATGTACGGTTCTCTCAACAACCCGCCTCTTATACCTCTTATATGCAACAAGAGCCTCTTATACTCTAGTTCGTACAACGATGACCGACATCCAAACTTCTTTACATCAAAACTCTTAACATCAACAACGTTCATCGGCCTGCGACCCGGACAACGTAAACATTGCAAGGTGCAAAGACACAATGTTCATTTTATATTTTATGCATGTATGTATGTATGTCTACCCCAGGACGTCTAAGCCTGCACCTAGATTGGACACAGAACCGTCATTGTCCGATCAGGCACGGCTGGCTGAGCAGGCTTTCAACAAAACAAACTGCTTTGTTCCATAGAATGTGCCTACACTGGACGCATCGGTCCGTTCCGGCAACTTCCGATGACGTCTGACGCCGGGCCGCCTGGCCAGAGCAACTTGGTTTGTTTCCAATCCGGCAGTCTGTTCCATTTGCCGTGAGGTGAGAACTGGAGTTTGGTGGCTGTCTCATCGGTATGAGTTGACAGACGGTTAGATCATAAGACGCAGCTACATTTTAAGTACTATTTTTTAAAGAAGAAAGTCCGTCTTGTAGTCCGAAAAACGGCACACCTTTAACGAAATGTAAAAAAAAAATATTTAATAGTTATAAAACTACAAAATTGTTTACATCAAAAGGAAAAAGTGAAGGAATTTTAAGTTAATATTCCATATTCCATATTTTACATCTTTCTCTGAGTCGCTCAATGATGTACGAAAAAGAACTTCGTTGAATCACTGATAAGTGGTGGCAGCAAACTGCCGGAAAACGTCTGTCTTCAGTGTAGGCACACCTGCCGGGAGAAATCTGGTCAGGAAATAGTGCCTGATCGGTTCGGAAGACTTCTACGTCCAATGTAGGTCTAGCCTAAGACTGTACAGTTGTACCTAGAGTAGACACCTCACTAACAGCAGGCGGCTGTTACTATGTTACTGTTACTGACCACATCGCCTTCCTGCTGTGTCGTATGACCATGCTGTTGCTCTAGCACCGTTTTCGATAATGCAAAAGGATTCTATATTTACTATTATGAACAGACGTAGAGGGTCTTTTAATATACTTGGAATGTGATTTGTTTTAGCAAATTTGTAAATGCTATTTCCTCAAGTGAAATATCAGTGAAAATTGATTTCAATGTGTCTTGTATAAAACAGACGGGTGACTACATGTAACTACCAAACGTTAAAGAAATTATGAACGTGTTGTAACGACTGAACGAGTTAAAGACACTTGAGATTTATTTAGTCTGTTGACTTTAACTAATTGTTAGACCATTTACATAAGAGCAGGGATAAGTAATGCATTAGGTAGTAGAGTTACTTAGGGTAGAGACGCATATGCATTATTTATTTTCTTTAATTTGCACAGCTTTTATAGCCTTCGATATATTGCATTAAAAGTAACATAAAATAAACATTATGATAGTTATAATTTATCATTTTTATCGTATTTTCGTCTTCATTAGTTTTATGCTAGTGCTGTTTTCTCGTACAGAAAATTATTCTACTCGGAACAGGATTTACTGAGAAATGATCTCTGGTAAATCTATCTATGATTTAAATTATTTACTCAGTCATTACCTCATCTTCACGCAGGTTTTTCAGTCTTTGATATTTTGCGTTAAAATGATCATAATTTGACGATTGTTTTGGTTTTATATTAGACATAAAAAACGACAAATTGATTAGATTATACTACGCCAACTCAAGGGAACAGAAGATATGTTTGGCACCAGGTGGCCTTTACATTAGCGTGCACAGAGAAGTTCAGTTTTTCTCGCATTGCCACCAATACTCATGGGCTAGATTTTTCTATCTCAACAATTCCAATTTCTGCAAACAAACTGTTCTCTCTCTCTCTCTCTCTCTGTTCTTTTTTCACTTTCCCAATTTGACTTGAAAATTTTATCCCTTAGAAAACTTCTCAAAGAACAAATTGTGCGTGAAGAAGTCACTTTTATGAACCCAATGTAGTGTTTATGTCGACTTGTAACAATAAATGAGTGGCAGTAGTAATGACAGTGTAATAAAATGTCAGTTACTATCTGTATCCTTTCTATACACGTTTTTCACATCACGAATTAAGGCGTAGTACTTAATTAATGTATCATCTGCTGCCTCTTCTTCTGTCTCGTGGTAACAGACTTTCTTTGTGTATATTACGGAAAATATGCATTGAGTAATATTATATAATACTTCCTTCAAATAATTATTATGCATTTACATGATCTGTGTTAAACAGGTAAAAAGAACTCTACTGACTGAAAGCACTCGACTTTACCTGCAGGAATCGATTAACATATCCAGAAGTATTCCGCATTTTCTGCTCACGGTTATTGTTGGTGAAAAGCCGCCGTACCAGATAATGTGTAGAAGACTAGCTTGAAGATCTCAAAATGTTAAACACCTTACCGTTACTTTCTTGAGCTGTACAAGTTAAGAAAGAACTAGAGGAAGAGTTTATATATCAAACGATCTCAAAGCCTACAAATCGATAACAGCAATATTATCAAAGAGATTTTGACGAAGTCTGTTGTTTAGAGAAATTTATAAATTAATTCCTTCGTTACTTCTTCTGTATCCAGTTTACCTCCGTAACTATCATCCTATTCTTTCCTCTTTCTATAAGATCGTAATAAGAGAAAATAATGAAGAAAAGACTTAGAAGAAAGGAAGTAGAAGATACAGAATTGAACATAAAACTGAACAAGAAGCAGGAGAATTTAAGAAGAAAAGATACAATACAATTGATAATTTAATCAAACTTAGAATCACGTTTTATAAAATGATCAATTTTGGTGGAAGGGCATTATATAACATCGCCAAATTCAGATCATATTTAATATCTATAAGTATGTAAGAAATGCCAAAAAAGTAATCTATTTTAATAAATAAATAATGAAGAGAATAAAAGTATAAAATGTAATTAAGAAAGAAGGAGGCAGAATAGTAAACCAAAAGTGATTATTAAATAAAATTATAGACTAGACTGACAAACAAATGACTGTGACCCAACCCCAGAGATTGGCCAGATAAAAACCAAAATAAAATGAAACAAAATGGAAATGAAGGAGAAGAAAAATGAAAATAAAAATGGAACAAACCAAATATAAAGGATATAAAGTGAAACAAGAGGATAAAACACAGACAAATAGTATAGAATAGGGAAGGGAGAAATGATACAATCAAATATCATAAAGGAAACGAAACCAGTAAATAACCAATATAAAAAATAAATATTAGTATTGACTAAGTGACAAATGTAATTAATATTTAATAAAACCCGATAAATAAAAATATACTAACCCAAGAATTAGCAGTATATATAAGTAAGAAATCTAGAAGGACATGAACTTATTAAGTATAAATAATATTTGTAAAGAAAGAGAGAGATAGTGAGATAGTGAAAAACAAAAATAACTAAGTGACAAAGAAAAGTAATAATAGGGATTACCCACTAATAAACACTTAAAATAAAAAGTTTAAGAAGTGCCAATAGTGAAAGTGTAAAAACCCCAAATAATGGGTAAATCAGTGATAAACACTAATTAGTTAAAAGTGAAGGTGATGAATAAAAAAAGATATTGTAAATGTTAGTATGATAAAAAATAGTAATAGATAAGAAAACACTTAGTAAATCAATCATAAAACACTAAATGATTTAATAGTGAACTTATAAGAATTATATTGTTAACAGTAACTAAAAATAGTATTTAGATTAGATATAAATGAAGGATACGATGTTATTCAGGGGGAAAAGCCCATGTATGGTAAACAGTTAGTGTTACCATGGATTGTAAAGAGAGATTAGTAAAGAAATAAGAAATTAAGAACGCAATCAATAAACACCCCATGTTATAAGGGATAATAGATTAAGTATGTTTAAAAGGAGTGGTGATGTTTCTCACCCAAAATAATAGTAAAAGAATGAAATGTATTGTAAACCAACATTACCTAATAACTGGTAAAGATTGTTCATTTAAATGTATGAATAGGATACGGCTGAAGGAAGTATACAGTCCATCGGCCTAGTTGTTATATTTTATGTAGTAAAGAATAGTAAATATTAGCCATATTGTTGACAATGGCAAGTTAAATAAATAAGAAGGTAAATCGATACAGAAACAATGTACACTGGAAAATCAGTTAAGAAATAATTGACAAGCCAATATGTAGAAAACAATATTGACACATAATCAGTACAAAAACAAATTCAAAACACTATAACAAATAGGACAACCATTATAATAGCAAAACAAAACACTTTAGAGTAAAATGAGATATAATTGGTATAAAATAAATAAATATAATCAATGGATACTTAGGCCTATGAAATGCCTAACTGTAAAAAACAAATAAATACAAATTGTATGAAATCAACAAAGAAATTAACAAATCTAAGGCGAATAACCAACCAAGGATAATTTGTAAATCTTATTAAAGGAAAAATGTTAGAATAAGGACTTAAATTAATAGAGAAATATAGTTAACAAATATTAAAATAATTGTACAAACATTAATATTTTGAAGAACCCAACCTTATGGGGTATCAAAATAATCTTTGAAAAGAAATAATAACAGTAGTGATAATATTTAATATGTAGGGAAGAAGACAGAAGAATAAAAGCAATCAGAAGATATACAGCTATTTTGAATAAAAATTCAAATTTGATAACAATGGTTATAAGACCAGATTAACCAATCAGAATTAAATTGTAACCATGACAACAGACGTTGGTTACGAATTTTCCGTTAGATTTATTACTCGTAAAGTGACGCTCTTGCAGAATAGAAGCCAAATCTTGAGTGACCAAATTTCTAATTTAAAAGGTCAAAATAGTAAACAAAATTACCACAAAATGAACAAGAAGGAAACAGACGATGACTGAAACCATTTAACTGATGTCGAAGACCAAATAAATAAAAGAAATGAATAAATTGATCCGATTAATTTGAAAAAGATGCCAGACGCCGTAAACATTTGAAAATTGAATATGATTGCAGCCCAATTCATTTTACCAGACCAACTGATTACATCCAGTCTACTGATGTGTTAAGTATCATTTAAATTACCCAAATTTCCGAATAAACTCACTTTAAATATTTCTCACAGTAATCTGAACTCTCACTAAACTGTGTATAATTTCTTTCAAAGATTAAATAAAAAACTAAGACACTGAAAATTTGTCAAATTGTAAAGTTAACCTGTTGTTAATTTACGATATTTTGAAACACTCTTACTACACTCCAAGAACAAGTTATAGCTACACATTATATTATTTAAGTATAAATAATGTAAGGTAGTGTATTTTTATTGTTGTAATCGTTAATAATCCTTTTATCGTAATCACAAGAATCCAAGACGTTTGAACGAAAATATTTGTGTACAACTTCAACAGACGCCATCGCTGTCTGTCTGTTACGTTCAAAATCGATTTGTCAAACCCTAGAGAAATTGTCTCATATTCTTTACCGGTGCAAAAGTATTACAAAACAAAATATAATTTATGTTAAACTGAATAATTAGTAATCACCAGATAATAAACAGGTACTGAGTGTAACCACTGTGTTTTAATTTCATTAGGAAGGTGTATTATAATTTGTGTACATTATAGCGAACAGCTAGTATTGACGGCAAGCGCTCACGTAGTCACTCTACGAACTACTGATTAAGAAGGTCAAGTCGAGGCGGGAATAAATTGAATTATCCACACCGCCTGAGCCGCGCTTGCCATATCATCATCAAATTTTTTAATTGTTTTGATTCAACAATTTGGCGCCACCCGGGATTTCCACACTCCTAGTGAACAACAGGTAAGGACTTCGATACCTGGTTATTCGTACGTTTGCAACGGACACAATCAGCGTAAGTTACGTTCCAAAGCGACGACGGATTGATAAGACACGTTACACTCTGACACTTTTACATTTTGTAGAGAGAACGACGGAAAGCGTTTCATAACAAATTGGCTTCCATCGCGGGGCTTGAACGAGGCGGACGTCTCACACACGTTTCTTTACAATATATATATATATATATATATATATTGCACCAGTACAAATGTATAGGGTACTGTGCATTGCACAAAGTAATTAAAATAATTAATTAAAGTACAGGTATGACTATTGTCCTTCGAACCAAGGCTTATGTTACGATGTTACCTTTGACCTACGTCTACAGTCATTCTAATTGAACCATTAACACACAAAGCATATAACCAGTTGAACACAGTTGGACGACCACCAACTCTTATCACCAAAATTTACAGTGGTACAGTGCTCATCAAAAGTGATAATTACACTTTTCCAGTCTCCGCCCATACACGTCCGCACTCAATGTATATATATATATTTTGCAACAGTACAAATGTATAGGGTACTGTGCATTGCACAAGGTAATTAAAATAATTAATTAAAGTAAATAAATAATTCATATTGTTAGCAACAATAATTCAGCTTTCAATCTGAACTGTAAAAGGAACGACCAACTTCCAAGTCGGGACAGGCTGATCACGCCACTCTGCTATGTCTGTGTGTACACGTGTATGTTACATGTGCGTGTGAGACCTGTCAATAACTGAAAAACGTCACCCTTAATCAACGCTATTAATTATATGAATTTATTTATTTTGTAAAGATTGTGTGCATAATGTCACAGAACCAAATACGCCAAAGTGTGTATAAAAATAAAACGCACATGTGTATAAAAAATAGTGTGAAAAGAATAAAAAGTGCGACTGTAGTAAAAATAAATATAAATAAAACGAATGTTAATTAAAATAAAGAAAAACGGTTTATACACAGTGAACAAATAAAAATTACCGACAAGATGAATATCGGGTAATGTGCAAAAGACTTCACATATCGCGAAGACAAGCGAATTAAGTGTGAAAAGAATCGTGTTTAAAAAGGGACGCCAACGACAGACTCTGACATGCAGAATATTGTCGAAACCTGATTTTTGCGCCCTAGGGTATAAAAACACGAGACGCGCTAACTTAATTCACTTTCTCGTACAACTACCGTGGCAGCCGGAGGCTCTGTCCAGAGACAACAACTCTTTCTCGATCAACCACAGCAGCAGCCGGAGGTTCTTCACGACTACTCATCACTTTCGTGAGAACACCTGCAACCTGAGGCCATGACAGGAGACGAGGGAGCAGCCAACGACATGTAATAGAATCCAGCGTACGGGACGAGGCGACGGACGAGGAGAGGATCCGAAGGACGAGGATCAAGGACTCTGTGACGATTTAAATAAAAGAAATAATCAAGAAAAAAAAAATTAAAAAAAAAATTAAGGTTGCGAGCTCTTAAGCCATTTAAATCTCACTGTATTAATATAAAATACCTGTATGTACTCAGTATGAGAGGAAGCAGTAATTAATTAGTTATAAGATACTCTAATAAAAAGATAAATTGTAAAGAGTTATTAATATCGTATTTAACCCTTTGCTTGTAAGCAGGCGCTGTCCTGTTGATTCCAGACTCGACATGCTTCCCGAGTCTTGTGTAAGTTAGAATAAGATAAAAAAAACTAATGTTAATAATTAAAAATCTGAAGACATAAATAGTCGCTAAAACAACTGATTTAAATTATGTATATTTGTTTAGGGATAGTTTGTATAAATAAAAATGTTAACTTAAATATAGTTAGGAACTATATTCTCGCGCGGAAATTGCCCCACTAACTTTTGCCCAGTACCAGGCGAAGGGAGCGGAATTTCTCTCTCTTGCAATGGTGACTTCGTACAGTATAGACGTAGGAGCTGTGCGCTTAAAATATGTTAACTACATTTTGTCTCACCTTGAGATGGTGTACCAGATGTAGCTGTTTAAAGCATCTGGATGTGTTAATTAATATAGTCATGTAAATAGACAAGAAATTTAAAGTAAAAAAAAATCGAAACGTAAAAAAGGAGTGTAACACAAGATGACTTCGTGCTTCAACAAATAACAACAATTCCAAAGTCATACCCGGAGATGTGAACTATCAGAAGCCACAAACTCTACTGCACGTGACAGAATATGCAGATCAGGACATCCGAGAATCTACAAGATCATCGTAGATATCTACACCACATATTGTTCAACCTGCGAACTTTTGGAGCCCTTTACAGAGGAAGGCCAGACCGAGATGACGACGTAGCTGTTCCTGTTTCCCAAGACGGATACCCCAGGACGAGTCTTCTGCATACCAATTAAAAGGTGACTCGATAGCCTGTCTATCGAGGGTTACTAATATTTGTTACACAACACATCTTGAAAGAGACTTTTCAGAAACTATTAACTTTGTAAAGACTTATAAATTAAATCTAAGAATTTCATGTAACTATTCTAACTTCATACGTTGTAACAGTTTATATGCTAATGTAGAGTAATATAATTCAAGCAATAATACCATTCTTCCAATGGTTGAATAAAAGAAAGTCTTGCAAGCTAATATCATGAAATGAGTATAATTAAAAGTCTTAATTACAGAAATACAGAAAGTTGACCCGGATCCGAGGTATAGCTATATAAAATCAAGTTTGATCTCAAAGTTTAAAGAAACCTTTCAAATAACTTAATAATTGAATTAGTAATGTCGTGGGATCTGTCAGTATATGTTTTTTAAATGTTAAATAAAGAGAAGTCTTCTTGTTACACACATATGAGGAGTGCTTAAATCAATTGTATACCTTGCCATTGTTTCCTTACACAGTTAGTAAGTAATTTGTTACATTAATTATTTGTGATCAATTCTGTTACAACGTAGGCAGCCCATCTAATTAACGGAGTTTAATTACGAGGGGTTCCCTGGATTTGTAACGCGGCGAAAAGACGTTACAAAACTGCGCCACTCTGCTTACTTGTAAAAAAATAAAAGGGTAATTGTTTACAGAGTGTCACAAAAGTGCGCCACTATGCTAAATTTTATAAAGGTGTTTTAAGCAAACAAAATTGCGTCATTCAAAAAAAATAAAGGAAACACAGGAAAGAGTTTTAATTATGTATATAGTGTCACAAACAAAATTGCATTCACTATGCGTGGATAAATTGTATGATCAATAACTAAATATATAATATTGATATATGCACTCAGAAAGTTACTTTAATAAATGTAATGTTCAAAACATATTTAATAGTGTATTAAGTTACGTAGATGGTAGTATGTATAAGTAAAATATCCTTAGCGTCATACAATGCATGTAGCTTTTGCATTCTATAGGCCAGTAGGAACCTGAATAATTCGATGTAAGTACTTGCATACATGAATTGTGACCAAGCATAACAATTTTGGTCAACCGAACAATCTGTAACAGGTTTGTTTACGACAATCTATGACCTGTTGTTTCCTGAATCATTCTGCACAGTGTATGTCCAACTATCTAGCTTACATACACTAGTATGTGTTATAAAAAAAAATTGATTAAAAATAACTTTGTTAATAATAATAAAGTAATTAAGTAGAAGTTCGTGATTTAAAACTTGTGAACAAAATAAGTAATTATTTAATTGAGAAAAGTTTATGAATGAACGGAGCCAAAGTGTTGTCTAAGCGGAATAATAATAATAGAATCTAGCGTCTGCGCTCCCCTTCTCTTGTTTAAACCGGTATACAGTAGTTGTGTTATTCAGTCGCATTGTGGAGAACAATAAGAGTAAAACCCCCTTTCTCACTGACACGCTCAACCCTCCTTTGTTAACTAAATATGTAGGCCACCCTCTGACCTACATTCCAGTAAACAGCTGATCGGCTATTTAACCTTGAAAGATATGTGTGTGTGATTTCTGTCTCTCCCTTAGAAGAGAAATTGTTCTTTTCTAATTTGTGTAAATTGATTACTTATGAATTTATTATATGTATATGTAATATATGTGTAATATACTAGTATTAATTGTAAGTACGTGCTAATGGGTTAGAACAAAATGGCCCAATTTAACCCGGATTTGTTATTAAAAGACGAGCTGTCTTACGAAGCCCTTTTGCGTGGACTACCCCATGCTGATGTAACAGTCGCGGAATTACGAAGTCCAATTCGCGAATGTGGATTTGATGCGCCCGTGCAATTAAACAATCTAAGCCAACTCGATTATGAAAGCGAGAAAGAAATTTGTAATGCCAAGTATAGTGAACTATACTTATTGTCTCAAACACTCCAAGACGAGAAATCTCCGGCAAAAATTTTGCGGACTACCCAGAGAATAGAGCATTTAACCAGGCGAATAAAAAATTTGTCGATCTGGCCGAATCTCACAGAAATACCCGTTGATGTACAAAAGCTAGCAGACGAAGCTCTACGCCGCTTACCTTCAATTATCAACGATTTAAGACGTAAATCCGACTCATTCAGGATGGACGAAATAGAGAAATCATTAATGAAATTACACATCTCCCCAGTACAATCCCCCACCACTGGTTTACCTCCGCCTAACTCGGATCGGAACTCACCTATCGTATCGCAAGTGCAAGCGAACCCAGAACAAAATACTGATACAGATGTAAATGTCCCTCCTCCCGAGAATTTTCAGTTTCGTCCCGGAAATAATGAATTGACCAACACCCCCAATGAATCTAATCACCCTCATCGAGGAATTACCCCTATGAACTATAACGCAGATCTATACGGAAAAATGACTCACCCTGTGGAGAAGATTTTAACCGAAATCCCTTATACAGATGGTTTAAATGTTTCCAAGTTACTAACATTTATTAGTTATCTTCTTCAGATAAAGGATCTACAGCAGCTGAATGACTGGCAAATTTTACAAGTTCTGTTACCAAAGTGTAAACCCCCGTTAAAAAATCGTGTGCTAGAAGCCCTAACCTCTACTTTCCCAGTAGAAGAGCTACATAGCTCTTTAATAAAATACTTTATTCCCACCGGCATCTATGAAGAAATAAAAAGGAAGACAGTACTCCGAGTACAAGGACATCAGGAGAGATTAGCTCACTACATCTCCGATATTAGGGAGTCCTCTCGACTACTACGTGTAAGCTGGAATGAAACACAACTGGTGGACACCATTTTAATAGGAGTGTCACCCGAAGAAAGATCTCGACTATCATTGATGAATAGACCCAATACAATTGCTGATCTAGAACAGTGCAGTATCCATTCTTCAAATGTATGGTACTCAGATCAAAATAGAGAAGCAATGAAAACCTCTGGAACTAATAGACATCAATTGCGAGCACTACTGCCTGATGTAACAACCTCGTATGAAAGACAAGTTTCTAGTAGACCTCACCATGTGCGCAAAGCTGGTAAGTTAACTGTAAACCCAGATAAAGCGGAAACCAAGTACCCACCTCGCAGAAAACCCACCTGTTATAATTGTGGCAAATATGGGCACATAAGAAGAGAGTGCAAAAGTAAGCCATTGGAACGGAATAACCCCAATTCAAAAAATATGTAAGGCAGGGAGACCCGAAAACCTGTGTCTTCCGCAGCTACTCAAAATTGGGTAAACTAAAAGAAACCAGTAATAATAATAAGAATGAATTATTCTGTAACCAAGTGAAAAACAAAAAAGGTGCGAAAGATATCGACCCCTATGTGCGAGAATTTCGTGAAAAGTGTAATGCGATTAATAGATGTAAATGGAAAAAAAATCTACTACCATTAATACGAGTCGACTTAGGCGTTACATCCCCCATCGCCTTAATTGATTCGGGATCTAGTAGAAGCTTAATCAGCCAAGAATTAGCGGACATGTTAGCTAAACATCATCTAGTAAAACGGAACCAACCTGTGAATATAAAGTGTGCTACCGCTGATAAAAGTAAAATAAATATAAACCTGAGCATTACCGTTAAGGTTAAAATAAAAAACCTAAGTTGGATATTTACAATGTTAGTATGTAAAGAATTAGGACCTGATTTAATATTAGGTGCAGATTTTATTAGTAAGACAGGAATGATTCTTGACATCTACGAGCGAGAATTTTATTTCAGATTTGACCGTGCAAGAAAACATAAATTTGATAGTAATGAAGATAAACGTTGTTCATCTACTGCACATGTAATACAGCAAGATTCAGATTTATCTCACCTAGAACGAAGAGATAGAGTCAAAATAGTAAAACTAATAAAAGAATTTTCCTCGGTTCTTACACCAAAACTAGGACTGACGGACCTAATAGAGTATAAAATTAATCTGAGTGATCAGAAAGTAATACGACTACCCCCGTACAAGTTGTCGCCCCCCAAGATGGAAGTCATGCGAAACCATATCAATAAGTTATTGGATCAAGGAGTCATAGAACCCTCTACGTCCCCATATTCTTCACCCTCCTTTTTAGTACCGAAAGGACCAGATAAACACCGACTAGTTGTAGACTACAGGCAATTAAATAAAAGAATAGAATTTGAATCAATCCCTCTTCCAGACATCCATAGTGCGTTTCATTATTTTACTAAAGCAATGGCTTTTACGGTAATGGATCTAAATCAAGCTTTTCACCAAATACCTCTTTCAGAAGAATCCAAACGTCTAACCGCGTTTGCAGTTCCTTTTAACTTGTACCAATTTACTAGGGTACCCTTTGGAATATCTCAAGGAAGTTCCGTATGTAGTAGACTATTGGAGAAGATATTTCACGACATTAAATTTAAATATGTGTACCACTATTTGGACGACATCGTAATATACAGTGAATCAATGGAACAACATCTCAGACATTTGCGTGAAGTGTTATCTCGTTTACTAAGAGCAGGATTAACGGTGAACCCAAATAAGGTAAGTTTTGCTGTCCCTCAGTTTTCTTTCTTAGGACACATAGTGAAAGCGAATGGAAAGGTAAGCATTGACCCCGAACGTACCCGTGCTATTAGAGAATTTGCACCCCCACGAGATGCAAAAGGTATAGCCCGATTTTTAGGTATGGTGAATTATTTCCGCAAATACATTCCCCATCTTGCCGAAATAGCAGCACAACTAAACTCCTTACGAAAGAAGGGAACAAAGTTCGAATGGAGCTCAATACATCAAAACGCGTTTGAGCAACTTAAAGAAAGCATTATATCTCCCCCAGTTTTGCAATTAGCTGATTTCACAAAACCATTCGTCGTGCAAACCGACAGTTCCATTGTAGCGTTAGGTGCAGTGATATACCAAGAGATAGATAACTGTAGACTACCAATTAGTTATGCATCACGAACACTGAGCGATCAAGAAAGAAAGTATTCTGCATATGAATTGGAATGTTTAGCAATTGTTTTTGCATTCGAAAAGTTTAAACCCTTCCTAGAACATAAAGAATTTCTTTTAGAAACCGACAATCAGGCGTTATCATGGTTATTGAATCACCCTAAACAATTAGGACGAATTGGCAGATGGATATTGAAATTAAACTGCTACAAATTCAGAGTGCAGCATATTAAAGGTACTCAAAATGTAGTCGCCGATACCCTGTCCCGTATGTTCCAGTCACCCACTAAAACTTCCGAAAACGTAGTGAAGCCGGAAATAGCAAGTGCGAACGCCGTAATTACTGAATTCCCCCTTGCCTTTACAAACATTGCCCTATATCAACAACAAGACCCCTTACTGAAGCCTATTATAGAACAACTTACCCAAGGTATTAAATCCGAGAAGTACGTATTGAGTAAGAATGTACTGTGTCTCAAAATAAGAGACGGAAAGGAACTAAGAATAATAGCCCCGGATGTAATTAAGCCCATGCTAATGGAATACTTCCATTCATCTACCATAGGAGCCCATATGGGAATCAATAAGACGATACATCGTATTCGAAAGGAATATCATTGGAACAATATGAACTGCGAAATAGCTACCTTCGTAAAGAAATGTTCATTATGCGCCCTTAGCAAACCCGCCAGAAATACTCAAGTAAGCCAATTGATATCAGAAATCCCAAAGACCCCTTTTTCGAAACTTTATCTAGATTTCTCAGGTCCGTATCCACGATCCAAATCAGGAAATACCATGTTACTGATATGTGTAGATTCGTTCACCAAATTTGTTTGGATGTATCCCATGCGACGAGCATTAGCGTCGACAACAGTTAAAATACTACAGGAAAGATTATTTAAAGATTACGGTACTCCAGTACGTATAGTATCTGATAACGGCCCGCAGTTTAAAGCAAAAGAATTTAGGAATATGTGTTTCAAGTTAGGGATAGACCATATAACCACTACAGAGTATCGACCGTAAGGCAATATTGCTGAAAGGTATCTACGAAACCTCAAATCTGCGCTAATCGCCTATCATGCGAACGATCACACGTCGTGGGACCAAAATCTATCCTGGATTCAATACGCTTTTAACTCAGCTTACCACGAAGGTCACAAGTCGACCCCGTTCGAGTTACTATACAAGTATCGACCAAACCACCCTTTGTCCACAAGATGGAATATACACGATCTGCTGCCTCCGCAAATAACGGATAAGCAGATAAAGCGAATATGGAACAAAGCCCGCTCTAACTTGAGAGCAAGCTTGGAAAAATCCAGAAGATACCACGAGAAAGGTAATCATAGCAACTCAGTCAGGTACCAAGTAGGTGACTTAGTAATGTACAAGACTCACCCCATTAGTAGTGCGATTGATAAGACCACCTCGAAACTATCATTCAGATGGTGTGGCCCTTACCAAATCCAAAAGTACCTAACTCCAGTTACAGTAGCCCTGTGCGAACCTGCAACTCAGAAATATGTGCGGAGAACGCATATTTCGCAACTAAAGTTGTATAAGAAGAAGTGACGGTATAGTATAACCCAAAAAAGAAAAGGAATACTAGGCAGTAAAGAAAATTATATTTCTGAATCCACGTAAGAAATGTAAAACGTAGAGTTTGGAAACGAGGCCTGATCAACCTGAATTCCAGTTCTGCGAAGCATGCATTAATGAATAATCATTAACTAGATGGGTACTAACACTCATTAACTACATGAGTTATATAGGACTCACAGAAGAAAAGATAGAATTCTAAATAGTAAAGATTTAGAAAGTTACTTTATAGAAGAGAGAGTAAGACAAACAAAAAACCGGTAGTAAAATTAAGTGATAGAGATAAGAAAGAGTTTTGTGTTTTAATTGTGTAAATATTTAGTGTAAATAGTATGTAAAAAAAAAAAAAAAAAAGGTAGTTCATAAGAATATAAAGTGTACTGTGTTGTAACTATAGGTAACAACTATGTGGACAACGTTGTAAAGTGTACAACAACTATGTGAAAGAAATTACACACACTAACCCCATTCAATATCCCAGTGCCCAATAGTGAGTTAGACTCAAAAAGCTTAACCGTAGCGTGCAATTTAAGCGGTGGAGTATGTGACGATTTAAATAAAAGAAATAATCAAGAAAATAAAAATTAAAAAAAAATTAAGGTTGCGAGCTCTTAAGCCATTTAAATCTCACTGTATTAATATAAAATACCTGTATGTACTCAGTATGAGAGGAAGCAGTAATTAATTAGTTATAAGATACTCTAATAAAAAGATAAATTGTAAAGAGTTATTAATATCGTATTTAACCCTTTGCTTGTAAGCAGGCGCTGTCCTGTTGATTCCAGACTCGACATGCTTTTCGAGTCTTGTGTAAGTTAGAATAAGATAAAAAAAACTAATGTTAATAATTAAAAATCTGAAGACATAAATAGTCGCTAAAACAACTGATTTAAATTATGTATATTTGTTTAGGGATAGTTTGTATAAATAAAAATGTTAACTTAAATATAGTTAGGAACTATATTCTCGCGCGGAAATTGCCCCACTAACTTTTGCCCAGTACCAGGCGAAGGGAGCGGAATTTCTCTCTCTTGCAATGGTGACTTCGTACAGTATAGACGTAGGAGCTGTGCGCTTAAAATATGTTAACTACATTTTGTCTCACCTTGAGATGGTGTACCAGATGTAGCTGTTTAAAGCATCTGGATGTGTTAATTAATATAGTCATGTAAATAGACAAGAAATTTAAAGTAAAAAAAAAATCGAAACGTAAAAAAGGAGTGTAACACAAGATGACTTCGTGCTTCAACAAATAACAACAATTCCAAAGTCATACCCGGAGATGTGAACTATCAGAAGCCACAAACTCTACTGCACGTGACAGAATATGCAGATCAGGACATCCGAGAATCTACAAGATCATCGTAGATATCTACACCACATATTGTTCAACCTGCGAACTTTTGGAGCCCTTTACAGAGGAAGGCCAGACCGAGATGACGACGTAGCTGTTCCTGTTTCCCAAGACGGATACCCCAGGACGAGTCTTCTGCATACCAATTAAAAGGTGACTCGATAGCCTGTCTATCGAGGGTTACTAATATTTGTTACACAACACATCTTGAAAGAGACTTTTCAGAAACTATTAACTTTGTAAAGACTTATAAATTAAATCTAAGAATTTCATGTAACTATTCTAACTTCATACGTTGTAACAGTTTATATGCTAATGTAGAGTAATATAATTCAAGCAATAATACCATTCTTCCAATGGTTGAATAAAAGAAAGTCTTGCAAGCTAATATCATGAAATGAGTATAATTAAAAGTCTTAATTACAGAAATACAGAAAGTTGACCCGGATCCGAGGTATAGCTATATAAAATCAAGTTTGATCTCAAAGTTTAAAGAAACCTTTCAAATAACTTAATAATTGAATTAGTAATGTCATGGGATCTGTCAGTATATGTTTTTTAAATGTTAAATAAAGAGAAGTCTTCTTGTTACACACATATGAGGAGTGCTTAAATCAATTGTATACCTTGCCATTGTTTCCTTACACAGTTAGTAAGTAATTTGTTACATTAATTATTTGTGATCAATTCTGTTACAACGTAGGCAGCCCATCTAATTAACGGAGTTTAATTACGAGGGGTTCCCTGGATTTGTAACGCGGCGAAAAGACGTTACAACTCCAGGACTACAGGACTACGGAGGAGCATCCAGGATCGAGGACCTAGGACCGAAGAGGACACGCTGCCGATTTTTACCACGACAATAAAGTGAAAAACAACCATGTATTTGTAAAACAAAGACTCACATTAAGACAATATAATCAACGATGTAAAAAGAGAGACAATCTAATTCAAAGATGAATTAATAAATTTTGCAAATGCAAATATTTATTTGTATAGTAATTAGAGTAATATTTTAAAAATGTTTTAAACTATAATTTGGAATCAATAACTTAGTCATTGATATTTAAATTAATATAAAAGTAATTAGTAAATTTTTATTAGAAAAATATACATATACAGTATATACAGTATATTCAAAAGAAATTAGATCATTAGAAAGAGATTAGATAATCTAATAATTATCACACCAGAAGACCACAATGGCGACAGACCAACACATAGGTACTTCACTAGACGCAGAATCGCGAAGGCTGAAGATGAGAGCACAATAACTTTCGAAACATGTTCCTAGTTAGGAAAATAAAATATCTTGAGGTAATTTTAGTATAAATAATGAATATAATATATATATATATATATATATATATATATATACAGTGGAACTTGGTTATAACGTCATTGAAGGGACCAAAAAAATAATGACGTTATGTCCGAGTGACGTTATAAAAGAGTCGTTATAAAAGACCCTTTTTAATCACTAGTAAGGAAGGAGAAATAAAAAAAAAAGATCTTCGCATAATTAACATTATTCGTGATATATATTCTAAAGTTTACAAACTGCATTTCATTTATACAAACAGCATGAAGAATATTTTAAAAGATCAAAAAGAAAGTACATGTAACTTACATTTAGGCTTACTGTCGAAAGTAATCCGTAATTTTCTTTTGAACGCTCCTTTCTGAAAAATAAATTCTTTCTGTTGTGCTGTGGAGATGCTGCGCTGCATTGAACGTGTCGTCAGACGTCTCTCTAAAGCAGTAAAATCGTGAAAGAGTTTCGGCGGTTCTCATTGCTTCCTGTACTGTCGGAGAAACAATGTCGGCATCCTCCTCTTGCTCAGCATCTTCTTCAACACTATCTTCTGCTTCTATGTTTTTTACTTCCGCGATAATTTCTGCGTCACTCAACACTTGGAATGTTTCTACTTGGTCATCCACTGATGCATAGGAATCAAGTTCATTTCCGAATTCATTTACGTCGAATTTCTTAATCCACTCCGAGAGCGGCAAGTCGTCGTCTTCGTCATCAACGGGTAAATTTTCATGTACGAGTTGTGCTTTACTAAAGCATTTTGCTATCGTCTTCTGTGTTACACTCTTCCAAGAGTCGTCTAGGAATTGTATTGCATCTAAGAGTGAAATTGTGGCAGGTTGCGCCGTGTCCATACAGAAAACAATTTTTTTTTTTAAGTTGCTTGCGGTAGTGACACTTTAGGCTTCTAATGACGCCTTGGTCCATTGGTTGCAGGACACTCGTACAGTTGGCCGGTAAGAAGACCAGATTAATGTTTGTCAATTTTAACTTTGGATGGGCTGCACAGTTGTCAACTAGAAGTACACGCACACACATATATACGTTTATATGAAATTTAGAGTAAAATATCTGAGAAATTTTTGACGCTATAACAGAGTAGTACAATATTTAGCGACGTTAAAACCGGGAATTTTTATAATGTTAAAGATATCAGTTTGACCGGACTTATGACAAAATAACGCTACACCCGAGTTGACGTAACAGCCGAGGCCGTAATAACCAAGTTCCACTGTATATATATATATATATATATATATATATATATTATAACAGCACCAAATATTAACTATTTGGGGTTATATGTTTACCGCATACTGAAAGCATATTTAAACAAATTATAACAGTCAAAACTCCAGTTGAATGTAGAGCGTTGAAAATAATGCTTTGTAAAGCGACGCACACGTGGTCATTATGTAATCAGTTCGCTGTACAAGGAAGCGACCACACCCAAACTGTTAATTATTAATATCTCGGAAACTAATAAATAAAGGCGAAATCCAACATAGCCAAAATGTTTACCGAAATATTAATAATGACGTGTGCAAATTTGACGCAATATAATTAACAAATGAAAGAGTTAATTAAATATAATTGAATAACTTCTGTAAAAATAGAGTTACAGTAATGAGATTTTAATATGTTATGAAGATAATAATTTCTGACAGATTGTATATTTTAGATTTCACACAACTTGGTTTGCAACCAAGTTATTGCAAAATTAAATAAGCACAGGATATCCGGGACGACAAATTGGTTCCGCTGATAGTAATATTAGAAATAATATCAATTCTCCGTCTGTGGGAACCTAACTTCATTCCCACGGACCAAGGGAATTCAAATTTTATGTAGTAGGGAGAGTGTGCCAGCCAATGAAATCACTTCACGCGAGCCCCGGCCAGCGCGGTGTTTTCTGGTTGAAACCTCACTCTTTTGCCAGTACTCACGAAGTTAAGACGTAGTCCTTCGATCGTCTAGTAACCAAAGTGGTGAAGATCAACAAGAAGACTCTACGTGGTCAACACACACGCAATTACGAACACACTAAGTACAGATCATCTGTATCGCTCGTAATTGTTGCGTAAAGGCGAGATACTCTTCAGTACATCAACCAAGCTTATTGTGTACTACCAGTTAGTCATAAGCACGCAAGAGATCCACCAGACTTCAAGACCAGACTTCAAGAATACAGCAGAGAGGCCGTCTAAATTATTGGTGAACAGCTGACGAGCAGAGCGACCACCCGAACGAAGCACACACACACACGCTGACGTGCAACGTGCGAATCGACGAGGGACAGGAACCAGTTCCAGCAGACAGCAGTAGACGTTAAAAAGATTCACAAACAGCAAGGAAGCAGAGTGTTGCCGAATTTTGAACTCCACGACCGAATCCAGCAGCTCTAAGCAGAATTACTTTCTCTAGCGAAGGACTCGAATCGACGAGGGACAAATCGGGACGACATCCTCTTCAGTAACAGGAAAGCAAAATCCACTTATTTATTTTTCAGATCAAATTTTCTATTTTTCAATTAGAACATTGTAATTCAAATAATTCAGGTGCCAAACAAAAAGCAAAGACTCTAGTAATTAAAAAGTAAATTCATTGTGAAAATCTGTATAGCAGTTTAAGTCTTTAGTAAGTTATAGTTAAGAAATAGAAGTAGTATAAAAGCGCTATACAAATCTTAACTGACAATCTAATTATTAGATCATACTGCAGTATATCAGAAGTAGAATCACTAGAAATGAAATAACGTGAACTAGACTGTCACGTCTAATTTATTTTAATTAATTATTCTAATTAATTTCAGAGTTATATTTTGTTTCATGAACATTTAGATTCAATTTAATTAAATAAATTTAATTAAATCAAATCAAGTAATAAATTAAAATTTAAATTGCAATGAACTCGCCAAAGAACGAGTTTAGTGTTTTCAACTATTGACCAATCGAAAAACATTGATTCATTGTTTAGACTGTAAGAAATTCATAATATAATAACCATTCTATTCTTGTGTGTTGTTGGAGTAATAAACAACGTTTTATTACCCCATATAACAGTGTTTTATTTTTGTACGATAAAGCCTACCAGTCTCACAAAACTCTCCCCCCTTTTAAGTAACCTATTTCGTGTGTTGTAATAAATTTGAGATTACTAGCTTGCGAACTTCAAATCCAAAATCCACACGCCCTAGTCGGAAGAATCTGCAAGATCAGACAGCAGGTAGGTACTCACACACAACACGACATAACAATAACGTATAGAAGTAGAGTTCTAAATGGCGCCCAACGTGGGGCCCGGCAAACGTACATTAAATTGAATTCACGTTCCGAACAAGAGTTATAAATGGCTTGCCCGGAACGTGGGGCAAGATCAAATTAAATTAAATTAATTAAAACCAATTTAAATTTAATTTTCACGTTAAAACAAACTTTGCTGTTTTAACTCATAAAACAGCTGGCGTCCAACTAAACAATCCCCAAAGAGTTTTGTGACTGGTGTTCGTACAGCAGTAAAATTATTGTGTGTATTTGAAACTGTTCTGTGTATTTTAAATTGTTTATATTTGAAATTGTTGTGTATTTAAAATGGATATGGATAAAATACTTAAACAAATACAGCAAATGAACGCGCAAATGATTGCGGATTTGACCGCTAATATTAACGCGAAATTTGAGAAAACAAATGCCGAATTAACCGCTAACATGAACGCGAAATTTGAACAAATAACAGCCAATGCTGAAATAAATATCGCAGAATTAACGTCTAAAATCGAAGCACAAAAAGATAGTCTAACCGAGAAATTAGACCAAAGTAACGCTGACATAAACTCCGAGATTAAGCAAAGTAATAAAGAAAGTAGTAAAGAATTAACTGCGAAAATAGACGAAATCGCGGAAAGCAATGCAAAAATCGGTGAAAGAGTCGTTGAAATCGGTGAGAATAATAAACAACTAACCGCGAGAGTCGCTGAGATCGGTGAAAAAGTAAATACGGTCGATACTAAAATCAATGAACGGTTTAAGGTTTTTGAGACCACTATGCAAAAATCGTTTATTGAACAAGTAACACGTATGGAAGGCCGGTTCAAGGACCATATCAGCCGTTGTGAGAAACAAACCCAAGAGGTCTCTAGGAAGGTCGAATCCCTAGAGGTAAAGATTCACGCGGACGTGACCGAAACGCAACGACGAGTAGATAAATTAGACGCTTCAATTGTAGCGACGCGATCTAACATTGACTCTAATAAAGAGAGTGTTTTACAAACGTTAAACGACGAGATTTTGAAAGTACGACAGGAGGTACGGAGGAGATCTGCTCCTAATATTTTGGTACAAGGTCCTGTCGACGAGAAAAATCGCGTGTATTTTACGGGGGAAAATAACGAAAACCCCATTGAATTTTTATTAGCGTGTGAGAGTGAAATGGCTAGAGTAGGTTCCCGACTAGAAGATCAAGACAAAATACAGTGGGTGGTTAACGCGATGCGTGATTCGGCGCGTAAGTGGTATAACATTGTACGCGATAGAGTGTCCACATACGCGGAGTTCAAACAAAAATTTGAAAGCCGGTACTGGAACTCGCATACCCAAAGACTTCTGCGCAATGAACTGGAATATGGCAGATTTGATAAGAAAATGGGTATTACCGCCGAAAATTATATAATCCAGCAGGTCGAACGCGCGAAGCATTTAACCCCAGCATTTGCGGAGATTGACATAGTCACGAAACTTGCCTACCATTTTAATCATAACATTAGAGTAGCTGTATTTACGCAGGGTATTCGCACGGTAGACGAACTCCTCATTCTAGTGTCCCAAAGTGAGACGGTTTTTGATTTTGGCGGGTGGCGTTATAATCCCGATTTTCGCCGAAATAATGAAGGGCAGAATACGCGAGAACAATACCAGCAACCTGACCAGAGACCGAGTACTAGTTCTACTCCACCCCAAACATCGTCAAAACCCCCAGATAAGACCTTTGAATACAAAGGCAAACAAAATATTGCTAGATCGAAAGGGCAATATAAGGGTAACGACGGGGCCCCGATTAGAGCTATGCAAACGGTTGAGATAGCTAGAACTGATACAATAGAGCAAGACAGCGATACTCCAAGTAATAAAGACCCCAACGAGAGGAAAAAGAATCGTAAGTTTCCAAAAAACTTGGAAACGGGCGCCTCCAGGGTGGAAGCGCCATAAATCATGCTAAAAAAATATCGCAATAAAGTAGGTAAAAATAAGAAAAATGTTAGATTTAAGAAAAGTGATTTTTCTACAGAAATTTGTACGCCAGTTACAAAGTATTTCAACCGGAAGGAAGGAAACGTGGTTGGCCGTCAACACAATACAACAATGGGCACCGACAATTGTACGTCCGGTAGAGCAGGAAAGTGACGACGACGTTCCCACACAGGCAGCGTGGGAAGACGTAGACGACGAATCCGGTGACGAAAATGACCGATGGTTAACGAAATACTGTAGGACCGTTCGTAAAAATGGTTACGAAATATTACAGTTAAAAGATAATGTCATTGTATTATAATAATTAAAATTACAATAAATAACTTATGATTTATAATATTATTAATAATAATGGTAGATAGCTTGTGTAGTAATAATAATGTTTTTCTATCGCGGTAAACAGCGGGCGTGTAGAAATGAACAAAGTGCAACGCAGGAAATAGTTACGTCACGCGATAACAACTACCTGACCGACATTTGAAAGTAGGTCAAGCAATTAGCTACGCGCGCCAGGCGATAACGGTTGTAAATAAACTGTCAGCAAATTCTTTTGTGCGTGTGCCACTGTTTACAAACAAAGATATTAGCCGTTCTAAAAACATTAATACACAAATGATTGCAAATGTAATATTATTAATAAATGTATTTAGAATTAAGTTGTATGTAATGGAACAACATTAACACACATGTATGTTTTTCTTTTGAATAAGTAATACAATGTATAGGTAATAAGAATAGTGATTACAGAATATGTGTGTAATGATTAAGAAAAAAAATAACTGTAATAATTACATTCATTTTTTTTTTAAAGCGGGTGTGGGAATATATAACAGCACCAAATATTAACTATTTGGGGTTATATGTTTACCGCATACTGAAAGCATATTTAAACAAATTATAACAGTCAAAACTCCAGTTGAATGTAGAGCGTTGAAAATAATGCTTTGTAAAGCGACGCACACGTGGTCATTATGTAATCAGTTCGCTGTACAAGGAAGCGACCACACCCAAACTGTTAATTATTAATATCTCGGAAACTAATAAATAAAGGCGAAATCCAACATAGCCAAAATGTTTACCGAAATATTAATAATGACGTGTGCAAATTTGACGCAATATAATTAACAAATGAAAGAGTTAATTAAATATAATTGAATAACTTCTGTAAAAATAGAGTTACAGTAATGAGATTTTAATATGTTATAAAGATAATAATTTCTGACAGATTGTATATTTTAGATTTCAGACAACTTGGTTTGCAACCAAGGTATTGCAAAATTAAATAAGCACAGGATATCCGGGACGACAAATTGGTTCCGCTGATAGTAATATTAGAAATAATATCAATTCTCCGTCTGTGGGAACCTAACTTCATTCCCACGGACCAAAGGAATTCAAATTTTATGTAGTAGGGAGAGTGTGCCAGCCAATGAAATCACTTCACGCGAGCCCCGGCCAGCGCGGTGTTTTCTGGTTGAAACCTCACTCTTTTGCCAGTACTCACGAAGTTAAGACGTAGTCCTTCGATCGTCTAGTAACCAAAGTGGTGAAGATCAACAAGAAGACTCTACGTGGTCAACACACACGCAATTACGAACACACTAAGTACAGATCATCTGTATCGCTCGTAATTGTTGCGTAAAGGCGAGATACTCTTCAGTACATCAACCAAGCTTATTGTGTACTACCAGTTAGTCATAAGCACGCAAGAGATCCACCAGACTTCAAGACCAGACTTCAAGAATACAGCAGAGAGGCCGTCTAAATTATTGGTGAACAGCTGACGAGCAGAGCGACCACCCGAACGAAGCACACACACACACGCTGACGTGCAACGTGCGAATCGACGAGGGACAGGAACCAGTTCCAGCAGACAGCAGTAGACGTTAAAAAGATTCACAAACAGCAAGGAAGCAGAGTGTTGCCGAATTTTGAACTCCACGACCGAATCCAGCAGCTCTAAGCAGAATTACTTTCTCTAGCGAAGGACTCAAATCGACGAGGGACAAATCGGGACGACATCCTCTTCAGTAACAGGAAAGCAAAATCCACTTATTTATTTTTCAGATCAAATTTTCTATTTTTCAATTAGAACATTGTAATTCAAATAATTCAGGTGCCAAACAAAAAGCAAAGACTCTAGTAATTAAAAAGTAAATTCATTGTGAAAATCTGTATAGCAGTTTAAGTCTTTAGTAAGTTATAGTTAAGAAATAGAAGTAGTATAAAAGCGCTATACAAATCTTAACTGACAATCTAATTATTAGATCATACTGCAGTATATCAGAAGTAGAATCACTAGAAATGAAATAACGTGAACTAGACTGTCACGTCTAATTTATTTTAATTAATTATTCTAATTAATTTCAGAGTTATATTTTGTTTCATGAACATTTAGATTCAATTTAATTAAATAAATTTAATTAAATCAAATCAAGTAATAAATTAAAATTTAAATTGCAATGAACTCGCCAAAGAACGAGTTTAGTGTTTTCAACTATTGACCAATCGAAAAACATTGATTCATTGTTTAGACTGTAAGAAATTCATAATATAATAACCATTCTATTCTTGTGTGTTGTTGGAGTAATAAACAACGTTTTATTACCCCATATAACAGTGTTTTATTTTTGTACGATAAAGCCTACCAGTCTCACAAAACTCTCCCCCCTTTTAAGTAACCTATTTCGTGTGTTGTAATACATTTGAGATTACTAGCTTGCGAACTTCAAATCCAAAATCCACACGCCCTAGTCGGAAGAATCTGCAAGATCAGACAGCAGGTAGGTACTCACACACAACACGACATAACAATAACGCATAGGAGTAGAGTTATAATATATATATATATATATATATATATATATATATATATTGTAACAAATTCAAATAGATTTGTTAATTTGTTTTTTTTTGTTAAAAAAAAAATTGTTTATTTATTTATTTATTTTTTGTTTAAATTAAATTACAATTAATTATTTGAAATAGTTTCGTGGTGTTCCGAACTTTTAGTTCAAAGTTGTATTATTTCACAATTTACTCAGTTTATGAACTTCAATATTGACACATCAGGTTTATTAAATATAACAAAAAAACTTGCACTGATCCCTTTGTTATTCTTTGATTTTATTTCTAATTAGTTTTATAGTTTTATTAAAATCAAGAAATCTATTTATAGAGGGTAATGAAGGTTTGTTTTTTGCCTTATATAATTAATTCACATTGGTTTACTTTCAATTCTACTTTATACACTTTTGGCTTATATTTATTTTACTTGGTTTCTAAATTTGGGATCTTGTTATACTTTCATTTGTTATTATTTTTATTACTTTCTTTTGGGGTTTGGGTTTTTTATAAGAGCACTCCTTCTTGTGGATGCTGTCTAGTTCTGGTTTCTTCATTAATTTCTCCTCTTCTCCTGGTTCCTTATAAAAGTATTTCCTTTACTTATTGTGGATGTTGTTATGTTTGGGTTTCTTCCTTACTTACTCCTATCCTACCTGGGTATTACATTACTTTATTTTTCAGTTTTGAAGTTTATATTGAGTACTCATCACTCATTGTAATATTGGTTTTAATGAAACTCTTTCTTTAATCTATGATTGTGCTTTACGGTGGTTCTTAATTAATTTTTTATATTGCTTTCTTGGATTTAAAATGTTTTCATTTTGTTTTATGATCATTCTACCATTCAGAATTATGGGCATTGTCTGTCATGCTACTATATATATATATATATATAGTAGAGGGAAAGTATATGTTAGAGAACAATGGCGATGACGTCACAGAGAGGCACTGGTAGCTGGCTTCCGCGGTGTGAAAACAATGGGTTGGGGAACCCCCAGTTGAAAACACTACCGGGTTCCAGTTCATGACGTCATAGAGGCACTGGCAGCTGGTGTCCGAGCTGTCCATGTGACGTCACTGTTTTGTGTGTGTGTGTGTGTGTGTGTGTGTGTGTGTGTATGTGTGTGTATGTGTGACTGAAACACTTCCGTGTTCCAGTTCATGACATCACACAGAGGCTCAAGTCGCTGGCGTCCGGATGGCTAAAACCTGTTTCAAGACGTCACGGAGGCCGTGGTTTCTGCATGTCCAAAATTTGGTAGCCGAAAACAATGTGTAGCGGATGGGGGTACCCGGAATTCGGCGGTTGCCCGCAGAGGCGATGTCATCGGGTACCGTTACTCGAAATTTTGGGGGTATCGGGTACCGTTACCCGAAATGTTTAAATCAACGGATGGGGGTACCCGAAATTTGTGGGTACGCCCACATGACGCATGTATAAAACACTGGTTATGACGAAACAGGAGGCTGGGTGGATATGATAGCTGGTTCGACGACTACGTAGAGGGCGTGATGTCTGAAATTTGACACCCGAAATGTTTAGAACAACGGATGGGGGTACCCGAAATTTTTGATGTTCAATATTTGACAACCGAAATGATTAAAACAACGGATGGAGGTACCTGAAATCTCTTGGTGTCCGAAAGTTAACACCCGAAATGTTTAAATCAACGGATGGGGGTACCCGACATGACGCATGTGTTCGACTGCGAGGCGAGAAAGTTTGTTTCCGCAAAAAATAAATTATGGCCCCTCCGGGATTTGAACCCGGGACCTCCGGTACTCCAAACCGGCATGCATCCACTACACTAAGGGGCCGTTGTCGTTTAACTGTAATTATTTTTGTACTTATACTCTCGTCTCTTACTTGCAACTATGAGGTGGACGAGTGATATCTACTGTTGTCCTATGTGTAAAACCATAAAAGCACAATATAAGTTTATTTATTATTAAAAATAAATAAACATTTTTTATACTTTTATTTTTTACCTCTCATCCTCTTCCTAGCTGGCAGAGGCGAACGAGAGACCGCTACGCTTTTTTTAACGTGGTTTCCCCAACTTTACAGATTCGTAAAGCAGGCCTCCACGTTATCTATCTCTGTACTATTAACTAATACAGTGGTAGATAATGATAAGATACACTATGCAATGCTAAGTCAATGTATAAAAGCAGTACATATATTTTTTATTTATTTACTTTATTTTTATTTTTTTTATATTTTTTTTTATCGGGTGTATATGTTGTTCATACATGATGCGTATTCACATTTGCTGTACCGTAATGAGTAATTTTCACACCCATACTGGTTCTTGACGAGTTTACAGGTACATCTACCGTGCCAGTGACCCGTCTCGAACTACCAGGACTACGTTTATGAGTATTTCTACCTCGACAGTGACGTAGTCAAGGTTAACACTCACGCACACACTACGGTACCTAATTCTACGTTTATGGACATTTCTGTCACGTAGCATTCACACTAACACCATGATGAAAACATGTTCACAACCGACTATATTTTATTTCGTTGCCGCAACCATTCTGCATAAAACAAAGCTTTGCGCAATGCACAGTGTAAGGGGGAGTGGTAACGGGTTGACGATGAGGAACAGGACATTGTATGATGGGTACAAAGGATCTAGGAACTACAGGTGCTTGAATATCGTTTAAGTCAATCACCTCACCATGGTGATACAACTGTCGTAAGAAATTTGCCTTCTCAAACCCTTTTGTATAGACAACAGAACTGTCTGAAAAAAAGTCTGCAACGATGCGTACCATATTCTTGTACGGCACATTACCATCGTTCCACCGAATTCTGTGATAATGTGTTTCCAACCAGTCATTGATTTTTTGAAATTTCAGGTGCAGTCGTGCACGTTCGTATGGTGGAGCGAACAACACGATAACAAAACGTCCGGTTGTTATATCAACTGCAACGAACTCTTTGATTACATATTCATTTTTGTCACCACGAAACGCTTCAAACTCGGCAATAACCGTCCTATTCAAGTTCATTTTTCCGAGTGACACTTGTTCGCATCGAATACGTTAATTTTTTCAAATTCCCCCTCTACTTTTCCTTCCAATACCAGTTCATCGTAAAGACGATCAAATGTTAGCTATTGGTCATGACGACTGCTTTCCAATCGAAAAAACGAGGGGAAAAAGAAGGATGGTGGTACATAACACCTCTTGGCTACTACCTGATTAATGTACGACTTGAAGTGATCTTGATCATAAAACAAGCGAACAAGATATTTCTTTAGTACTGTTAATAAACAACCAAAACGGATCCACTCGGGTTCTGTGAAAACAAATTTTTCGGTCTTACTACCTTTAATCCGAACAAACGTTTTCCCAAAGTTACGACTGATCATCACACTCTTCTTCTTTTCACGGTTTTCACCTTCTTCGTACAATAACATACTGGATAGTAACTGTTCACGAAAGATCAACAAGTAAATCCACTCAGAAAAGTCAAGTAATATACGTTTCTTTTTTCCGTTTGTAAACAAAACACCCGGTTCATAGTTGAGTTCGTTAAACAGTCCGACGGTAACGAACTTAGTGTAAGAGTTAATAGGATATGCAAGAGATAAGTAAACGTTATACTCACAATGCCTGCTGCTGCTGCCGCCGCTACCACAGTCACCTTCCATCGTTGAGACGGACTGATCTTGTTACAAGCTAGAGATCGCTAATACCTATCTTTATAAACTGGTAGAGGGGAGAACAAGTTTTTTATGACAAACGATGAACAGTATTCGACAACGCTGTGTACTGTACTATCCTATCGTGAATAATCAAAGCGTAAGCGGTGGTTTTATCTGGAAAATTGTTACTGGATTCAAATTCTAAACGCACATCAACGGCAGACGACTTGATTGGTTCTTCTTGTCTGGAACAATCGATGACAAACAACGGTGCTTTCGTTATAAATTCATTAGGTGTCAAAAGAGGCGTTCTGTTGCGACGGTCGTAGTATGATGTTTGAAAACGTGTATACATGTCGTAGAACAGTGCGTAACGTTTTTTTTCGATATCCTGGTTCAGGTTATCGTACGGATAGTATTTATCGTTCAGAAATAGCTTGACATTCGTTAAATTGCAGTGATCAAATTCCGACCCGTTTTTCGCTATATTGTTCTTTCTGTCCGTCTGAAATATCAGTATCACATACCGTGGTTTTTCCAACTGTGACGATGTCTTCAAGGTCCACGAATGTCGATTTGTCGTCGGTAGAACGGGATACTCGTGCAATTCCCAACTGCGGAACGGCATCACCAGTTCATGATCCTCCTCGATATGCTCCAATAGCGGTATTCGGTACTTGTTTGACACGCGCACATAGGGCATCTTCCAGTGTACTTTGTTTATTACGAGATTACCATTTGCAGTTGCACCTGATTCTTTTAGCACCATTGCGTTCTGATCGGTAGAGGTACGCAACAGAATCAATTCTTGCTTAACGTTCAGCATGATGCGTGTATAGTCTTCGTTGAAACCGAGTAGCATTTTAACGGAAGACAAAACGTAAAATCACCGGTACTCTCGTGTACTGTCAACGACTCGTCGGTTGTCGTCACCCATCCTGCATTGATTAGATGCTTTCTTTCATGCTCATTGCTCGATAGTAACAATTTCACAGTGCTCGTAATTCCAACGTTTTTCGTACGATCTACTTCCACACCGCACACTTCGTAACGGATCTCCTCAAACAAGAAAGCCATTGCATTGTTGATTAATTTCACGTTCAACGCTGTGTCGGTAGCGTTAACCTTGGTCAATGTTCCTTCGATGTACAGAAAACTCTCCGCCGGTAAAGTGAAAACATCCTGTTGTTGGATGGGTATACGTTTTTCATCGTTGTTACCGTATCGGGTGGAAGCATACGGTGTGTGCGTACGATATTCGAACTCAACGATTCTGTTATCGAAAGCCGCTCCTCGTTCGATAGCTAGAATTTCACCCGACATTATTTTAATCGTATAATTTGAATCCAAGTGAAAGTAAGAAACGCTTGTTCCTTGATGTCAATCGTTTCAACGTTGAACACCGACTACCATGTTTCTTTCGTACACACTCCCTTTTTACAGGTGACGTTTGTCCGAAATACAATCCCATATTTTCAGATGCAGTCGTATCGTGATAACTTCACCGCGAAAATCGACTAAATCCCCGTCCTGATCAACGAGAGACAAAATTATGTTGTCAACGCGTTGTACGTTTACCGGTAAGTATATTACGTTTGTCGGCGTTTCAACTATTTTGAAACCTGGTGCCACGGTCGGATAAAACGAATGCAACGTGTGCTGGTCCTGGCCGTCCTTGTACGCACCCTGTACGATATTACTCCGTACGTGAACGGTGTTAACTTTGATTATGTCGACGGGTACGTTCGACTCGTGTGTTTTATACGCTTCCAGCTGCTGATTCTCCTTAAATCCTAACATACTTGCAATGGTATTCGGTGTATACGAAAAGTCGATGACATGCTTACAGTAAATTTCACACTTTAATGTGTTGTTGTTTGGACGTAAACTGATTGTTCTCTCGCCTAACCGTTTCTGCAGATACGTTTCGATATCACTGATTTCGTAGGTGCCGGTAGGCAACTTGATGACGGACCACTGATCCTTGGAAATTTTTACTGGAAATGCATTATTTTTTCCTTCAGTAACGTTTGGTATTGAATTATACGATGTAAAATCCAATAGACCAACGTACCATTCACCGTATAACTCGAGAGGTGGGAAAAAGTTACACACGAGATTCGCAGCGTCGGTACCCGTCACGGTGACCGTTAGCGACGACATGTTGAAGTTTACTGATCAGAAGACAATAAAAAGTCTAAACATAAATGACCGCAGATGACCGTGTTAGGAGGTTGCTTCCGTTCATAGTTGTAACGAACGTCGGCTGTATCACCAAAATATTGCATCAGCTCGAGAGGTGGACGTAAATTACCGAACCCGTCAAAATAGTGTACTCGATTTCCACGCTTCTTGTAACATACCCAGTGGGTTCCCGGTCCGCTCTCGTCGTCCAAATTTACGATGACGCTTTCGTTCTTCCACGGCGCTGTATCCGGTAATGCGTTACGCATGTAAACACCTCTAAAATACGGTATGTTTAGCTTTTTTGCGTATACACGTAATTCATCTTCGGACAACGGGCGGAGCAGTATGTGAATTAGTTTTTTCGGTACGGACGTAGATACAATCCGGACGCAGTTCTCTTCTTTTTCCTAGCGGTTCGGACAGTTCTCTTCCTCCTCTTCTTCATCCCACCACCAGCACCACGACCACGACTACTCACATTCTTTTTATTTTTACGACGTCGACCGCTTCCTGTTGCTAATTTTGCTTTCATGGCCGCTGCAACTGCTGTCGCATAAGCTCGTTCGCTGATACCCGAATCCAAAGCCTTTACCCGTCCCCACGCTTTTTCCGCGAGTTTACGATCTGCAATACGTCTACTTTCGTTGTCTTTGTATTGAGTGTAAGCGATGTCGTGTTCGCGACAGGCTTCGTCTAGTTGATTGATTCCACGATCACCACGCGCTAATCTTTCTTCGAGTTTCGTGCCCGGTCCACAGAATCTGTAACCCGGCAGATGTAATTCGACAGGTAGTGCGTCCACCGCTCGATTGATAACTGACGAAACAACGGACGGTACAACGTTTTTAAGCACGTTTCCGACGCCCCACCCCTTTTTCCTCTTAACGTTGTTGTACATCGTAAACCGATCTCCAGTCTTTCTCTTCTGTGTTTTTATCGTATTCATCTATTAACCTTTTTATTTCCTTCGTGTCGAGTGTCCACTCGTCTTCTGAACTACGTGGCTTAGACAATTTCAATAAGTAGTAATCCAGTTGATACTGAAATGTTTTAACGACTTTATACATCTCGCTCTTTACGTATCGTCTCACGTCATTTAATTGTTGTAAGTTAACAGCATCGCTCTCCGCAAAACCATCCGCTACGTCTGTTATTCTCTTTTCCGCCGCTTTGAAAACACCATCTTCGCCCAAGCTAACGGTGTTCTGCAACATGTATTTTACGTTAACCGCGTCATCTGCAAAAATCGGTGAACTCACTCCCGACAACCAGCTCTGCCCAAACAAATAGCTGTTCGATACTTTTTTAATGACGTTCGAGTCTACATAGTTTTTGTTAACCGCATCGGTCGCTTGTTCCGGACTTCGAACGTTGATTACCCATCGATCTCGTGCATCGATGACCTCACCTCTCTCTTGACTCGAGTGTTGTATACAGTTGTCACCAACGTAATATTTGTTGACTACGTCTGTAACGTCTACAGGAGTATCAACATTTTTCAATCTACACCCTTTAACGTCCACGCTTTTACGTTCATCATCGAGGAGCAGACAATGTGTTTGCATATAAGTCAGAGATACAGCATCCTTTGCTGCATCCGGTTCGTTCAGATTGCGGATCTTTTTGTTTTCAACATCTATATGCCCATCATTCGTAATCTTAAATCCTACAGTATCGCGTAATTGTCTTTTTGTTTCTCGTCGCACGCTCACGGCGCTTTGATGTCTCCCGAACTTGTCCACAACCATTGTACTGTGGTGACCATCGCGTGTGTAACACAATCGGATCGTCACCCTCTTTCCAACGAAAGATTTCTATACCGCAAAATGAACATCGAACCCTGTCAATTTCATTTGTGTAATGAAAGCCTGCGGCAACCATAGCGGTTGGACTGATGAAATGCACAGGCCATGATGTAAAGGTTTTCAGTCTCTCGTTTTCGACTTCAAAGTCAGGTGTCAAATCTAACCCGCACATGTTGACAGTGTTGACGTCAATGAGTTGTTACACCGACGTTCATAAAATTTATACGATAATGTTGGCTTCACGTAATTCCTCCACAACGGAGATGATTTCGTTGTCGTGTCCGGTGTGACCGGCGCGTTTTGAACTTACCAGCAGTCTCAACCGTTCAACCAGTTCGTTGGGATCGTTCCAGTGTACGTAATCGATACCACGTCCGCTGAGCGGTGGGAACAATCGGGCGATTATCTCTCTGTACTTTACACCTTTGTTTGTATTTATTTTAGCACCGGGTAAATGATAATGTTTATGTGCGTTAGTGTCCGACAGTATAGATTTGTACGCTGCTAAATCGTTTTCATCGTAGACGCTCTTGTCGGGTTCTTTCATAAACATAAGTTCGTAGAGACCCGGTGTACCCCTGTATCGTTTTCCAGCTATGTAGAAGCTGTCGTCTTGATTGATCTCCAACACCGAATTTCCCACCATCCATTTGTCTGCAACGTTACGGATACCGTACGTATGATCCATCTTTTTTTCTCGATCATCAGATAAAGCGAGTAGTAAGTATTTCCTCGCGAGCGGACCTTCGACAGACTGTTCAACGTATTCTTGTGCTTTGTGTCGACCTTCGGGTGTTGCTAAAAACTCTTCAAGAGTCACGTTCGGTGTTTCGACATCAGGAGTTTGTGCCAACACTTCCGTTCTAAGGAATCGAGGTTGTGATGGTGGTGGTGTCATCTCGACAGCTGTCTTCGTATCTTCATCTTCAACATTTATTTTTTTAATTTTATCACCGGAGACATTCAACTTTTCCGAAATCTGTGTTAACGGTTCTAAAAGAGGTTTGTACGTTCTCGTTAACGCTTCATCGCTCTCTCTGAGGTCATGTTTCAACGCACGATACTTTTGCCTTATGTTGTCGCTAATTTCATCGATTTCTTGTGTCAATTGCTTGTCATCCATCTTGACACTGATGACTTTCTCGCACAAACTATTCTATTTATGTATAAACGATCGAAACCCACTCTGTATCTGCCCGCGTTTATCGGTGAGTCCTTGTTGATGACTATGAATCCGTAACGATCCTTCCACGCTTCGGCGCACATCGCTTTGAACTCTTCGTATTTCATGTCTGTGTTAACGTGATCGTTGTAAACGTGGTGTAAATTGAGATCATCTTGTCTGAACAATACTAAGAAATTGGTATTATCACGCACCAGTTGCTTTGGCACCAGACTGTACGTCTGACAAAGGTACAAAGTGTCCACACCGCTATGCCGTCCCATAGCGAAATATTTTCGTATGTTATTCTGCCGTTCACATACCACATCATCGAACAACATGATTGAATTAGGTACAATTTCGTGCGGAGGTGGTACTTCATCGTTTTCACTGTATGTGAAGTACGTCATTCCTTCGTCAGCGAGAGCATTAAAAACGTCTTCCAACATACGATATTTTGGTTGAAATAACGATTTGGAGAACACGTACAGGTTCTGAAATCGCAGTCCGTTTGAATCGAATAACATGTTAAAGGCAACGTTTGACTTCCCGCTGCATGACCCGCCGCACACGATACATCGAACTGTGTTTGGAAACAGTGGACTGTGTTTATTATATGCAACTTCACCGTTTTACTTAGCAGAGTCTACGTTCTTAACATTTAACTTTAACGATTGTTGTTCAATCTTCATCTTAACTCGTTTACGTTCGGTTAAATACTGTGGTAATGTTATTATATCAGATCTTTTTTATGTATCCACGAATCGTGTTTACCGTCAAAGCCGAGCCAGCGCACTCGCACGCGATCACTTTTACGTTGTAATATTTTCTCAACGAGATACACATCACCAACGCTGGTTTTACTCAATTCTTGTTCATAAAACCCACCTTCCACAACGTCACCCGTGTGATCTTTCAACAAGTACGTAACCGGTACGGTTGGCTGAACTCTGTGCACTGTATATATCTCGTTCGTCCAGTTTGGTGTATAACCTTTAGCGAATGTGATTTTGTATTTACTGATACGCACTCGATCGCCTATTTTAAACTTATGTTTCTTGCTCACTTTCCGCGGTACGGTATTTTTTCTTAATCGTTCCAACACAATTCGCTCGTTGCTCTTGTCGACTTGTCGCGGCTTCATCTCTATAGTTCTATGCACTCTGTCGTTGTATTCCATCACCAGTTTAGGGAAAAGCGACAACCACCGATAATGCCCTTGCTCGCTGAACGCGCGGTACATGTTCGTTTTCAACGTACGATTAAATCGCTCTACGATGGACGCTTTCTTCTCGCTATACGTTGAATAGTGTTTGACGTTGAATCTCTTTAGTAAAGCTTGTACGGTAGTGTTAAAGTACTCTTTCCCCTTATCCGTTTGCAGGTATTTCATTTTATTTTTTACAATTATTGGTTCGAGAGCCTGTGCTACTTCAACACCCGATTTAGTTTTTAAGGGAATCGCATATGCATACTTGCTAAATGCGTTTATTACTATCATTAGATATTTGTACCCCTTGTTCAACTTGGCATGCGGTATCATTTCCACTAAATCCGCTTGGTACAGATCGTGTAACCCCTTCACCTCCACCGCACGTCGGGGAAAGTTCCTTCTCACCGGTCTGTGCAATTCCTTTGCAATAGTTTTGCGTACGTTTTCCATATCGCCACCCGAATCGAGAATCGCAAAATTTTGGTACGAGATATACCGTTACGTTTTCACTGAACTTCACCGACTTCATCGTCGCTACTGACAGTGTGTTGCTCCTGCAAGCGAGTCTTATATCAACGTATATCGAACGCATAATTTACAACGGATTTTCTCGCTTGCTGAATTATCTCGCGTCTGGGTTGACAGAGTTTATAATGACCGTACGCCAGTGTTGTTTCACCGTCATCAAAGACATATCGTTTGTCATCGTATGGTGACAGCGATAATTTTGTAAGCTTTCTTGTGTATATGATATGTCTTTCGCTTTGAATAGTCTGCGCCGTAGTATAAGTTTGAGAAGTGGTCTTTACACATTGCTTATAAAGTTGATGTTTCAACTGTGTAGCTATCGCGGAACGTGGCACACCTTTCGCTACCTTTTTCTCTTTATCGTTTGCCGTAACGAATGAATAACATTTTGCGCGCAACCCGACAAATTCAAGTATCGGTATTCCATTTGTTTCGTCTTTAAACGTACCCAACTTTTTCTTGTTTGTTTCACTATAGCACGGATGTGTCTTAGGGTACTCCGACGTGTCAAAGAGTTCGAGATGCTCCTCCATGTCTTTGTACACATCGTCGGTGCGAATGTCGTACAACAGAGAGTCAGTGTCCGTCATACATAGACGTGCACGTGACCCGTACGTATTCATCGTGAATCCGTAATGGAACCGATACATGATCAGCTTACTAATATCCAATACACTGAACCCAACGTACAAAGGTCGGTTCAGTGTAATGGACGTTTTTTTCATCGTGAGACCTACCAGGTCCTCGTTATAGATGAAAAAATGTTGTAGCCTGGGGTTAGCGGTTAGTTTGTAAAGTTTCTTCTCGTTTGGAACTAACTTGAAATCGATTCGCTTCCGTACGTTTTCCAACGATTTTCCGTACGGCGCGTTATTCATTAACTTAAAAAAGTCTTTTTCAAAGGTGTTTCTGGCTTCCTTTCGTCGCTCCGTATTAAAATCGATGAAAGGTTTCAACCATACGCACTGTGTGAATGCTAACACACGGTGAATCGCTTTCAACTCCATTCCTAGTTCGAGGTAGAGTTTCAATGTTCTGTAATGAACAATGTATTTTGTCTTGTCCTCGAGGGACGTTATCAGTTTCTCTACCTTACCGTTACTACACACAAAGTCTTTTAACAGCTTCATGCGATAGCAGTACGGTGAAAGCATACTGTCCGTAATAGTACACTTTTCGGGTGCTAAAGGGTAGTCACTGTGTAAGTCGTGTAGGTAATGTGGATACCCCAGATCGACTTCTAGGATATAACCGGTGTCATCATCGTCACGTAACGCGTGCACGTTCAACGTATCGATCTCTGTACGTTCCAACCATCGAAAACCGGACAGTGGTAAAGGCTGTGTCATAGCCGTTCCGTACAGGTTGGTACAATCGAGGTAGAGTAAATAGTTATGCAGCTTGCTTGCGTCATAATCAGGAATGTACGGGTTGTTGGCCTTGGCGTACCGATTAGAAATTGCTGCTAAGCCGCCACGGATACCTCCTTCGATGTACAGGTGTACGTCTATATCGCGGAGTAACTCTAACCTAACTCCTGTCATTTTAAGATCGTGTTCCACGCTAAACCGGGGGTGGTAAAAACGTTACACGGATCGAGTTCGTAGTACTGCAGGCTCATGTTTCGAAAATTTTCAAATACATCTGCAAGCAGTAGTACATCCGTTTTTAAATAAAGGTCATGATAATCACCGAACGTTTGCATGTCGAAAGCCGACCAAACCGCTCGAGCGTGCGCGTAATCTTCTTCGTTTATATCCGACTCTGTCAACCCGTTGTAAAAATGTACGCGGTCCGGTAACTGCCTCTCGTCAAATTTTGAATCGTCCGTAACGTATTCGTAAGGGTACACACCTTTACGCAACAGTAAATTAACAGTACGCGTGTAAAATTGATTAAGGATTTTAAATTTATCCGCGGATAAGTTGGAGACGAGTTTTTCAAGTGACGCGTTCATAAACCGCAGAGAATCGAGAAACCGGAGCTGTCCAAGTGTAACGGAGATGTAACGTTCGCTTGTAGTAGCGATACACGTTATTTCATCTTCCTTGTACTTTCCGAAACCTTGCATCAAATGATGCGAGTCATAGCCACTTAAATTATGGAAAAAAACCGGAACGTGTGTTGGTATTTTGTAATTTATATTACACACATTGTGAGCAGCGCCTAAATAGTTTCCCGTTATGTGGTAATGGTTTCGAACCGTGTCATCCGTTAACGCCTTCTTGCACAGATGACAGTGCGTAGCGTTTCGAAATGACCGTTCATCGGCCGCTGTCATTTGGATCGGTTTATTAAACTTTCTATCGAGTCGTTGAACGTCGGCTAAAAAAGCACACGAAGGAACGTGTCCACCACGTCTTTACCGCGGTATATTACAGGTTCCTTGACGGCGTTTCCCATCCAGTCAACTATCACATAGCAGAAACTGGCTGGTATATGATGTGCCACGTTTTTACCGGTGGCCGGAACAATAAACGATTCGAAGTCAGCGTATACCGTATAAGGTACGCGGTGACAAAGTGAAAAGTTTTTAAAATACATCCACTTTTCGTTCTCGTCAGGAAGTTTTACTTTCTGTACTCCGTGCTGAGAACAGTTGCGTTCGTGTTCTTCAACTCGTTTTCGTGCCGCGTTAGTATCTTTATTGTCCGCAAATCTGTGTAGACAGTAGTTGCAGTACACCGATGCACGACAATTTTTTGTCAACGACGAAAGCATACGCGAAAGGTTCCGTATGAGGCAGTAGTGAGTAGTGTTCGCGTCGGACAGTAGCAGTAGGTTTACGTGGTACTTTCTACCGCGATGTTCAGTAATACGTAAAGGATATACCTCGCCTTCGTAGCCAAAAACGTTAACGGATATGTTTTCGTTTAATTTTTCAAAACGTTTTATCTTATTGACTGCGACGGGATAAGGTATGTCCTTCATGTTTATTTCTTCTTCGTACGGAAGGTAATGGCTAACGCGATGCGGGTTACACGCGATCGGGTGTATACCGGCGAGCACAGACCACAAGAAACACTTTTCATCTTCTAAATTTTTCACATTAATAATTCCTTTCTTACTGTGTGACAATTTCGATGGTGTAGGTAGAAAGCTCGACCCCACAAGAGGATTGTATTTTGTAATATTTAATTCCACCGACTCGACACCGTTTTCGACCCACCCGCTTCCGTCACGCGTGAATTTGTCAACGGATTCCATTATTTTCTCGCTAGCTATCGAATATTGTTCATCGATATCGTCATACTGTGACTTAAGTTCTGTACGTGATCTAAATACCGCATCACAATAAATATTTTCGGTGTTTATTAATTTTTTAAAAGATACACGAACTGCTAAATACCACTTTATATAATTATTTAATGCTACGGCTTCGCTACAAATCTTATCAACAACCGTGTGTTTGTAATCTAATAATACTGTTTGTGTGTTTAGTGTATTGTCAAGTATCATAAATTTTATAGTAATTACATTACCATTGATAGCACGGTGTTCGCTGCTGCTGCTGTCGGCCATTGTGAAAGGAGTGAGGTCGGCTTCGCGTCGTCGGTTCCCTATATAGACAGTCCGGTGACCGGTAACGCTGTCGCCGCGCTCCGCTCGCGAGGAGCAGCTGCGCGGGGTGGGGTGCGGGTTTGTCGAGACCGATGCGGTGTGTGCTGGAGGTGCGGGGTGGGGGTGCGGGCTAGGATGTCATCGTCCGGTCGTGACCGATGACGAGCGTTGCGGATGGCTGGGTGGGGTGGGGAGTGCGGTGTAGGAAGCCGACGTCCGTGACCGATGCGGTGCGGGGTGCGGGGTAAAGGTGTGGGATGGTGGTGCGGGGTAGGGAGCTAGGTTGCAGCCGGTGTCCGTGACCGAGAGGTAGGCGAGGTGCGGGGTACAGGATGCCGGCGACCTTGACCGAAGCGCGCTCGTTGACTCGCCTCCCGCGGGATGTAGGGTGCGGGTACGGGGGGGGGCTGGGTTGTACGACCGGTCGTGACTGAAAGCAGATGGTGGAGCGAGACGACGCGGGGAGGGGTAAGAACCTAGGTTGTCGCTGACGGACTCGATTGCGGTTGGTGGGGGGGGGTAAACCCGGTCGTTGCGGAGCGACAGACAAAGTAATTGAACAAAATATGTAGGCGAGGTGCGGGGTGGTGGTGAGGCTCTGGGTGCGGGGTTGGGGGTGCGGGGTAGGGGTGACCGTGACCGACGGACTCGATTGCGGTTGGTGGGGGGGGTAAACCCGGTCGTTGCGGAGCGACAGACAAAGTAATTGAACAAAATATGTAGGCGAGGTGCGGGGTGGTGGCGAGGCTCTGGGTGCGAGGTAGAATGTCATCGTCCGGTCGTGACCGAAAGCAGATGGTGGCCGCGACGACGCGGGGTGGGGTAGGAAGAAAAATTGTAGCCGTTACCGTTGCGGTAGAGGTGCGGGGTGCGGGGTAGGGTGTCGTCGTCCGGTCGTGACCGAAGGAGATGATGCTTTAGAAGGAAGGAACGTGGTCGGGGGAAACAGAATAAATACGCCAGTGTTTACCTGTGCAGTCATCAGTACTCGCCATGGAAGCAATCGTTGCGAACGCGAAGACAGTTGAAAATTTTTTACCAAAAAGAGACTTGTCAAGTCTTTCTTTAGGAGTAAAGTATCATATAATTCACATGAAATGTGTGAAAACGAAATTCGGGGAGTCAGTTGTGGTAGATTTGGAAGATACCGGAGCCTGTCCTCAGCCGGAGGATAAACTGTTCTATGTATACCTACCTAAAAGATGGTGTGACGTATTTACAGAGGAGCAATTGAAAGCTGTGAAGCCTTGTGTCCTATCACTATGCGTAACCTCACACACTCCGCTGGCGAACGAGAAAGTGAGCGTGCAGTTGGATATTGATTATGTGAGTATGATATTTCAGTACCACTAATAATTACTTATACAGAAGTGGTTATGTATTAATTTTTTCTCTTTTTTTTTTCCAGACCAAATAAACGAGAACAGGATTGATTAATTATAATAATAATAACATTAATAGTAAAATGTTTTTAACTGTTGAAGTAAACTTCTCTATTTTTTTTGGTCGTTTTTTAATGTTAACTGTTCATTTTCAGAGAAAGAACAAGGTGTTGCTTGGACCTAATATTGTTGAAAAACTTTTAAACAGAGAAATAAATGGTAATAATAGATTATATTGTCAATGCGACATGACTAAATTCGATTATAATTTTAGAAATAATCGTAAGACACTGAGTAGATGGATATCAATACGAAACGAAAAGAATATTTACAAAATGAAAGTATTTATTCGTAATGAGTTTTTCAAACTCTTCAAAACATCAATTAGTTATTGTAACAACCATAATATTGAATATCTTCAAATAAAAGATTTGCTAATTGCTAAAACAAAGCTGGTTAATCAGATGTACTATATGATGTATAATTTTACTGGTACAGCGTATACCTCGCTGGTAAAAAAATATGAGTGGTCAAGGCATGACTCTAGCGGATGTCCGCTTCGTAACCGTTGTCGCGTCTGTTGTTATCTAAGATATCAAAATGAATTTAATTCAGAACACATGTTTTTTTTAATACCACACTAACTATCATTTGATGTGTCTACATTCTTTTGTATTTGATCAAGTATTATTAATTGTAGGAAATTATATTCTGTTTTTAATTATTAAAAAACGTATGTGGTTTATAACATAAAAAGTTAAGATAAACAATCATTAAAGTGTTAATTAAATTTTTATGTTTAATTAAATTTTTTAAAAGATTTCTCTCATAGTTACAGAAACCTTGTTTCGATGTTATGTGTTTGTGCGAATGCGAGGGAGATGTATGTCGTTCACCACCATATGGTGACCACTGTAACATTCTGAGTGCTTGTGAGTGGAGAGAATTTACACTCTGAAGAACAATTGTTTTAAAAAATTATAAGCGTTGTTACCTTTGTTATTACCTAAAATACTAAAAAGAGTTGAATTCAAGGTTTTGGTGTACCATTTTACACATGTAGTTAACACCATAGTAATTATCATTTGATGTGTGTCTACATTTAGTATGTTATTATTAACATATTACACATCAACATTGTAATATTGTATGTTATTATTTATTATTACTATTTTTTATTGTTAGACATATAAGGCTTGTTTTGGTTGTAGTAAATGTAATTATTATTTTGTTAATTGTGTGTGTGTGTGTGTGTGTGTAGAGAGAGAGAGAGAGAATATAAATGTAGAGAGAGAGAGAGAGAGAGAGAGAGAGAGAGAGAGAGAGAGAGAGAGAGAGAGAACCTTCAAGGCTGCAAAAGAGAGAGAAAGCGAGAGAGAAAAAAGATTATTTTGTATAATTATGTAAATATATATATATATATATATAGAGAGAGATAAAGTGTTTATTTTGTTTATAGAGATACACAAACAGAGTATATGTATGTTAGAGAGCGCGCGTATGTTTTGCTCAATTATAATTGTCTTGTGAATATAGAACGTGTGTGTGTAGAGAGAGAAAGAAAATTATAGCTTATGATTTGATTGTAAAAGCTTTCGATATTATTAAAACTTATATATATATAAACCGTAACCTTTGTTATTTTATTATTATACCTTTATACAAAACAGTTATTCCTATCATACTTGAATAAGGTATACGCCAGCGAAGATAGCAAGTTTTTATAGTTGAGATGCAGCCAACTTATTGATAAAGAGATACACAGCTGGATTGTGGTATGCGCCAGCATACGAAGAAAACCGGTTTATAGAGTTCAGATGAGTCTCTCTCTAAAGAGAGAGAGAGAGAGAGAGAGAGAGAGAGAGAGAGAGAGAGAGAGAGAGAGTGCGTATAATCTGTTTGTACCAACACACAGCGATTCAACCAGACCTGTTTGACTACTTTGTTACAATTTTGCAGGTACACAGAGTAAAATATATTTATACAATTACACAATTTTAGTAATGCATAATTTTAATATGTGTTTTTCTAAACAATATTCAAATGGATGCATCTGTTCTATAATAACACAATATACTCATATATAATAATATAATATATGGTTTTGCGAACAGCAGATCCAGGTTCAAATCCCGAGGAGTCAAAATTTATTTTGTGGAAACCAACACCTGTCGGAACCCATCTGTATAGCCCCCTGTTTCGTCGTAACCAGTGTTTTATACATGCGTCATGTGGGCGTACCCACAAATTTCGGGTACCCCCATCCGTTGTTTTAATCATTTAGGGTACCAAAATTCTGACATTAAAATTTTCGAGAGAGAGCGATTATTTTGTTACATCAAAATAAACCAGAACGCGGAAGTGTTTTAACATTCGGACACCAGCTGCCAGGGCCTCTGTCATGAACTGGAACCCGGTTAGGACGTACCCACAAATTTCGGGTACCCCCATCCGTTGATTTAAACATTTCGGGTAACGGTACCCGATACCCCCAAAATTTCGAGTAACGGTACCCGATGACATCGCCTCTGCGGGCCACCGCCGAATTCCGGGTACCCCCATCCGCTACACATTGTTTTCGGCTACCAAATTTTGGACATGCAGAAACCACGGCCTCCGTGACGTCTTGAAACAGGTTTTAGCCATCCGGACGCCAGCGACTTGAGCCTCTGTGTGATGTCATGAACTGGAACACGGAAGTGTTTCAGTCACACACACACACACACACACACACACACACACACACACACACACACACACACACACACACACACACACACACACACACACACACACACACACACACACACACACACACACACACACACACACACACACACACACACACACACACACACACACACACACACACACACACACACACACACACACACACACACACACACACACACACACACACACACACACACACACACACACACACACACACACACACACAAAACAATGACGTCACATGGACAGCTCGGACACCAGCTGCCAGTGCCTCTATGACGTCATGAACTGGAACCCGGTAGTTTTTTCAACTGGGGGTTCCCCAACCCATTGTTTTCACACCGCGGAAGTCAGCTACCAGTGCCTCTCTGTGACGTCATCGCCATTGTTCTCTAACATACACTTTCCCTCTACTACATATATATATATATATATATATTGCAACAGTACAGATAAGTGCTGTACTGAGCATTGAATATAAAAATTTAAATATACATAATAAATTGTAAAATAATTAATAATGTATTAGAAATAAGCATGTCAGGGATTGCAAGCTTGGCTCAGACAAAAATATGGACAGGTGTTTCGACCTGAATCGACTTGTACACGCACACAGATGTAACTGAAAGTGTGTACAACAGTATTTTGCATTTGTGTGTGACGCAGTTCTATGCAGGCGAGTTTGCCACACCAGTATGAATAATTGCGTAATTACTGTTTTTCCGTAATTATTCATAAACTATAAATAAGGAGTAAAATCCAAAGACACAAAAAAATGTAATAAAATTAACTACATACTGTGTACGAAAACCACGTGAAAGGGACAGACCATACGAGTGTAGTGACGAAATAACTGTGTACAGATCGCAAGGGTTAAGTTACAATGTCCAAATGTACAGTGAACATGTTCATTACCCTTTTCCAGTGCGGATCCGTTGTGACTTTGTTACGTACTTATCTCTATATCTCTTAATTATACTATTGTAATCTAAAGTTGATCCCATACTCAACCTTAGATTGTTTCTAATTCTAATATCTTATACTACTGAGACAAGCGGAATTTCACGAATAGGAACCTTTATTTTATTTTCAACAATCAGCTGTTACAATGCAAGAGGGTTCAAACACTTTACACAAGGTGCATTGTATTACACACGTGGTGGTTTACTATTGTTTACCTAGGCAGCAGTTCATAACAATAGGGGTGGCTTACTACAATACTAAACACGATTATTTCCTGCACGGGTTTGTCGTATACTGTTTTTAGAACAGGCCACGTGCTGGTGGTTTACGCTATTTAAATATGCTTTTATTATTATTTTGCTTTTGTTACTTATATTACTACTACGCCTTAGATTAATTTGAGATACTATTCAGCCTTTTATTTAAATGACTTATTATTTATTTTTTTATTTGGTCGGATTTAAGAAACGGTTTTTTATTTGTTTAGAACTCGTTCATTTACTTAGTGAGGCATCATTCCATCAAATTAATTAGTACACTTGTTTTATTTAACTTGATTTAATTTTACTTTGTTTAAATGTTGTTGTTACTGGGCACAAGACGACACACGCTTGTTATAACAATAAACAATAGAGGAGGCGGGGTATTGTCTAACTCAACGCGGCAGAGGGTGGCAAGGACAGTTCCGTACAGGCGAGAAAAGGAAATTTACCGGTCTGAGATTGTGGTCAAACCGACACGTTGGTGACTGAAATTTTTGACAGGCACAGACATGGGCTTATTACATTTAAATAATTTTTTATATTATATTTAAGTATCCTTAACCTATATATCTTTGTTATTAGGATATTATATTATTACGCCGCATAATGATTATAAAACACTCTATACTAATTTTGATTTTACTTACTTCAATTCTTTCCTTTGCGTATTTTAAATTAACATGGTAGTTAACCTGACAGAGTGAATAATTCTACAAAATATTAAATGACAAAAGCAGAGTAACGTATTTTACTTTTGCTATTGTTATTTGCACATTACAACAAACAAAGCAGAAACCAGCAGAGTGGCGCATTTTATAACGTCTCTTCGTTATAACATCGGGAACCTGGTTAATTGGTTCAGGTCAATTAAACAGGCTGCCATATTCTTAACAAAATCAACAATAACTGAAAATAAACAAATATTATATAGGATCTCGAGAATTAAGGAAAATTGGCAGGGGTTTGTAGACTTATTCACTCATCTTTGTTTGACCATGACATCTCTTTATTATTTACTGATATTAGCAACTTTACTTATGGTTATCAACATTTGTGTTTCAATAGTTTACAAAATGATTTTATGTTTTTTTCAATTACAAGGGCCCTCAAAATATAGATGTACATTTGTTTATCTTTTCCACGGATCCGGGACTTGAAAAGGTATATTAATAATGGTCACATATCATATATTATCATGAAGTGGTGCCATTAGAAGAATGGACTTATTTCCCTTTTTAAACAATAAGGCTTTACAGTTTAGAGCTATAACTCTTTTACTAAGAATAAGAATACAATTACTGTCAGTACTTAAAATGTCTTAATGTTGTTAATTTAATAGTCTTTTGTTGGATATAATATTTAGTATTTCATAACCACGAAAACCACGGAAGGCATGCCTCCGTGTCACCTGTGATATCCTCCAGCTCCTCGTTATTCCAGTCCTCGGTCCTCGGTTGCAGCATGTTTGATGTAGGTCAGGTATCTCTCGTTATCTTCGTATCCGGGGATGGTGTAGTCCTGAAGTCTTTTAGATCATTGTGGGTCCTGGTTCTCTGCTCTTGGCTAACGGGTAGTAATAGCTCGTTGATTTGAATGATTAACACAAAAGTTTTATTCACCTGTATCCACTTCACATGATTGTTTATTTCTTGCACTTCACTTTATGGTCTTACCACAGTTTTAATTACATAAGTTTTATATTTTAAGATTTTTGTAGAGATGTCATAGGTGCTCAATTTTCATTATTCTTTCTTACTCGTTTACAACATATTTATATGAATCGCGGTTCAACTATATTAACGCAACACATTGTTTAATAGTATAAAGAATGCCTCTATGTCTTAACTGACGGATTAATCACTTTAGGAAACAAACTATTTTTAACGTTCCACATTACTGCTGTGCGCAGCTTACGGGTTGACCGCTCCATTTCAAGTGGGCAGCGTTTAGGGCCAGAATTGTAACCTCGCGTAGTTTACTCTTCATAAAAGTAGTTCCACATTTATTTGATATTTACGGGATTAAGGTTTGACATTATAATTATCCAAAGCTACGCTTTACTTCAGAATTAATTATAGTATACTACTATGTAGTTGTTTTATTATTTATTTAATTTCAAATTTACGAAAATTTTTTAGTTTAGTTTATGGGCCGGTATGCAAGTTGATTCCGGTATTCGCATGTCGATGCATGGTAAATTATTAAAGGGTTTCTTTACTTTACACTCGCATTCCTTTTGTCTATATAATCTCTTTATTAAACATTATTTTTAAGTTAATTAAGGGATTTAAAATTAGTTTAAATGTGCGATTAAAATTTAATTTCTCTCCTTTTACATTTCCTATTTTAAAATCGTCACAGAAGCGGCCATTTTGACTTCCCACAATCCAACGCGACACTGCCTATAAAGCTGAACGGTTCGAACATTTCTATACTTACTATTATATATTAAATGTTATATATGTATTTTAATTTTTAAGCCGATATATTGTAATGTTATACTTTCCATACTTTGCCCTTTTTTCTGACTATCTATAAAATAACTGTTTAAAGAACCCGATAATAAATAATTGTAAACACTATTGATATACCCTGAGAGAGTCGATTAATCAATCGATAGAAAATCGATTAAATAACCATTTGTTAATAAAATTCCTTATTTACTATAAAATTGAATATTGTTTATTCCTACGTGATAATTAGCATAATACATAATTTTAATTGAGCAATAACTACCAGAATTTCACAAACACGAAGGAAGATAACCTCCAAAGAAGGAAAGTTCACCAATCGATTGTTCTTGGAGACAATCCTATTAACTGGTGGAAAGAATTTTAAATACGGAAAAGGACATAATTAAATTAAAATAAATAACTAGAAGTTCGGAATACCACGAAACTATTTCAAATAATTAATTTGAATTTAATTTAAACAAAAAAAAAGTAAAATAAAAAATAAATAAACAATTTTTTTTTTCACAAACAAAAACAAATTTAATTATTTAATTTGTTACAAATTGGCGACCAACTAAGGGGCTTTAATTAGTGATTGATAGGCCACTATAATTTGCCCAATCCCTAATTGGAGCTTGGCAGCAGTTATAAAGTTAGAAGAAAGGGAAAATGCAACGGCGAGCAACCTCAAAGAAACGGGCGGCGGAGGCCGAAATGGAAATTGAAATTAATATGAAAGACAAAGAGGCGACACCGGTGGAAGACGTGGAAATGTTATTACCCCCAGCGGAACCTAAACAACCCGCACCACCAGAGGAACAACCCGAGAAACCCTCACAAACAGAGAACACGACAATACAAGAGATGTTCAGAGTGATGATGGAAATGAAAGAAGAATTGAGTAAGAAAATGTATTCCACACAGGTAGAAATGAGCAAGAAAATGGATTCCACAAAAGAAGAAAATAGTAAAGAAAGGAAGGAAGACAACCAATCCTTAAGTAAAAAGATGGAAGGAATAAATAAGAACATAGAATCCAAGATGGAAGAGAATAGTAAGAAGTTAGAAGAATTGAAGGAAGACAACCAGTCTTTAAAGGAAGAATTCAAATCAACTAAGGAAGAATTCAAATCAACCAAGGAAGAATTGATTAATAAAATAGAAAATACTAATAAGAGAATTGAAGAAAACAGTAAGAAGATGGAAGGTGACTACCAACAGTTGAAGGAAGAGTTGAAGGAAGATAACAAGAAGATGGAAGAGAAAATGGGGGAAAAGTTGGAAGAATTGAGAGAGGATAACCAACTATTAAGAGAAGAATTAAGGGAGGTTAACCAGGAAAATCTGGACAAATTAGACGAAAGGATGGAGTTGTTAAGAGAAGAAATGAGCAAGGAACTCAACGATAATAAGGAGTACACCAACAAGAAAATAGAAGAAGAAACCATGGTAATAAAACAACAGATCATGGAAGTTGACGAAAAATGTAGCCAGACCGAGAGGGAAGTACAGGAATTCAAAGAAGAGGTAAACACCAAGTTTACTAATATCGAAGAACAGAGTAGAAGGAAGATGGAAGAAAACCGAAGAGAAACCCAGGAAGAGTTAGGGAAGGTACGAAACCAAGTCGCGGAAAGGTGTGACGGAATGGAAGAGGTTATGACAAATATCACGGGTAAGGTACGGCAGAGCCAAGAAGAAATGGAAGTCATGAGAAATCGACCCACTAACTTTACTGGGATACCAATCAATGAAAATCGGGAATGGCTGAATTTCCGACAGTACAAAAGAAAACCAATGGAGTTCCTGGCCCGGATAGAAGAATATTTTGCCAAACATAGAGGGAGTAGGTGGAATAACAACCGGGAGATATTGGACGAGTCGTTCAGGGAAATGACCGACAACTGGTGGATGGCGAATCGAAGTGAGATAGCGGACTACCAACAGTTCAGGAACCTGTTCAAAGCTAAGTACTGGTCAGAAACCACTCAGAACCTGATACGAGACAATATTTCCCATGGACGATATAGGGCCCAACTAGGTAACACCATGACGGCCTATTTCTTAGGGAAGGTGTGTCTGGCAAAACATTTAGAACCGGCGATACCCGAGGAATGCCTGGTGAACAAGTGGTCCTATCACTACGACGAAGATATAATCAGGGCAAGAAGGGATAGCCAGATTAAGACAGTGCAAGCCATGACCGAGTTACTGGAAAGTTATGAAAATGAGGAATACTACCGTCAGAGTAGAAGGAGGAACGATAGACCAGAAATAAGAAATAACCAGTACCCCAGTAACGGTAACAACCAGAACGGGAACAACTACCAAGGGAACCGTAACCATCGGAATAATTACAACGGCAATAATAACCCGCCGAACAATAATAGGAATAACTTTAACAATAATACAAATAATAATAGGAACAACAACCACTACCCAAATAACCAAAATAATTATTATCAACCCCCTCATAATTCCTATAGTCAGAGAAACCCCCACCCCGGTAATACTGAACGGTATTACCAAAATAATCGAAATTACAATGCAAATAATTATAAAAATAACAACAGAGTTTCCCGACCACGAGTAAATTTTATAAGAGCTGAGGATCGTGGGCCAAGAAGGTACAACCGTCAGCGAAGGAACAGTTTCCACGATGGAGATCGTCGGCGAAGAAGCGAAGAACGTGATGGTCCGAGGTACGAACAACATAGAAGGAGTACCAGTCTAGATGATCCTGGCCGACAACAAAACCGTGAACAAACGTTTGAACAGAGTACAGAGCGGCAGGAACCGACGCAAGGTTTCCAGAACGACGCCTCGGTCAATCCGAATAACAACGACGAACACAATAATTTAAACGGGAGGAGGCAGTGATAAACTATCACGACCCTTTACTGCTCCTATCTCCTGGGTATAAACAAGAGTTACAAGAGGCAACCGAATCGAAAAACATTACCATCATTAGCAACAACTATTTGAAAAACATAAGGACTGAACTATTGGAGGAAAACGAAACTAGCCTCGATAGTCAGAATAATGAAATATTATATATAAAAGCGGAAGTAGAAGGAATCCCCGCAAAAATCATGATTGATACCGGTGCTAATATATCAATAATAAATGTAATTGAACTGGAAAGAATCCAGAATAAATGTGAATATCAAACATTGAAGGAGTAGAGAAGAAAAACAAAAAAGAGTGTGATATACAAGAGAAGGCAATAATAATGAAAGGAAAAAGAAGAATTTGAATTTTGAATATTATCAAAATCCTAAAATAATAGTAAGACCAACTTACACAAATAAATTTGAAGAGAATGATATGATTAATAAAAAGAAGAATTTGAATTTTGAAAATTGTCAAAATTCCAACATACAAGTAAGACCAACTTACAAAAATAAATTAAAAGAAAATAATTTGGATTGAAAAAGAAGAATTTGAGTTTTGAATAAAAATCGCCAAAATTTAAAAATAAGTAAGGTCAACTTACGCAAATGTTTTAGAAGAAAATAATCTGAAGTTAAAACAAGAAGAATAGAATTAGAATTTTGTAGAAAATCCTCAAAATTATAAAATATTAGTAAGATCAACTTACGCAAATGATTTAGAAGAAAACAAGTTGGAATTAATTAAAAAGAATTTGTGATAATAAATCCTCAAAATTTAAAAAATAAGTAAGATCAACTTACCAGCGAATTGGAAATTAATTAGAATTAATAAAAAAGAGAAGAATTTGTGACTATAAAACCGCCAAAATTCTAAAATACAAGTAAGACCAACTTACACAAATAATTGAAAAAGAAAATATTTTGGAAATATTAAAAAAAGAATTTGAATTTTGAATAATAATCATCAAAATTTAAAAATAAGTAAGACCAACTTACGCAAATAATTTAGAAGAAAACAAGTTGGAATTAATTAATGAAGAAGAAGAATTTGTAACTATAATAAATTGTCAAAATCCTAAAATAATAGTAAGACCAACTTACACAAATAAATTTGAAGAGAATAATACGATTAATAAAAAATAGAATTTGATTATTATAATAAAAGTATCAAAATCTAAAAAAGAAAAAAATAATAATATAATAAGAACGACCTATGACTCACTATTTATGAAACGATTATGGAAACAGATAATCAAGAAGGATGATTATGATATTACTCAGTTCTGAAAAAACAAAGAAGAACAACTCATACCAAACATATGAAGAAAATGGTTTTGACAAGAAAATAATAAAACATTAATGAAAGGCAAAGAGAAATACGGACCACATGAAAAATATAATATTAATAAATTAATTTTAATGAGTACAAAAGCGGATTAATAACTTTCTGAGAAAGAGAAAAGAAAGAAAAATATGTTTATCTAATATGATCATAATAACAACTTGGATGTCAATTACAAAGAAACCAATTGAAAAAACTAACTGACATAAAATAATACCATTCAAATAATTAATAAGAACTAAAGAAAAAAAAATATAAAATATAAAAATATGCTATCAATATCAATAACCAGAAGAAGATACAATGAGATTTCAGATGAAGAAGGAAAAAGTTACACCATAACTAGTAACAAACATATTAACAAAGTTTCCAACCATGATAAAAATGAATATATCAGCCGAGCTAAAAAGTTAGAAGAATATATAATGAGAATAATAAATATTAAGAAGAATAAATGAGATAGAAAATGTGAGATAATCTGAGAAACAACGAAGTGAAGTATCCAAAGATATTTTTATTAGTCGAAAATTAGACTATTCTATATGTAATTTTTATTTGATGACTGTCTGTAGATAATTCCAGCAGCATTATGTTTTTGAGCAGAGATGAATTGCCTCTGGACTCAATTAGAAGTGAAGCATGGCCAGCAGAGTATATGTAGCCACAAGTGCCTCTCTGAACTGTCCCAGCTCACATGTTAGGGAATGTTAGGGAATTAATATCCCAGGGATAAAACACAAAGTTTAAGAAAAGGAAAAATATAATAATAATAATAAATCTCAGAAAACACTAACTATCCAAGAAGAATCAAAGTCAAATAGAAGACTATAAAGTTTATTAAGCTCAAGTATGAAGAAGCCGATATAGAAATGGGGAGGAAAACGAAGAATAATAAATAAAAAGTTATCATAAGCAATTATTTCATCCATAATCAAGTCTGAAATAATCACTTCTGGAGGAGAGCAATCTGTAGCATGACAGATAATGCCCATAATCCTGAATGGTAGAATGATCATAAAATAAAATAAAAACATTTTAAATCCAAGAAAGCAATATAAAAAATTAATTAAGAACCACCGTAAAGCACAATCATAGATTAAAGAAAGAGTTTCATTAAAACCAATATTACAATGAGTGATGAGTAATCAATATAAACTACAAAACTGAAAAATAAAGTAATGTAGTACCCAGGTAGGATAGGAGTAAGTAAGGAAGAAACCCAAACATAACAACATCCACAATAAGAAAAGGAAATACTTTTATAAGGAATAAGGAGAAGAGGAGAAATTAATGAAGAAACCAGAACTAGACAGCATCCAAAAAAAGAAGGAGTGCTCTTATAAAAAACCCAAACCCCAAAAGAAAGTAATAAAAATAATAACAAATGAAAGTATAACAAGATCCCAAATTTAGAAACCATGTAAAATAAATATAAGCCAAAAGTGTATAAAGTAGAATTGAAAGTGAACCAATGTAAATTATTTATATAAGGCAAAAAACAAACCTTCATTACCCTCTATAAATAGATTTCTTGATTTTAATAAAACTATAAAACTAATTAGAAATAAAATCAAAGAATAACAAAGGGATAAGTGCAAGTTTTTGTGTTATATTAAATAAACCTGATGTGTCAATATTGAAGTTCATAAACTGAGTAAATTGTGAAATAATACAACTTTGAAGTGTTTATATTGTGTCCATGATAATATTAAATAAAGTATTATCATGACAGATAATACAAGTGTTTCTAAATAATAACTGCCACTCTTTATATACAACATTCATTAGAATGACAGTAAATAAAACAAGAGCAGGCCATATAAAAAGTGAAGTGACAAAGAATTATTACCCCAAAATCAAACAAAAAACAGTTAAAACTGAAAATAAAACTAGGTGTAAGAAATAGTGTAGATGATGGAAGGACAAATATGTTTTGTTTATTTAGAATAAGTTTAAATAGCTCAAGGATAAAATGTCTGAGAGTACAATCATTTTAGTATAAAACGTTTATTATGAAAATGTTTATTGTGTTTTAAAAATAGTTAATCCAGAGTAAAATGTCCGAGTTAGTAAGACTATTGTTAATTTCAATCATGTGTTATGAATTAATAGTATAAATTATATACTAATTGTTCTTTTGTTAAAATAAGAAATGTTAATTAATGTCATATTAGAATAGAAAGTCAGAGAGGGTATAAACAAAATGTATTATTTAAAAACTTTGTATGTAAAAACTGTTAAAAATCTAGGCAAAATTAAAAACTAAACAGCATTAAAATTAAGGAATTAAGTACAGAAAAACAATTAAACTGATGGAATTTATATAAGGTAAATCAGTCATAGAGTCATGTAACTGGAACTATAAGTAAGAAAGATTTTGTAAAAAGATAGTAAGAATTATTGTTAAAAATGCAAATGTAGAAACTGAAAATTTAAAGAGGGGAGTCACATATTAATGTATAATATTTAAAAAGTGAACCAATTAATCAAATTACAAGAAATTAAGGGAAGATAAACCTTTTATATCATTCTGAGATTTAATACAATCATTAATATAACAAGTAAAATGGCAACATTTTTGAAAAGGACAGGAAGTGAATTTTAAAACTTACAATTTTCAAAATGAAGTAAATATGGCATTTTAGATCAAAAACTTAGTAAAACTATCTTATTTGGTATCAAATCAAACAGAATGAACTGAAGAAGAAGATTATGTGTTTAGTAATTAATAAATTTGAATAATAACAAAAATATATTCAGTTATATAATGTAAAATTTTTACATGCACAGGATGTAAAATAATTTTGAAACAATGGATTGCTAATATTAATTTGGCTAAGACTTTTGGAGAAGACGAAGGAAGTTAGTTAGTTCATTATTAGCCGTCGTGAAGTACACTTGATACGAGGACTAAATTAAATATTAACCTAATAGCTGAGACAGAAATGGCGCATATTCGATAAGCCTAGCCTGATGCGAAAAACGCGAGTTTTATAATAGTACATTTTAACCGTAAATTCAGTGAAACGAACACCAACAAACATTAAATTAACTTAAACCAGAACAGAACACAAGTGAGCACACAATTTAAACGAGTAAAACCATTAATTCTACACAACGAAACGAAAAGTGCAATTCTCGACCTAATAGACTAAAGTGGAAATTAACTTAACACTACTGTTAATGAGAAGAATGATCCGGCACGTGTGGATCAAAAAATGTTGTGTGTTGGGCCCAAGTGGGCTTAAAATATGTTTCTTGAAATGAATAATCGTGTCGGCTGGTCTTCCATGTTAGTAAAGAATAATAAGTAATACATGCATTGCTTCAGTGGGAAGAAAATGATAAGATGTGGACTGTATTTGAATGATTTTAATGCCTTTCTTAGTTACATTATAAAGGTTTAATTTATCGAAATGAGGTCGGCTAATAATGCGTGCTGCCAAGTATTATAAATTTGGATTAGAATGAAGCGGGCCTAGTCGGCCATAAGCGAGAATGTGCGGCCTAAAGCCTACATTAAATGTCGACAATAAATGACAGCGAAAAGATTCGGCAAACCGAACGCCGAGAGCGCTTGATACACACTGGGCAAAGTCCTAACACGCAAAAATTGAAACAAGGCAGTAAGCAGATTAGCCAACCTAGAAAACGAAATTATCGCGCTACCGTACATAAGCTGCCCGTCAAAATCAAATGATTTTTTAACATTTTTTAATAAATTATGATACATTTTACAATTTAATTTAAAAGAGTACAGTTTCTTAATAATGATAGTTAGCTTCAAGGCTGAGTTGAACCTTGAGTTATGAGATTAGATAACGGCAGTCCGTCACTAGTTTAGAGATAAGCATGCATAAGATAAGCCTAGAGATAGGCGGTTGTAGGCCAAGGTTGGCGAACAGCTGTTTCATATATGAATAAAGTCTGGTTTGACCAATATTACTGACACAAGTGTGTAGTATATAACATTATAAAACATGAAAGAAAATACATAATTATACAATGTTTAATGCATGATCGGAAGCTCATCACATGATGGACCGATAGCTGGTAACCCTATGCATGTCATAGATGGTTACTGTAAAATTAATTGAGGCCCGTGGGCCTGTACAGAGAGTTCATTACATGAACAAAATTGTTGTTGAACATGTTGCAGTTGCATGTTCAATCGTATATTTAGCAGGGCGGCATGTATTGACCTAGTCATGCTGTTCCTGAAGTTTCAGGAACTTACAATATGTAATGATGTATGAACAAGCTAGATGCTGAATGCAAGCCCAGATATGACATGTATGTCATAATTTTAAGTAAAAAGAATTGTGCATGCTTACTTGCAAAATGAATACAATATAAAATAAATCTAGACGTGGCAGTTACATACGGCAGACGCTAACAATAGTTTTTACATAGACACAATTTATGTGAATACAATAACAATAATTTAAATAATTACAAGATGAATAATTGCAATGTCAAATAACAATACAATACTGAAATCACAGAAACAATTTAACAATTTAAAGACATTCACAGAATAATACATATTTATTAGCAACAATAAAAAGAAATGAATGCATGATTGCTTAGCTGCAAGACATGCGAATATTATGTAATAACATTTTATAAATGAGACCACCAAAAACATGAAATATACCCCATAACATCAAATGAAAATGTGTAAGACATAGTATGCCACACAAATTAACATACAATACAAACATTAAGATACCACCAAAACTGTGATAATTATATAAACGTGCAATGGCGCAAAATTGATAAGAAAATATTGTGATAATTCATCACAATTATGTTGACCAAATGGTCGTAATAAGTAATAAGCCAGTGGCTAAATAAAAATAGCATTGTGCTAAGTAATCATAATGTCAAATCTCGTCTCGCGCCGGCAACAGACATAATTTATGTATTGGTCTCCGCAAAACACCCGTAGGCGTGCGAATGTCCACGACACGAACCAAGTTATCTGGGCCGGGAAATGTGGCGATAATTACGCCAAATTTCCAGGCTAATGGAGGTAAATTATCCTCAATAAGCAAAACTAAATCACCAATGGAAACATTATCCTTGGCGAACTTCCACTTGTGACGCTGCTGCAGCTGGTGCAAATAATCGCGAGACCACGCCTTCCAAATGGCCTGGACAAACCTCTGAAGAAGTTGCCAACGCCCAAGACGAGAAACAGGAACGTGAGAAAGGTCTGGGTCCGGAATCGCCGTTAAGGGCGCGCAAATCAAAAAATGGCCAGGTGTGAGTGGCACCGGGTCGTTAACATCTGAAGAGATAGCAAATAAAGGTCGAGAGTTCAGACATGCCTCTATCTGAGACAAAACGGTCGTGAACTCTTCGAAGTTGAGTATAGATTTGCCCACCACGCGGCGCAGATGAAATTTCAAACTCTTTATGCCGCTCTCCCAAAGGCCACCGAAATGAGGTGAGGAGGGCGGAATAAATGACCATGATATCCCCTGAGAGGATGTGAATGACTTGATCGAAGAGACGGCATCCTTATTGGGCCAAAAGTTGTAAATATCATGTAAGATGGTGCGAGCCTTCCTGAAGTTTGTGCCATTGTCGGAGTACAGTTGACTGGGTATACCCCTGCGTGCCATGAAACGACGTAATGCGGCTATAAACGCGCTGGCCGTAAGGTCGGACACCAATTCCAAGTGAATAGCCCTAGTCGCTAAGCAAACAAACAAAGATACGTATGCCTTAGAAAGAGTCCTAGACTTCTGCCCGCCATGACGAATCATGAAGGGACCATCATAATCAACCGCGCAAAATAGAAACGGCCTAGAAGGAGTGACTCTAGGGAATGGTAAAATGCCAAGTCTCTGAACCTGCTGTGTGGCACTAAACCTGATACACTTGAGACACTTTCGAATAATGGAGCGGATGACTAGCCGGGCATTAACAATCCACCAAAGTTGACGCAGTGAATGATGCACGAGTTGAGCACCAGCGTGAAGTAAACGAATGTGCTCACGTTCAATGATAAGGCGTGTAATATGCGCCGATGGGGGTAGTACAATAGGATGTTTCGAATCGTTGGGTAGTTGGGAATGCTGCAATTGTCCGCCCACGCGTATCACCCCAGAATCGTCAAGAAACGGGTCGAGAGAAGCCAACTTACTCCTAATGGAAACAGAAGATCCGTTCCGAAGACAATTAATTAAATAAGACCACTGTAATGTACTTTGATAACGTCTGTAACTAAGAATATCTCTATTTAATTATTTAATCAAACTTTAGTCCTTTAATTAAATTAGAAACATGGAACTACTTTTATGTTGACTAGTAATTGTCGCGAGATTACTACTCTCTCCCCTAACTATTTTTGCCACTTGCAATGGAGCGCTCACGCCGTAAGCTGCGTACAGCGTTGTTTCGCGACGCGTGTATAATTATGTGAATGGTTGGTTCAATGAATATTTAAATAACTAAATTTGTGCGGGGATGACATCTCTCTCTCAATGAATAAATAACAAACTATGTAATTCATACATTACTACAAACATGAAGGTGATATTCAACTAATAATCATGTGAAATGTATTACTGTGAAAAAAACTTTCTATTTATTTATTATAACTACAAGAATAACTACAGTCGTCTAAGATGAGAGTATCCTACAAGAATTACTACAGTCGCCTAAGATGAGAGTACTTCATCCCGAATGATATAACAGACTTCAGGAACTTCACCGTCACCGGATACTAAGGCAACGACAGACCTTCAGGAAACGCACGAGGACCGAAGAACCAATTCTGCAGCAAATACTGAAAACCAGGTGACATGGAGGCTTGTCTTCCATGGTTATGAGTTACTAAAATTATTACCCACAAAAGACAATTTAACTCACCACTTTTAAGATTTTAAAAGACAGACATTATATGTAACATGTAGTCTGTAATCTAATAACACTGGTTATAGCAAAAGAGTAAATGTTTAAACTAAAAGTTTTCTTGTTTTGAAAGATTAATAAAGACCATTCTTCAAATGGCTCAATTTTCAATATTGTATATGGCAAGGTGACCATTATTAACTTAATATATATATTCAATCCCGGATCCGTGGAATAAATTAAATAGATGTACATCATATTTTGAGCACCCTTATGAAAGAGTAATATATATATATATATATATATATATAATTATACTGTAAACCATATATGTTGAGAACTTTAAATAGAGAACTTTATCTCATAATGTAATAAAGAGATGTCATCTGAGTACCGAGTAAACTGAGTGCATAAATCAACAGTCTCCCCTTCCCAATATCCTGATATAAGAATTGTTTTATTTGTTGTGATTAATTTTCAGCTCGTCACAACGAAAGGCAGCCTGTATAATTGGCATAACCAATAAATGCGGGTTCCCTACGTTATAACACAAGCCAAGATGTTATATGTTCAAGTGTAAAATGTTTACGTAGACTGCATAGACGTAGCTGCTTGTTTTATGCTAAACTTGCATATATTTATCAAAATTAAATACAATTTTTTGATAATGGATTTGTGTTATGATTTCTGCGTGTTAATGAGTTTTGATTTTCAATTACATTTATAGTAACTACTTTAATTAAGATTTACGTATTAATATACTCTAATACTAGTTGAGTACTAGTCGCAGTACCTTTATGAATTTTTTCTCAGTGGAATCTCTTTTTATTAAAATATTAGACTTCACCACGTAACTTTTAATTTGATCAGGATTTATGATTTTGAAACGAGGGAAAATGATTAATATTGAGAAAATTTCTTAACCTCATTAAATGAAAAGGCAACTGCGGGCGAAAACTTTTACGTTAAAAAAATTAAGTCAGTTTCATTAAAGATTACAGTGTAGTAGTAGACTGTAATTTCTACTTAAAAATGGTAGTTATCCGATATGACTTTCTTGAATGAATATTATTAAACGAAGTATATTTAAAAATCAGATTATCGAGTAAGATGTGTGCTAATTAAAAACGTTTAGGTTCTCATTACGTTTCAGTGCGCGGCTGTTAACCTTACCATATAGGCACTGATTTTTACAACAGAGTTAACAAATATGTTAACTACGAAAGAGTATTGGGAGAACGTTATCTGTTTTAACATTCTGACTGTATCAGTTTCGTTACGCTATGTTATAGATAAACGGAATAATTTTATTTTTACTCAGGAGCAGGTGCATACATACGTGTGTGTGTGTGTGTGTTTTATACTAAATATTGACGATTTTAATATTTTAATTTTAAAATGTAATAATTATTAAAATTAAATCAATTTAATAAATAAATATTAAAAATTTTAATAGTGTAATTTTATTTTTTAAATTCGTCCTATGTTTTACTATTCCCATTTACAATATACATTACTTTTAATGCTTCTAATCTTATTGACATTTCATTTTAAACAATTATTAATTTACAAGAGGTTATATATTTAAATTAATCGTTATCAGATACTTCAGATATTAATTATTGACCAATTGACTATTTATATAGTTAGTTAATTTATTGTTTATTAATTAACAATTTCAAACACTTACGTGTGTAAACTTTGTACGTATATAAACTTAAGTGGAGAACCATACATGACTTCCATGTTCTAAGATTTGTATTCCGATCCCCACCATTAATGATATTTACACTTTCATAGAGTATATCATAATAGTTTTATCATATGTAATTGCTAAGGTATCTTATCCTTCAAAATTAAATACTCGTACTTTACTTGATATCAGCAAAGTAATTTTCAATAATCACCTCTCCCCCTTCAACTACCCTTTCTATTTATAGATATCACATTTACCATTTTACAGTGGATTAATATGACTTTATTTTCGAGGTACTTATTTATCAAAATTAAGTACTTTACTCTTGTTAAAACACAAAGCAATACAAGTAAACTACCCCTCCCCCTTAACCTAACAACCACATTTTTGATATTTACACTTTTATTGAGTAATAGTTTCATTACTATATGTAACTACTGAGGTACCTTATGTTTGAAAATGAAGAACTTTATTCGACGTCAGAAAGGTAATTTACGAAAAATTACCCCCTCCCCCTTCAACTACCCTTTAATTTCTAGATATTTCGTCTACCTTTCTACAGTGGATTATTATGACCTTTTCAGGATCTTTTATTTATCAAAATTAAGTACTTTACTCTTGTTAAAACGTGAAACGTTGCACGTAAACAACACCCCCCTTAAGCGATCTTCACCAAAATCAAGAGGCCTTGAGTCATCTATAACTCGGGCACACACCCAAAAAATTATCGGATTCTGTTTGAATTTGCGGCAGTTATCTTTCGCCATAGAAAACATTCTACATACAGACACACAGACACACGCACAGACACTTTTCGGAACATGACTTTTTTTATGTTTTGAGGGTAGTACAATCAGAATCAGCCCTTATCTCGAACACGATTTTTTCGCCATTACGATACTTCCATTTCCTTACGGAACATGGAAGTAAAAACTATTCTGAACATACATGTTGATCGTTTAACGCCAATAAATCATAAATCGTTAATAATAAACCATTTAACGCCAGAGATATCGACACTGGCTATTTCTGTTAACACTTCTAAAAATTAACACTGTCTTATAACATAGATCTCCTACTAGTAAACATATCGAGTACGCATACAGCGTACAACTACGTACATTACACAACAAATAATAATAATCGCTAAGATAAATAATTTTTAGTAGTCCACACAATAACAAATAGGCCTACTTTGATGTCTTTTGCTGAACTAGTGGGCGTTCTATCGCAAAATAAAACTGATCACTACACTGTCTACGACGAGCACCAATCCTTGGAAAACAACGTCTCTCCATACACGTTACCAGACATTACTGTTTGAGTGTAACAATAACTTCTACCATAGATTTATAAAATTTCATTTTGAATTGCTTCTGAAGTTCCCTTAATAACTTAGCACTTCCCAAATAGGTTTTCAAGGCAACACCTTGAAAATGGACATTAAAAAAATTAAACAATTCTTACATTAATAGAACTTCCTGACTCATGAAAGTGCGCATTACATTTATAGTAGGTGAGGCGCTTACAAAGCAAATAAAAGGTACCTCAAAAACGTACAAAATTATTATATAATTTACACTTTTTCGCACATGACCTATTTTTGGGTCGCAGACCCAATTACATTTCTCGCACATTTTGCAACACGATTAATATGGCCTGGAAGTAGTCAGTAGAAGTTATATTACATTTTATATTGTAGTTATATTACTGTTTTTTATAGCTGTACATAATCTAACCAACACTGTAATTCGAGTTATTTGTAACTTAGTTTCTATCTTTGACTAACTCGGTCACACTCCTGTGATTTTACCATGAGAATGGTGTTTTGCTCTAATTTGCATTTGTAAACTACGTTACGGTAATTTTATTTTTAATAGAACAACCAAAATGGATCGAGTTTACGTTCAGTACTGACGAACATTACCGTATATTACATGTGTTTGCTGTGAGTACGTAGACAATATATACGTAAGATTTGATGGAAGTTTTCACAATAAATATGCTTTCAACGAACAGAAGAAAAAACTAGTGCCAACCTCAAGTGAGGGAAATACGTATGTTAGAGAAAATCATATTCTTTACTGTACATATAATCGTTTCATAGGTCAATTTTATAGCTGCTTTAGAATTGATACACTTGTTAATTGTTTTTTAGTCGACAATCGGCTTCAAAAAATAAATTGGCACTGAATATCGGGACTCTGAAATTCATGATCAGTAAAACAGAACACAACAAGAACAGAGAAGTAACAGACAAATGGTGCTGAAACAGCTGTGTGAAATTATTCGTGTTTCCCAAGGCGGGTATTTTAAGACATAAACACAGGTTTGCACATTGCCATAGTACGAACTGTCTACACAAATGATTGGATATTGGATACTGCATGTTACATCTGCACTGCTACCTCCGACAAGGGTTTACCATAAATTTTATTTTAATTTGTTAAAATGCAATTAAACGTAAACAGCAACTCATGGCAATGCTATGTATTACACAACTAATCTAAAACTTTTTGTTATCAGTAGCTGTTTATTACTGAAACAGTAACTGTATTTGATACATATCTGTTTCGTAGAGAGTGCTGGTATTCCCATAATTGAAACAAGAAACCAAATGAATCATATACTGTTTCACGTGGCTGCATCTAACTGTAGTATAGGCGACTATATTGGTATGACAATGGTAGAAACCATGTGTAGCAACCGAGTATAATTGTAAACATTGACAGTAATTATCTGAAGATTTTTCAGACGACTTTAGTTAATGTTCTATTGCATCGTGTTGAAATGTAGCGTCTTTGAGATATACGCACATGTAAACGTTTCTGCAGTACATTCATTGTCACCTTCCACAAAGAAATAATTTTGCCTCTATGCATCCGGACTATACGTTTACCTTTAATGTAAAGTGATTAGTATATACGTATGAGAAATGTACCAATGCTTTGTCTTCGGTAAGACTTAAGACTAAAGAAATGAGCTTAAAACTAAACACTTAAAGAGTTTTGGCCGTGCATGTAGATATCAGATAAGACAAAATAGTGAAATGGAGGGTTAAGTTTATCGACTTTTAGTGGATTAAAGGAAAAATCGAAGAAAGTAACATTTTTATAAATGTATTTTGAAAAACATTTTTTGTTAAATTCGGCTCAGGTCTCTCTGTCAGTGTTGATGGCAAAAAGTCAGTCAGGAAGAAACTTTTTATTACTGGTGGTAGCTGACTGGTGTAACTGGAGCAATATTAATAATAATTAAGAATAATTGAGTTACACTAATAGATGAAAGTATTTTTTCGTGAAGAATTCTATATATTTTATTAACATTAAAGAGACATTAAAACTTTTAAATTCCTTTAAATTCTACAATTTTGTCTGAAAAAACTGAAAACGTCAAGCATAAATAATATGATGAAGCCTTCTATAGGTGAAAGCCGGTTTAGGCTGTAAGGTAAAACTTTACGTTTTTACTTATAAAAAACTTAGTGTTCCGAGTCGTCAATATTATAGTGATATTTAGTTAAGTAACGGACACGTCATGGACAACGAAATCCAAGGATAAATAATATATTTTTTCATATTTAATCAAATCTGAATATTTTTCAATAAAATTAACTACGAAGTCAAACAGAGGAGAGGGATCTGAGCAAACGAACAGACTGATACTGCTGCCGTGGAACTCATCCGTCACTGTTACGCAAAACTAAGACATTCTCATTCATAACTGATTTTTAAATTTACTCTCTGCATATAGACTACGAAGAATGTGATTATTTTAAAGGGTATAGAATTGTCAGTGTAAAATAATTTTAGCAGATGCAAATTGAAAATGTGTAGTGATTAGGATAGTTAAAGACTGGATATGGAATTAACTGTAAACTTATCTTCAAAGAATATTTCCTGATCAATCAAGAATTATTTTGTTTTATTTTAGGATCGTTTTTACAAAACGATCATAGTAATAATTGCTTTCTGCGGGAAGTGTTTTTGTTTAGTCTTAGCCCTGTTTTACGTAATCATTCTGTATCATCAGAGATTATAAAACGTGTTGTGATAATTCAATTATTTTGATTATTATTAGCATTATGGATTAATATTATGGAATGTTAATTAACTCGTGTTTTAACTGAAAATAGCGGAGAGCAATAAAATAGCTCTACAATTTCTGCTAGTCTCGTTGTCATGCAAATCTGAATTATAACTTTCGTTCCGAATATCGATCGACATTCCCTTTAAGTTTGTAGTTATGCAATATATTGAATGGTTGACCTTCAGCGAGACATATTTGATTTTCATCGTACCTCTCCATCCCCCATAAAACGATAAATAAAATTTGTTTTCGATTGGTCAGCACTCTTTGTAAGTCAAATTCAAACCAGGTGGTTTTTTTTCTTTAGGTGGCGTTTTCCTGTGTACTAAGGTGCTCTACAGTTAAATGTCATATACCTGTGTCACAGCTCGTTGATCTACTACATTACAGCTCTCAGCCACAACTCTTAAGCATTCTATTCAATGAATCATAATTCTTACCTCCTAAAGCAATACATATAATTTCTAAGAGTTAATAGTACTGAAGAGTGAAAACTAAACTAAAAGTCGCTGATGAAGGAACTTTTTAAAAACTGAAGAACTGAATAATAAACTATCGTTTGGACAACAAAATTATTTTAAATAACGAAAAGTCCTGCCAACACTCATCGATTTACCGTAGTTTGTCTTAGAAAACTGTAACATTGCTAGTTAATAATTCATTTTTTTTGTCGACACATGAGGCTCCTTTCATTGTACGACAACCGCATTAAAACGTTCTGTGCCTGTCCAAATGGTATCAAATCTATTTCTCTGTATGCACTTCTCTCCAGTTCGTAACATAACAATCGTTACTAAATAATGTGCTTCTGTACATTAGCTAAGGAGATCGTCTACACATGAAATTACGAACTGAAAATGGAAATAATGTGTAAAAATTAAGTCTCTCTCTCTCTCTCTCTCTCTATATATATATATATATATATATATATATATATTTTTTTTTAAACCGACGATTACACTAAATTTTTTATTTTCTCTGTTTCTGCAAACCGTATTTGAAGTACTCAGGTTGTCTCTGTTTAAAATCCCTCAGCAGCCACCCGTTGCTGCAGGAAGCCATTTATTGGCCTTTTCGTTCGTATTTTCTCTGTCAGCTTTTTCCTTGTTTTAATTTATTTTTGGTATTACGAAACAGAATATAAAACTTTTTTTTTTAATGAAGAAAAAGAAAATTAAAAATATTTATTTCGTGGACTCGTTTTCATTCCATGGACAATAGCTGTCCACGATGGTGATGTAATTATAAATAATTCACAGCGGTTTTTGATTAATTAATAGAACGTAATTTACTCATTAAAAAGTATACATAACTTGTAAGCTTAATTTTTTTTCATGGAGGTGACATTATGGTTTTGAGACTAATTTGCGTGATATCTTTATATAACTTAATATAACTTTAAAAACTCACAAAACTGCTTTCTTTACTATTTTTTCTACTTATGAAACATTAGTGCTATCATCTGTGCAAAGTTAAAGCTTTGAATTTTAGCTCACTGAGTCAGTGGAAGTGAAGTCATATGGAACAAGTTTCTTCTAATATATACTGTATTAATAAAAGTTGCAAATTAGAATTTTTAAGTCGTTAGTAATGACAATTTTAATGACCAATAAAATTGTAATGATCAATAAAATGACATTTTAATTTTTTATCAAGTAAAATGTTGTATTTGAAGTTTTGTTTTTATAATCCATAGCTTTATAACAACACTAGCTGTATACCCGTGCTTCGCTACGGTTTTTACTGAATAAACACATTGGTTCGGTGGTTTTTTTTTAACCTTGGGTAACCAAGCACATTGTATAAATGTAATATTTACAAATTTTTAAAAGCATAAATGGGTGCTAATACTAAGTCTACTGAAATCGTTTTGTGAAACGAAATACGGCACTTATAAAACTTCCTTGTAGACAACGTTCTTTGTTTGACCCTGTGGCTGAAGGATAGTTAAACTTTCAGAAGAGCTAACTCGTGAGCAAGCAACATACAACTGGCCATGGGAGAAGCAGTCTTCCCTCAGATCAACACCGGCCATTTTCAAAGACTGCCCTTGTGATTTATTTGTCATAGCAAAGCAGAGATTGACAGGGAACTGGAGTCTTTTAAACTGAAAATGGTAATCCGATGGAATTAAGGGAATGCGTGGAATGAAGACTGCTTCCCCCTGACCACATCCAGTGACTACTGTTGCTTCTACGACGTTGTTGTGCAACGATTTAATCTGCAGCCTAGTACCGTTACAAAGCTTAGGCGGTACCAGGTTTCGTAGCAGCATTATTGGAGCTCCAACTTTAAGGCAAAGATTGTGCGGTGGAATGCCTAGAGGATTAAGCGTGTGCAAGAACTCTACTGGGTAATGGACCGCATCTTCTACTTCCACCAGAGTCCACGGATTGGTACTGGACAATCTCAGTTGGCAGTTTTTCCAATAATGTGTTATTGATATTTGCAGCAGTGTCATTCTTTGGAGTAAGGATAGCTCTTTCTTTCAGCCAAGATACATCTTTCAAGTAAAAATTAGTTAAATCTGGGTAAATTTTTTCAGCCAACGTTGTCAAGTCGCATACAACTTCACATAAGTCTTTTGTAATATTGACTTTGCCATTTTCTTCAGGTAGATTTCCATTACCGATCTGTAAAAGTAAACTTGAAAACTCGTCTGCCTTTAAACTGCCTTTAAGATGCACCCGCATGTTGACTCTCAAGGAACGAACTTGGACTTTAGGCCACAGGACAGAACTCTTTAGACAGGCTTTAACTTCATCTGCTCGAGTTCCCCTAGGTACAACAGGTAAAGTCTGTCTCAAGTCTCCGGCCATTAGAAGTGTGACCACCCATCAGGTTTTTATTGCTTCTAATGTCCTGCAGAGTTCTATCCAAAGCTTCAATTCCTCCCTTGTGAGCCATGGTGCACTCGTCCCAAATTATCAACTTACAATCCTAAAGTACCTTCGCTGTGTCGCTTTGTTTTGATATGTTGCAAAATGGGGTCTCAGAGTGGTTTAAGTTGAGAGGCAGTTTGAAGGCAGAAGGAGCTGTCCTCCCTCCATCCAACAACGTTGCTGCTATACCTGACGAAGCCACAGATATAGCAATTTTCCTATCTTGTCTTACCGTGGCTAATATTAAATTAATCAAAAAGGTTTTCCCTGTACCACCTGGTGCGTCAAGGAAAAATAGTCGTCCAGCCTCGCAATTACTTCATTGTAGACATTTTTCTGCTCGTCGTTCAGTTTAGGCACGTTTTCAGCAATCAATTCAGATAGATGGACCGTGTTGTAAGAGAGTTCTTTCAGGTACTCGCGGTTGACTGCAGAACTGTTGGGCTCTTGACTTGGAGAAGGAAGACCGAGTTGTTGGAGGGACTGATTGGACATTGAAGAGACTAAGTTTTCTAATGAATGTAGGCATTTGTTGTAAATGATGTTGTTCCGTAGTTCAAGCTCTAAGCCCGGACATTCATACTCCATCTGTCTCTTGAAGTCCTCTGACATACTGTCTCTGTGTTTCTCCCACAGCAATAAGGGATCCGCTGCTTGACAAAACACCAAAATGACAGCGAACAGTTGTCTGATTTTCTTTGGTGACTCCGACAAAGCAGCTTCCTCCAAGGTGATGTCCCAATGATTGTCACCTTGAAGTAAACCCAACGCTCTGCAGGCAGACTGATAAGTGGAGTGAACTATGCCAGATACCCTCTTAAGATCATTAAAACTCGTAGGCCCTTTAACTTCATGAAGGAGAAGACATAGGTAGTAACATTCTGCATTGTTAGGGTGTACAGTATAAACCCGACCGAGCACTTGATCTTTTTTCACTCCTGGATGTCCGGGAACGGCTTTGCCTTGTTTCTGCCGACTAAACTTATTGTTTTTCCAGGTGTAGTAAGCAGGGATTTCACTGTAGATTATGGTTCTGGCAAAATTGTCTGATTTGCATAGTTAAAGAATGCCAGTAGAGTGGTTTTGGGTGGATTTTGAACTTTGTCTTGAACGTTTCCGGGATTAAAATAAATTCTCTGGCCATTTTCAAGGTGTACAGCCAAATGCATTACGGGAGGATATCTTTCATGGATTGGGAAGCAAAATATACGCCATGCCGCTTCGGATATACTTATGTAACGGCCTGTTTCATATTTGGACACTTCGTCCCACTCATTTTTCAACACAAAAGCTGCTTGATCACTGCCCTTGTTCACGTATTTGCAAATATACTGTTCTGACGGTCTAGGTACAGTGGAAACAAAATAAGTACAAGACACCAATTAAGTCACTAATCACACCTTTAATTGTTATAGTAAAACAGTTCGTAATTAACAACACAGTGTCTACAACAAATCAAATGGAAATTGTTCATACGCAATAAAATGTCCACTAATATTAAAACTCAACTGTATTACAATTATACTGTCCGAATATAAAACGCAACACTTCCGCTCTGTAAATATATCGCACTAATACTCTCGAACCGCACAGTCAAAAATCTCGCATTGAACTGACTGACTAAGGCCGCGACGCGATGTATTTATAGTTACGCTCACACACCAGAAGCTTCCAAACTGCGTCTTATCTCTCGCGAACTACGTAATTGCTACGGCCTTGACACAGTCCGAGCGCCCGAGCGAAGGCCGGCACAGTCGAGAAAATTCTCGCAAAATGCGTCTAGTAGCACGTACATCACACGCTTACGTCGAGATCTGTCTGGCGCATTCGATAAACGCGTAGATTGTTCTATGCTGTCGTAGCACTGCCCCCTCCTTAAGCCTGTTCGTCCCGAACTGGCAAAGCGTCTTCGAAGTAATACTCGACCAGGCGATCTAGGTGGCCATCCTTGCGAAGGATAATTTTCCCGTTCTTCGAATTCAGTCTCGTGTGATCCGAACATCACGTTCCCAGGAATGCGAATCTTTCGCGCAACCACTAGCTTCGCTGGAATCACTCTCGTTGCGTCATGTACTAATGACCTAAATACCACTGGCTGATCCAAGTTTGTTTGGTTCTCGTCAACAACCTCTTGCGTAACCTCATCTTCAGCCACTTTACCCTCGGGCGCTTCTATCAGCTCAGGAACAAGCAAGAGTTTTGTCTCGACACCCATAGTTGGCTCTCCAATCACTTCTTTTGTCGTTATACTTATTTGTACTTCCTCTGCTAGTTCTTCCTCCATTTCCGCTTGCAACAGGGAGGTTTCCTCTTGACCAGACTTGTTGAATTTTTCTTCGACTAATGCCACTCGCTTAATCGAATGGTTGGTAGACCCTGTCATTTTAGCCATGCAAAGCTTTATCTTCTCTTGGCCAACTTTCAGGACATTCTCTCTTAAGTCCACAACGAATCCGTAGGCATTCATAATGTCCGTGCCAAGAATCACTTCACCGACAATGTCTGCAACGAGCATTTGGTGGCTAAACTCAAGAAGACCCAGGCGTACACGTACGTCTACCTTTCCTAGCACCTTGACGGGGCTTCCAGTCACAGTCTGTATTGTACAAGAGCTAATTAGAGGATGGCGGTTACAGACTAAGTCAGGGCGCACAATGGACACTGTTGCGCCCGTGTCAACTGTAAATGATGTTGGTTTACCATCCGAAAATCCACTAACAATCAAGTTTCCACTGATCTTATGTAGCGTGGAAACTGTGTGCTGTTCTGGGCCTTTACTTCTCCAATTGGTGCGATCAGTCTCTTCTCTCTGTATCTTCTTCTCCCAACAGTCTACCTGTAGATGACCACGTTTTCCACAGTTGTAACATTTCGGTCTTCTGTCTTTTTCAAATCGTTGCGACTCTCTTGAACGTTTGAATTGTTTGTCCGACAACACTGTTTTTCTGCACCCATCGTAACGGTAATGTGATACAGGGATCTTCTGACTGCAACGTGATGGCACAAACCCATTAATGTAGCGGGACGCTGACTTGGCAGCTTCAAACTCTAGGGCGTGAACAAGAGCTTCTGAGCTGTCTCGGTGTCTTGCCATTCGTAACACTTGCTGAAGTTCACAATCTCCGATGCCATCAATAAATGTCTGCACCGTAAACCTTATTCGGAAGTCTTCTGGTGCTTCAGGATAGGCCAATCTAATCAATCTGTCGATACTTGCTTCAAATTCTTGAAGACTTTCCCCGGAACGTTGTCGTCTTGTTCTCAACTGAGCGTAGTACACCTCTCGGAAATGTTTATCACCGTAGCGTAATTCTAGAGCTTTTATCAACTCGGCATAGATGTTCTGGCTGTCAGGTGGCACTTTCTGTAGTAGTTCTGCCGCGGGTCCTTTTAATGAGAGAACGAGTGAAACAGCCTTGTCTTTCTCTGTCCAATTATTTGCGCATGCAGCAGCTTCAAATTGGCGGAGGTACGTTGCCCAGTGAGTGCTTCCGTCAAAGGTTGGAGCTTTGACATGAACTGTCCCTACTGCAGGCAAAGTGACTTTCTCTGTTAACTTATTTTCTGTCTTGATCACTGGTACAGTCTGTTCAGAAATTTGTTTTGGTTGAATCTTCATGCACTGTTCGACTTCACTTTTAATTTGTTCTCTTATGTTTGCCATTGAGTTTTCTACTGCAGATATTTTATTTGAAACAGATTCTTCTATAACAGATATTTTTGTAGACATCGATTCTTCAACAGTCAAGACAGATTTTTCTACTTCAGCTATTTTTAATGTCATTGATTCTTGTACCTCCGATATTTTAGTAACTTGTTTATTAAGCTCACCTCGTAGGATACCGAATTCTGCGGTACTGTGTTCTTGCAACTGTTTCTGCATAACTTCAAAGAGAGCTTCCGTTTTATCTGCTTCTTGCTTACGTTTTTCATCCTGTCTTTCTTCTGTTTCTAGCATTAGTGCTTTCTGACGTTCCTCAGCTTCTTCTCTTTCCTGCCTGCGTTTTTCATCCTGTCGTTTTTCTGCTTCTTCTGCATCCTGTCGTCGTCGTTCTTCTGTCTGCAACAACAGCGCCTGGAAATTTTCCATCATCTGACTGGCATCCATTGTTTTTCGATTAATTACGAATTACACTCGTCTTGTACAAAGTATCCACTGTTTCCACTGTTAACCGTTCTATCCCACTTCTGACACCACTGTTACGACGATCTACTCGATCGTCGTAGGTACAGTGGAAACAAAATAAGTACAAGACACCAATTAAGTCACTAATCACACCTTTAATTGTTATAGTAAAACAGTTCGTAATTAACAACACAGTGTCTACAACAAATCAAATGGAAATTGTTCATACGCAATAAAATGTCCACTAATATTAAAACTCAACTGTATTACAATTATACCGTCCGAATATAAAACGCAACACTTCCGCTCTGTAAATATATCGTACTAATACTCTCGAACCGCACAGTCAAAAATCTCGCATTGAACTGACTGACTAAGGCCGCGACGCGATGTATTTATAGTTACGCTCACACACCAGAAGCTTCCAAACTGCGTCTTATCTCTCGCGAACTACGTAATTGCTACGGCCTTGACACAGTCCGAGCGCCCGAGCGAAGGCCGGCACAGTCGAGAAAATTCTCGCAAAATGCGTCTAGTAGCACGTACACCACACGCTTACGTCGAGATCTGTCTGGCGCATTCGATAAACGCGTAGATTGTTCTATGCTGTCGTAGCAATACTTTATCGATTTGACAGAGTTATACAACTCGACATTGATATGTGGCAAAAAGGTACGTGACAGAATAGGATTGTACGGTACCACCCACCGACTGTCTAGGTCTACTCCATTGATGTTGACTGTAAAACCACCATCAGCAGGAGACCTTCGACGGTACTGGGGGTAGCCATCGTCAGCGGTTGGGTTTCTTTAGATAAGGGACGTGGATATCTTTTGGAGCATGAGCCGTTAACCATGCAGGGCGAGTTCCTGTTTAAGCTTCCGCAAGGGCCATGAATCATTGTCGACTTAATAATTTCATGAAGTTCAGGGTCCGTTTCAGGGTCAGGTACCTCTGCGCTTATGACACTGTCAGTTTGGTCGGCCATGATCCTGTCCTGCAGCCATAGCAAGATGTGTGCGTGAGGCAAGCCACGCTTCTGCCACTCCACAGTATACATGTAACACCTGCTTTGACCGGAAATGAAACCTTTAGTTAAAAGATGAATAAGTTTTTTAACTTTCAAATGAAACACTCGAGCTATGATGTCATGTCTGTCTTGAGGCTTTTGTCTGTCTCTTAAGGCAGCTCCAATTTCAGACCATTTCGGGTTACATATAAATGTGATAAACAAATCAGGACGACCATAGTGACGAGCATATATCATGGCGTCCTGAGTTCTCTCGTGCATATAGCGGTGCCCACCAGTAAAACTGGATGGTAACACGACCCTCTTTCCCATATCTGAAACGTTAGCATCCCCCTTACACATGGCGTCTTTAAGATGAACATAGTTTTCCGCTCGCAGCTTACTCTGGTTGAATCTTATAAAGTTAAGCCTTTCTGTCTCTGTCTTGGCATACATATCAACCAAAAACTGGTTGAAAAGGCTACGGTACAGCAATAGGTAACTTTCTTCACCTTCTCTTTCCATTATTCTGTAAGCGTAGAAGTCTGAAGCGGAAACTGTTTTCTTGAGAGATGCTTTAGATATTGGATCATATTGTGGAATATTGATAGAGTAGCCGTCTTCTCCACGGTAGAACATAAGAGGAGAGCTTCGTACTGGAGAGCGTCGTATGCACGATGAATTTCGCTGATCCGTACCAAGTTTGTGTCTCTGCTGTGAAGAATTATGTCTCTCTTTTCAAACTCCTGTCCCACAATAACCAAAGCTACCTCGCTTGTTGCTGGCGCGTTGCAACGACCCCTATGTTCAACTGCAGGCTTCCTGTCTGCATGAATAACAACTTTGAACTCCTGCCCCTCCGGAACATTTTCCATTGCGGTTTTAAAATCTCGTATGTAGGGATTGTTATCATGCAGACATTTTTGAAGTTGGCCAACTAACCAAGGCTTAACCACAGTAAAGAGGTTGGATCTGATTTCTGTTTCTTTTTCATCGTTTCCAACAAAATAAATTTGTAGAAAAGAGGGGTCTTGCTGGGGAGACGGTAACAAACTTCCTATTCTATTGTAAACCTGCCCTTGGACCTTAAAAGTTGGCATGAAATTTCCTTCGTGCACCTCTTTAGCTCCAAATGAAGTCATTTGAAAACATCCGTTATACTTTCTGGTATTTGATAAAAAATGGTGAGACTGACGGTGACTGTAAGTAAGAAGACTGTGGAGCGGCTCAGGAAGCTGTTGAGTAGAAGGAAGACGAACCTTGCCATTGCTGCAGCATAAGCCAGGGCTCTCTTCTTTCCACTTTTTCGCATGGCACCACTTGCATTCAATGTGGTGACCAAGAGAAACAACCTTGTCATTATTGAAGTCTGTACTACGGTCATATTTAAATCCTGATAAAGACTTTGTTTTCCATGGGATCAGTTGCCTCTTCTCAGTGTACCTTCGAACAGCTTCCTGATTAACTTCCGGATGTTTCTTTGAGTATCTAGAAACTGAACCCCCTGTTAACGTCAGGGTTTGCCTTGTTGTATCTTTTAACAGCCTCTCTATGAACTTTTTTGCTATTGTATTTTCTTACGGACTCCCTATTTTTGTGTCTTTTGATTCTGTCATTAACTCTTGAACGTCGATTTTTCTTCTTTTCTTCCCAACACTCGAATCAACTGTAGCACTGATCTCTGAGGAAGACGAAATTAGGTCAGTAGGGAGCGTCATACAACGGTTCTGGATATCACGTTTAGCAGAGTTTAGCAAATAAATAAGTGGTATATCATCCTCGGATTGGTCTTGGGCAGTTTGCTCGACAACGAATTTTTCTAGGCTCTCAGTACCAAGCGAGGTGCAGATGGGACGGTTAACAACAGTTGGTGTATGAGGAGGAATGTATTGAGGACTAAGAGGTTCAAAGTGGGCATTCACCATGGGTCCAGAACACTTGAATCGCAATATGGGCTTTCCCTCCTCATACTCATCAGGCTGTACAATCACCTCACCATCACGATACACCACCAGATGGTAAGGGTATATTTCGGCAGCAGCCTGAATTTCACAGTGGGTGGCATATGTGGTGTACAGAGACATGTGAGCACGGTATTCAGCCAAACTTCTATAAATGTTACCACACGCCATCATTGTATGCTCCTCAAACCGTTGCCAGTTGTTACAAATGTACTGTACAACACTTGTTCACACTTGAGACGCATGGGAGACAGTACCGTACATGAGGTAAGACAGGGAGTAAAAGAAGCACGACCCATCTGCACCCACAGGCACAATACGGTGAGGTACCTTGATCCCATCAACTTCAATTTGTTCCATCATGTATTAGGGATATAGAATTTATATAAAAAGCAGAAAAGAAAGCCTATTTAAAACAAACTAAAACAAAATTATTCTCTTCTTAACAAAAACTGTAAGAGCAACAACGGCGGTAGAACAAAAACCTATTGAATAAAGTGGAACCTACACTGATAAAATAAGAAAAATATTCAAACTTGACAAATAAATTAAAAAATAAGATACAAACTAATAAAACAAATGTAAAAAGTAGAAAAGAAAGCCTATTTAAAACAAACTAAAACAAAATTATTCTCTTCTTAACAAAAACTGTAAGAGCAACAACGGCGGTAGAACAAAAACCTATTTAATAAAGTGGAATCTACACTGAAAAAATAAGAAAAATAGTCAAACTTGCAAACTTGACAAATAAACTAAAAAATAAGATACAAACTAATAAAAAATCAAGAATATCCAATGCTCAAACTAAAACTAACAACATAATCGTCTTAAACAAAGTAGCAGGAGTGTGCAGTGGCAGTGTAGCGACTGAACTGAACTGAACAAAGCAGCATCCTGGCCTGTTATCAGTGGCCTTTAGACTGAACCCCATGACGCAAGTGTGTCTGAGTTGTGTCCAGACCAGACTAAACATAACAACTCTTTATGGACTACATTGCAACGTAAACAAATATATTACGTATATTGTGTGATAGTACTTCTGGGAACACGTTCTTATCGCAGGAATGCATACAATTCATGTGTGCATAATTAATTAATATTTATTTAAGACAATAGTTAATATATCGTATAATATTGTTTTCTACCGACAAATGTTTTCTATATATTTATTACGCTCCTTTTACAACTTTGAATCAATTTATTCGGAAATATTTTCTTTGTAGGCCCTGTTGTTCTTGAGATACAGTGATGACTAAGTGAGTAAGTGGGCTTTGGCAAATATATTATAGATTTCTTTAGAGTAGTTTTAATTAAAATTATTTAAGATTGACCTTTGTGTTCTTTAAAAGAGGGTTAAGTTAACTTGTAGAACAAATTTCATGTTTCTATCTCATCTAGAAGCTGCCTAACAGTTGTCACGTTTTAACTGTATGTATTTCTTATGAGAATATTCGGTCACTTTGACCCCTCCAAAACCCCCCTAAAATTTGAATTTTGTCAAACCCCGTCTTATTGCACATCTACAGTATCTAGTGAATATCTATGTAAAGTTTCATCTTTCTAGGCCTTGTCATTGTTGAGATACAGTGATGAGTCAGTGAGTGGGCTTTGGCAAATATATTATAGATTCAAGAAATTAAAAATTTAGTAAAACGACGTTCACCTAGGTGGCACTATATTCTTTGGTTATTTGTATACCTAGTTGACTATTTTTAGACGTTTTTGTGACTAGTTACGTAAAAATAGAAAAAAAGCTTGCCACAAATCTATAATAAGTTAATTGTTGAAAATGTAAATTATATTTAAAATTATTTAAGTGTAAAGAATAATTTTCAAAATGAATACATAACATGTTATTTATGATTAACCTAGAAAAGGAAAATTATTTTATTAGGTAAATATAATTATTGTTTGTGTTGTAATATAATTACAACTAATCTAATGTAAGGTATCGAAATGTAGTAAACTATTTTATGGTGAAAAATTTAATTTGAGATGGATTCATACGCACAACTAATACTATCGTTACCTTCTATTTTAAAAATAATTATATGAGTCAAAATATCACTAAAATTCAAATTATTGTTCTTAAAAAAGTAAAAAGTGTTAATAGTTAACATTATATAGTCCATGCTGCATGTGTGTGTGTTTATTTTGTACGTAGTTCTTCAATATTTCTGTGTAATGAACATGTCTTCAAATAATAAATACTTCTGCAAGTAAAATTTATTAAACTATGTTATTGTATTTTCACTTGCCGCACGTTTCACAGAATTATTCTGTGTCTTCAGAGGTTTTTATTTGAATTATAAAAATTTTATAAAATATGAATTAAACTTTACACGAAATATAACTCGTAAACTAAGCAAACTATTTAAAGATACACATTTAAAAATATCTTATAACACAGATAATATTGGTTTTAATAAAATAAAACCTAAAACTAAATCGAACGTTTACAATAAAAATGGAATTTATAAAAAAGAATGTCCGGATTCCAATAAATTCTTCGTAGGTCAGACGAAGAAATAACTATTCGAGAAATTCCTTCAACATCGCAATGCGTTTTTAAAACCTAATGTTTAAAAGTCTAATTTAACCACACACTGTTTAAATAATAAATATCAATTTCGAGACATTCAAAATGTCAAGTTAATTAAAAACGTATAAAAAAGTAACAAAATGAATATTTGGGAAAATCTCAATATTTACAAACACAATAATAAAAATTTACTAATTAAAGAACACATTCAAATAAAAACAAAAACGATCATTTATTTAAAATTATACATTTATTAAAATAATGAAAATAAGACATTAAATATTTAATAAAAATTGACTATGTAAATAAGCAATATAACAATCAAAAATTTATATCGAAATAAAATCGATTATTAATTAATTTTTATTATAATCGAAAGAAATCGACGATCCGTAATTCATATAAAACTTCTGAAGATGCAGTATAATAAAAATGCAGTTTTTATGGAACGTTTCAAGATTTATTTAATCTCATATTAATGCCTACAACACAAAATACAAAGTAGTATAATTGTAACTGACTTTTCAAAAGTTCTATGATATTAATATGACGATAGAATATGATATTTGATGATAAAATATGATGATAGAACATACGAAAAGATTAATACCACAGAACTTGTGAAACAATTAATTACAGTTATAGTACTTTGTATTTTATGTTGTAGGTATGAATCTTGAAACGTAAAAACGTTTGTTGATTAAATAAATCTTGAAACGTTGCATAAAAACTGTATATTTATTACGACCGGAACTCGATATCAACTGGAAACAACACACACACACACACACACACACACATTATATATGAAATCAACAATAGATTTTTAAAAGGCAAATAAAAATATTGTGACGTAATGCGGAAAGTGTTACGTAATACGGAACGTTCAACAAGTTTCTCGAAAATTCCAGCTGTAATGTGTGTGTGCGTACATAATGCTGCTACTTTGTGATGAAAGACAATTACGCGTCAACTATCGGGTCTATACCAGATCATACCAGTCAGCGCAGTGTGTTCAAGGACACTGTTTCTAGTTGATTTTCGAGACCGCCTGTTTGTTTAACAAGTCATCCAAAGTGACAGATTATTCTGGAAATCACTGGGGTATAAGTACAGCCATTCAGCGACGGTCAATTCAGTTATTGTCGGGCGATTACACAGTGCGTTTGAGTGGCGATTTAAACAGTGCGGTTCGAAGCATTGTGGCGAAGTGATATGTTTTTTTATAATCGTGCGGGACAATTGTAATACAATTGTATTTTATGTTAGTTGACATTTTATTACGTGTGAACAATTTTTATTTGATTTGTTGTAAGAGACTATTTTGTTGATTACAAACTGTTTAGTTGTGATAATTAAAGCTGGTGATTAGTGACTTAATTGGTGTCTTTTATTTTGTTTTTTCCACTGTACCATACGACGATCAGTTTGACCGTCGTAACAATATTATTCTTACGTAAGACGCCTTAACGTATGAGAAACAATCATAAATATTCTGAAAACGTATATTATAGATAAGCATCACTTTGAAAAATATTTAATCAAATCAGTGTTTTCTAGATTACATTTTTAAAGGACTGAGTGTGCTTGGTAAAAGGAAAAAATCGTGTTCAGTATTCGAACGGAGTATGTGCTTCAATAAAGGGAATAGATACAAATTCAAACTTGATAACGAATGAACGGAAATTAACTACCCTCAAGCTACTGGTGTTATTCTGTTGTACAGTTACGATGTATATTGTAGTATCTGAATGAAGTAAGGATCCTGATTTATATTGTAACAAATATCAATAATATGGCAGTATTACACTACATATTTTTCTGTGTGTTTACATTGTATTCCATTCTACAACACTCCTTGTGTACAACATTAAAGGCGATTACAAGTTAATGTACTAGTAATTACAAGCTCGTATTTTGTGACTTTTACAAATTTTATTAGCTGTCGATTAAAGCAATAGATTGATCTTTTTAACTGCTTATACAATCGTGTGCGGTTTGTACATTTGTAATTAAAGTTACCATTGCAACGTAGCAGGAATAATATAATCCCACTAGTGTAAGTTTTCGATCTACCACAGTAGAGTCCCGCTAATCCGCTAATCCGAATCTGTACTTTATACAGACTAATAATAAAACAATTGAAATCATTGTATGCAACTCTATATTTTCGTCACAATAAGTATATTAATCTTTCAGTTTTTACTTTTTAAAAAGTCTGTCATATTTTTCTAGTGGAGTGACGAATACGTGCAAGTTAATACGATATTGCGGCGCCAGGGTCTTTTAAAGACATGTATCCTGGAGTAGCGACAGCGTGCTGCTCGACGTAGCGTAGGGCCAGATCAAAGGCAGCGGTGACGTCTGGGAGAGATACTGACTGCTTGGTAGTGGCGTCTGCTTCATTGTCGCTCTGTTTAGAGTTATTGCCAGACTCTTGAGTCACCATTTTTACGATTTCTAGGTCTGCGAACACTTAGTCGTTCTCTAACTTCCACTCAACAACATCATTAACATTTACTTCTTCGCAACCGGGAATACGTTGTACGAGCTCAAGAACATTGTTTCTTTGATTTTCCTGATCGGGAGTGCTAACTTAAGTGAGACAAGGCCAAAGTTTTTGGCAAGATTTTCTTAAAAGTTATTGATTCAAATGATCATATGACTTCGTCACCTAGTAAATAATATCCTTAATGGTCACTTTCTTCAGTTTTAAGAGAAGAAAACTATCTTCGTTTTTATTAAGTGTTCTTAGGAGCATTTTCTTGAAAGAGAATTTAACAACACATTTTGGTCTCTAGGATGCAGTAAATGAGTGACATTTGCTGGTAGGAAAATTGTCTTTATTTATGTCACCACAAGCTAACTCCCCGTCAGAAGCATGACAAGTAAGTAGCATTGTCAATAACGAGTAGTGCAAGTGGTGGCAAGCCAGTTGTTTTACTGAAACTCTTCAGTGCAGGAACAAATTGTGTTTTGAACCACTCCTTAAAAAGTACTGCAACCATCCATGGTCTTCTCTAGCTACTGTAGTACACTGGAGAGACGTTATGTTTAGGTTTTTGGATGCCCTTGGTTTTGCAGACATAATAACCATACTTTTAATTATGTCAAATAATTTCAGTTTGTATTCCTAATGCTATTTAAAAAGATATTGTTTAATTATTTTATGTCTGTTTTTAGTAATTATATATTTTGGCTAAGACCACATTTAAACTAAGGTTATTGTATAAAAGAATTGTTAAAAAAAATTTTAATTGTACATTTGTTTTGAAAGAAACCTTTTTCTAAAACACCCTATTTGTTAGTTTCAGAAAATGCACAATGGAAGGACAACCAACGTACTGCAATCTTGAATCACTAGAACTTGCTCAAGAAAATGATATTAACATGCTATGTCTCCAGAGTCATATGACTCAGATTTACAGCCACTAAACCGTAGCTTTTTTCAACCATTAAAACATTATTATAATGTTTAGGCATACAAATTCATGAAGCACAAAAAAATCACGTTCAATTTCTCGACTCCCATTTGGCAAACTTTTCAGTTATGCTTGGACAAAAAATGTATCAGTTGTTAAAAAAAAACAAAAAACAAAAAAAAAACGGATGTTCAGGTTTTAGGTCAGCTGAATACTTCCGTTCAGCCCAGATGCAATTACCAATGAACAAACTCGAATTTCAGATGACTCTTATACTAGCAGGCCAACCTCTAACTCCTCCACTGCTGCCTCAAGTGATTTAGTGAAGTCAGTAGCTTTTTTCACCAAATCTGGAAATTTCTTCTTACAAACCTAATCCATCAACAAGTATGTCTTCCCAACAACAAAAAGGTCTGTTGCAAGATTCTCTCCAATTACCTCTACTAAATTTCTTAAAGATGTTAAGTCGCATACCAAAAATTTCGATTCCTCTTCATAAAAGAACACTACAGTCAGCAGAAATCTTGATCACAATCTAACATAGAGAAGAGAAAGATGAAGTCGGTGATATCGGGGTTTCTAACATACCATGGTGCATTCACCATGGTCCGCAAAACTTTGTTTTGGAATGTTTGTATTATCCTGATGTTACTATCTTTGGCTCACACACAGAGTTGAAATCCATACAGCCAGGTCGTAAATGGATAATAGTGTATTTTATATTTTTATACTTTTGAAGTTGTTGCTGTTCAGAGATGCTGCAGTGACGCTGTCCAATGGCTTTTCAGGGAAAACCCCCTGGTTTCTGGAGTAAACGATCTTTTCTTGATCAGGAACTCTCGTGACTTCCTCAGTGTTCTACGTTATTTACATGGCAAATGATTAATTGTTTGTAATGAGTAAAGTGTATTCTTCCAAAAAATATATAAGCTAATTTCCTTGAACAGGATTTATAGCGTTTATAAAATTAAACACCCTTACGGGATGTGATGTTCGTATTTAGTATCCCAGGATTTAACATGACGGATAGTATCCACCTACACACTATACCCTATTCTCGTTATAAACTCTACTTAAAGTATATTTTAATTACTTTAAGTTCTTTTCTTAACGTTGATATTACTTCCACTGAGACACTGGATTTTGTATGAGACGGGAGTTTCGTCTGCGCAGTCCACCTTCTCGGAGAACACTGAGTTAGATTATAGGTAAAAAGTGTCTCAATACTCATATGTCTTACTGTCGCCATGTGATAATTGACATAAGAGAACATTGGCAACATTAATTAAAAACTATTGTTTATTTAGCTTACATAGACAATAATCAAACAAATCATTTATTGAATTCTCTGTTATATAGTACCTTATTTACATTTTTTTCTAATGTTTTAATGATTTACAGACTTTATTAATTATATTGCAAAAAAAAGGTTTATATGTACGTATACATGCATACTTACTGTGTTCTATAAGCCGGTATCTTCATTTTAATGTTTACACATTACAAGTGCTTTGCAAACAATACTGTAAGACAAATCTTCATCAGTGTAGGTCCATTTGAACTACAAATCTTCAATATGTAGGCCTAAATTTTGTCTCGCAGCGACGTTTGGCAACGTTGGGGCGGCCTCTGTTGTGCCAGCCGTACGTGAATTTCAATACAGGCCCTTCCTTGATCCACCGACGTTTGTAAGTAGTCAGCCTGCTTGAAAGAAACCGACGGCCACGTACAAAATCTGATCGGTAAAACGAGATAGCAAAAACAACATTTTAAACTCGTCCTACTCTGACATTGCCTTTTTAGTTTATGTTTATGAATCTTGGTGGAAAAATTCATTTCAATATTATATTACAAGCTGACTTGAGGTAACTGTTATGTAACTTCGAACGACCCATTGCTATTTTGTTTACATTGATGTGCAAAGTACCAGATGAAATATCAGAAACAGGTCTGGTTACTGTATTTACTTCTTTACCATCTGCTCGCATTCTCGAATACTTTCAACCACAATATTGTCATACTCCAGACATGTTCTTATCGAAACATTTTTGACTTTCGATCTGAAGTCGCTTCTTCTCGCAAAACGTAACTTATATTGGTGCAGATTTATTATTCGACTTTTAGAGCCTTTGTCAGTTCGACTGATGTTGATAATTTATTTTAATGAAATCAAATCGTTTGTGTTCAATAATTTATCAAAACGTTAATAATTAACATTGTGTAAAGTTATGTAAACTTAAATAATGTATTTTAAATTATTTAACAATAGGTCTACAAACTAAACGGCTTTCTTAAACAAAAGATCTTTTCTGATTTTCTTTTAAGTGCCAGAATGTTATTTTAAACTACTCTTATGAAATTTCGTTCCTCGAAAACAATTCTCAGAGACAGACAGGCTTTACATACTGCGGCTGTTCGCTTACTCCCGCCTATCCTTCTATCCAGCACGGTATTGAACAATGTAGGTACGAATGGTCGGTCTTGAGGGGTCTAATTGTTTTACGGTGTACAGAAATACATTACAGCAAAGCAGTACGGAGACGTAAAGGAGCTCAACAACGTACATAACTAAGTGTAACAATAAGTGCACTGTAAGCAGCCATTAGTAGTTTCACACAACGTTATGTACTTGTTTACAATAACATTTGCACGTAGGGTTTTATCAAGACTACAGGATACAATGAAGACAGAACGTAAAGACAACATCTACTTTGCATAAAACTGATGGCGATAGTCACGCGGTTTCTCATACTTATATACTTCAGCAAGATAGATTTTTCAGTATAGTTGTTTATTACAAATATGATATTACAGAAGACATATGTACACGTATAACGAAAAGAAAGCACGCGTGTAAAGTGCGAAGGGTCGCTATTGAGCATTTCTCAGAAACTGGACACCACATACAACAGCCGTTTCCTTTGTTAACAAAAATCCCTGTTAAAGTCATCGATGTATAATATATGTATATATATGTATTATTGCAAATGTCCGACATATATTGCAATAGCTGAGATTTGCATATAAAATAATAATTTCACTCTTAACATATGACAGCATATTTCAATGAGAATTGGTCAAAGTAAAAGTTGCGTGTTGGAACATTGTAATATAGACAATAAGAATCATGTCAAAATTGTTAGATTAAGTTGATTTTTGACTGTATAAAAAATATGAGTGTTGTGAAATAGTGCGAACGTATGCTTAGACATATGGTCAGTGCGCGTGTGAATAACTGTGTTACGAAATAACAATAAACACGAATTAAATTAAATAACTTTTGTGTAAATTAAACGTCCGACATAAGACTTATACCAGAATGAGTAATAGTATATAACCAATCTTGTAGTAATATAATTAATAATATAAAGAACAAAATATATGAGTTTTTTCATAAAAAAGATTTTATCACTCACAAGAAAAGCAATAAAATTATACCGGTTTTATTTGCACGTTTTACATTGCCCATATGCAATTTCTTACAAAGTAGAATGTTATCTGGTCTGTAGCGTAAGGGTAAGGGAGCGGTTTTGACTAATGAGATTGGCTAATATATCAGTTTATTTGATCCGGGACGAGATGCAAGGCAGTATACCGTAGAACTCAGAAGAAGCAGTCTTGCGTTACTCTCTATAGCGTGTAATCGTTAACTCTGATTCAGTACGATAGGTCTGTCAGGAGTTACAAACACTAATAGTAAAGTGCGCGACTGAATACCTCGAGTGCTAGTTCGGTACAGTTCAAGATCGTCCGTTTAGACATTTATGAGCACATAAATTTACAGCAGAACAACGGACGATAAGCGATGTTAACCGTATCTAAGCATGGATGACAAACATTTTCAGGTTTAAAATGGTTTTATGCAATTTTTGGTCTTTTAGCCGTAAGTTTGGTATTTAGCAATGGATAAGAATGTAGGTTATATCACATTCTTCATAAAAATGTGTTCTTTATTGTCATGTACTTTTTGTGTGAATTTGTGCGCGTGTGATAACTTGTGTTCGCTATATCTTCCGCGGTAATCAACCCATCGACGTGAAACTTTGACAGTGGATTGTTTTTGTAAATAGCTACAACTCTTATTTACTTTGAGGTTTACAACAATTTTATAAATATGGTTTTTATAGTAGGGAAAAACTCAATTTGTAACCCTTATCATTAATAGGGTAATACAATTCGTAGATAAAATCAATGCAAGCTTATGCGGATTTATACAAACTTTTGCAGGAAAACCTTATATCTTTTGAAATCATCAACCATGTGAATTGGGTTTAACCAATTGGAAGACACTAATTTCAGTGATATTCGTACTCTGTAAAGAAAGGATCGACAGAGTTCTTCGGTAGCAGTTGCAAGGTGAAGTTGTGTCAGTCGTCGAGAGTTTTGTTCGTACGAGCATATAAAAATCTTAATTTAAATAAGGTTTGGAACTCTTTGCGAAGCTTAGCGTAAAGATCCAAACGGGTTAACAACCTCAGGATAAATTATAGTATATTAAACTGCTTTTCGCGTTAGTGTAAGATAGTCCACATAGGGAATTATTAAAAACACTTCAAGCTTTCTTGGAAGGTGTATGCCAAATACACCGCTTTTCTTATAAGTACCCATAATCACCCTGAGATTAAATAAAACGAACGTGTAAATAAATAATAAGGATTTTGAATAAGAACGATAATTATTGTGAGTGTAACAACTTGTGAAAAGTCTAATTGGTGTTAGCAGTTGACGAAATCGTCAACGAGACGTATTGAAGTATCGCGGCTGGAGCAACCCGCCGAAGAAGAGGACGTCACCACGAAGAGGACTCCAGGACGAAGAGGATGCCAGGAAGGAGAGCGACGCTGAAGAAGAGGACGTCAGGACGGGAGCGACAAGAAGAAGAGGAGGAACGCACATACGGATATCATCAAACAAGTAAAATCGATACAGTATTGAACAATATAAACTATTATTCAAAATATAAAATACATGACAATTTGTAATATAATATACATCGTAAAACATTTATTTCTTGTGTACAATAAATAATTTTTCATCACCTCCATTATAGACTCGTTTATAATTTCTGCATAGACACTATATCCTTTGCGATAATTAAATCTGTATCGTTGCAATATATATATATATATATATATATATATATAATATATCGTTTTGTATCGTTTTATATATATATAAAACGGATCTTTACAGCTGTCGCCGTTTCTCCGTCCCCAACTTCCATTGTAACATATCGTAGCATGTAAGTTCTTCTAAATTTCTCGCAACCATTGCTTTCGCTACGTCATCTCACCAACTCTTCCGTTGACGTCCTCTTTTCCTCCTCACCGGTGGTATCCATTCCAGTATTTTGCGGGGCCATCTGTCATCTTCCATTCTCTTCACATGTCCAAATCAAGTCAATTGTCTTCTTTCTATTTCATCTATTTTTGTCCTGTCAATATTTATCTCGGCTCTAATAGTCTCATTTCTAACCCTGTCTAATTTTGATCTTCTACAACTCCTGAAGAAGTCCATTTCCGCTGCCATCAGTTTTTTCTTATTTACGTTTGAAACGTTCCAAACTTCTGCTCCATAAAGGATTACACTTTGCACCATGCTATTATATATATATATATATATATATATATATATTGTAGCGTGACAGATAAACACATAATAATGAATGGCATTGATCATTAAAATAATATAGTATAATAACATTAAATCCGAAGAAAGCATTAAAATAATATAAAGAATTAATTCAGAGCAACCGTGCAGAACAATCATTGGTATTAAAAGTTTAAGTTCGTATAAAAGCAATGTTACTAGTGATGAATCATCAAAACCAGTTTAATAACTCAAGGTTTAAAAATATAACCCAGGAAGGTAAGGAGTAAATAAGGAAGCAACCCAGAGTATTAATAAACCCACAACGAAGATGAGGAATAAATAAAATAGAAACCCCGAACAAGGCAAGATCCACCATAAAAGGTGATGCATTTCAAGAAACCAGAAGAAGATGAAGTAACCCCAAGAAACCCGATGACATCCAGAAGAAGATGAAGAACATACAATCCTAAGAAGCCAGAAGAAAAGAAGACAAAAGAAAAGAAGAAGGCAGCATCCAGAAGAAGAAGAAATGCTCTTATAAAAAACACCCATATCCCCATATCCCAAAATAAATAAAAATCATAATAATAAAAGTATAACGAAGTATTCATGAACAGAAACCATATGTACAATAGAAATTAAGAATAAAAATGTATAGAGTAAGAGTTGCCAGTGGACCAAGGTGAAACAATAATATAATACCCAAAGAACAAATCTTCATTGTAACCCACAAACTAATTTCTTGATGTTAATAAGACTAAATGACCATTTAGAAATAGCATCAAGAAGTGTAAAGTGAACCAGTGCTAGTTTGTGTATTGTAAAAAATAAACCTTATGTTTCATCCTTGGCATCCACAAACTGTGTAGATAATGAAAAATACAACTTTTTAGTGACTTATGATTTGTACAGAGTGAATATAATACATGTAATAATATAGAGCTGTCAATCTGTTTGAAATGACATTTCTTTAAAAATGAATAAAAACAGATGCAGACATAAAGTGACAGGGTACAATTACCCTAAACCATATTAAAAACAGTTTAAAAACTGCATAATTCAATTTAGTATAAGAAATAGAATAAGAAGTATAGAAATAAGGTTTTGTTAATATAAAATAAGAATTTTAAAAATGTATTAGTGATAAGGACATTTAAACAAGTTTAGAACCACTAACAGCCCATGGTAAAAATGTTTATTACTTGTATTGATAGTAATAATTAAATAAGATGTTAGATGGGAAAAAACATTCTTTGTAAATAATATTTCTGTTTTAGTATTAAGTTTTGATTATAAAAAAATGTCTAATTAGTTTGAAGACATCCATTATTTAAAATTATTTCTTATCTGTTTATAGTATTGAAACAGATACTAATTGTTGTTATGTTTAATAGAAAAAATGTTTAATTTATATTACAAGGTTAAAAAGTCAGAGAGGGTATAACTAAATATGTATTGTTTATATAAAAATTTGTATGGAAAAATTGTTAGGAATCTAGGCAAAATGATGAAAACTAAACCTCATCAAAACTGAGAAACTAAGTACTTAAATACATTTAAACTGAAGGGATTTAGATAAGGTAAACCAGAAACAATGCCATATAATTAGAAATATAACTTAGAAAGATTTTGTAAAATTATAGCCAGGATTATAAATAAAAATGGAAATGACAGAACTCAAAAATTTGGAGAGGGGAGTCATATATTCCAACATAATATTTTAAAACTTAACCAATTCAAATAATTGCAAGAAACTAAGGGAATATAAACCTTTTATTACAATATGAGATTAATAATCATAAATATAACTTAAAAATGGCAGAATTTGCATAATGACAGGAAGCTGATTTTGAAAATTTACAAGATACAAAATGAAGGTAAAATTACCAATTTTAGATAAAAAACTTAATAAAACGGCATTATTCGATATCAAAATACGCCGAATGAACTGAAGGATAAAATTAAGTAACAACTAGCTAATAAATTTGAATAATAACCAAAGTTTAAGCAGTTATATAATGTAACTTTAATACATGCACAGGATGCAAAGTAAAATTCGAACAATGTAAGGAATAATATTGCTTTGGCTAAGATTTTAGTCGAAAGTGAAGGAAGTAGGGAGTTAATTATTGAACGTTGTACGGGACACTTGACACGAGCAATTAAAACGATTTAACCTAGTTTCTAGTACCGTAATGGTGAGTCATTGTATGATACGAATTTGAAAATCGCGAGTGGCGACAAAAAACATTTCACAACATCGACACAGTGACATAAACACTTACAAAAGACTAACTAACATTGCATAGCACGAAACGACAGTTAAATAACATTTTAAACACCATAAAACAGTATATAACATAACCATCGAAAGTGCCTGATCGACAAAAAGTGAAACAGACTTATAAATACACCACTTTCCAAAATACAACACAGAAACTTAACCAGAGACACTACACGAACATCAGAAGGAAGATTTGCAGACACCAGGACGTGAATTCGGCAAGAAAATATCTTTATTGGAACGCCAAATCTACGAAGGGACGATTGACAACTTCGACGGCGGCCATTACTTTTCGTCACCGCTCAACTGAACAGTGCCTCCTAGTTTGTCAGCGACACGGTTCGCAATCAATTTATTTATTTTAATCTTTTCAATTGAATATATGTACTTTAGTATTAAGAATTATTCTTGTAACGTTATACTTTTTAAATCTTTGCCCGATTTCTCTGACTTTTCCAATAAATAGCTGTTAAAAGAACCTTAATGTATTTTATATAAAAACTTGTAACATTCGATACCCTGAGAGTCGATTTTAAAATCGACAAGAGTCTTTATAAACAATTGTTAAATAAATAATTTATACTTTTCATCTTAAAACAGTTCTTTCTTTTCTAAACATAGCAATTTAAACCTACTATAATTTAAATACAATATACTACAAGAATTTCACAACCAGAAGGAAGATAACCTCCAAAACTGAAAGTAAACAAGAATCGATTGTAATTGGAGACAATCCTATAAGTGGTTGGAGTTTCTTAAAGAATACAGAAAAGCTTATAAAATTTTTTAAACAAGTGAGAGACGTTTTGGAACTTCACGAACATCAATTAATTAATTGTTTCTAATTAATTAATCAAATAAAAAAATTTTTTTTTTAATTATAAATTTTTTTTAAACAAACAATTTTCTTTCAAGAACACATATTTAATATATTTTGTAACACTACACCAAAACTTAAACACCATAATTTCGTTTAGTTACAATTTGGACAGCAACAGTTGGACTTAAATTAAAAAGAAAAGGAAGACGAGACCAGATTGAAGAATTTGAAACCACCACACACCACCTTAAACACGTTATTTTACAATATATATATATATATATATATGTTTCTTTGTATTTCTTGTTATACTTCTTTCCCATAGAAGAGAATTCAGCGTTTTTATAACAGTTCGCCCCTTGTTAACACGTTCTTGAATTTCATCTTTGCTGCTTCCCTATTTGTTGAAAATAACGCCTAAGTATTTACTTTTTTCAACACCTCTTATCCTGTCCACATCCAATTTTAAGTCCTTAACTTCTTCGTTGCCCACTATCAGGTTCTCACATTTTAGCATGTTCATCGTCAAACCAGCTGGGTCATATTCTTCTTTTAACTTTCTGACCATATACTCGAGGTCTTCGTCATCCTCCGCTACCACAATCTGGTCATCGTCAAAATATAGAGTGAACAGATTGTCATCTCCTACTCTCAGCCCCATGCTTTTACACTTCTTTGTCCATCTTACTAGAGATCTGTCTAAGTATATTTTAAAGAGGGTAGGGGACAAGCAGCATCCTTGTCTTACGCCTTTTGTAGTTTCGAATGGGAGAGTGAGTTTGTTTCCCAGTTTGACCCTGGTGATATTTTGTTGATAGTATCTTCTGGTGGCTGCAATCAAATTTGAATTTATGTTCAAATGTTCCATATCCTTCCATAACTGTGAGATCGGGACGCTATCGTATGCCTTTTCCAAATCTATTAAAGCTATATGCGTTTCTCTATTATGCTGTACTCTCTTTTCAACTGCTATTTTGATTGTAAAGATGTTGTCTACCGTGGATCGCCCCGCTCTAAAACCTGATTTTTTTCGGGCTGCTTGGTCTAGATGTCTTCTTCAATTAAGTTTTTCAAAATTCTTGAATATATTCTCCCGATGGTCGGGATCACAGCAATTCCTCTCTAATTTCTAGGGTTCAACTTTGAACCCTTCTTATGGACTGGTGAGATATACGATGTTCGCCACTCCACTGGCGGCACTTCTTCTCCATTTAGGCACCTTTCGAATAGTTTTCTGAGCATTTCAAACAGCTTGGGGGCCCATATCTAACTAATTCTCGGTTTATTCCTCCCGGACCTGGGGATTTCCTCAATTTTGTACCTTATATTGCCTCTTGAACTTCTTCAATACTTAGTGCAATTTCTCCAGATACTTTTATTTCATGATCATTAGGAATGAATTTATTCCTTGTCTCAACCAATAGCTCCATAAAGTGTTATATCCATTTTGTTTCAGGTATGTTGTTCAAAAATATCTGTGTCCGGTTTGTAGTTTTAATGGTTTTGATTGTCTTCCAAGCTTCTGAGCTTTGTGTACCTCCCAGCTGATTATCTATGCATTCACATCTTTTCTCCCGGAAATGATGCATTCACACATAAAGTTGCCGGAGATATATAATTAAGTAGTAATTAGTAATTAATGACTTAACATTGTTCATAGAAGTACCCAACCCGTAAAACGACCCTGAGAGCTTGAAAACAGGAGGAGATCCTGTTGAAGAACCACAGGGGGTATCCTGACGACTACTTGATAGGAGCATCTGTCAACACTCATCAGGAAACTAGGAGAAACACCCCATCATTCATCACATCAGGAAAGTGAATATAAACTAAATAAATCAATAAAACAATTATAAGCTAAAAAGACAGAGAAACTTATAGGAATAAGATATATGTTATTAGAGTGTAGGAATTATTTTTAAGTATAAACTGAAGGTCAACAGAAACTGCTTATTAATTTTTATTTACAACAGAAGTAGTAATTTATTTATTTAAACAGAACTATTGATTTATTTATTTTGTATTAAAAACTGTCTATCAATTTTGTTGTGCTAACATAAATTGTAGTAAATTCTGTGCAGTCTGAAATTAAAAAAATCGTTAATTAAAGCCAAACATTTCCATATCTAGATAACGACTATTTATTGTATGCGACCTTGTGTGTGTATATATATATATATATATATATATATATATATATATATATTATACATCGATGGTTAAAGTACTATACCGATTGCTTAACTAATATGTGTGAAAACTGGCGACACATTTTAAAGAAACCTTTGTAAACAGATAACTAGTAAGTATACAGGATAATATTGTCAATTAATAGTATCCCATAACAAAATAATTGTTCTATCTGAGACGTACATCAGCCTTTGTGAACAGTAATAAACAAAGTGTCTAGTATCCAAAGCCTTTTTGTTTCTAAAAATTCCAATTCGTTGTAAAAAACAGTAAACAATACTCCACAAAAGTAAGGTACTGTATTCGTATGAATCGTAACATAATGTGTACGCAGAAGGTTTCTGCAATCTAGTGTAATTTATGCTTAGAAACGATACATCTTAGTAAACACAACGCAATCTTTTGTTATGAAGGCAGTTTTCAAGACACTGTACATCTTTTTAAAGTAGGGTAACGCACGGAAAACGCAAAGTATGCCGAAACAAATTTTCTACCGATAGCTTGCAAAGTGTGACTGACACACAACAGAAATGTGCGAATAATGAAGAATTAGAAAGGGTTATTTAATAAAGTATCTTGAGTCTACTCAGGAATACTGAGAATTTCGCACATTAAGAGGTGCTTAGATATTCCGAACGGAAGGGATTGAAAGAGTTGATGCGGAGGAAGTAAGGAATCAGACAGGTCAATGTTAGAAAATTTTAGGGATGTGGGACAAATTTGTAGGTAACGAGCCAATTAGGAAGAAACTTTAGGGAAACATCTAGGGAAGGAAAAGGGGTAGGAATATGGTAAGGTCACTTGGTGGAGGATAAATAGGAACCGAATTCTTTACAAGATGATGTGAAGAAATTCGACACACACACAGTACCTGTCGTTTACCGTCTACTGTTTACTTATGTTTACGATTTTTGCAATTAATTTCTAAAAACAAAAAGGCTTTGAATACTGGACTCTTTGTTTATAACCGTTACAAAGGGTGATGTACGTGCAGGTCGAACAATTATTCACACACACACACACACGCACGCACGCGCGCGCGCGCGCGCGCGGGGATCCCAAAACTCGAGAGTCCAGGTGACGGTAACAACACAGTTAAATGGTTGGAGAAATATGCAGGTGAAGTCAGACATTTATTTAATTTTATAAATGACCCTGAGGTCTATCAAAAGAAGGCTCTAGATTCCATATCCAAGTTTACATACATTTTATTATTTGTATTTGCATAATGAATAATTTAATAAAAGTTCAGAGAATAATAATTTATAACAAAGAACATAAAACTTATTAATCTCATAAATAAATGGTAATTAGATAAACCATATTTTATTATATTTTTATATTTTTATTATATAATAAAAATCAAGTAACTGTAACGTAAAATCAAGTACGAAAGTTTACTTCAATTGTAGATTTTAATTAATTGAGATATTAGGAGTATAGTTAAATAAATTAATAGAATGGTCTCTATTAGAATTTTTATAAATGTTTAATTATTTATTTTTTTAAATTAAGTGGTACATAATAAAAAAACCACACTTGCTAAGTCAATAGTAATATTCAATTTCGTACGTGTTAATCACGCATTGTAATAATATATGTGTTATATATTATATGTCTGTGAATATATTCCAGGTCATATATGTCTTATTTTTGTGTATAATGTGTCTTAGACTATAAGAGCTAAGATTTTGCCACGTTATAAGTATACGATATTCGTATAAGTGAATATAAGGGTTTCAATGTTAGTTAACCCACACACTAATTAATAACATGACAATTTGCAGTTTTAATTAATAAATAAAATGAATATAATTTTAGTAACAAAGTCGTACTAATTTCACAACCAGTAATAAATCCTCTGTACTCTTTACTTATAACGATGTTCACGTGCTTATCCACCCTCAATTAACTACCAAAGCCTGCGACCTAGCTGGGAAACATCAAGGTAAATACTGCAGAAGAAGAGTATACCTTCGAGACGTGGGTAAGTGCGCACAAATGAGTAATAGCATATGTGCAAAAGTGAGTTGTTAAGAGTATCGTTACAATATATATAACAATACATATATTTGCATATTTGCCCAGGGCGGTATGTTTTATATTGTAATTAGTATAAATAGAATAAGGAACAGTTTTATACAATTTTGTGCAAGAAAATGCAGGCTAAGACCTGTCGAAAAACGTACACCTGCCACCGCGTAAGATACAGCATGTGTGTGTGAGCCAGATGTGACCTGTTTTGAACGACGCGATGGGGTGATGCGTTACAGCCGTAATCAGGTTTTGAGAGGATTATAATAAACTAATTAATAGGTTTTAAACATGTAGGCAAAGACTTACGCCAATTATAAAAATACCATTGCATTAAGGAATTTTTAACTAATGCAGTGATATAAAAATATTGCAGAAATTTGCAATATTAAAGACGCTAAGTAATTAATGTTAATTACGGGTGTAATTAAAGAGTAATTAACATGTGTATTATATGTGCGTGAACAGAAAAAATAACGAAAACAATAATATCGCGCATGCTACAAGTGTGTTTACGAAATCGCTAAAATGAACAAAAAAGTGATTCGTAATTAAAAGGACGCTTTGCATGAAAGTTACAATTTCTAACATGTCAAGAGCAATCCTGGACATGTCAGATTGAGTCCAGTATAAATACGACCGACAATTTTGGGGCATTCTCAGACTCAAGGAATCTCTACACGAGGAGACTATGTCCGTTTGATAAGCTATTTCCAAAGGACGTCACGCTGCTGGTCTGCCGATCGACTGAACACACTTTTACCACACACACAAGACGTATGGAGGAATTAAGGAGCAACAACAACAACAACAACAACAACAACAACAACCTATAGAGACATAGAACACATCATCATCATCATCATCATCATCATCATCATCATCATCATCATCATCATCATCATCATCATCATCATCATCATCATCATCATCACCAAATTCTGAGGATTCAGGTCGCGCGCGCGCGCACACACACACACACACACACACACACACACACACACACACACACACACACACACACACACACACACACACACACACACACACACACACACAACGGTAACGGCAGCAGTATGCAGGTGATGACTAAATACTTATAATTTTGTTGTGAAAAGAACGTTCAGAAAGACAATTTTACATGAACAGTAAGACTTAAAAATTTTAAATGAAAATAATAGTTAAAGTCAATAATTTAATTTTATAAGAAAATTTGAAAGTTACTAAATCTTTTGTTATATGTTAAAAATTTGGGTGTGTCAATAGAGTTAAATAATAGTTTGAAAGTAAAAGTAATTAGTTTATTTTGTCTGTAGCAACTAGTAATTTTATGCTTAAGTTTAATATTATTATTGTTTCCTTTTAAATGATTTGCTATTAGCATTTGAAGATTGAATCAAAGTCAGACACACACAAAAAAAATGGAAGAATTTAGATGACTGATTTAACATGTCTGTTTAGTGAATAAGAGTATATGATTGTTTAGTTTTTAGATGTTATGAACAGCCTAATATGTGTGGAACTTATAAAAGTGGATATTTGATCGATCTAATGTTTGAATTTTTTAATATTGGAATATTTTTCTATTAATGAATAAACCTTAGGATGATTATTTTAAAATGGTTTTAAATAATTATTTCATGTCACCAATATCTGACTCCTCTTTAAAAATTATTTAAGTATTGTGCAACTGGGGTACATATACTTGACGCAACGAGATAACAAATCCTGCGACATGGCCGGTGTAATACACTTAATAGTTGCGTTGAGTACATGGTAACAAATTGTGTATAATTGTTGTAACGTTGCAATATATATTGCAACGTGACAAATGGTCCCAATATAGATCATAAAGAATAGGTGTTATAAAGAATAATGAGTATCAGCTATTATAAGTGTCCCAATGAATAAATGAATGCATGAAAATAAATAGTACTAATAAAATAATTAGAATGAATAGTAGAAAAATAGAAAATAAGTCACTGTAGAACCATGAATATATAATTTTACATATGAGTGAAGTGTTGTGTAATGTGAGTAACGAATAGAATGTTAGGGAAATATATTCATATGCTACAAGGTGTGTTCTAGAACATTCAAGACAAAGGTAGTTGTAAACACGTGGCCGATACGAAATACATTGAAGTAATTGAAACGACGCCTACGCGCATAGCGGCGGTGACGTCACTCAGCACCGCAGCGCTTTACATTCGGCTGCATTATAAAAGGAGTAAGCAGTCTTCTGAGCACTCTCTCTCTGAAAGTCTGTGATAACTCTCTGAAGTCTCTCTGAAAGTTCGTCAGCGAAGGTGGTCGCAGTGGGAAGCGATTCCAGACGACGCTAATTCCACACGTCCTTGGGTCCGTAGGGTCGAGTGAGCGGCGATTGTCAACGGGAAACTAGCACGGAGTCTGAGATAGTGAACTACCGTTCCTGGGCATCGTTTGCGGATCGTAGCGACTGGAATACGGAGACCTTAAGTAAGGCACTACCTGGAGGCGATTGCTGGAACGTGGACCGAGACGACGGATCGCTGGAGGCCGGATCGAGATCGTCGACCGGGAGGACTGAGAGGACGACCAAACAGGGAAGCAAAAATTAAATCATTCTTAAATTGTAAAACTTTAAAGAGCACTTAAAAAACATTATTTTAAGTAGTTTTGTTTAATAAAAGAAGACTTTTGAACATTTAAATAAATTCATAAAACTGTGTAAAGCAAGAGAGCATTTGTTAAAAGACATTTCAAGTAAAAATTTTAACAACAACAAGTTAATTGTATATAAAACGTTTAAAGAACATTTTAATATTAAGTGTACAAGAAAGATCAATAAAGTTATTAAATTTTCACTAATTGTGCATTCTTTTCTGCAAGTCTGGTATGGGCTCGAACCTGTTAGGCCTACCTTGCAATATATATAATTTTCGATGTAAGTAACTCGACGTTTCTTGCAATAATTATATAATTTGTGATGTTATTCAATTTGTTTCTTCTGCAAGTAGTATAATTTCGTATATTCTTTTTAACACCTGACGCACGTTTCACTGAAAAATATCAGTATCATCAGAGGTTTATAAGTAAATTATTAACAATCGAAATAATTCTGTTAATATAAAATTAACTAATAATCGAATTTGTATCGACTTTAATGTAAAATAACTGATAATCGATTTAGGTCGATTAGTTAACGATTGTTTTAATGTTTATTTTCTTCAGCAGCTGTTTTCTCGGTTATATTTGAAAATTTGTTGTTTATATTTTATTCATTTTTATTTTTTAGTAAATTTATAATTTTAAATAGATCGTCTTGTTTTGTTTTTATTTGGGTTTGTTCTTTAATTAATAAATTATTGTTATTGTGTTTGTAAATGTTAAGATTTTCCCAAATATTTATTTTTTGACCTTTTTGTATGTTTTTAATTAATTTTATTGCAATAAATTTTACGTGGGCCAGACAAAGAAAAAACTACTAGATAGATTCCTTCAACACCGCAATGCATATTTAAAACCAGATATTTATAAATCTAATTTAGCCACACATTGTCTAAATTATAACCATCAATTTCCAAACATTGAAAATATAAAGTCTTCAACGTGAAATTTTGTATATAAAAAGTAGACGGTTGTTTATTGTGATGGATTACCATATTGGTAGGGTACAAAAATTATCCAGTGTTAAATACTGTATTGCGCAACAATTGGTCTCGTGAATGGTAAATATAAATAGCGGCCAATTATGTCCTCTCAGTTGAACACACAATACTTTCACAAGTATTTTAATCCTGTAACAATTTTATTCAGTTCGAGCATACTATTTGTACATATTATAGAAAATATTTTATACATGTGTTATGGTACACTGATTTTATTATTATAGTTATTTAAATTAATTGAATTAGGAATATAGTATAATATATAATTAAGTTGCTAATATATTACTAAACATAATTATTGTGAAGACTGTGTTATGAAAACTTCAGGGTGGAAAACCTTTTTATGTAAAAGATATGGGATGCCTTCTATAATGTTTGTGTCCGTTACAAAACATCCCTTATTTTCATGTTTTGCACTTGTTTTATTATTGTCTCGCCGTATTGATATGATTTTTCGGAGGGATAACGTAATGTTTTTTGGAAAGGATCAGACTAAACGTATAGGTCGAAAAGTTTACAGAATTCTGTTTAAAGAATGGATGCTTTGATTGTAAATATAGAACGCCAATAAGACGTCATTGTCTAAAGCTTTCTTATATAGCTTGTCAAAAGTATTAAAGTGCAAGTTTCGCTCAAGCAAATAAGTTGAAAATTTAATCCTGCACATGAATTATTTGAGACTTTGTTTTATATTAGTTTTTCTTCTCTAATGTAATACGAAAATTCATAAGACTTCAGGTCAGCCTTTAAAAATATCTACTAAAAATATAATTTTCAGGATCCTGTGCGAGAGTTTTGTAATCAGTATCCAGCAGAACTCTGTGCATTCGCTAGATTACACATAAGAGAATGTTAGTAAGAAACGACATACTCCAGGAGACTAACCAGACACCGGTGTAGGGCGAAATACACGTAGTATTACTAGGTAGGTAAAGCTGACATCGTAGAAAGCGGAAAATGGGGAGCGGAAGATTTTTACCACTCCTTGTGACAATGTAATAATTAATCTGACAAATAAGGTCAGTCTCAGGATTTGGTTATGTATAACTAAAAAAACGGTAAGTTCTCATAAAGGTTTTCGTTAGCACGGGGAAGCGGCATTGTTTACCTGACTATAGTGCGTCGTTACTCAGTTTTTCAGGCGTAAGAAAATAATTTGAACCGCCACAGAACATTATGTCTGAATTTACTTAGGAATAATGCTTTCTTTTTCTATGGGAAGGAACACTTAAGTATCTGTCGTAATAAATACAAACACTTTGGGTCTGAAAGATTTTTGCATAATAAAGATTTTATATTAATGTGTAATGTGACTTATTATATATAAAATATGATTTTCAATTGCCGTTATATAAAAATGCATAAAGTCTGTCTAACGCTTTGCATATATGTAATTAGGCCTAATTTTATTATTATGTGTTATTAACAATTAGATACTGGTGTATGTTATTGACATTATTATTTATTGTTTTTATTAATTTAGAGGCTACATTCTATACGGAGTATAATAACTACATTCCCCCAAATAACTAAATGTTTAGATTTGATAAACATGTTAAGTTTGTAGTAGAATTAATTTTAATTACTTGCATTGTTTCCGACAGTTCCAGAAATGACAAATCGCTGCTCACAAATTTGTGAGCTTAAAACAGTTTTATATTACAACACATCGCTTGTTTTACTTTCAGCATGAAGTTCTTTTTCAATTTTAAATCTGCGCTCGTCAACTTGACTATTTAATCTTTATCTCATGATTGTTAATTAAATACGAAAATATTATACGTATACTAGTGAAATAGTATAACTAAGTCTTGTAAGAGTTAAGTTTTGCCTCCAAACGTACCTTATTTTCTGGTCTAGGAACAAAATATCACATTCAATTAAATTACATTTTGTAGAGATATGAAGATAAAAAATTCAAATTAATCTCACCCTGTGATAAATGAGTCAGTTTCTCTAAACGGCGCTTAGTCAGGGAATAATATTACAGAGGCTTGTGAATACTCGAAGCATAACAGCAGTGCTACAGTTACTATGTACTTATCGGCTTATGAAATAATATTAATTCAATTATTCATGATACTTATCATGAATATGTACATGAACCTAATATTATTAGGAGGAACACGAGACACACACGAGCGCGCTCGCACATTAAATTGTAGGTTTGTTGCTTTTACTAAAAGAGATTTATCATTGCATGTGTATATGTGGTCTTTGCAATTCAAAGCAGTTTACATCTTTTGTATAGTCTGTAGTGCACACAGTAGACAATAGAATATGATAAGCTGTATTAGTGTATTTTATTTTATTCGTTTGATGCCCTATTCAACTAGAATGACAAATATACTCTTACTGGGAAATATTAGAGCATGCAAGAATGTGTGATGCTGTAACATGTTACGTAATGGTGGATCACACCGTACAAGCTACGACAATCAGATATCATATATTCGATTTGATTCAATCCTAGTATTTGACAAACATTCATTTCAATTTTATTTTATTTTTGTTTATTATACTTTACTGTTTAGATATACAATCCACATTCACAAATTTGATTCTTAATGTTTAGTCTTATGCAGAATTCGTTAAAAAATTATGACCTTCGAATGTTTGTCTCAACTTTTTTTTTTTTGCGAACAAATGCATTTAAACTGCTCTGCTAAGTAGTTCTCTGAGATTTTCTATTTATTTGTGGTCTTACCAAGTAAAAATTAATTATATAAAATAAACTAAACTTTTTTTGAAACAAACTTGCGCTCAGCTTAGATACCAAGAAATTATAATAATAAAAATAAGTTTCAGATAAATGTTGACAAACAGAGTAACATGACTCTTAAAAAATAAAAATTCTGTTTTTCCTTAATATTAAAATTTGGTAATATGTAGAACTACTGAAAATCTGTCTACGTATTGTTAACCGCTCATGTTCCCTCTAACTTTTTCGGTTTATGGTAAAAATTAACACGCTTTACGCACCGTTCTGACACGCTGGGTAGGTCAGAATGTCAAAGACTTTGCTATGGTCTATAGTTTTATTCGGGAGTACTTTAAACAAGTATAGATTCACACCATTTAACGCTACAGACGCGCAACCAAGCACGCCACTCTTCAGCTGACATCTGAGGCGGAGCATGGTTGTACAGTTACTGTATTGTTCGTTCAATCAAATACAATCTGTTCTAAAAAATTGTGTTAATAAAAAATTGTTTGTCATCTAACAACTGATGGAAGATTCGTGCAAAAGATACATTATTTACCAATATATTAAACAGCCGTACCGGTTTCTAAGTGAATAAACATGTGTTTACGTTATCCTTCCTGTTCCAGATTTAGTTTAATAAATCATGTTTGCAAATAGTAGAATAAATATTGTTACGGACATTATATCAATAGATTCTAATTATATTTAACGTACCTAAATATTAGCTTCCTAACCAATGCATACGAAAGATCTGTTAGGTTTTAGAATCTTCCTTAATAGTTGATGATGGACTAAAGAGCCACTTTTTCGTGTGTGTGTGTATTTCGAGTAGTGGTTGAAATATGTTATGAATTATGTTATTATGTAAAAAGCAATGAAAGAAAGTTTTCTAATGCAAAGAAGAAATTACACAATAAAGCGGAAATTAAAATAAAAAGTTTGAAAAAATTGAACAAAGCAAAATGAATAAGCATCTTGAGATAATATAATTAAGAAATTATACTAGTAAAGGCAAGAGAATATAAAACTCAGGAAAGAATAAATCTAGGGAGGCGGACAACCGTAGCAGGCAAGAAGAATCTTTAAGGTCTCTTGGTTGCCGCATTCGTTACCGGGCTTTCAACCGCGAGACCATTCGTTTTTCCTATTAAAGCTTAAAACATAAGAGAGTATGTGAATACTTAACAAATTAGTAAAACATCTGTTTATTTTACTGAATATATGATGTTTAGTTACCATCATATTTTGTGTTTCGGACTGTATCATAATGGAGACTACTCACTTTCAACTTCCTATTTAACATCTGACAGACTTCTCCGATTATGGGTCCGATATCTGCTAAAGTGTTTTCATTAACAATGGATTCTTTACGATCTTCTTGAGCCAGTGTTTATATTTTGAAACTCGTTTTACCGTGCAGTTCTAGTAACACAATACATTGCATTGTTTACTAGGTGACTAACTGCTAACCAGATTTGAATCTAGCAGTTATTATGTATTCAGTATTCTCTTTAAAAATCGAAACTGTAATAAGTACAGCTAACTAAACTTAAATAAGCAAAGTCTGTGGCTAATAAACGATTCTCTTTAAAAATCGAAACTGTAATAAGTACAGCTAACTAAACTTAAATAAGCAAAGTCTGTGGCTAATAAACGAAAATTAATTAATATACAGCAATCCTTATTGTTGCTGAATTCAGAAAACATTTACTGCCGTACCATTTATATCATTGACGTACTCATGAATTTTTTGTTTATACATACTTGGTGATCAACCTCTGCTTTCAGTTGTGTCAGTCTTCTTATCGTTTATGTGCAAAGTATTTCTGTGTCATTTCAACAGGTAAACAAAGTAAGTGGATTCTTGATAGAAAGTGTTCTCGCTAAACGATATTATGGTCTCAGAGAACGCGACATCATTATATTAAAATTTAAATTATGCTCTTGCATAATTTTTCATTTGAGTGCTCCTCCTAATAGGTTGTACAGACTTTTAAATCGGCATAATTACTTACATTTCTGCTGTCGTCGCAAGTAATCTTACTTTTATATTTGCCAGCCACATCAAGTAAATCTTGCACATAATTCAACAAATGAAACGATTGTTTCCATCATGTGCCTTCATTTCAAACAATGTAACTCTATACGTTTGTGTCTAAGTTCTTACTTTTACAATCACTTTTCCCCAATTATCCTTGCGCACTAAGTGTGAAACATGTATAAACATAGAAAATATGGTAGAGTCAAAATCAACAGCATGGAGGTATAAGATTAGTCACTTCTATTGAGTGCACTTACTTACAAGTGGTGCAGAAAACTGTTGCCTTTGGGGTCGGACACTTAGGACACTTTGGGGACCTTTGGGGTTCATAAAAGTCGATAACACGGTAGACGGCCAACGTGACATTAGAAAATCGGCCAACACAGAAGGTGTTATGGTAGTCGGATAACACAGAAGGTCAGGAAAAACCGCTTCATTAAAGGTCCCCAAGATAACCTTAGTTTTGTGGTTATTGATTCAGAAATAAAATAAGAATGGTAAAAAAACTTAACAATGAGTTAAATACTTGAAATGTCAGAAGAATGATAAGGCATGATCAACATTGTAGAAAATAGAAATAAGAAAATATACACAAAATAGGAAACAAATGAAAATTTAAAAATTGAAAGGAAACAAATAAGCCAAAGTATTTTAGGAATACATAATGTGAATTTGCTTTAGCGTGATAACATAAGAATAATTGATTTTGGCGTGACAATTTCTAAATAATTGTTTGAATGGGTAGAGGTGATTTATGGCTCTGTGTGTGAAAGATGTGTATGGCGGATACGTTATAATAAAGAATTATACGCACTATTTGGGGGTGTGGACACTAAAAAGTATATATTAAATTATCAAGGTTGAGTTGGGTCAGGTGTTTTGTGAGGATGACGGAGGGTGAAATACTGAAGAAAGTCTTGGCAATGCAGCTGGATGGAAGAAGAAAGAGTCAGGCCAAAGCTCCAATAGATTGCCTATTTGGACTGAGGTGCTGGAGAGCCATAGCGTCAGATCGGGACCGTTGGAGAAGGCTTCTGGAGGAGGCAAAGACTCAGCAATGATGATGATGATGATGATGATGGAGATGGAGGAGTTAGTTTTTTAGGCAAGTAATATGAATGTAATGTTAAATGAGCATTTCAGTTTAATTACAAAATATTCATAGTAACAGAAGAAACTAAACCAGTAATTATCGTAATACAAAAACTCTTTTAACGTATGGGAATTTCAATTAAAGTGTATGAACAAAAGCGCAGAGTAGACAAGGAATGAGGAATAATGTCAGCTTTCAAATACTTGAGTAGCAAACAATCAGCGCCTGGAAGGTCCACTGTATAAACTAGATTTACGGTAATTAAGAACAAAGCAAAAAGGAAGTAGTTTGTGGAAAAGATGAAACCGCTAACCTCAATAAACATTTGAGTCAAAACAGGAAAAAAATTGTATTGTCTTTTGTGTAAGACGCTGTTTAAATTTAAATTATAGACCATACAGAAGATGATCAAGAAGCAAATAGAGGGTTTGAGACACGGTATGGGAGAAGAATGCAAAGAATTTAAAAAAAAGATTGGGTGAGCAATGATGAAATGTTTAAAGAGATAAATTTAAAGGGATACACGAGAAAAGAATATTGTAGGAAGTCTTACGTGGGGCATTTGATGGAAAAGGAAGGTTCCATGTCTGAACCAGTGGCTACAAGAGCAAGGAATACGTTATCGAAACAAATGGAGATGGTGTTAGAGGTGTTTTAGGAATCAACAGAACCGTCTAGTGATGTCATACTATCACTAATCACCAAACCCTGGATTGTAATTGTGATAAGAAGAAAGGGTAAAAACCTATTACAGATAATATGTTGTAACTAATGATATTTAAAACGTAGGCCATTTAACAATAAATGTTATTAAATAACGACTATGTAAAATATTTCAAATATTCATTTGTCTTTAAGGGATTATTCGCACAACAATATTGTATTCAATTTTGTTATACGACGGATCATAAAATTTAAATCATAACATATTATTAAATTTTCTTTCTACAAAATAAAATATTTAAAAAATTTTATTTACAAAAGTGTGTCACATACTGTAATTCGTCGTTAATTAAGAGCATTCTGTGATATTCTTAGCTACTGTTTAATACAGTACAATCGAATGTAATAAGAGTATGTTATATACATAATTATATCCTCGCACAAGTATCGATCATCGTAGATAATTTACATTTTGTATTTAATGAGTACTAAAAAAAGATTAGATTAATACGGAGAGATTAATAATTGTATGTGACAGTATTAAGTTACTGGATGGTTTGTCAGACTGATATGGACGTCGAACAACAGTTACAACCCTAATAAAAAAAAACAACAAAGGAAAACTGTCGATCTAGCATATTCGAATTTATGTTTTTATAAATATTTACTTAACAAATTTTTATTATTACAATTCAAATAACATAACGTCATTTAGAGTCAAGCACAGTTAGGTGTATTTATATGGATGGCCTTTGTAGAACGCAAATTACTCCAATGGAGTGATTTACAATTACAAGTCATCGTATTCGGAGACGGACTGTAACACTAGTAATGAAGATAAAAGGTAAAGAAAACACTTTTTCTAATCCAATTATTTTTTTGAAATTCAGTGCTTTTTCAATATTCACTTTTAGAGACTATTTTCTCGTAGGCGTCACAGTGAGGAACTATGATCCTGGCCACCACCATCCTGCATAGACTGCAATGCTGCAATGGGCAGGACACATCATTAGGACGGAAGGCAACCGAATACTTAGGAAGGTACCGTTTAGTGTAATCGAGGGTAGTAGGCCTGTCGGAAGATCCAAGCATCGCTGGTTTGACTCAGTGGCGAGGGATGCTGATTCTTTGCTTAAAATAAAACGATGGACATCGATCGCCAAGGACAGGGAAAAATGAGGGCGGATGATTATGGAGGCTAAGGTTCGACTCCGAACTGTAACACCATAGAAGAAGAAGAAGATATTTAAAATATATTTGTTCTTCTACTATCTTTCAACAGACAACAATAACCATATGAAATAATGTTTAAGAACTAGCAGGACTATCATTATCATCACCAAATATTACGGTTTAAAAATTACAGTTCATTTTCCACGGTCTTCCGGTATCCATCTTCCAGTTAGGCATGTCTTCGGACATTTCTTCCAGCAATTTTACGATTAACTTATTTACTACGTAGAGCTACCGATTTTATCAGGACTCATTGATCGATCATAAATGGGGAATACGATAACAGAATTGACTGTTCTTCAGTTCTAACCGTGTGTTCAAACTAAATTCATTCTCTGCCTGTAGTAGCAAATATTTATACTTTGTCAAAAAAGTAATATGAAATCACTAGCTTCCGCAGGTTATGATTCTATAAAAAAAAAACTACTGAGTTTTTACAACTCATGTTGTAAAATACAATCTACTCGGTAGAGTCTCAGACGCGAATAGAATGGATCTCTCAGATGAATTTATATCACATTGATCGTGTTTTTTCCTGTATAAGGCAGTTTATTTATTGCCAAGAGCTATCTGCGTTGGAACGCTCGGTGCAGGATTTGCTTGTCAATACAGATGAATGTATGTATTGTTCAATGTATGCTCTGTGCAGTTATAGTCTATACACTGATACAACTTTAATCAACTATATTTTTGCACACCTTTTTCACTATACAAACACTACACTACATAAACGAAAATCATGTAGGCCTATAGTTTATGCAATAAAACCAATCCTACAGTTGACGCATAAAATCCTTAAACAATTCATTCATAATTACCGCAGTTTTCTCTCTGTAACTATGTAGACTATAGGTTTTTTAAAATAAGTCCAAAACAAATATTTTAAGCAAATTTTAACCATAGTTTGCGACGTGACGTTCAATCACTAATTGTTCAGATCTAATAAAATTCGAAATGTTTATGTAAGGTTACAAACATTTTTATATAATACCTCATGAAATATTGTGAAGATGACTAAAGACCCCTCAAAGCAAATATAATTATAGTATTATAATAAGGAGCTACTTAACTAGGCAGCAGGAGCGAATGTGAGCGATGGGTATAGAAAAAGTGTCAACTCAGACTGCAGTCTTTTCTCAGAATTCTGGTCAGCAATCTGAAAGGGGCGGATGCAAATTTATTACATGCTTCTTTTACAAATGACTTATTTTCTTAGAAGTAAGTGGGTTTTGTGTTTTAGTGAAAACCAATTTTTATAGTAAGTTTTCCAGACGTTCAAAAAAGAAACATCGATCTCATCCAACGACAGTCTGTCGTACCTATCCTGTACGTGCTTTACAATTTGTTATTATTTCTACTTAATTTTTACACACCATACCAATTCGACTACCGGCAATTCAGTAAAAGACAATTCACAAAATGTCATTTTATGGATGAGCAGGATTGCAATAAAAGAAATGAGTTTCTCTTTAGGAAAACAGTACTGCCAGTTAAATTAAGGAATGACAAGGAAGAGAGAATTTAAGTGCATGGCACACGGACCTGTCAAAACAGAGTTGTAATTATAACGTAAAGTAATAGTCACCCGAGGCATTGTTTTGTTGTGAATAAAATGCCAGCTACAAAAACGTTAATCTACATAGAAACATTTTACAAAAGCAGTCGGGAAACAGAAACGACAGCATTAAATATATTACACATTAGACTTTTCAATTAACATTTATAAAAATTTACTATAATTACAATAAATAAGGTACAATTTAATTATACCCTAATTAAATTTAATAATAATAAACAGAAAAGTGTAAACTCTAAGAGATTTATTAAAAATGGTTTTGCTTTAATATGATTTGTTGTATTAAGCGAAACATGAAGCTCAGAAAACAAAAAGAGTGACTTTATAATCGTTTGACTAAAAAATTTTTCCCAGTAGTTAAAGTATATGTGAAACATAAATGTTTATTTTTAAACATTCATCACGTTTGCAAGTTAGAGAACTGTTCTGACTGCTCGTATATTAATTGCAAGTGCGTGCGATACGCAAACATGAGTGTATGAATCACATACAGAAAGTAAGAGCTACCTCTTAAACACACACACACACACACACACACACACACACACACACACACACACACACACACACACACACACACACACACACACACACACACACACACACACACACACACACACACACACACACACACACACACACACACACACACACACACACACACACACACACACACACACACACACACACACACACACACACACACACACACACACACACTCTCTCTCTCTCTCTCTCTCTCTCTCTCTCTCTCTCTCTCTCTCTCTCTCTCTCTCTCTCTCTCTCTCTCTCTCTCTCCTGTATCTTCCCTCTCTTTCTCTATCTGTCTTTCCCTTCCGTCCGATCGCAAGAGTCAAAGCAAATGTTATTTCTTCTCATATTCTTAGAGTTTTTTAACATTAAAATATCATTACTAAAAATATAACAGTCAGATCAGGTGTTCATCAGAGACATTCAACAAACAAGGATCGATCTCCTGTGCATGTCCAACGACAGTCTGTCTTGCTTACTCTATAAGTACTTTAAAAATTATTATTATTATTATTAATATTATTATTATTTTCACAAACAATTCTACTTCCGGAAATTCAAGGAAAATTCACAAAATGCCAGTATTTGTGTATTGTTTAACAAACGCACGCACGACAGTTCATTTTCAAGGCGTCAGTATTTATTCTTTTATAGCATTTTGTAGTTTTCTGACGTTTAAAGTTTGCACTTCTCATTTAAGATCATTTCATTTTTTCTTCATAATACTGTGTATTAAATCTTTCGTCTAGACAGGCTATTAATTTTTTTAAGTTTATTTACTTTTATTTCTAAAACATTTTTATTACTAGGCCGCTGTGCCATCATACGACAGTAGACAAGAGCAATCTAGCACAGCAGCAGCTCAAGGCGTTAATACATTAATAGAACAAACGGGTATTTTTTTCTTGTAACGTGAAGTCGTCAGTTATCATAGTTAAATAAGAATTGACATATTTAAAAGAAAACTATTGGGCATTTGTATATCTGCCTTTTGGTGTGTAAACAAAGAAGCAATATTTAGGAAGAGCACAACCAAACGAATACTTGAAAGATCAGATTCGATGAAGGTAGAAAGTGCTGGTGGTGGTGACTAGGAAAATAAAATTTATACATAAAGGATTAATGACGATTTTACTTTAAAACGTCTATGATTACATGGAGCTTGTAAATAAATGGCTTATGTTAAAAAGCAAATGCGTAAACTATTTATGAAGTAAATCATAAACTATAATGTAACTTTAATCTTATCATATATTAAACAATAAGTAACATGTAATAGTACTACTACTACTACTACTGCTACTGCTACTACTACTACTACTACTACTACTACTACTACTACTACTACTACTACTACTACTACTACTAATAATAATAATAATAATAATAATAATAATTGAACGAGCGGAAGCGAGTTCTCAGTTTTTACTCTACCATTTGTCATTTGTTTATCTGCCCATTTGGTGTATGCCTCACGATAACGTTTGAACGCACCAACCCATTTTCATAAAACTTGACACGCATGTCCATACTTTTATTGGTTTTAAGATTGATCCCTAAAAAACGAGGGGGTGAGAGGTAATTATGTGAAGGGGTTAAAATTTTGAAAAAATCGCTGATGACAATGTGGAGTATTAAATTAAAGAGAATTTTAACCAGAATGTGAGTGTAATGTTAAGTTTTGAAAATGTCAAAATATTTTGACCGCAGAGCCCAAAAATGGAATGAAATAACTAAAATTTAAAATATTACCGCGCAATTTAGTAAAAATACATGAAGTTATGAAGAGCATTGCTAAGAGTATTTATCTAAAGTAATTTTATCACATTTAGTACGAAGCAAGCAAGCGCTCTAAGCACGTAGAAATTACTTGAGGCCATTAAGAATGAAAGGATGTTACACGTGTTTTGTGAATCTCGTAAGTAAGATAAGAAGATTCCCACGATAACGAGCACACAGAAAAATTAGTTTATCTAATTTTTGTGACATATTTACAACGGATTTTCGTGTCAAGATAGCGTTAAACGTCTAAACGATACAGTAAGGGAAGAAAAGCAACATTTCGAACAAAGCAATTTAGGAGAAAAATTGAATTTTGTTTTCAAAAGCAAACAAAATTGCGCTAGGTTACAAAAGCGAAATGTTTATTTCAATTTATTCATGCTTTTAACTGTGAGCATACACACCTTTTAAGGTGTGTATATCACCTTCAAAGGATTAGTGGGCATCTTACGTAATTTTATTTTGAAATTTATTACAGACTAAAAGACGTGTAAATTGTTGAAAAACAGAGTTTATGACTTCCCGTTGTCCAGGAAAATCGTGTGGTATTATTCATATTATTTCTTTTCTAATTTAATAATAGGGTAAGAAGTAACATCATGTCGCGGATTGCAATATATAGACCTACTTTCTCGCTTTGAGTTAGTCATAACTTTAATCAACTCACAGATTGATACCACCGAAGAAAATAGAAAAGTCGAAACCTGTTTAAATAATAATATACTGACAGCTGTCTTGTTCGTCTCGGTAATCGGACTGATTAATCGTGTAATGTCGAAGTAGCTGCCTTGCCAGTGACTGAAACCATGACAGAAGTAATTTCCGACTGTTAAGTAGATTAATTTTCTATTTAGAATGCAATCGATACCTTACATTTACTAATTGAACATTCCTGGGAAATGTAAAAAGTATTAAAAAGACTTCAAAAGTTACATTATATAAGAATATAGAAAGAGGCTTTATGTTTCCTATTCCCAAAGCTGGTTCAATGGTTCAGTCTACGCGGATACTTCTGTCACCTATTGCTTGCTATATGATGTGTGTATGTGTTTGAAACTTGGCTTTCTTTAAATTAAGTGTAGACGTATCATTTGTCTATGAAAACTTCCAGAAAACGTGTAGCTTTATTAAATGCCTTCAGACAGGGAAGCAGGTAGAAGAGATCTCGCGATAATGGTCTAATGTATTAAGAATATTATATAATAACGTAAAATAATAAAATGACAGTACACAAGAGATGAAGAGATAATAGAGAATAATTTCGGTACATATGGCTTTAACTTAGTAATTTAGTTCATTGGGAATTCAAAAAGCGATCATTTATGTAACATTCCTGTGACAAGAATGCACAAAATATTGTGAACTGTATGTTTTCACCGAAGATCATGAATCTGAGTTACAAACTGTAGCAGAAGTATACAAGCTTTTACTTCTAAATTTTGAATTCCAACTCGCATGATAATTATAATTGTGTTCGTGTTTGTTTGGTAAGTGTTGGTAAAAAAAAAAAATAAAAAAATCAAATCAAATCAATTAGTACCCTTATGCATTTAGATAATGTGTCAACAGATAAAGAAACTGGATACTTATTATGAAAGGAAATAAAAAAAGACTGGAGATAAATAACAATTTCCTTCTATCAAACCAATAGCTGGACAAGAAGTTGTAAGAACAAAGCAGATATATTTAACAACCTCTAACAAACAGAAGGATTAACTCTGAATGAACATGGAAGTATTTGGAACATGGAAGTAACTCTGAATGAACATGGAAGTTATTGCTTGCAAGAAATAACAAACGCAGAAAGTGAAGAGATACGTCTGACAGCATCAAACAAAGTTGCTGAGGGAAACAGGAACCGTGACGTGTTTGTCATCATTGGGGAAACACTTAACAAATACGTAGAAAAAGCGAGATTTTAATTTTCTAGGAAATATATCCACTAACCTATCACTAACATTAACATATTATTTAGTCTTCCTAAATCTAATCATCCAATTGGCATTACATGATTAATGTTTGTTGAGCAACCTCAAACCCAGATGAGCAATCCGTTTGTGTTCTCCACAATTCTATCTTGAATATTAAAAATTTCCACTCCTTTCGTCGATTACCTTTGTAGAGTCTATGCCTTTGCTATCTACTGGCTGATAGGCAGAAAATCGCGGTTAACTCTTGTCAGGAAACTTTTAATATATAAATCAGTTCTTAAACCGGTATGGACTTACAGTATTCAACTTTAGAGCACTGCTAGTGCGAGTAACATAGAGATTATACAGCGCTTCCAGTCCAAAACTTTAAGACCAATAGTAGACTCTCCATGGTTTGTCTCCAACAATTCTATACACCGAGACCTAAAAATTCCGACTATGGGAGAAGAAATCGTGCGCCTCTGCAGGAAACACATCTCTAAATTAGAATACCATCCTAAACCCCTATCAATTAATTTGTTAGATAATAGTGAAGATATTTACAGAGTAAATAGACATAAATTGTTAGATCTACCTAGATTGTTAGGTTCAACGAAAAATGTGTACTTTGTATCGTAATGTCTGTGCTACCTGTACTGTAATATCTGTATCTTTTGTGTTCATGTCAACATTTAAGTGTTGATGTCAACCAGTATATCTACCTTATAGGCCCAGTGTTTAATATATTGAATTATTGGATCATGCCAGCAGCAAGTGAAAGTGACTTTTGTTCAGTTGCTTACATGTTTTTACCATTTTAGTCTTTTAATTTGTGTATCTGTTTAGTCTGTAGACAATAGCAAGAAGAGGTGTCAATGGTCAACTCTTCATAATCATCTATGTGTTTTGTCAGTAAATTTGTTCAATGTTCGCTTATTCGAACAGATTACAAATCTACAATGAATTGAAAAAAATGCCTTTGCGTTCAGCCTGTTACAGATCACAGGTATGTCACGTCCAATGCCTGTATTGTGTTAAGGCGTTTTTCAGCGGATCGCAAGTTTCAGAACTATGCAGCAATCTTAGCCCGGATATAACTTTAAGTTTCAGAACTATGCAGCAATCTTAGCCCGGATATAACTTTAAAGTTTCAGAACTATGCAGCAATCTTAGCCCGGCTATAACTTTAAAGTTTCAGAACTATGCAGCAATCTTAGCACGGATATAACTTTAAAGTTTCAGAACTATGCAGCAATCTTTGCCCGGATATAACTTTAAGTTTCAGAACTATGCAGCAATCTTAGCCCGGATATAACTTTAAGTTTCAGAACTATGCAGCAATCTTAGCCCGGATATAACTTTAAGTTTCAGAACTATGCAGCAATCTTAGCCCGGATGTAACTTTAAGTTTCAGAACTATGCAGCAATCTTAGCCCGGATATAACTTTAAAAAAATTTCGCTCAGTCTCTTTCCACGTTTTCCTTGATGAATTCTTCCACATATTGACTGAAGCTTGGCCAAGTTTTGATAACACCATGACTTATGTCAAAAGTGATACCGCAATTAAGGCAGCGGAAATGTGACATCTACCACTATAAGCTTTTATTATCTAATATTACTTTAGTTGGCACTGAGTATTTACCCACAAAAGCCATGCATTTGTCACTCGCAGAAAAATTTCAAGTTGTACTTGAAAGACAGAAGCACACAAAGACTTAGAATCTGGAGTTTTTATTATTAATACCAACATGAATTTCATTATTTCATTATATATTTCAACATATTTTATTATTTCATTGTTAATAACAGAATTAGTTTTATCAATAGGATGTAAAATTATTACAGAATCTCTCCTCTAAATTAATCAATTTTCACCTCAATATAGCAATCAATTTATTGTAGATATTTTAATGTTTTCTTTTCAATTTTGTTGCTCTATGTTTAATTGTTTTCTTTGTGTCTGAGTGAATATTTTTTGCTAGAATCTCTTCAGTTATCGAATACTTATTATTGTTAAGGTACGAACTCATTTCCTTCTTTTCAATTTACAGTTTATTGGATAATACTTATCTCAGCACAGTATTTACAAGTTTTATTTGTCGTTATGGGAAGTTATAATTCTGCACCTGTTAATTATTGTCTCTGTCTGTTACAGTGATTTATGCAAAATTAATGTTATGTTGAACATATTAAATCAATTGTATTGTGTCTGAAGTTGCTATTAACATCAATTTCCTTGCAACTACGCACGGATTGAATGCATTTTAAATCAGTTTTCAACGATCGTTGGAAATAACAAGTTCAAATACGAATAATTACAAGTTTAAGCGACATATTCACATAATTTGTTACACGAGTAATGTTGTTTTAATGGTTCGGTTATTCTTTGCAAACTAACGGTATTACAAGAATGAACGCATGTGATAATCACCATTTAACAGCCATTTTTCATCTGGTATGTGATAACATCAATTCTTATAAATTTTTGATGTAGAATTTAAATTATTTGAAAACGTTGTACTTAAAAACTAATGAATTTTAAGTATTTCATGATTTTTGAAGTTAAAAAAATTGTTAGGATTTTGTTTTAGTGTTCTAACGCTGGGTGTAGAATGTATGTACGTTTCTCTTTAAGACGAAATATATAAAATAAAATCAGTAGCTATACAAATTACACCCTTTATTTGGAAGTAATACACAGTGGAAGAAGTTCTGTAAACTGTTACTAGATGGCAGGACAATTCAGTTATTTTAGGAAGGGTGCCAGCATTAGCTTACAGAGGTCGCTCAGCCTGTCAGCTGTTTAGTGCATTTTGGAAACCTGCTTGGCACACTTCTCTTCATTGTTACCTTAGTTTGTGTTTATCTGTGTCTTATTATTTTATTCCGTGAGCTGGTGAGCTTGTGAAGTATTCTGACATTTACAGTTACTACAGTACTATAATGACAAATGGTAAAACTCGTGGTTGTGTGAACGACCCTGACAACTTTAGTTATATGTGTGTAAAGTTCACTCCAAAAGTACAAAGAAAGCCTATTACTGATTTAGTTAAGAAGGCATATAAACTGTATTTTGGTTGTGCTCTCGGTGATCAGCTACGCACCGTATATTGTTTGTACAACCTGACAACTAATGTGTTTCCACTAAGCTAAATTAAGAGAAAACGTAGCAATACATAGTCATCAGTACACAGTCGCACAGAATTTGATGAATAAGTAAAAAAATAAAAGGCACGGATGTGAAAAGATTGTGTATGTGCTCGCTTTATGTCGGTCGGACAATAACCATCGTAAAATTTATCATACAACGTTTCGATCACTACACACAATCTGTGGTCATCTTCAGGTGTAAGTAACACTAGTACATCAAATATACACTTAAGCCTACTGAGATCCTTTCACTAACAAGCGTGAACCACCACATCCTAAGTTAAACACAGACAAAGAAAAAAATAAATACTGTACGCATATTTTGCGTCTACTTACTGACTCGAGTAAAATCAGCTTAAAGGTGTGCTATTGCCCAACGGCAAAAACCTCCCTTAAGTCTACTATAGCCAGGTAATTATATTTCTACTGTGAGTGATCTATTGGAGGATTACAAGGACGCTGGGTGTAGAATGTCACCAGGATATCCTTACTATGGAGCATCGACATCAGGCACGCTGAAGTCCTTCGATGATGGGAGATTACTGCTGGTTTCTGCTTAGAGAGAAAGAAGAGGCATATAGAAAAGAAAGAAAAGCATCTCTATTCCATTATACCAAAGATAATTGTTATTAAACTCTGTAATTTTATAGTGAGTTACTATTTTAATGGTTCAGTTGCCACATATCCATACATACATTACCAGATGAGTTCTTAGTGTTATTTCTTGTCTATATTTTAGATGGTGAATGTTTGCTAATATTTTATTATTATATTTATATTACTGCTGTGTATCTAGGAAATGTGACGTGATAGAAAAAATCTGACATTTCACTAAATTCAGGGCCTTAAAATAAGGTAACTCCATTCATTTACAAACCAGGTACAGGAAAAACGTTTCAATTTGTTGAGATTTACTTTATTACACAAGATTTACGTCATGTAACAAAATGTTGGCTAGTTTAATTATTTACGTACAATTTGACGTTTAAGGACTTATCAGTATAACAACGAAATAAATTGAACGAAACCAACAACTGAGTTTCAAATGTATATTGGTCGAGTGCTTACAAATAAAATATTTAATAGCAACATTTGTCAAACTGTATTTGAACAAATATATTTTGTGTCTAAGCGAAAATTTTTTTTGTATTAGAAAACGATTACCCGAATGAAATTTTATAAAACAGTGCTGTCCTTACATTCCTGTATGCTAATGAGACATGGACCCTTGGTAAAAGGGACGTGCAGAGGATTTAGGCAGCCGAAATGCAATTTCTAAGAGGGACGCAAGGTTGTTCTCTCTTGGATCGGAGAAGGAACGAGGATATTAGACGCGATTTAAACATTGTATCATTGCACCAGAATATTGAAGACAACAGAAGGAGATGGTGTGAACACTTGAATCGCATGTCTGATATCCGTCTACCTGTGGCTGCCTTGGGTTATTACCCTACTAGGAAGAAAGATGTCGGTAGACCGAGGAGGAGATGGGTTCTGTAACAGGTTTAAGGCCTGGTCCTTGGAATGGTGATGATGAAAGTGGTTGTTAATAGAAATTAATGTTCCGATTAAATTGAAATTTAAAAACTTTGTTGACACTAATAAAACGTGAACCTTTATACAATATTATCAAAATGTTTTTCCAAATAAACATATTTTAATACCACTTGGCCAATTGCCATGTTTCAAAAATTTACTCGTTGCGTGTAAATGAAAGTTAGCAGACTTCCTGTCATCAATTTGTTTGAACAACAGTTGTATAAGTCATCACAGGATAATAAATAAAACTGTCTACTAAGTAGGAAACCGATCGGTCCCTCAAAACTACCATAAGTTATTGACAACGTTTTCTTTAGTAAACCTATATTTTTAGGCTTGTGAATATCTGATTGTAAGTCCGTATCAAGTCACTACTATAGGCTACTTGAAGTAAGTAAATATGGCTTATTTAGAATATAAGCAACATTTTATATGATAACAAACATGAATAACTAATGACCCTGTTTATGTCTGCTGAAATGACATTTTCGTACGAATTTTAATTGTTTATTCAAATATTAATTTCGTTATTTGTATGGGTAATGTGGCATACGCCCCCAAATTTTTGTGCTTTTATTATTTTAGTGTGTTTGCATACATTTTGTTCAAATTCTGGTCGTACTCAAAAGTGGACACTACAAAGTATACACTACTCATTATACACTATAATTGAGTCTAGTAAAGACACACACATACACACACTCATACACAACATATTCATGGATACAAAATTTAGATTGATTAATTTGGGTAAAATTTTTAGAAATCATTTAAATTATTTTCTTGTTTCATCAAACAGTCACCACCATGTTCGGTGGTACTAGTTTTCCAATAGGTCTTTGCTTTGTTGTGGCATTATATTATGCCTAGAATCTTACTGTAAATTAAAGTGTGAAAAGTACTGGAAAGCTAAATAAAAACATTATAGTGAAATATAGATTGTATAAGTATAAATTTATTGAAATACAATAAATTCTATACATATTCAATAGTAGGGTAAAACGTAATTTAAAAGTTAAAAAATAAGGTACTATTAACTAGTTTAGAAATGAATAACAAACCGTTCATTTCTTCTTTAGTTTTGAATAAAACGCCAAGTTGCATAATGGTTTAAAACAAAACTTTTTCTCTTGATTATGCGACAAGAATAATAGTTGGGGATGCACCATTATTCCGTTAACAATGAAAAAGTTCTTTTTTCTAATTAAAAATTTATAAATTAAGCCGTTTGTATTGAATATAGACAGGCTTACATTCCGTATAACGTTTTATTCAGTGAAATAATAAATTTTAAATAACAGATTGTAAGTTAAAAATATCAAATTCAATTTGAAACAACTATAAAGTTAAAATAGTTTTTAATTGTTTTATATTTTGTTATAGTTGTTATTTTTCCTACTTTATTGCACGTCATTCAATTTAGCTTAAACATGATGAATTTTTTATCGAATTCTATTGCTTAACTAGAGGTGTCTTTTTTTAAGAACACTGAAGAACAAACCAGTAAAGTTTCAATCCTACACACTGTTATTAAACAAAGAAGAACTCTTATGTAAATTAATAAATTATTTCAAGCAAGCTAATATTTAGTTACTCTTTACCGATCTTCGCTAAAAACTTACATTAATTTGAATCGAATCGAATCTTATTTTTCGCCTACCCTTATGAATGTAGAAGGCCAGCTACCGAGTCACTGTGTAGTTACAATCCACGTTGTGTACTCACGCATGACGTTAAACGTTAGAAGTGGAGCGACGAAAGACGAAACTTAAGTGGGTTGTTCACTGTAAAAGGGGGAAACACCTCAGTTCTTAGATCAGCTACTCTGCGTACATATACGAAAAGGGCATACACCATGTATGCAGACTGTTCACAAGGTCATCAAGGGTACTATTAAAGTTCTTATGTGTCAGGGAATGTCTGTACAATTTTGTCGCGAAGAAAAACAAAACATTGTTTCGACAAGAAATGAAGAGATATTCTTGCCAGAAGGTATTAATGTGTTCGTACAGTTACGTGCATTATAGTAAGTGTGTGTGTGTGTGTGGGGGGGGGTTTCACAGTAAATATATTTTGCAGTTTGTTTTTTGGTACAATCATGTTTGTAGTTGTCAGAGCGCCGACTTTTCGTTCCATTAGCCCGGAACATTTTAAGGCTTAATCTATTTGGTTTTGCTACCGAGCGCGTTATATATACCCGACTTCTCTCGGAGTTGTTGCCGAGGGAGGATCTGAAGTTACGGTGACTGTAGTTTTGAATATTTTCGTTCGTAATTCTCAGAACTGTCAGTAAGGAATCTCGAAGTTTTCGCTACTTAGTAAACTCATCTCTGTTGTTACTGCTGCCAGACGTTTTGTACTATTTCAATTCCTTCTCTCTGTTGTCTGATTTTTATTTTTTTATTCTCGCTAAACTTTTCTGTTTTGAAATCAAATATGTGTCCTGTCTCTTTAGTATGTTTTATCGGGGATGTTGTCTTCTTGTTTTGATACTAACAATTGGTGTTGTTTTGATACTGACTTATGGTGGATATTTCTCCAGAATGACCGATATAAAATTGGTTGTAGTTTTTTCACGGTATCTGGTATCACACTTTGTCTCTCCAAATATACGCAATATTTTGCATTTGTAGAAAGCGAGGACTTGATGTTTCTCGAGTATTCTTCTTATTACGTTTGTTGTGCTCTTTATATACAGTAATTTTAAAGTCCTGTGTTTCTTTCTGTTGCTTCGTGTCTATGGATTGAGAGCAATACGGTTAGTGGTGGAAATTTTTTTGTAATTATCATTTGTGTGTGTGTGTGTGTGGGGGGGGGTTGTACGTTGAGAATTTAAAAATGCCGCTTTTCTTCTTTATGAGGAGGTCAAGGAACGGAATGGGTTCCCAATTCCATTGAGAACTGTATTTTTGAAGCTGTTAGTATCTGTTAATGTATTAACATTAACCCTGTTAATGTATTTTTATCGTGTAACCAGATTCATCGCAGTCGTCGATGTATCTAACCCACAAGGAAGGTTTTAACCGTACTATGTTGATTGATTTTTTGCTAAATTTATCTATAAAAAGATTTGCGATGTCTGCCGATAACGGTGACGCCATGGGTGTTGCTTCTATTTGATTGTAGAAGTGGTTGCTGTGTGTGAAGTAGATAGGGGTCAGACAGTATTTTGTAAGTTCCATGATGTGCTGAGGCGGTTTGTATGTAGCTTGTAGTTTCTGGAGTGATAGATGCCGAAGTCTGTAAGTCAGTCTTTTATTGCAGACGATTTTTTATGTATGAAGAATCCATTTCTTCGGCCAGTGGTTGAAAGTATTCGGTTAAGGAAGAGGCTAGATCTTGTGTAGTAGATCCTGTTGTCCTGTCGGTCTAAGTGGGATATTCTGTGGAGTTTTGGTAGTTTTAATTGATTTTAGTTCTGCTCAGTGGGCTTGGAAGGTGTGAAGTCGGGGCGTGTTTGAATGTGTCGTGGACAGGGTTGCTTCGTTTCTATGGGCTCGCTGGATCGTATGGTGGTATTAGTAAGAGTATAAAGTGGTAATTGTTTTCTTGTGTCGCGGAAAGTAAGATCAATTAAATTTGTGACTTTTATTTGTTGTGATAATGTGTATTGGACAGTTGTGTAACTCGGAGAACTGTTATGTTACGAATGTTGTTCAAGAAAAGTGTTATTACATTGTCAATATTGCTTTCTCTGACGGTACACTAGAGAGATGCTGTGAGAATGAAAACAAAATGTTCAGATTATTTTGAAATAAAAAAGGATCCTGTCAAATAGTTGTAGAGATTGCTTTTCATCATAGTCCTAGAAAAGGCTACGCGGCCGGCTGATACTCTCAACTAAGAACGAACTGCTTTACTAGAACCTATCAGTATTTAGCTCACGCCGATGATATTGCGCACGCCTAGTTTTAAGAAACAGATCTGGATGAAACTTGCATGAGATTTGTAGAAGTAGCAAGTAACGTGGGCTTCGAAATAAATTTAGAAAAACAAAAGGGTCTTGACAAAGGATCTTCGATAAGGAATCCAACTTGAACAGAATGTGAGTGTGGAAAAGGGAGATATATTTGAACTATTTAGGCTCAGTAGAGACCAACGCTGGAGCACAAGAAATAGGGTCTACATTGCTGTTGATAGTAGATCATACTTTAAACTAGAACATGTTTTCACGTCAAAGGCTTGAGTAGGGCTACAGAAGTAAAAATTTACTAGACAGTAATAATATTCTATCTGTAATTACTTATGGACGAAAGGCAAATACGCTGGTATACACAGTAGAAAGCCTGCTCTAGAGATGCCAGCAAAAATTTTTCAGGGAAATACTTAGAGCTGCCAATGATGGTGGAGTGTAAAAGAAGAAATTCAGAGTGGATACAGGTGTACAAAGACCAGACATTTTGGCAGAAGTAAACAAAACCAAGAGTAAGATGGGTAGGGCACTTACAAAGCATGTGAAAGGATTAAGTCCCAGAAAAAGTAGGTTGATCAGGAGGGTAGGGACGGACGGGAAAACTAAGGAAGAGGTTGCTACACAACCTTAAGAGGAAATGAGGGGATGGAGAAGACTGACGGAGGAGCGAGAAGCGTAGAGACACGTTGTCTAGAAGGGAATCGTGAACTGTAACGCCGAGAACACAATATGTATGTGTAATTTCTCTGGCGTTCAATAATTTGTTTTACTGTTTAAAAATTTCAATCCGTGGTATCATAATAACAGTATTAAACACTATACACTTATACATTAAACATTGCAGGCAGGAGCTATGCTGTGATTACAGAAACATTTCTTACTTTTCATGTTTTAATTTTTTAAAATCTATGAATTTTTTGTTACAAATTTTACAATTTCTGATGTCAAAAATAAAAACCACCAAAATATGACCAATGTCTAATATTTATGCTATCAAAAAATACTTCTAAGAGTATAAAATTATAGTGAAATAATTTGAATCTCTGACAATTTACATACACACGCACACACGTATGTGATGTATATACGAGGTGTGTTCAAAAAAAGAACTAACTATTTCTGTAACACGTCAATCTGCGCATACAGCAAGCTGTGCAATTAAGTACTGCTAGCGACAGGTTTTGACCCCGGAATGCCGTTTTCTCCGTCCCGTCATGATCGTCAGTCTTCGAGCTACACACGCTGTAGTGGGTACGAGCACACGCCGTCCGTTGGATTTATAATGAAGTAAGAATGAAGATCTTAACGCAACGTGTGTATAAAAAATTTTTCTGCTAACTTCGTAAACTCTTTACAGAGCAATTTTCATTCCATTCCAAAGTTGTCATTACTATTTGCATTGGTACGCAGTTGCTGGCCGATTTAAAAACGGGTCTCTTTCTGATCGTCAGTCAACAAACGGAGTAAGAATTTTTCAGTGATATGGTACAATTAGGTTTTTATATCAAAATTTTATTTTACAAACTTAAGTGGATTCGTATTCTTTCAGAAAGTCTCGGCATTTAAACGATAATTTACAATACCACATCACAAGCTCCCTTGCCATGATCTTCAACATCGCTTTGATCTGCAGCGACCATTGATTTTGCCCTCTGCAAAAATGCTTAAAATAATCGTTCGGCTCATGCAAGCCTTCCAGTTTGTTTAGTCGAACAACCAGAATGTCTCTGTACAGTTTTAACCTAGGTTTGCGCAAGGTTTCATATTGTAAAACTATAGTCTTGTTCTCTATATTTTATTATTATAAATGTTCGTAATTTTATTAATTAGTTTAATAATTTTATTCACTGGTTTAATTCGATTTTGATGTTTTTGTTTATTTATTTATGAGTAAATATTTAGTTGTAGATCCGTTGATGAATGTAAACAATTGCGTAGATCTCTTGATGTTAGTTCACTCTCCTAGTTAAAAGTGTCGTCTGTGTATGTCAGTGTATTGTCTTGACAAGGTTATTATACATAAATCAAACTTTCACGTACCTGTGATGTAGTACTAGACGTTCAGTTGGTCACAGGTGGTTAATAAACTGTCAAGCTTTTGATTGAGCAGTATATTAATGCTGTAAAAGTGTTTTGTAAACACTTTTAATTTTTATTTGGGCGCCATATGGGTTTTCGAGAGAAATGTCCCATAAAAAGGATTCTTCTGAGTAAATTGATAGTTAATTCTGATATTTAGTAAATCAATAAATGATCAAATGGTTAGATCGAGATCATGCATTAAATTTCTGCTTGTTTGTTTACTATCAAATGCACCTCAGTAATTAGTAATACTGATTAATTACTAGTTGAAATAATTGTTGACAAATGTTGTTACTTTACAATACTGTTATTTATTATTCGTTATGGAATAACTTCAACTAAATACATCCATTAGAAAATAACTAACGGATCACAAATCGTCCGGTTTCTTTACCTTGTCTAGCTCAGTTTAGTTAACATGAAAACTCTAATTATGATCGATAAATTATTTATTATAGTTATTTATCTCAAGGGTGGCTTCTTTTAAGCTACAGAATAGAACGCCACTTTATTTCACAATGCTATTATGATATATCATATGGTTAGGTTAGACACCTTTAGTTATCGAAAGTTAATAAACAAAAAGTTCGTTTGTTCTGAATAAAATTGAGTTTAGTTATACAAACGTTAACCTATGAAATCTTACGTCGGAATCTCTTAATTCCTCTAAATAACTTTGATACAGTGTTAGTTACTTATAGTCTTATTGTTTTTTGCGTCAGTACAATTGTGTATTATTCTATACTGTTATTGGCTAAAATGTAAACAAAGTAATTATGAGCACTGTACTCCCTGTTGATTAATCGTAGTGATTAATTTATTAACACTTTAACGATCTTATTCTGTGATCGTTTTTACACTTCACTGATTATTCGCACTCGAACGGGTTAATTTTATTCTTGAATAAGCTACTGCTTTTTGGTTATGTTGATACCTAACCTCGTTCGTTCACACGCACTACTGGTTAAAATTTCACTACTATTGTCGATGCACTGATTGAATTATACTTCTTCTTTATCGTTGAATAATTAAATGTTGATGATTATTTGGCCTGGATTTGTTGTTGCTGGTTGAGTGAATTTAGACAAAATGCTTCTGTGTTTACAACGATCCTCGTTTATATACTTTTTTCATCAAGCCGCTTGGAGCACTCGAAGGCTTACTAAAATCGTTCGTGATTGGTGCGAAATTATGTCATGATGACGTAATTTTATTAATAGGCATTACATATTGGTATTTTGGCGTCTGTTTTCAATGTTGATATTATTCGTTGTATTCAATCGTAATTCACCAATTTTATGATGCTAACGTTAATATCTCAACTATTACAATTCCATTTCGGGTTCTATTACTATCATTGTACAGCTTATTTATTTATCTTTATTTTGATATGGCTTGATGCCAGTTTAGTCACAGTTTTCATTAATGTTTATAAAAACATTACCTTAAACTTACTACTACATTGTTTACATGCGTCGTCTGCTAAAAATGGCAAATCCGACTATTAACTTTTTTTCTAATATGTGCTGAGTCAAATGATTCAGCGCGAGTTTATTGGCATTTTTTTTGACGGTAAAGACAGTACAAAAGTTAAAGTAATAGGAAGTGCTGCTCTCTACCCGCGGATAGGAGAGGCTACCGTTTTCGAGTTTTCACCGTTTGATCGGTGTTTCCATCTGCTGAGTTTTTCCAGCAGTTTTAAACACAGTGCTGCAGCCTGGTGAGATTTTCGTTACCCAAACGAGTACGGCGTTCCGTTATTTTTTTTGTCTCAAAATGGAAGCCTAACTCACGACATCGTAGAAAATCTCTTCGGTGGAGAGGAGTGTGAAAATCTAGCGTCGACTTCTTTTAAATATGAGATAAGTTTCTTAATGACTGCGGTAAGTTTTGATTTCGTTATATTAATTATATACTAAACTTTTAAAGGAGAAAACGTTTTTTGTTAGTAAGCTTGAGTAAGCCCCCACTTGTCGGAGCATGCATTGTGAGACGTAATTATTCGTAAAGTTTTTATAAACCAATAAAGCTTGATTATTGGAGTGTCAGAATCTCGGCTTTAATACCTAAAGTACAATAACCACAATATATTTAATTTTACACTTTCATTAACACCGATGTAACGAGATTCGGTTGAGCACTTAACCTGTTACACAATGTGTCGTCATTAAGTGGTATAAAGTTTTGCTACAATGACAGTAAAACTTTATACATATATAATTGGGAACTTACTCAGGCACGTTTTAAACGTAAATCATGTCACATTCAAAGTTATAGTATTCTCAGATTCTATGGAGTAAAAAACAGTGTGTTTTAAATAAATTCTTCGCCACGTGGTAACCTCAATTTCACTCAAAGTAATAAGTTCATAAGATGTTACAGAGCCAAGATAGATTATTGTATTGCAAAAGCAACTCACATTCAGTGAGGTTCAAGTTATAAAGCGTTATAAAGAATCATTGTTAGAGAACTTTTTAAGTAAGGCATGTTGGCCAAAATAATGTTACCAAGTTTTATTAAGTACAACATAACTAGGTGTTGTTTTTATTTATGTATTTTGGAGGGTATCCAAACAGTGGGGGCATTTGTGTGTGGTCTCTCACTAAAAATGTAATGTGTGACAATAGGGTTCACTGAACAGAGACAAGTCCTGCTACCACTGAACGAAATGACATCTTAAAAGCTCCACACTCGACACCGAAGAGAACAAGACCGGAACAACATGCCAATCATGAGATCGCCACGCTATAAATAAAAGATCATCCTTCTGGGCACATATAAGCAGGTGAAAAATATCCATTTATATTCACACGTAGAATCAACATGGCACCAGTTATACATGATCATCGGTTTTACCGTTCAAGTGTACATTCATTTGGATCCCCAATTGATGGGACAGTTTGGTGTGAACACTAAGTATTAATTGTAAATTTCAATACATGTATAGTAAATTGTCAGTTCAGAGACTGACATGTCTACCACACAGCATCCAACTTAGATTTCCACTCATTTCTTTATAGTACTTTCGCTACAGATTTAAAGTCAGTTTTGTTATTACCAATTTTCTCAAGTTTAATTTACTATGCATAAAAACATATATTTTCTCTTAATTTTAAAATCTGGTTATGTCATTTGTATAAAAAGATTACTGGGGAGGTAGGTGTTATTTTAAATTAGTTTCAACCAAGCTGTGCATGTCGAAACACTTTTCAACTTGTTTGTCGAAACAAGGTTGTTGAAACAAGGTTGTTGAGACTGGTTATAAATTGAAGAAACATGTCCGTCTCTGACACACAATGCATTTTTTTTATATAAGGTGCTAATATTGTGCAATCTTTCTCTTTCATTAATTGGCCCTATTTTAGTCTATATAAATTCTTTATATTAATCATGGTAACTGGGGGGCGTTAATTATTTTAAACAATTTTATTTCTCACCTTAATTAAGTATTTTAGCACTTAGCCACTTAGGCACTTGGTTTTAAATTTTAATGTCCTGGGGACATTTGTATGCAATACTTTATGATACACATGACGTGCAATTAACCCACACCATGGGGGTACATTTATAGAAATAAATCTTTAATCCTAATTGGGATTCCTATAAAGAAGAAGTTTAGAATTTATATACACCAGAAGGGTAATATAAAAAAAGGGCGTGGCAAGAGACCTTTATGTATTTGTATACTATTGTATATGTAATTTGTCTTGTGGAACGTGTTATGTCTGTATATTTCTGTGTACATTTTTGGGGATATATATATATATATAAATATAAATATAAATATAAATATAAATAAAAATAATATATATTATAATATATAAATATTATGCATTGCTGTACCTTTGGTGGGATATAGGGATTTTATTTATTATTAGGATTTATATACACCAGTAGACGAGTATTCTATCTCAATAATCGTGGCTGATCATTTCTTTATGAAAATTAATTATTTTATTTAACAAGTATAGTAAGTGTCACCTTTAAAGTTCATTTAAATTGGATGAATAATTATTTTAATTATTAATAGTAACTGTGAATGAAATTATTTACCTTCATCAATTTATATACTGCATTTTAAAAGAAACATATGATATAAATTTTATATTTTAAGAAATAGTTTAATGGGAGTTTTATTTTGAGGTTAATGATTATTTTACATTTTCAATTCATTGATGGTGACATAGCAATTATTTTCATGGACTCAGTTAATATTTTTCAGGTGGCCTTGTTGAGAGGGTATACTTCTTTAGTTAACCATTTAAAAGGGGAATTCTAAATCACTGTTGTTTTTTTTGTTATTAATATTATGAGATAGAATAATAAAATCATTGTTAATTATTTAATTCTTGAGTTTTTATTGCAAGTCCCGTCTTACTGGATCCAGCGCAATTTTTAGCTTCTCTAGGCCTTAGCCTAGTTTTAATTAACTTGTAACCCCTCTTTACAAAAAGAAATATTCTTTTTGTTTTAACTACTCAAAATGAAGTAGGGGTTTCAAATATTTGTTTAATTATTCTTAATTTCTACTTTGAACATGATTAATTGATTAAAAAGAATACCTTATTATATATAAGTGCTGCATTCAGCTGAACAATATTAATTATTTGTTTACATATGTTGATTTACTAACATAAACTTTCATATTTTACTATTTTTATTTTAGCATGTCCTTCTCATCTCTTATTTGTATAATATCACCCATGTGGTGGTACTTTACATTCTTTTCATCTTTGTCATGATTCTACTGCATTATGCTTAGTAGGGTTTCTATTTAATTCTTATTTCATTGATTTAAATTAGTCATTCAGGGTCTGTTATCATTATGATACAACGTTTTGTTCCCTGACTATTATTATCTTTTGTACACATTTTACTTCCTTATGAAGTTACCTAAACACATATAGTGCTTACATTTATAGTTATTCTTCATTTATAATAATACATAGTTGGCTTTCACATTATCTTTTACAGTTTGTGACTATTTCTAGCATAGTACATTATATTTGTCTTTTTTATATCATTGTTTCTACTAAGATCAGCTAATGTGCTCTTATTTATTCATAATATATAGTACAATATTATTCAAATCAGTTGTTATTTTATTTATACAGTCTGATTTTATTTATCAAATGTTTTTATTGGGCTCACTTGACAGTTTATTTGGGAAACTTGTCTTGTCATTTTGTCTTTGTCATTCAGTTTATTTATGTTGTAGTGTCATTTAGTACATGTGGTGGATTTATCACTGTTTACTTGAATTCCTTCTCTTCTTTTCTTCTTTATTGGTCTATTATTTTGTTGTTACATTCTTTCTGGTTACTCATTTATAGTTCTTTTAATATCATTCACCCTTCTGGTGTTCATTATTGTTATGGAACATTTTATGATGTTACAATATGTACACATTGTTCTTCGAGGACTTTCTTAATCACGTTGTCACTAATTAGGTGGCCAGCGTGCGCACATCTGAAATAGCTCAAGGACTAATGCTTATAGCGGAACGGAATAAATGGCAGTTTGTTATAAAAAACTATAGTTAAGTGCGCTCAAAGTCGCAGCGTGTTGTTTGTGTGAGTTGATGTGCTATTCAAAAAGTTTGGTCTTTTTGTAAACACACCTCGTATAGTTAATGAAACAATTTTTCAAAACAACTGACATAATAACTGGTTAGTTACGGATGTTTTATAAGGATGAACCAGGGTGATGGTTGGAAAAGCTTGTCAAACCTTACAGAACGAACAAGTTATGCGCATATGTATACAGAGACTGATTAACTTATACGTGCAATCGAAAATGATTAATTTGTTTGTGATAGATAAATGTGTCTGTAAGGAATATGAAAAATTAAAGTTACATTTTGACCACACACACACACACACACACACACACACACACACACACACACACACACACACACACACACACACACACACACACACACACACACACACACACACACACACACACACACACACACACACACACACACACACACACACACACACACACACACACACACACACACACACACACACCGAGTTGTATTTTTGCTTGTGTCTTTGCGTGAGTGTGTACATATCTATCTTACTGTAACAGCTGAAAGTAAGCTGAAGGAAGATGAAACATCAGCAGTAATTTGACAAACGTACAAATACAATGGTATGTTTTCACATTATTATATAAATATACTGATCCATGTAAATAATATAACTTAGCAATAATAATAAAAGTCACCAATTTTTGTATACTTAAGCATTGATTGCTACTACTAATTATTGTTGTTGTTAATATTGAGGCTTAGTTTCGAAAGTTTGTAATTCGAGAGTGGCCACTTATTGTCCTAAAGAAAGAAGTAATTTTTAAACTTAGAAATCGATAACTTTCACGTTTAAATTCTTCAAATGGGAACAACATGTTTGTATTTGGTCTGTATACAGATATACGTATATGCATTAAAAGTCGGGAAACAATATAAACTGTCATGTATTTACTTTCGCAGTTTACAAAGATGGTACACATTCCCTTGCTGTCTAGCATTGCCTCAGAATAATATTAAATAGTTTTCTAGAACAATACTTTCCACATATGTTATAAAGTCTCGGTAAGAAAGAAGGGAAAGAATAATATTAGCATAAAATATTTTTATCGCAGTAGAGTCAGAGTCAGCAGTTCTTGTTTTGTTCAATTTGTTTGAAAGACGCAACATTAGGAACGGAAATTCACGTCTTAGTGTCCCACAGAAAACGAAATTTGCATTTAGTAATGTGAATAAGATATACTTACTCTAAGCGCACGATAGTTTTACAGAAGACAAAAAGGTAGGTTTACTTAATAGAAATTCAAACATTATACTCTACTTTAAATTTATACAAGTTACAAATTTACATACTGAAAAGCAACTTGTCAGTTACGGTTATAGACCTTATTATTCAACAATAACTTATTTTCATAAGTTAAATATTTTATTGGACATCAAATTAAAAAACAAATGAGTATTGTCAAGTTCTAAATGTTACAAATATGTAAACATATACGGACACACGAACATACATACAGATACAGAAATATGCAAGCACAAACAGACATTCTACAGACACGACGTATGTTCATAGAAAACACATATGAAAAGGTTTCTACTTTTCACCCTGGCGTATTAGTTATTTAGTAATCATCTGTTACAGGAATGTTATTACATAGGCCTACTTATGTTAAAGCTGTGAATATGATTATGATTAATAGAAGTACTTAGGCCACAGATACTAGTTGCAACCAGAGATACAACAGTGTGGTTACTGTTACAGAAGAGTGATCAAAGCATCTTAAGTAGGGCTATTGCAAAATGTAGCACTCCTTGAGAAACAAGTTACAGGAAACTGATCTGGAGACAGTGCGGATTTGTAAAAGCGACTATGTAAAACGAGTTTTCTATTAGTTTCAAAGAGGAATTAAGACGTGCTGTCATTTTAAAAGAAAAATAATCTAGAAAATAGACGGAAGATGAAGGAAATTAGACTATACGCAAGAAAAACTAATATTTAACGAAGTATACTAATATAAATGATACTAAACCTTTGGTGGAGTCACGTTAGCATTATACCTCGGAACCCAGGCTCTCTCAGTGAATCGATATGAAACCTTTTGCGTTGTCTTAAGTACCCTAAATACATAAAAGTTTATGTATGCATTACCCAAGGAAATATAATACACTATATATAATATGTGTGTGTGTGTCGCATCAACATAAAATTATGCATGTCAAATGTACAAATATACGAGGGTAAGTAAAATGGAAACTTTAAAACGTGTTTACCTTGTAATTTATTGAAGAGTAAAGAAATACACTGACATCATTTTTCAACGCAGGCTACTTAACGTATTATACAAGTGTTTCCACGTTTTGAAATGCATGCCTCACTCTCGAAAAAAGTTCTGTATATGTAAATGTATGCCAACAGGTGTGATGCGATTGAACTGTGTGTTTATAGCGTTAGTGCTAGGCCAATCTGTATATGAACAGCGCTAAAGCGCTCGGTGCCACGCAAAAACTAGTCTACCTAATTGTAATACATAATTTTACGCGTTTGTAGACACGTATTTCTGCAATTTCATGTGTAAACAAAGTAATCTTTCAGAGCATCTGAGGAAATGAAATTTAATATTATAGCAGTTAGAATATGTTTTAACAGGAAAAGTAAATGAGACAGACTAGTGTAATTTAAACAATTATTATCATTCATGTTAATAATTTTCTAAGCAACACAGGGATTAGTATGAAATATATGTATATTCTGTTGTTACGAAAGACACAATACAAAATACTATTCACTGAATTTCTGTTACACTTTCTGTTTCAGATGAGAACTGGGAAAAGTCAATAGAATTTTTGAAAAGTGTAGCTTAAATTGCTAAACAATTCAATATACGAGTATGTTATAACGGTAAGAACCTCTCTTAATGTTCTTATGTTATATTTTAATGAGCGTGTAACCGCAATAAATAACTCTAGCCAGTTTTATTAAAATTCATGTAATTTTTTATTAACAATTTATTATTTGGTTTTCGGTTTTAAACTCATTATTATTTTTACTTGCTAATTACGTGCAATTTGCACTTTTATATTACAAATAATTCTCTTATCTATCTTACCATTCCAAATTGTCATAATTTTTATGTGCTTATTACGCATAATTCTTAATACTACCTTACACACAAACATATTATATAATGTTGTAATCTAATACATTATTATCAATTTGTCTACTGCTCTCAGCTAGCTCAATTATTATTTTATTTAATCTTTTAATTATCTAATTTTTTTTTCTTTATAACTACTAAATTCTCTTCATAACTGCATCTGCGTTATTTACTGTTACTTCCTCTAACGAGGTGGTCATTTATTATTAATAATTATAGATTTTGAATTTACAGTTACTGCTAACTTTCATTGTTTAACAGTCTTCTCATATTATGGTACTTAATGTACAAACACAACACATTTACAATTATACAATTATTTGAATCATCTTAGAATCTAATTGTCTATTCGTTTCTCTTTCTTTGATATTTAAAGTCTTTTGATTTAGTCTCGGTTTCTTATGAATACATGGTTATTTGTTACCTTGTTATTTGTGTGGTGCATCTGAAGCGTGTCCTCTTCGTCCTGGAAACGAATGACCCTTATTGTCGTGGAAGTCCTGGAGTCGGGTAGTCTTGGAGTCTTGTAGTCCCTCGTCACTGGATTCTCGTATTCTGCTCATTGTATGCTCGTACTCTGCTGCATTGGCTGCTCGTACTCTAGATCACTGGATTCTGGTACTCTGCTGCATTAGCTGCTTGTACTCTGCTGCATTAGATGCCCTGGCTCTGCTGCATTAGCTGCTCTGGCTCTGCTCAACTCTAGACGCTCTAGTAGTTGGACATAGCCTCCGGAAGTCCTGATGATTGAACCAAAAAAGTTGTAGTCCTTGGACAGCGCCTCCGGCTGCTGTGATGGTCTCACGAGTAAGAGAGCGATGATTGCGCGTCCTCGTATTTATACCCAAGGCGCCGAAATCATGTCTCGACAATATTCTGCCTGTTCGCAATTATCGAGCGCGTCACTTTTAATCCCGCTTTCTAATGACACTTCATTTGCTCGTCTTCGCGAATTGCGAAGTCTTTGACAAATTATACGATATTCCTTCGATCGTTAATTTTTAGGCGTTCATCATGCACAAAACCGTTTCTCTTTATTTTAATTACTCTAATTACTATTAAATTTTAACTTCTTATCATTTCACCTTTTGTTCGTTTCGCACTATTTTTTATCTATGTGTTTGTGTTATTTTAACGCACATTTTGGTGTCTTCAGTTTTTCGCTACTATGAACACAAGCCTAGTAAATTAATTAAATACAATTAATTTATATCGTTATCGAAAAGGTGGGGCCTTTCATGAATGAACCGGTCGTCGTACACACATGGAGAGAGCAGCTGCTTTGCTCCCTGTCCTAACACGCAAATCAGGTGTTTCCATTACAATTTATATTGCAGTCTAAATCATTATTATTATTTAAATGCGTTATTTATATATTCTAATTGCTTATTTAAAATACTCAATGCAATGCACAGTACTCAACATAATTGTACTTTTGCAATATATATATATATATATTGCAACGATACACTGAGACGTATAAGGTCAACGCACCGATCAGCTGTATGATGGGAGGGGTGAATATTGCATTCCACCACGGCGAGCGTTAGACTGACCTACTCATTATTATGTGTTGTTTAACTGATCTAAACTAAAGTAAGCGAATATAATATGATTGTATTTGTCTAGAACAAATAGACAAAAATTTAATAAATAAATATTTATTAATTTTTTTTTAAGCAGAGGAATAATGCAACGATACAGCCTATGCTGTATTAGGCATTGATTTGAATAAATATAAAATTTGTAGAATTATTATAAGTTAAGGGTAAATGGACAGGTCTGAGATTGTAAAAATATTTCATTGTTATATTAGGGGAGAAATTAACCTGTTTCGACAAGCAAGGAACACCTGCTCAATTGTATGTGTGTTACGCGTGTATATTGTGTGTGTTAGTGATGCATGTACAGACAGGACTTTCAGCTACCCGCCCCAAGTAATTAATAAAATAATTATTTAATTCCACTGTGTAAAAACTAATTAGTTTATAAACAAACAAAAGGCACCAAAGTGTGTGTAAATTTTATAGTTATCCCCAGTAAGAAAATGACGTTAATAGGACACACTACGTGAAGTCAGTGCGAAATAAACGTGCCAAAAATACGCAAAGTGCAATAAGACGCTCAAATTAATATAGTGAGTGCTTAATCAAATTAGCTATGATTTGTGCTATCTCGATTCCGTGCAAAAGATTGCTATTTGCTAATAATTGCAAATATATGAAAAGATTCGGGAGTGGGGGCTATCATGTGATCTGCAGGTCCCGACAGGACGATTTCGGAGCCAACTGGCGCGGAATCTCGAGAGGGTATAAATTAAGGGTTCGACTAAAAACCCTTCTCTTCTTTTCAAGACACAGTTGCAGTCGGACATGCTGTCCGTTGGCAGAAGAGTTTTATTTTTTCAAGTCTCATTAACGAACTAATAAGACGTTCAACAATTAGTTGACAATATTTCGGAAAGCGTAAAGTACCGGGACCGTTTAAGTCTACAAAGAGTATCTACGTAGAAGCTACCAGAGCGACGAGGGATGCTGGACGTTAGACGATGTTTTTTTGGACGCCTAACCGACGTTTAAGATCTACCTTGCAGCTGATAGCAATTCTCTGAGGCGGACCACACACTGCTGGAGAACGACGCTGGACTCTAGACATATCCAGGACCACGCCAGGACAGGAGGAATAGAAAACCAACTCTGGACAACGCTGGACCCCGTCAATAAGTCGTAAGATTATCAAAACTCGAGGTGACATGCATAATGCATTTATAAATGATTTTAAAAAAGAGGTCATAAAGACTATATCAAAAGACAATCAATTAAAACAAAGAACAATTTTTTAATTAGAAATAATAATTTATAAATGTAGATAAATGTTTAGTCGTAAGAATGAGCGATCGCATATATAGAAAAAAAAGAATTTAAAGTAGAGAGAGTAGATTTTTTTTATCAAAGTAAATAGTTAAATTGATTTGATATTTGCATTATAGAAAAGAATAATTTAAATTTGAATATAAAACAAATGCCAGTCTAAAAGTAATTAATATAAATTTAAATTTAATTTTAAACATTGGTATAGACTGAGCGAGTTGAGGTCAGATCTGAATTAAAAGAATTCAATTCAAATTACATTTTAATTTTAATTGTTTTAGTAAATCAAATTATTAACATGTCTAGATTAAGATTATTAACATGTCTAGATGTAAGAGGGTTTTAAATGTGTGTAACACCGTATAGTATAAGAGATAAACATTTAATAATGAGTAATATCGTGACCGAAGATTATTAATGATGTTTATTATTTATAAGATTGAGTAAACAATAAATATGAATTTTTAAATACTCATAAATCTAATACTCTTATTATAATTACACCTGAACCCCAATTACATATACACGTTATTTGTATTGTTATAATTTTGTCGCCCGTCAACGTGTGGCACGACCCGCTTACATTTAATAACGTTGTATCGTTGTAATAAAATGGCGCTCCAAGATCGTGGGGCTCCGCAAACACAAATAAATTTATATTTGCAAATAGTAGTACCGTTACATATATATTTTTTTATAATGACTTTACCTCAAGATGTTTTCTCCCTATTTGGAACATGTTTCGGGAAGCCTTGTGTTCCCATCTTCAGCCTTCCTAATTTTGAACCTTGTGAGGTATTTGTGTGTTGGCTGGTTGTTGCTTTGGTTTCCTGTTGGTCTCTAGTGCTTTAAATTGGTATTATTGTGTATGATTGTGGTATATATATTAGTATTTTGTGTATTTTCTATGTTCAGTGCTTTGAAAATTGTGTCATGTTTTGTAACATGAAACAAACAAGAAACAGACAAAGAAATATAATATACCAAATTCCTTATGAAAATACAATAAAAATACTATAAACAAAATAGAAAATAAAATCAAATATAAAATAAAAACTGAACAATTAAGAATTAATAAAAATGAACAACACATAAATAATAACAACAATAAAAAATGGCCCACATTCACGTACATAAATAATAAAATGAGAAAGCTAACAAAAATATTTAAAAACACAGATATCAGAATAGCATACAAAACTAATAAAAATAATTTACAAAAACTAAATAACCCACACAACAAAGATAATACAACAACCAATGGTATATACAAAATTAAATGCCAAGATTGCAATAAATGTTACATAGGACAAACAAAAAAACAGCCGAAAAAACGTTATTTTGAACACCTAAATGAATACAAAATACCAGAAATATATAAATCTAATTTGGCCACACATGCAATAAACACTGGACATAACCAATATGACACTAATAAAACACATACCACACAAAGGGACCATAATGAACATTTGGGAAAATTTACAAATATACAAACATAAAACACAAAACAAATTAATACCTGAACAAATACAAATCAATACAAAAATGACACAATTTTCAAAGCACTCAACATAGAAAATACACAAAATACTAATATATTGATCACAATCACACACAATAATACCAATTTAAAGCACCAGAGAAAAACAGGAAACCAAAGCAACAACCAGCCAACACACAAATACCTCACAAGGTTCAAAATTAGGAAGGCTGAAGATGGGAACACAAGGCTTTCCGAAACATGTTCCAAATAGGGAGAAAACATCTTGAGGTAAAGTCATTATAAAATATATATTATATACATCAAGAAACGGACTGTAGCAGAAAGTGTTTTGAATATATATATATATATATATATATATAAATATAATATCGATTCACAATAGCGTCCTATCAGAGCGTTATATGAAAGCTATAGACGGTACGAGAGTAACGCCGTAAGAAAGAGAGAGAGCGTACAATCGCAGCCATCTCACTCTAACCACGTCACCGCGACATTAGAATCCAGTTCAAACATGTAATTTTACTCAAAGCGAATTATCAGTTCAACCTGCGATAACTTCAAAAGTTATAAATATAGGGCAATTCTGAAAACAGCATTGCATATAGCAAGAAAAGCTTTATAAGTAGCCGCAATCTCAGTTAATATAATTAACAATTGAAGAAGTTATACGGATGACGCACGCCAACAGGAATAACGAGAGAATTATGCTACGTAGGAATAAGGTGTTTTCACACACACACAGATAAAGACCTAAGCAACAATATTCTGTGGTCAGATCTTTGGAAACACATTTGCAAATACCTGTAATCAATCGATTTGCAAATACAGGAAGTACGATTTTGACAAGAATTTCTTTGCCGTTTGGAACCTGTCACGGAGTGTTTGACCGACCTGTTCGAGATTGTCAAAACTGGAAAAACGCATGATTTATTTGTACAACCAATCAGCAGCCCGTATTTAAAACTGACGCCAGCTCAAAGCGAGGGGTAGCATCACTCTTCGTTCGGTACTTAAACACACTAGACGTGTATAATTCACATACAGAAATTTTTAAATCACGCAAAAGTGCAAATAAAGTTCTAATTCGAGAAGTAGTCCGCAGTGTAGATGAATTAATATCGTTCAATAACACTCGCTGCGTAAAACAACCGTTAATTAATTAAATAATTAATTAATTAATCATCAGCCGTGAAGGACCTGTGCTACAGAAGGCTACAGCATCTGTAATTGCCAGGGCATCTTCAACAGCATTGATCAATATCAATTCTTCTGTGCAACGCCATCAAAAGGAGGACCTCTACGGATTCCTATCTTCGTTCAACGCATCAAACAGTAAGAAATAGATTCATTGATCAATGAAATAAGCACTAAACAAATAATAAACAATAAACAATTTTAAAAGGACACTAAGAAAAGCACACTTTGTATTTTAACTATAAGATTAGCTCTAATATAGTATAGGAGTGTTGAATGGAAAGTGGTGTGTAGTATTAGACGTGAAAATTATTGCAGAGCTGTTCTTTAGCCCTGGTTTGGGAGATAGAAATCTCTTAATCAAACCAGATAAGAGCTAGAGGTCGTTTGAACGTCTTAATCATTACTTTTCACACTCACTCAATAATTAAAAGTGTTAGGTAGAATTAAGTCCTGCCATTAACAATTTAAAGTTTAAAAATAATTAAATAAAAGTTAATTAAATAATCAAGCAAATCTTAAAGTGTTGTTTGTAACGATTCCCCTTGAAAACCACAATCACTGAACGAATCCTGAGGAAGAGTGTCTCCATGCGCTGAGCTAAGCTGACACCGTGTCATTTGTATCTGGGATTTGTTCTGGCGCCCAGGTAAAGTAATATCACGGGTAAGTAACTTTTTATTTAACATCACAAATATTAGATAATTGTGTTAGACGAAAGGTAGCGTTGTAATATATATATATATATATATATATATTGTAACGTGTAAAAGTGTTTACTCTTACAAATCTAATAATCGTTCTTTCTAAATTATATTTTATTTAGACTCACTATTGGGATAGGCAATTTGTTACATCTAGACTCGTATCTACGGTTATTTATCTGAATTTACGTCTTGTTTAACTCTGTTATTATTTGAATATATTTTTGTTAATATTAAATTAAGGATGAGTATCTGTTCAGGGGGATGTTTGTTGAGCGCCAATTTGCAATCACCGTTTGCAAATAAAATTTTATTGGTGAAATATCAATAATAAATTTTTGATCAAATTTATGTAAATAGTATATGGTCTCTTTATTCTGTAATGAACTCTCTTTTATTCTTTTCTTTCAGCAATGGATATGATAACTTGTGCTCATCACCACATTTTTAAAAAGAAATCTGCTAAGATTTTCAATTGATGAGTGTTGCCAACTTAATCTAATTACTGAGGTCAACTCACAGTATCAGATATTTTGTTCAGAATATCATACCCTTTTTGTTTTCATGAAATAAGAAACAAATAAACCTTTTTCTGTATTTTGTAAACTCAAATCCTTTATTTATTCTTTAATTTGTTCTAAATGTAAAACATAATTTTTAACAAAGTTTGGCCAGCTGTATGTTAATAAGCTCAGAGTGGCAGCAGTAACTCTTAGATCTCAGGCTTTTTAAAACATTTTATATTTTGTATTTAATAAATAAAATACAATTATGATGTTCTGTAGGTCCTTTAGACTACGATATAACAACAGTATTGACAGGGAAAGTACCAAAATACATATGATGAGAAATAGTCCAATGTATCTTAAAAGGATTATATTAAGAGTGTAAAACAGTTCAGTGTATAGGTTAAGTTATAAAAATGTTTTTTAGACTTAATTAGCTTTAAATTATGTTAGCACTATACATCAATGGTGGCTTATGCTTATGGCCATATTATTAATCATTATTGTTCTCAGTGAAAGTTAATTATGATTTTTATATAAAGCGTATTCAAAGTTTTTTGAAACCTTTAGATCAGGTTTAACAGGGAATATTTCAGATTAATTTTAGATCAAAAATACTTCTCTCCCTGTGTCAATTGGTCCAATTTCTTCAGAGATGTCCTGGTTTAAGTCTGTAGAATCTTGTAGCAATTCTTTCTTCTATTTCAATCTTGATATATATAATTATTCACTTGTTTGTCTGGAGATGCACTGATATCACATATATTATAATTTATTTTTTTTTCACTAGAAGTATTTAAATCAACCTTCTTGCATTCAGTTTTTTTTTAGAATAATCTATTTTCTTCCTCAACATATTAGTTGCTAAGGCCTCTCTTAGATATCTCCTTGGTTTCCAAGTAACATTTTTATATCACCCTGGTGACATCATAAGAATAATATAAACATACCTTTTACTATTTTATATGTCATTTTATTTTAAAAGGATATACCTTTGTTATAAGAGCTCTTATCTTCTTTTTATTTGTTTCTTTGTTCTTCTGATAAAAAACTGATCATTTTGACATCACTCTTGATTATTTTCTGATCTATATTTCCTGAGTTAATGATTTACATTTTTTTAATTATTTTTGTTCCAAACTTATTTATTATTTCTTTTGTACCATTCACTTTCTTAAATTTATTTTATACATTTGGTAATCTTTTAACATAAACTGACATTGTTTCCTTATTATTTTAATAGAAGTCTTATTCATATAATTTGACTGACTATGATTTTGGTACTTTCTTGTTAAGACTAACATTAGTGTTATTAACACTAGTATACATAATATTAATAAATGTGACAAAAACTGATTACTAATAACTATTAGTAATATGTTATAATTCCCCTTAACTGACTGTGTTTATAACTTTACAGTCTGCACACAAAAAACAAATTTCATAAGTAAGTTCTTACTTTAATTATAATAAACATAACATACAATAAACAATTAAAATTAAACATATTCAATTAAGTCTTTCTTAAAATATCATGTCTCCTGGTACTTTTTAATAATATAATCATGGTATATTTATGTTACTAGGGCATGGTAAAAATGTCACGTAACATAATGCCCCCCCAGAAAACAGGTTATTTTAGTAATCATTAAATTGCTTAAATAAGCTGATTGATTTCACCGTTACTTTTCTCAATCTATATAATATTTTTTTTTGTTTCGGCTTGATTAATACCCTTTACTCTCCCTTTACTTTGTTCGTTTCAGTGTTGGATAATTCATAAATATTATTATGGTTATCCTTTGTTATTGTATATGGTCCTGTATATAACAATAATAACTTTTTAGTTATCCCTTCAAAACTGGGTAGATGTCTATTTTGTTAGCAAAACCTTTTCGCCCATAGAGTATTTTAAAATCCTGTTATGATCTCTTTCTTCTTTTCTCTTCTGTAGCTCAGCTTTGTGCAACACTCGATTATGTATTTCGATAATGGCCAATTCTTTCTCTTCCATAAAAGGGAATTTAATTAAAGATGTTATTTCTCTAGGTGGTGGTCGATTAAACATAACTTGATATGGACTAGTTCCTATGGTCTCGTGGTAAGGTAGGTTGAGGAATGTTTCGGCAGCTTCGACATATTTACTCCAGTTTCTATGTTCCTGATGACAATATGTCCTCAGAATCCTACCTACTTCACGGATAACTCGTTCTGCAGGGTTACTTTGGGGATGATACACCGAAGTCTTGTAAGTTCTGATTCCCCTATTTACTAATTCCTTTTGCCACCTTTTTCCTTTAAATTGAGTACCGTGGTCGGTTACTATCGTCTCTGGTTTACCCACCTCAGGAATGTATTTCGTTATGATTATGTCCAGGATTTTACGAGTTGTAGCTTTGCTGATAGAGTATAATTTCGAAAATTTTGAAAAATGATCAAATATTATTACAATATATTTAAACTTACTTCATCCCCCACTCTTAGGAAATGGACCACATATGTTTAAAAATATCTTTTCCAAACTATGGCTCGAAATAATGGTTATCATAGCGCCATCCTTCCTTTCATTATTGGTTTTTACCTTTTGGCAGATTGTGCATTTTCTAACAGTTTGCCTTACTTGCTTATTTATCCCCTTTATGTAGACGTGTTCACTCAATGCTTTTACAACTTTAAGGGGCCCCATGTGTCCATATCTTATATGATAGTCAATGATGATTGATGATTCAACACTCTTAGGAATATATAATTTCCATTCCTGTTTTCGGGAAGTTGGAGATGTAAATATTAAATTATTATAAATACAATAAAATGCTAAAATTGTGGGGTCATTGCTTGCCAATCTTTCCTTAATTAATTTTAGTTTGATATCTAAATTCTGATGAATTTCTATCTGTTTTAATACTTCTGCTAAATCTTCTCTTGACTTCAGTATGTGATACACTCTTCCAATGTTTTCTTTTTCTACTTCGTAAGTTCCGTTTGCCATATTAATTCTGGATAATCCATCAGCTACAATATTTTGTTTCCCGGGTACATACTCCCAATTTATATTGTACTTTTGTAATATCAAAACCATCTGGTTAGTCGACCATGATTTAGTTTGCATCTTTTTAGGAATATGGATTTATGATCTGACCTTACTGTTATTTTATATCCTAAAATATAGGTGCGGAACTTTAAGCAGGCAAACACCACACTGAGGAGTTCTTTTTCTGTAACTGTATAATTTCTTTCGCAAGCACTCAAAACTCTACTAGCAAAACTGATTACTAAATGGTTTCCTACTTCATTTTCTTGATATAACTCAACACCTAAACTCACATTACTTGCATCACAATTTAAATAGAACCCCTGGTTAAAATCTGGGTGGTGTAACATAACACTATTTAGGAACTTAGTCTTGATTAAATTAAAGTTATCTTCTTCAGCCTTACCCCATTTCCATTTGTTCTTGGTTGAAAGTAGATTTTGAAATTTAGTGGTCAGCTCGGAATAATTTTGTTGGAACTTGCGATAATAATTACAAATACCTAGAAATGATTGTAATTGTTTGATGTTTCTAGGTCTTGGAAAATTTTGTATAACTTCTACTTTCTCAGGCGACGGCGTGATCCCAGTTTCAGAGAGTATAAACCCAAGAAATTGTAATTCCTGAGTTATGAATTTAGATTTATTTAACTTCAGTGTAATATTATTTAGTTGGAGTTTCCTGAGTACAATTTCAATACGATCACAGTGTTCATCCCATGTTTTAGAGGTAATAAGAATATTATCTACATATACTGTTGCGAACTCTAACGCTTCTTTTCCTAGTATCTGGTCCATGCACTGGATAAAAAATGGCGACAGAATTAACCAACCCGAAAGGTAAGCGTTTAAATTGGTAGTTTCTTCCCTCGAAGATGAAGGCAACATACTGGCGACTGTCAGGGTGTAACTCTATTTGCCAGTATCCGCAAACAGCATCCCAACTACTCATAAACTTACAACCATGGAATTTCTTCATAGTTTCTTCTATCTCTATTGGAAAGGTGCGATCAGTTATTATAATTTTATTTATTTCCCGCGCATCAAGGCACAACCGTACTTGTCCACCATATTTTTTAGAAATCGTCACAATGGGGCTGGTATATGGGGAATTACTTCGTTCTATAATATCTTCTTGAATCATCCTAGCTATTTCTTTTCTAACTGCCTCTTTTAACGATTGAGCAATAGGATACGATTTCTTATGGAAATTAACGGAGTCATGAAATTTTAATCGGCATACGAAATCCTTCGCCTTTCCAGGAGAATCGGAAAATACATTACGATAAGTTTTATATATTTCTATTAATTTTTTCTTCTGTTCCACACTGATTGCCTCGGTATACCCCTTTCCTTGAAACGACAATATTTCCTGCATTTTTTCCTGCCATAATGCTGATTCTGTTACGATCTCTTTATCCCCTATGGGTGTCCTTATTATTTCCCTAACTTGGTATGAGTTTCTGTACTGAGGGGCTATTGAGCTTCCTATTATCTCAGCAGTCCATTCATAACCTTCTGAGCTCAGTGTTATTTTTCCACTGGCTAAATTAATAATCACATAGTGACGCCTTAGCGTATCACAGCCTATCAACACCTTAAAAGGTAACCCTTGGGCCACCAGAAACACCATAGGAATTCCTACTCCCATACTCGTAACATTCAGACTTACTTGTTGTTTGATTGTCTTGTTTTGTTTGCCAGTCGCTCCTATAATAGCAATATTATTAACAGGCAATGTGGATATTTTTTCCGTACTCAACTCCTGTATTCTGTTCAGCTCTAATCTGTCTATTAAAGAAATGTTTGCTCCTGTATCTATCATAACTTCAGTTAGCACCTCATGTAATTCTACCTTGATGTATACTATGTCCTCATTCGGTTTATCTTCTTCTATGGTAATCTCTTCCAACAAATCTCTCTGTATATTTTTTAAATAAAAGTTTCTTATCACGGTTATTGGTTCTTTGTTATTATTATTAGGGTTTATATCTCTCCTCAGCCCTGGGTCCGCTCGCAGTGATGGGCCGTCCAATGTTCTCACTGCGGCCTCTCGTTTTCCCTATTTACATCACTGTTGGTTTGTTGAACTTGTTCATTGGTGTTCTGGTTTCCAGAGGGTGTCTCCTTTCTTCTATCCCAGCTTCTGGATCTCTGATAGACTTCTCTATTATCATTCCATTGTCTCCCATTGTCATTATCTCTTCCATATCGTCGGTCATAATTTCTATCATTATGAAAATTCTGACGTCTTCCTTGAAATCGCCTGTTATTCGGATTTCTATTATATCCCTCCGTACGTACGTGGTTTATTGGCTGTCGACTGTCGTGTGGTTGTTCATTGTTCCTATCATTCCAATCCTCTGTTCTTCTTCGACTCCTGTAATAATAATTTTCCCTCTCAAAACCTTCTAAGAGAGCCTTCATTTCTTCAATAGTTTTTATCTGTCCACACCGACGAGCCCGTACAATGTCTTCTCCAAAGTGATATGACAATTTGGCTATGAGACACTCCTCAGGGATTTTTGGTTGTAAATGTCGAGCTACCCAGACTTCGCCCAAAAAGTAAGCAGTCATTGTCTGTCCTCTTCTAGCATCATATCTGCCAGTGCTTAAATTATCTCGGACTATATTTTGGATAGACTCAGACCAATACTTTATTTTAAAAATTTGTTTAAATTCATTATAATTGGTGATTTCATTTCTTACTGCCTTCCACCAGTTATCATTACTATTTTTAAAACTATAATCGAGGAGATTCTTTATTATTGGCCACCGATTTCTTTGATTCTATTCAGACCTTCTTCTAACCTCTCCAAAAATTCTAGAGGTTTCTGACGATATTCTTTAAAGTTTATCACTTCTTTACTTTCTCCAATTAGTGTAGGTACATAGTTTATCGGTCTATGTTTTAGTACCTCTATTTCTTCCTTAAGATTTATTATGTACTTCTGTTGAATTTCCTCTATCTTCTCTCTGTTGTTGGTAACTTGATTTTGTACCTGTATTATCTTGGTTTCTGCCTGATTGTATAGTTCCCCTACCTTATTTTGTAGTACCTCTAATTGCTCCTGAGTATCTTTGTGAAGTATAACAATACTAGTTTTACTGTTATCTTCCACTTCAATTATTTTGTTTATCAAATCTTCGCGCAATTGACTTAAATTTTCCTCGGTTTTCTCAACCTTCTGGTTGGTTTCAGTAATTATATTCCTTATTTCCTCTTTATATTCTTCTAACTGCTGTTTCAATTCCTCTTTATTCTTCTCACTCTCTTCCTTCAACAGTCCTTTTAATTCTTCATTACTTTGTCTAATATCCTCCTTCAGCTGTTGTTGTAATGTTTCATTATTACTTTCAATTTTTTTATTTAATTCCTCATGATCTTCCCTAATTTGTTTCTTTAATTCCTCATTAGTTTGTTTTAATAAGGTTTCATTATCTACTCTCATTTGTTTAAATTCTTCTTGGTTACTATCCATTTTCCTGTTAAGTGTTTCGATATTCTTTTCAATATCCTCCTTCATTTGTTTCTTTAAACTTTCATTATTACTGTCCATTTTCTTGTCCATTAGTTGAAACATTTCCATTAATCTTTCAAATCTCATTTCTTCTGCAGTCCTCTTTGGTTCTTTTTGTGTGGGTTTATCTGGTTGGTCCCCTGGTGTATCCATTACCACCGTTTCCATTTCTTCAGTCGCTGTTGCTGGGGTATCCCTTACCATTACTTCTACTTCTTCAACTGTGGTTGCTTCCTTATCTTCTATATTTAACTCTATTTCTTCTCCCTCCATCCGTTTCCGTGACGTTGCTCTTCTCCTTGACATCTCTGTTGTTAATCGTAGTCGCCACTAGAGTAGAAATCACTGTAAACTCACAATAAGAATACAAAGCTATTCTATTTCTAGCCTCACTAGTTGGGCTCCAATTCTGTAACGTGTAAAAGTGTTTACTCTTACAAATCTAATAATCGTTCTTTCTAAATTATATTTTATTTAGACTCACTATTGGGATAGGCAATTTGTTACATCTAGACTCGAATCTATGGTTATTTATCTGAATTTGCGTCTTGTTTAACTCTGTTATTATTTGAATATATTTTTGTTAATATTAAATTAAGGATGAGTATCTGTTCAGGGGGATGTTTGTTGAGCGCCAATTTGCAATCACCGTTTGCAAATAAAATTTTATTGGTGAAATATCAATAATAAATTTTTGATCTAATTTATGTAAATAGTATATGGTCTCTTTATTCTGTAATGAACTCTCTTTTATTCTTTTCTTTCAGCAATGGATATGATAACTTGTGCTCATCACCACATTTTTAAAAAGAAATCTGCTAAGATTTTCAATTGATGAGTGTTGCCAACTTAATCTAATTACTGAGGTCAACTCACAGTATCAGATATTTTGTTCAGAATATCATACCCTTTTTGTTTTCATGAAATAAGAAACAAATAAACCTTTTTCTGTATTTTGTAAACTCAAATCCTTTATTTGTTCTTTAATTTGTTCTAAATGTAAAACATAATTTTTAACAAAGTTTGGCCAGCTGTATTTTAATAAGCTCAGAGTGGCAGCAGTAACTCTTAGATCTCAGGCTTTTTAAAACATTTTATATTTTGTATTTAATAAATAAAATACAATTATGATGTTCTGTAGGTCCTTTAGACTACGATATAACAACAGTATTGACAGGGAAAGTACCAAAATACATATGATGAGAAATAGTCACAATGTATCTTAAAAGGATTATATTAAGAGTGTAAAACAGTTCAGTGTATAGGTTAAGTTATAAAAATGTTTTTTAGACTTAATTAGCTTTAAATTATGTTAGCACTATACATCAATGGTGGTTTATGCTTATGGCCATATTATTAATCATTATTGTTCTCAGTGAAAGTTAATTATGGTTTTTATAAAAAGCGTATTCAAAGTTTTTTGAAACCTTTAGATCAGGTTTAACAGGGAATATTTCAGATTAATTTTAGATCAAAAAATACTTCTCTCCCTGTGTCAATTGGTCCAATTTCTTCATAGATGTCCTGGTTTAAGTCTGTAGAATCTTGTAGCAATTCTTTCTTCTATTTCAATCTTGATATATATAATTATTCACTTGTTTGTCTGGAGATGCACTGATATCACATATATTATAATTTATTTTTTTTCACTAGAAGTATTTAAATCAACCTTCTTGCATTCAGTTTTTTTTAGAATAATCTATTTTCTTCCTCAACATATTAGTTGCTAAGGCCTCTCTTAGATATCTACTTGGTTTCCAAGTAACATTTTTATATCACCCTGGTGACATCATAAGAATAATATAAACAAACCTTTTACTATTTTATATGTCATTTTCTTTTAAAAGGATATACCTTTTTTATAAGAGCTCTTATCTTCTTTTTATTTGTTTCTTTGTTCTTCTGATAAAAACTGATCATTTTGACATCACTCTTGATTATTTTCTGATCTATATTTCCTGAGTTAATGATTTACATTTTTTTTATTATTTTTGTTCCAAACTTATTTATTATTTCTTTTGTACCATTCACTTTCTTAAATTTATTTTATACATTTGGTAATATTTTAACATAAACTGACATTGTTTCCTTATTATTTTAATAGAAATCTTATTCATATAATTTGACTGACTATGATTTTGGTACTTTCTTGTTAAGACTAACATTAGTGTTATTAACACTAGTATACATAATATTAATAAATGTGACAAAAACTGATTACTAATAACTATTAGTAATATGTTATAATTCCCCTTAACTGACTGTGTTTATAACTTTACAGTCTGCACACAAAAAACAAATTTCATAAGTAAGTTCTTACTTTAATTATAATAAACATAACATACAATAAACAATTAAAATTAAACATATTCAATTAAGTCTTTCTTAAAATATCATGTCTCCTGGTACTTTTTAATAATATAATCATGGTATATTTATGTTACTAGGGCATGGTAAAAATGTCACGTAACATAATATATGTGTGTGTGTGTGTGTGTGTGTACATGATGTTCATAGCTGGTTCACATAGGTACAGTACTGCAGGATGTAACATAACAAGCTCACACGAACCTGTTCTCTATTTGTATAATCCTGTATTGTTATGTGGTATGAAAGGCAGCGCTGATATTATTACAGTTTATTTTCACTGGACACCGAACCATAGTTTACACACACAGGCATTCGTATATTGCCATTTATATTACAGTGAAGCAGCAGTAGGTGTGTTTCCCGAAGCGTTAAGAGTTTTAAAATAGGATGGGGTGTCTGTTAGAAGATTCTTAGATATTCTCAACTGATGCGTACTTCCTAGAGCCGAGTGTCGACAGAGTGTATCAGCTTAATGTAAAATGTGTTGTAGAATAACACACTGCAGTCTTAACATCTGATTACCTGAGCCGACTGGACCAGCCAACGGGAAAGTTCGTTGTTACCGCATAGATAGGCACAGAAATTATTCTGATAATTGGTCCTTCCACCATTAATCGCTGTGATTCCTTGATATTAATTAAACATTTTTTTGAAACAGTCGTGGCAGTGGGCGGAATATTTCCGTCCCATGTCGGTTTAGAACTGCACGTGTGGTTATCCCCTCAGAACTGTGAGGAAAATTCGCTACATTTATTAGCAGGCCATTATAGCAACACATGTTACCAGAGAACAAGTAGTCACGTCACCCTTCTACTATGTCATGTGTCAAGTACCGAGCTACGCGCGCATCGGCGCAACCACGCGATAGAACGCATCGCAGAAACCACACTTGATTTGGAGAAATTTATGCTGATTGGCTTTGTGTTAACCACTTCACTAATCGAAGTACAGAGATAAATATATACAATTGAATCAGGTATTTAATCACTAATGATGAAAACTGTATTGCTTATGAAATTCGAAATCAGGAGCTTGCCACTGAGGCATAGGGGTTAGTTCACAATTTCTGTTGCCGTTATGGAGTTATTATGGAAATCCATACGATTTAAGGAGAAATTTTTCAAGTCAGGAGTGTTGAAATAATTATGTCGCCTACTCGGAATTCGAAAGACCAGGACAACCACCTCACTATCCTCCGCCCGACGGAATGGTTGAGACCAGGCTCAATAAGACACTTGAGCGGCATCTGTCGAAGGCTGTTGACGAGAACCAAACAGACTGGGACCAGTGTATACCATATACCATTATTCCTAATAGCGTCATCAGTATACGACACAACCAGCATGACTCCAACAAAATTGGCGTTGTTTGAGTGGAAGATTCGTCTTCTTGGGGACTTGATGTTCGGATCACCCGAGACTCAGTTCGAAGAGCCACAGAAGACATCCTCGCAATTAGAAAACCAACTGCGAGAAATGAATCGCTTGATAAGAGGACGGCTGAAGATAGCCAGTGGTAAAACGAAAAAGCGGTATGATATTAGTAGCAATATTGTGGGTTTCGAAGGAGGAAACCAGGTTTGTACAACCCAAAGCGGCGTCATGGTCACTCCCCGAAACTTCAGACTAACTGTCAAGGGCCTTATACTGTGAAAAGAGATATATTGAATCAACGATGTTGTTTATCGGATCCCAGGAAGGACAAAGGAAATTCAAGGTTGTCCACCTAGATCGCCTGGCCAAGTATTACTGCAGAGACGGTTTGCCAGTTCTGTTCGAAAGAAAAAGAACTTATCGTGGTTTATGATAAGCATAATTGGTAGGTCTATAACAAATAATTAATTTTAATGGGTAAATAATAACATTGGTCAATTATTCGAAATTAATAGGAGTAAACACAATATCCCTTATAGTGTTGTGTATCAACGTGCATGTGGGCGTTCACGTACCTACGTACGTGTAGGTATAGCGTCGTGTATGTAACGATTTTAAATGACAAATAATATTCCTAACTTTGAATGACTTGAATTTTCACTGCAAAATTTATTTGGCTACATGATACATACATTTATTTTAGGAAATACCGAAATGAATGTAACGTGGCACATAATGGATACTTTAGTGGTGGACTGTGAATTGTTATTCTAACCTGGAATTTATTTCACACTGTACTGTAATCACCTCTGGTAATCATCGGTTGCAATCAAGGGCGTTGTTACGGTGTGCGTATTCTCTAAAACAAAGTAACTCGTTACATTGAATCTTTTGGCATAATAACTACTCCAAAATCATCAAGCCTAAACATAGATGAATTTTGTAATTTAATGAATAAAATGGATTAAAATTATGTAACAGTTAAATGGCTGTAACCGATGAGCGATTGTCGGGTATATGAACTATGAGTAGCCTAATCACAAGATGGCTTCTATTGCGTACAAAATGAGGAAACTTCAACTTTAATAGCTTGGTATATAAATGTGGATATTTTCGAATGAAGGCTGGAAATTAACTTATAGAAATTTGCATAAGTTATCAAATGGTGAGTCTAGGGACAGCAATCGACCGACGAAGTAAGGAAAAGTTTTATGTATGCATTAAGGCATTGTATGGAAGGCAGCCGTTTTGTCGGTCAAAACCCGACATTCCTGGCACAAAGATCACACGGACGCAGTTTTTTGTTATTTGTAATCTAAGGTATTTTAATATATACGTTAAACAACTCGAGTGAATTATTACAAAGGCTTAAGAAATAAACGAAAAAATATATGTATCAATAAAAATTGGAAGCTTGTTTGTACGCGATAAATTTAGGAACAGCGAATTTGGCACCGTGTCTACATTATCAGTACACAGTTCAATGTTTCCTAGTTCAACATTAGCCTCTATAATGTCTTCCTCGTTCAGCAACTAAAAGAACAGTTTCAGCAGCAATAAAATGTCAACTATAAACATCCTTGACTCTGTTTGACAAAAATAAAATAAAAACTGAAACATTTATCAAACATTTATTCAATAAATTCATCTACTGACGCAGCAAAGCCATATTTCTAGCTAAGTACAGATCACATTCTTTTATTGTTTTTCACGAATGCCGATTATACTGTCTGCGCAACTCTATAAAAAGTTCCTCTATTTGATGTAGCTTAATTATATGGTTAATTTTAACGTTTATCGCTTAATTCTTTAGTATCTTGACACCACTTTGTCGATGATGTCATCGATACAACAGTTTGTGGAATGACGACGTACGTATAATTAAGTATATTATTATATTATTGAGTATTATTCATAGGATGATCATATTTCCTTTCATGGACTCTGGGCATTTAATACAAAAATGTAAATTTTAATTATTTTATAATCCCTTCCTTAGTTATAAACAATTAATAATTAACGCTAGCTGCTACGTATGTGTACTTGGAAAGAGAGGAGTTGTGCGACCGAGAATCTCATGGCTGAGAAATTTAAGGACCTGGTTTGGCATGAATACAACTGACTTATTCCGTGCAACAGCGCAGAACGTTAGAATAGTCTGTATGATATCCAACATCCGAAACAATAGGAATTATCAGAAGAAGAAGAAGAAACGTATATTGGAGGCATTCGGAGAGCTGCATAAAATTTCAGTTTAATCATAATTACCTCATCATTATTTCCTCGTAATTTTGTTATTATTGTTGCAATAACGTTTTTTATAACTGTTACTACATTAACGTTTACTTGTTTTCCTGAAAATATGATCCTGTTTTTGTTGTAGTCAAAATCTTCCTTATCTTGCCTCACTATGTCCTAGGATAATGATTAAATTTCTCTTCAATTTACTAAGCAAATTATATAATTTTCCGCTTTTATTCATTGCATGGACTTCTGTAAAGCAACCCTTAATCTATTTGTATATTTTTCCTCAGGTCAACTTCTTCGATAATGTTTTATTAGTACAAGTAGTAAGCATATTAATTGTTAATTACGTTTAGCTTATATATAATTATTAACTGTATGTTGGATTTACTTAAGTATATAGAAATCTGATTTTTGCTTTTTGTTTTGCTAGAAGTTTGTTAATATTTATACTTTGTACAACAGAAGATAGTTCACGAAAAATGTAAGAAATCATTTGAAATCATTACGGCTTATTAAATGTAGTATATTGCAACAGTACAAATGTATAGGGTACTGTGCATTGGACAATTTAATTAAGGTAATTAATGTAATTAAATAAATAATTCATATTGTTAGTAATAATAATTCAGCTTTCAATCTGAACTGTAAATGGAACGACCAAATTTCACGCTAGGACAGGTTAATCACGCCATGCAGCTGTGTCTTGAGACCTGCAGAATATTGTCGAAACATGATTTTTGCGCCCTAGGGTATAAATACTCGAGACGCGCTAACTTATTTCTCTTTCTCGTACAACTACCGTGGCAGCCGGAGGCTCTGCCCAACGACAACAACTTTTTTTGATCAACCACAGCAGCGGCCGGAGGTTCTTCACGACTACTCATCACTTTCGTGAGAGCACCTGCAACCTGAGGCCATGACGGGACACGAGGGAGCAGCCAAGTACATGGAATAGAGTCCAGCGTACGGAATGTGGCAACGGACTGCGGAGAGGATCTGAAGGACGAGGATCAAGGACTCCAGGACTACACGACTACAGAGGAGCATCCAGGATCGAGGACCTAGGAACGAAGAGGATACGCTGAGTATTACCACGACAAATAAGGTGAAAAAAAACATGTATTTGTAAAAAGAAAAAGACTCACGTAAAGAGAATTAACTATGTAAAATGAAAGACAATATAATTCAAAGATGAGTTAATAATTTTTGGAAATGTAAATATTTATCTGTATAGTAGTTTTAGAGTAATGTTTAAACACATGAAAGTATAATTTTGAGAAATAATTTAAGCAATGATATTTAAAGTAATATGAAAGTCAAGAGTAAATTTTATAATCTTGAATAAATAATTTAGTCAATGATATTTAAATTAATATGAAAGTAAATAGTAAATTTTATTAGAAAACAAAGCAATGCATATGCAATATAATAAAAAGAAAATAGATTATTAAAAAGAGATTAGATAATCTAATAGTTATCACAGTAATGAGCAAGTCGAGAGCAATATTATATAATAACAAACGTTTATTGTAGTACGGAGGGTATATTATGTTCAATGTGTAATACGAGATTATTACTTATATGTTAATAACTAGATGTGTGCTACGGCTACACACATGCGAATAATAATGATATTTTTAAATCGCAACAGAATAGAAAATTTTAATTAATACATTTTTAAATGATTCTAAACCATTTCAGGTTGTGTTATTATTATTACGATTACACCTGTCATAATTTTATAGCGTAAGTAATGTTGCAAAATAAATGGCTCACAAGAAGTTGGGGGCTTCACAAATACTTAACGTTGTAATATATTAACCATTGAGTAAAAAAAATTAATGCTACTTATGATGAAAATTAGGGCATTATCAGTTTGGTTCCAGTTCTTGATCACAACTGATGCATATGTTGAGAATTTTTGACATGGTTTGGTTTGCTACATCAGCGCTCTATCCGCCTCAATGTTTTCGCTATTGAATCACAAACGTCAGACTTTAACCACATACGAGAAACAACTGAATATTGACGCTTTGAACTGAATGCTGAGTTATATAATGGAAAGAGACACGACAAATGCATTGCGATGTCTGTCACTAACCGTTTTGTTTTTATGCAATCCAGGCTTCTCCACGTGAAACGTTATTTTACATATTACATATTTCGTATTTTACATTTTACGAAGAAGTTGAAAGTTTACAAAAACATGCGGAAATATGTAATTTGATAATAATATTGTATATAAATATTATATTGCGTATCTAAAAAGTTAGTGTCCGGTAAAGCTTTGGTGAGGGTGGGGAAAAGGCTGTATGCGTTGTTGTATTGGTGTTACTTTTTGGTAAGTCTGGGGTGTCATATGAGATCTCTAAAATCGACTCAGTTATGATTTCATAAAATTTATAAATTTAGAGCTCTGTTCATCATAAGGAAATTAGATTCTTCAAGAAAATAAAGAAATTTCTTTATAATTTACATAGAACAAAGTAATAATAAATGCGTTGAAATAACGTTTTTTATAACTACACAGCTCCGTTAACGTTCACTTGTTCTTCTTAAAATACGATGCTATGTTTAACATTGTAGTTAAAGTCTCCCTTATCTACTCATCTTACCTCACTATGTTCTATGATATAGTAAGGAATAGGAATTATAGGAACTGAGAAATTGAAATTGAGGAATATAAAGGGTATAGGAAATAAGCAATTGAGAAATCCTTATTTCAAATTTCCCATGTAATAAGTAAGTCGGCAATTTAGTAAGTATATGTATGTGTATGTACATAACGACTTTAGTAAGTACGGGTATATGTATGTACTAACCAATTTAGTAAGTACGGGTATATGTATGTACTAACCAATTTAGTAAGTACGGGTATATGAATGTGCGTAACCAATTTCTACTGAGGTAATCGGAGAACCAAACAAATTGATAATGTTTTTTTAGAAGCTACAACTATCTCATCTATAGAAATTGAAACAACACTACTCTAAGCTTTTTAAATCTACTTTGACACCCAACGTTTCCTCCATGTGAGCCATAGACTATAACGTCTCCATGGGCGAAACGTTTGATTGTACAAAAAATATAATCTGTGTTATATATAAAAGCTGCTAGCCGTGTTTTGTAGAGCTACAATGATTATTGTTACTGTTGTTTAACCGGATAATTATACGTGAAAGTTTAACACTAAGAAAAACGATTTTCGTTTACTGTACCTTGTTTGCAAATCGACAGCACAAAAATCGGCACAAATTGAAAGTGTAAAGTCAGGTTTTTGATGTCATATCGTGAATAGTTTAGATCCATATTATAATACTATCTTAATGGAATAATAACTCATGGATATGATTTAATAACATAATGATTTAATCTGTGTAACATAAATTCAATTATTGGAAAATTCCATTCGATACATAAGGTTGTCACAGGGTCGATATTTATCTCAGGATTTATAATTAAATAATTTTAATATATTTCGTGGGAATTCTTGTGGCTGCTACGAAAAGTTCCTTTGCATGTTGATTAATAATAGAGAGTACCTTTACAAACAATGTATTACTTATAATCTAAAAATTTACACAAATTATATATTAAGTTACATACAAGTTTTGACGATATTCAATTTGTCCGTCTCAGAAAATAATGTAGTTTATCAATGTGTACAATAAATGTTTCCTTGTAATCACTGTTAGCTTATATATTGAATTTGGTTGCACTTTAAAATGTTGACTAGTGATTAGTGTTAGTGTAAATTGTTATATTGTCTAGTGGTTGTTCCTTGTTGAAAAAAAAAATTGTCAAATTATACTTTACACATCTAGACGATATTGCTGAAGGGTTCCTGGTCGTTTCTGAATATTTTTCTTGATTGTGTGTATTATTTGTTCATGAAAATGGTAGTGGAAGGATTATTATCTTCGATGATGGTCCTTCAGATCTTCTTTCATACACGGGTCATCTATTTTTGTATACTTTTAATTACCTCTAGACACGCACTATTCAACTGCTTTCCATCACAATTAACAATTAAGTGTTATTTCTTCTTTCTTTTAGTTACCTACTCATACAAATTTCTTAAATTTTGATTGGTCATTTATGTACAGTTTAAATGTTATAGGATCAACACCCATTACCTACATTATATTTTATAAATTACCTTTAATAGATAATTTTATTATTATACTCTAATTATATATGCAATGTTTATACAATTATTAATTAGATAATTATAAACAATTTGATACTAAACATGCCTCAGTTTATAACTGTAAAACCTTATTAATTTGAATTTCTATGATATGTGGTGGAACAATTTTTATGGTTTATTGTAATTTCTACTTTGACTACCTGAGATAAATATATTTACATAAATTAACTGGTGACATAAAATCTTATAACATACAACAAAACTCTTAATAATAATAATTGTTTTTGACAGTTTTAGTTTATTTATACTGCTAAACTATTGTCTGTATGATAAACTAAAATTCTGTCTAATAATAACAATAAAACACTTTTCATACAAAAATAATTAACACTGTTTAACAGTAGTCTGTGTCACTATTTATATTCTGTCACTCATATAACTGTAAGGTTTGTGTCCCTTTTTCTATCCTTAAAATATGTCGATACAATTTTGTTAATACAATTTTAATTTATGATTAGGTACTCTTTATTGGGTTTGGTTGTTATTATTCAGGGTAAGTTGATTAGGCCTACTAGGTTTATTTATTTCACTTTTTTCTGTTTACTGCCCTATTCTACTGGGTTATTTCTGGGTTTCTGGATAATATTATATAAGTCAAACCAAATAGTTTTCCTTTAATTTGCTTTCAATTATTATTTCTTGTTTCTTCTCTGGATCGGATTCCACTATTATTTTGTAACATTTTGTTTCGTTACAAATTGCCTCCCTTCAGAAGTAATTATTTCTGAACACGTCATTATGTGTGAGGACATAATTACTTATGTTATTTTAACTTTTCTTCCTCATGATATTTTTTCATGGATTGTTGATTATAATCTTCTGAATTGCTACTATTGGGCTAGTATATGGTGATTGGCTATGCTCAATTATATCATTTAACAACATTTTATTAATTTCAGCTCTAACCGCCTCCTTCAATGAATATGGTATAGGATAGGATTTTCTGTGGAATTCTGCTGGTTCTTTAAATTGTATTCTACACTGATAGTTTTTTACTTTTCCTGGGTTTTCTGAAAATACATGTTTATACTTCTTATATATTATAATGAGATCTTCTACTTGTTTTACTGTCAAATTATTTGTGCCTTGGTGTCTAAACTCTCTTATCTCCTGTAATTTACTGTTCCACAGGTCTTCATTTGTCATATTATAGATTATTTTTCTGCATTGGGTGTCATTATTTAAAAAATTTAATTCCCTAACTTGGTGATGGGTACGGTTCAGAGGGGCACCATCGCTTCCTATTAACTCTGCCGTCCACATAACACCTTCTGAGTTCAAGGACACCTTCTCCTTGCTCAAATCAATAATGGCTGAGTATTTCCTCAGCATATCGCATCCGATTAATAATTCGAATGGTAGGCCGATTGCGACCAAACATATAATATTAATTGTAACATCTTTGCTTTCTATTTCCAATGACACTTGTTTTCTCACTGTTTTATTTTGACGCCCAGTGGCACCTATTAAAATAACATTATTGACAGGTAAGGTAGGTATTATATTTTTACTTTGTTTCTGTATTCTCTCCAGTTCAGCGTCGTTAATAAGTGATACATTTGCACCAGTATCTATCATTATTCGTGTAGGAATTCCTTCAATTTGAGCGGTTATGTATAAAATTTCATTATGCTGGTTGATTCTACTTGTCACCGTTTCCTCCAACAGTTCATCTCGAAGATTTTTCAAATAATAATTGTAAATAATAGTAAGATTTTGACTGTCCGTCCTTAAACTTTGGTTGTTGTTATACTTCAAAATTCTTTTATTTTCCATAATTAATTGGTAGTAATTTGTTATTACTATGTTTTTGAATTTGGTGGTTATTGTACCCAGTAGTTAGTAGCAGTAAGGGGTCGCGAGGGTTTATTACTGCCTCACTCCGTTTAAATTAAGGCTATCATGATTATTTTCCGGGCATGACTGTTGATTTGCCTGGACTGGTGTGCTGGTTCCTGGTTGTTCAACCTCTCGGTTGTCTAATTGTTCACTTCCCCTTGATTCTCGGAAGTCCTCCTGGCTTCTACTTCTGACTCGGTTATAATGGTGACTCATCCCTCTGGGATTTCCTCTTTGATCATAACTGTTATTAAAACTGTTCCTCCGAGGTTGATGGTATCTCCAGTAATCCCCTTCTTCGGCACTGATGTAATTTATTCGGGGTCGGTACGAACGATTATTATTATAATTACCCTGATTATTATTGTTATTAACTCCTGAGTTACTCCTAAAATTATTATAATTTTGGTTTGTTCGGTAGTTATTATAATTATTATTATTTCTATTACCCGGATGGTAATTTTGATTGGGCGTGTTGTTATCATTATTGTTAATTGGGTTTCGATTGAAGTTTGCTGGTTGGTTATTATTTGGGGTAAAATTTTGGTTGTAATTACGATCGTTGACATAACTATTCCGGTTATTCATGTTATTATATTGATTATGATTCATACCATGGTTATTATTTTTTGAACCGCACTGATCAGTTCGTTGTCTGCTTCTTTTGTAGTAACCCTCGTGTTCATAATTTTCTAATAAGTCAGCCATTGCGTGGACCGTTTTAATCTGGCTTCCCAGGCGTGCTCTGGCAATTCCTGTGTCGTAATGGTATGCCATTTTAGTTACTAGGGATTCTTCTGGTATTCTTGGCTCTAGGTGTCTCGCCAAACATACCTTTCCCCAGAAGTAAGTAGTTGGAGATGTACCTCTATTTCCATCATATCTTCCCTGACAAATGTTGTCCCTTATAATATTTTGTATAGCTTCGGACCAGTATTTTTCTTTAAACAGTTTTTTAAATTGGGCGTAGTCCACTATCTCATTCCTGGTTGCTGTCCACCAGTTGTCCGTAATCTCCCTAAAATGCTCATCCAACATCTCTCTAATCGAGCTCCAGATAGTTATTCGATGTTTATTTAAATGTTCCTCAATTCTGGCCAGGAATTCCATGGGGTTTCTACGATAATTTTTGAAATTAATCCCTTCTTTGGGTTCATTTGTGGAAACATGAGTAATATTATTTGGTCTGGTTCTAATTAACTCAATTTCTTCTTGATTTTGGCGTACTTGACCAGTTAAATTGTTCATCGTAGTGTTAATATTGTCACACCTTTCTCCGGTTTGTTTCTGTAAATTAACTAAATTTTCTTGTTCCTTTTGTATTCCTTCTATTTGAATACGACTATTTTCTTGGACCTGGTCTATTCTAGTATTTATCACTGCTTCATTTTGTGTAATAGTTTCGTTAGCTTTTCTCAATCTCTCATTAGTGTCAGCTATTTCTTGCTTCCTTTCCTCATCGATTTTGTCCATCTTCTGGTTAATTGTATCATTGACTTGTTCAATTCTACCATTAATTCTTCTTAAATTCTCTTCATTGATTTGTCTGAACTCTTCCTTCATTTGGTTATTATTTTCACTTATAGTTTGTCTTAAAGTTTCATTAGTACTTTCTTTAATACTGTCGATTTTCTCATTTATCCGTTTTAAATTCTCGTTAGTGTCTTCTCTGTTTTGGTCAAATCTCTCCTCCATCTGTTTTATTAAGTTTTCACTCATTTTCTCATTTGTTTGTCTGTGATCTTCCTTGATACTATCAATTTTCTCATTTGTTTGTCTGTGATTTTCCTTGATACTATCAATTTTCTCATTTGTTTGTCTGTGATCTTCCTTGATGTTATCGAATTTTTCCTCCATTTGTTTTAATAAGTTTTGACTCAAAATTTCATTTTGTTTCCTTGAGTTTTCAGTGAATTCTTCCTTCTGCTTCTTCAAATCTTCCTTCGTTTGTCTGTTATCTTCCTTGATGCTATCGAATTTTTCCTCCATTTGTTTTAATAAGTTTTGACTCAAAATTTCATTTTGTTTCCTTGAGTTTTCAGTGAATTCTTCCTTCTGCTTCTTAGAGTCTTCTTTAATTAATTCCCATAGTTGTTGTAAATCCAGGCCTCCTCTGGCTTCCTCTCTTACTACCGTTTCTACATCCTCCACCGATGTTACTTCTTTCTCTTCCATCCTGACTTCCTTCTCTGCCTCCTTCGTCCGTTTCAATGATGTAGCCCTCTTACGCATCTTTATAATTTCTTGGAACTTATAGCAGTCGCCAGCTAAAAATTAGGAAATTAATTTGCTTGATTCAATTTCTTCACTTAATATTCCCTAATTTCAGCCTCACTAGTTGGTGCGCCAATTTATAATACTATCTTAATGGAATAATAACTCATGGATATGATTTAATAACATAATGATTTAATCTGTGTAACATAAATTCAATTATTGGAAAATTCCATTCGATACATAAGGTTGTCACAGGGTCGATATTTATCTCAGGATTTATAATTAAATAATTTTAATATATTTCGTGGGAATTCTTGTGGCTGCTACGAAAAGTTCCTTTGCATGTTGATTAATAATAGAGAGTACCTTTACAAACAATATATTACTTATAATCTAAAAATTTACACAAATTATATATTAAGTTACATACAAGTTTTGACGATATTCAATTTGTCCGTCTCAGAAAATAATGTAGTTTATCAATGTGTACAATAAATGTTTCCTTGTAATCACTGTTAGCTTATATATTGAATTTGGTTGCACTTTAAAATGTTGACTAGTGATTAGTGTTAGTGTAAATTGTTATATTGTCTAGTGGTTGTTCCTTGTTGAAAAAAAAAATTGTCAAATTATACTTTACACATCTAGACGATATTGCTGAAGGGTTCCTGGTCGTTTCTGAATATTTTTCTTGATTGTGTGTATTATTTGTTCATGAAAATGGTAGTGGAAGGATTATTATCTTCGATGATGGTCCTTCAGATCTTCTTTCATACACGGGTCATCTATTTTTGTATACTTTTAATTACCTCTAGACACGCACTATTCAACTGCTTTCCATCACAATTAACAATTAAGTGTTATTTCTTCTTTCTTTTAGTTACCTACTCATACAAATTTCTTAAATTTTGATTGGTCATTTATGTACAGTTTAAATGTTATAGGATCAACACCCATTACCTACATTATATTTTATAAATTACCTTTAATAGATAATTTTATTATTATACTCTAATTATATATGCAATGTTTATACAATTATTAATTAGATAATTATAAACAATTTGATACTAAACATGCCTCAGTTTATAACTGTAAAACCTTATTAATTTGAATTTCTATGATATGTGGTGGAACAATTTTTATGGTTTATTGTAATTTCTACTTTGACTACCTGAGATAAATATATTTACATAAATTAACTGGTGACATAAAATCTTATAACATATAACAAAACTTTTAATAATAATAATTGTTTTTGACAGTTTTAGTTTATTTATACTGCTAAACTATTGTCTGTATGATAAACTAAAATTCTGTCTAATAATAACAATAAAACACTTTTCATACAAAAATAATTAACACTGTTTAACAGTAGTCTGTGTCACTATTTATATTCTGTCACTCATATAACTGTAAGGTTTGTGTCCCTTTTTCTATCCTTAAAATATGTCGATACAATTTTGTTAATACAATTTTAATTTATGATTAGGTACTCTTTATTGGGTTTGGTTGTTATTATTCAGGGTAAGTTGATTAGGCCTACTAGGTTTATTTATTTCACTTTTTTCTGTTTACTGCCCTATTCTACTGGGTTATTTCTGGGTTTCTGGATAATATTATATAAGTCAAACCAAATAGTTTTCCTTTAATTTGCTTTCAATTATTATTTCTTGTTTCTTCTCTGGATCGGATTCCACTATTATTTTGTAACATTTTGTTTCGTTACAATATTTGCAGAATTATTCGAATGCAGAATCAAATTGAGATGAAATGTTCCGTTGCATACAGTCACGATAAAATGCAAGTATATATTCAACTCTAGTTTCTTTGATATATTGATACGTTCTGTTTTTTTGCGACTTCTGAGTAATCCACCGATGTGTTGTTGAGATATCACCCTTATCTTGGACGAATGTCGTCTCATACCATCTCAAGTTACATTCTCCAAAAGCCAAACTCAACCAATTGTTTCTATTTTGAAACCTCATTTACCTAAACTTACCCGATATTTTAAAGAAAGAACCATAATTCACCCGGAAAATATGCAGAAGATATTGTAACATTGTTGAATTTATTTGTTTGCTTATTGCATTTTTTATTTACATTTGTATTAATTTTTTTTCTTACGGAGTTGCTAGTCTCCCATCGGGCGCCTCCCCAGATGGCGGATAGGAGAATGCTCACCAGACATGGTGGGTACCGGGGAAATAAAATGTCCAGGGCGAACCAAAACTAGCAAATGCTGCCTTGTAGTTGCATATTAGTTTATCAAAGGCTAAAGGAAGTAAACCTTGATTATAAATTACCTGGTCCTCCAGGTTGGGGGTTAATGCAATGGGCCAATTCCCCATTCATTGGAAAAAAATTAATGTTATAAAACCAAATAGATTGCAAAAAAGATTGCCAAGGAGAGTTATGGAACAGACCCTACCAGGAAGAAGGAAAAGGAAAAGAATAACATAGGAAAGATTGGCAAGGACAGTTATGGAATAGACCCCTACAGGGAGAAGGAAAAGAGGAAGACCACCTATCACCTGGATAGAAGAAATTCAGACTATATTAAGGGAACGAGAAATTGAAGATCTTGGATGGACAAGCAGCAGTGAAAGATGGGAATTCAATCACTTCTGTAATATTTGGTTTCGAAAAATGTGTAAACATTGTACAACCGGAATAATAATAATTAATTTTTTGGATTTTGAAATATTTATTTAGTTTTTTTAATGAAATTTATGAATAACAACGAATACGATTGGCCACTATTTTAATTGTATTGTCACGAGGGCACTATTGTACCTACAAAAAACGTAGAATGATAATTGTATTTTATAATGAATTTTTATTGATAATGAGGCAGTGTGCGCTCAGCCGTGAAGTCAATGAGCGTCCGCGTGGGGTAGGTACAGTCTAGGCAGGGTAAGGCGATTCATGACAGTTTAGTAAACATCACTGTGATTCAAAGGGGCGAAGTACGAAAAACGACCTTACTGCCCAGACTGTACTACCCTACCCTACTGTTACCTCACTATCAAATAAAAATAATTATAAAATACAATTATGACTTTAGGTTTTTTGTAATTTACGAAATTGATACAGAAAACCTGTGACGTTTAAAACGAGCCCAAGCGCGATTTATTCCGATTCTTCAGTAATGGGAAAAAGATGTTTACAAAATTAATAACAACTTCTTTTCTAACACAGATAACAATTTTTAAATTTACACATGTGTTAAAACATTCCATTCTATAAGTGTCCATATTTCGTTGCAGTCGGACATCGCATTTTTATGTACTTCTGTTTTAAAGTTGAGGTTTCTCTAGAATAGGTAATAAACGGGCACTTTTTTCTTCTGACCACTTTTTTCTCTGACAAAAAATTACGAAAAAATTTTGATTACCACCATTCAACGCACAATGATATAAGCTAAACATTGGTACAATTTGGTTTAAGATTAGTGTAACCTTTAACTTGGAATTAAGGTTCAAACTCGAGTGCAAATAGTTTCTGCGCCGACACTAATATAGTAAATCAAAGAATTACAATTTATAGTAGTATAGAAATATATTCTAAAAACAAAATCAAAATAAATAAATGTAATAAAATACTTTAGATACATAAACGATACAATAGGTAACCTTACTTATGCGTATAGTCTTCCAAATAAATGAGTATTTTTTTAAAATAAATAACTGTAGGAATAATATGAGTTTACATATATTTCATCTCAGTTTAAATTGCGATGTTAGTTAAGAATTATTCGCTATAAATCCGAACTTATTTATAACGTAGTTTCTTTAATTGCTGTCTTTCCGCACACTTCCTTGTACGGTTTTCGAATTACCCGCTTCACTTTATTTAATTGCCGACGAAATATTTTGATTCATTGACTGCAACAGTCAATATAATGCCCGGTAGAACTCCGATTACTGCAGTGTCAGTTCTAAGTTATGCAGAAAGGTAAGTGCATAGGAGACAAGGTTTAGGTGTTTTACTATTCTGGAAAACTAGTGGATAGACGCAAGTTGTGCGTTGCGTCTTAGCGTTGTGCCGTACTTCGTTCGGCGCAAGGTTAACACGCTAAGCTCGGTTGCCTGGGCGTGTATAATTTCTTTTAAAACTCGCGCGTTCTCGCCGTCGTTCAATGCTAATGTATTGCGCGTCGTCGCTGTGTGTAGTTGATTCGTTTGTTAGAAGCGCTGACGAATATTTGGTTGGCCTGGCCAGCTGTTGTACGCCGTAACCTGCAGAAAGCGAAGTTTCGTGGGTGGAAATTGCGATGTAATCGGCCTCATTTCTGTTCTAACCCTCACCGAGGAAATTTCTCTGGTCTCGATTGACGGCATCCGATATATTCTGCCTGGTTGAAACCTCTACTATGGCAAGATAAATTAAAGCAAGCTCCAGGTATGCATTTAGTCTTTATAATAGCTCAACTAGATTAACCTCAAAACATTTTGTGTTACATGTTTTCTTAATAAAAGGTAACCTGTGTGTTTGTGTGAGTTGTTAGGCATGAATTAGTGTACAATTGAATTAAATGTAACTTATTGACTCGATTAAAGCAATTTAAAACTATCTTACACTCTGCTACCCTTTCAGTGTTTGTAAATGAGAACAGCCTAGGTAGAAAAGAACTTCATAGTTAAAAAAAGGAATTATAAAAACCAGATTTATAAAACGAAATAATGCACATCTTGTGGTCAGAGCAAATTGTTAATAAGAATAAGTTTGTGAAAAGGTTCTGGTGCCTTGCTAAATATTAAAGTGTGTTTTCTCCATAATATTGTAATTGTGGCGTGCGTGCGAGCTGTGATTGTTATGTCCTTTATGACACCCTATACAGCAAATTGCCTGTCTTAGGTGCTCGACCAATGGCGAGATGGGTGTCGGGGTTGGCCGAAGATCTGCCAACCCCTTGTGCAGAGAAGCTACATGAGCCGTAAGACGCCGTCAGTTGGGACACAGACACACACGCTTAGAGAAATTCTGCCCCCAGAAGTTATCAGGTCCAGCTACTGCTCATCCTAGTCACATGGCCACCTAGTTACATTTGACAATCCAGGTGTGATCTTTCTATGTATAATTTACCAATATCATCTACCACAATACGGTGTATCTGCAGACGCTCTCGGAAACAGACTTATAAAACCCACCTTTAACTTGCACAAGATCTGCAAACACACATGTTAAGTTTCGTGCCTGCATGTTCTGACACTGTATACAACTAAGCACTTTATGTAATATTTCCCAACTTCTTATACTATGTAAGGGAATTTGCACTTACACATGTACCTAGATGAACAGCTCTAAGTTTTCCCATTTTTTTTTGTGTTCTATGTATCTGAGCGTTGGTTATGTCCGGCATAAACACGTCCTTCCATGTGGGCATAATTCAGGACTGGGGGTGTCTGACTTTCGTCCAATTATTGAGGCTTTAACAATAATTATGGCTTAATTCTCTGAGTTATTGATTCAGAATTGTTGAATGAAGTATTAACTTATAAATTTTAAGTTAGCTTGTTATGTTGGGGGCAAATCAGTTTCTTATGGTTATATGAATTTTCACCTCAGATGTGACACTAACTGTGTGAATTGTAAGCTTGGTATTGTTTGTAATATATATATTATGTGATGGGTTATTGCGAGAGAGTTGGTGCAGGAATTGGGTGTGTGTTATATGTATTAAGTACGTGTTTATGTGTAGTTTTCAAAAAGGGAAATATAATATAATATTAATGATGTTATAGCACATGTGCTGAAATAATTGTCGACAGAGCTAGCAAATTTAACATTAATCATCAAATATCAAATATTAAATAGCAACATCAAATATCAAATATCAGATATCAATGTCATTCTTTGAGTTGCATTCATTCTTTTTTACAAGCCACTGAATTAAGCAGTCACTCATAAATCTATGGTGTTGTGTAATAAATGTATATATGTAATGATGCATTCCAGTCAACTATTTTTTGAATTAAGTGGATTATTGATAGCACTTGGTCTTTGATAATTGTCAAACATTTATCAGTCTGTAATGCAGTAATGCATAATGATTATATATGTAGATGCTCTCACACAACACAGTGATGTATAATTAAGATATATATACACATAACTCAGAATAGTGATGACTATCATATGTAGGCTAATACATTTCAGTGATGGATATTGTTACATACATTCACATGCTACTTGGTGCTTGATCCAGGATATGTATATGTATTTCAATATTACTCAGTGGCAATTATTTAATTATACTTTAATTATATTATGTACGAGACTGGACACCAAATAAATTTTTCACTTGTTATTGTTAATAGAGTTTTTTCATTTGCAAGTCCTGTCATCCATCCAGTGGACATGTCTGAAATTGTAGCTTGGGTCTAGGCACACTTTAGGCTTCCTCTAGGTTCATTAACTAGTTTTAAATATTATGTCTCTCCCCTTTGAAAAAAAAGAGAACAAAAAAAATAAAAAAAAAATAAAATAAAACAAAAAAAAGTCATAAAACACTTATAAAATAGAAGGGGGGTTTCAGCGTCCTGCAGTGTACGCGTGTCCGGGTCGCAGCAGTTTCATCCGGTAACAGTTCAGTCATGTGTTACCAGTACAAGGGAGTTAGGGTGCAGCCTTATTTACATCATTTGCGTGCAGGAGAGGATTTGCATTGTTTTGTTTTGGACTGCAGCTCCCTGGCTCTAGGTCTGGGGAGAGTTCTAAGGATTGCTTTAGGAGCTTAGAGCCTCATTGGCGTGGGCTCCGGGACAGATGATTCCCGCAAGGAGGCAAATATACTCCTCGCAGTTTCCGATGTCTAGGACGATAGTATTAGCGACTCGAGCTGAGTGTGGTCTGAACTGAAGCTTACTTGGCAGACAGTGGGATAGCCAACCGTGGGGAAACCTAAGACGTAGGGTGTCATCTAACTTGTGCTAGGCAACCGATGCAAAAGGAGGTTGTATATTAATATTTAATATTTACGATTTAATATCTAATATCTAATATTTAATATTTAATATCTAATATTTATTATTTAATAGCTAATATCCAATATTTAATATCTAATATTTAATATTTATTATCTAGTATCTAAATATCTAACATCTAATATTTAATATTAATAGTTAATATTATTTACTATTTAATATTTAATCCACACTTTATTTAAATAATACAGTATGTTACTCGGATCACTATGGTATTGTAACAATGGGTTTGTAGGTCACATTACACTAATTGCTTTGAAACAGTGAATGGGTGGGAAAGTACACGAAGCCACAGCCTTGTGTGAACGGAAGAATTAGGATACTGGGAAGCCTAGAAAACATTGTCAAAATGAATGATGAAATTAAGATAATGTGGATCTAGTGACAGCTTTTGAAACATCTTATTCAAGTATAGTAGTAGAATTTTACTGAAAGTCACTTTCATATTAAATATCATGAACTATGATTGTTAATGAGTTAAAAAAAGTCAAGTAATTCTTTCTAATCGTTATTTCTTTTTAGCGAAAGGTGTTAGTTACTATGTATAACGTAACGAAGATTAGCCTGTTATTAAACATCTGCTCTATGTGAGGGAACAGGGATTTCTCTTCGCTGTGGAAATTAAGGTAGAAAGGGTGTTCTGTAGGGAGGTTCGGCTTTCGCTAATTGTCCCATGCTACCAGCTCGTTTTACAGCTCAAATTCTGTAATTGAAAAGTCGCTTATTACAGACTGAAATTGCCGTCTGTAGTGAACGTTTTGGTGTTAAATTGCATGAAAACGGATTGTTCATTAGTGTGGCTGGGCAGTCAATAATCTGATTTAGGATTAAGTTGAAATAAAAAATAAATATTATGTAAAAAGTCACGGACGCGGACGCCTACGAAGGGCGCGCGCACAAACACATACACAAACACACACAAACATACATAAAATTATACAATTTTGAACAGAAATAGAGTACTTCCAATTCTGTTTTTTTTTTCAACTTAGCGGGGCGAGTTACGTATTTTAGATATAATATTTGGTACTGTATGTTGTTTTGTAGAATGAGCTGTTACTTTAGTCGTAATTCGTTTTTCCTTACCCATGACAAACAGAATACAATACTTAACTAAGCAACTATTAACATTCACAATCCTCCTTGTGTGTGTGTGGAGATAGAAAGATAGATACATAGATAGATAGATAGATAGAGAGATAGATAGATAGAGAGAGAGAGAGAGAGAGAGAGAGAGAGAGAGAGAGAGAGAGAGAGAGAGAGAGAGAGAGAGAGAGAGAGAGAGAGATAATTGTGGCATTTATAAATTTTTTCTCTATTTTCATGCTTGCTGATTTACATGGACATGTGAATACCACTGGAAATACAATAAACAAGTTCAAAAATTATTAAAATATTCTGATCCTGATAGAACGTTTTACTTTGTGATTAATTGTTATCTTATTTGTCAGAAATTTAGAAAAAAAGAAGCTACAATGACAATATTGATGTTGACAGTGTAATCGGAATTCTTTATTTTTAATATTGACATTTTTATGATGAAAAATTTCTCTTCTTCTTTGCATCACGAAAAGATGACAACACAGTGTCTTCCCTTTCACAGTTCTCTAGATGTATCGAATGGTATATGTCAAACATACCAAACGTTGCACTTCGACGAAATGTAAACTTTGGCCACCATATTGGTACAAACCTGCTGCCTTGAACTGCTGTCTTCCAATCCACAAAGTTCGTTCAATGAAGACCTAACAGTTTCACCATGTTTTGCCTATTAGTTGAAGTTGCTTGACTGTAGTTACTTTACCCGCTTTTTAAAGGTTATTTTCCTCCTTCTTTTATTTGTTAATATTATTTTTAATTTATTTAAGTGTGGTTTTCTTTTGTATGTAACAAATACTTTCAAGAACTGATATTCTTTTAATTTTTTCTTTATTATTTAATTCCTTGTAGACTTAGACGGTTGTTTTTACTTCGGAAGAGGGCAATACCTTATACCTGGAGTTCTTAAGGCAATGACTGCTTCTATAATTTACTGGGAGGACTACTTCATAATTATGTTACTTAGGATTCACCTCATCTTTTTTTTTTAATTTAGTTTTCTTGACTAGAATGTTTGAAGTAGTTTTTTCTTGTATGGTTCCACGTTACACAGATTTTACATTGTGAGAAACTGAACTAGAAACTTTTAGTTTTTACATATACATAATACATAATGTATCATCCTGATGGGTTACCTTCTCTGTTATGGTAAAGTCATAAATTTTTATGATGTTTACTGAATTTTTAAACATCAGCGTAACGATTATTTCAGTATGTTTACTGCAGCTATACTTTATATCTCCTATCGGATAATTCTTACACAATCCACACAATAATTAATTGTTGGTTATACAGACCTAATTAATTATCACCAAGTATTAGGTGTGTATAATTGTTGGTGATAATATTCATTGGTCTCGTTTCTTATTTCCATATCTGTACTTCTCCTCAGTCCAGAGGTTGGTGTGTTTGCAATGTCTTCCCTTCCAAATATAGGCTCTTAATCACTACATACTTTCTTCCTCCTGTTTACCTGATTCATATACTCCTATCTGGGAGTCCCAACTATGCCCCTCATCATTCAGTCGATTGAGGTGATGAACCAGTTTGACTGGCATAGTAGGTGATCTGACTCTCCTGTCCTCGGTGGTTTAAACAGAATCCTTCTTTCATCCACTCTCTTCATAACCTCATCATTAGTCACTTTTCCTGACCAGGGTAACATAAGGCCTTCAGTACCACATCTCAAACGCTTCAAGGTAGCTTCTTTCCAATTTCCTCAGGGTCCACGTTTCTGAGCCATATGTGCATATGCTCCAAATGAAACCTTTTATGAATTTCTTCCTGGTTTCCAGGGACACGCTTCTAGACGCCGGGAAATATCTTTCTTGAGAAAAAATTAAGTTTAAGGGTCCCATATGTGGAAGAAATAAAATTTTGCTTTGTTTATTGTTTTTGTGACAATTCTATAAAGTCTCTACATTCATTTACAAAACATATAAAACTTAGGGCTCCACATTCGTGAGCTGTAATTTGTGACGGTGTTTAAGTTTTCGTCATAAAATTATGTTATTATTAATATTTTACGTGATATAGTATTGTAAGTGGGATTTTGACGCGTTTTTATTTATCTTTATTTCATACTTTTAGAAAATTTACTTTATTTACTTGGTTACTCTTGTTCATTAGTGAAGTAATCTGTGATTTGTTTCGTGTTCTACATTCGGTTTATTTTCAGTTTGAATGCCTTTATTTCTTGATGCAATTTAACGTTACGCGTTTGGATGACATCATTCAAGGGCTAATAATGCAGTGGCTAATTAATGCTTCTAATTTGTAATGTACACAACATCTGTTCATTCTACGATATGTTGCAATCTTCATTTCGTTTAAGCGGTGAATACCTCCGTTGATAACTAACATGTGATTTAATGTGTATGACCAAATGGACAAATGATACATTTTCATTGTAGTTTAAGATATCTCGGTAATTGCAATATCTAAAATTTTTGCAATTCTTTAACCTTTCACGGCCGAGATCAACATTGTTAGAATTATTGTTGTTATTAGCCGGACTGTCAGGTCGTGGTCGACTGTTGTTGAAGACAGACGTTTCGGCCCCCCCATCGGAGGCTATCTTCAGTGTCGGAAATACGTTTGTCAAGGTGTACGCCAGTACTGAGGTAGAGACAACTTGCCAAACGTTTCCCCGACACTGAAGATGGCCAGTCAATAACAGTCGACCACGACCTAACAGTCCGGCTAATAATAACATTAATTCTAAAATTGTTATTTAACTTAATAATGTCTCGTGTCTTTAAAGAGTACAGATCCAGCAACATAGATTACGTGATGCTTTCGGTGGGTTGATTTTTTACACCCAGCACACAGAGTGATACAAATTACAAAAATTGCTTAAACACATAATTACATAAACTGCATGTTTTCTGCATTACCTATAAAATTTCTAAATAGTTTTAAATTATTTTCTTCAGACACTAGTAGAGTTTTTGAAATTTTGTTTTCAGGTCGAAATACAATCCTGTTGGCTCAATACTTTTTGTTTCCGTTTCCACTGTTCTCATAATTCGTGATTAAATCATAGAGTAAATGCCAACATAGAAAGGAAACAGCGTGAGGCGGTTAGGCCTGTCTACTTGTACCAAGGTATGCAAGTAGAATTTTAACTTTTAGAATTGTGTGAGAGCAGTGCAACAGGGGTTTATTTGATCGAACACAAAGTTTACGATTGTCTGCTATCTAGTTCATGGAGACAGTACACATAAAACCCATTGTCTATACACTGGCACAATAACAAGCTAACGAATTTACATAGGAATTGTTTGTGATCTTATTTCCTGTAACCTTTGTAGATTGCTCTATTATCAGCTGTTTGCACATATTGTAGTAATCTTAAATAATAAACATAGCAAGAATATATTAAATTTAAATTATAGCATGTTCAATTTGTGTTTTCCTGTCATCTTTAGATATGCAAAAATAAAGTAAATAATAACTTATTTTTTACTATTATTTACTGTAAATAATAAATGCATCACTATTTAATTTACTTTGAGGGAACAGTAATATACAAGCTGTAGAAATAGCGTATAATGATATAATTTAAGTAAAATATATTCTTGTCAAAAAAATTTTTTGTTATTCAATATTAATAATAAAACAAAAATTAAAGTGACTTTTGATAATAGCTACAGAAGAAGCAGTCGCCATTTGTACATTTGACAAACTATGTGACTTAAAAATTTGATACAAACGTATGATATCTCACAAAGTGTATCATTATACACTAGAAATGTTTTATCTTATACACACATATAAAATATACTAAAATTACAATAAACTTGTATTATAATTTTTACTACAGCTTAAACTAATCGTTTCTGACCTGGCCAGAAATATACAATATACTGGTAAAATTATTTGAAATTATTAATAAATTTTAATTATAAATCACTTTTAATTGAAGTCAAGCGCAAAGACAGGTGTTAAGTCCTCACAGTTTAGAGCCTACATTAATTATGAGTATGTGAATATAATAATATTTTTAGTCTCAGAAAAACTATTATATAATAGTATGTGTAAAAATAATTATAGTCTCAGAAAAATAATAATAGTTTTAATGAGAACATCAGACAGCGTATTTTCTCAAACATAACTTTAAACGGAAAGATAATCTATCACTGGACAAGACAAGCGCCACTAAATTACTTGCAAGTTGTTTTCTTTGCAACGTTATGTCGTCTTTAAAAAAATAATATTTTCGTAATAAAGTTCAAGGAAGAAATACAATTTTATTACATTCTTCAACTTTTTACATAAGTAAATTTCGCTTTAACCTAAATGTAAACTTTTTGTAAGGAATTTCTGCACGTAAACTTTACCCTCAGAGACTTTCAAGAATTCCAGGAACGCATACAAGACTAATAAAAGTATTACAGTTCCGCTTAAGAACACAGTGAACGATAAAATCTACACACATGCTTCTGTGCACCCCAGCACACATACTTACAGCCAGTACTATTAAGAACACACATGCAAATTGTAAACAATAGAATATAAGTTTAAATTTTAATTTTGTTTAAATTAATTAATGTGTATTTTATTTCACACTGAATTTTGTATGGTATGTTAAGGATACATACAATTTTTACTTGAACGAGTGATTTATCAAAATAAAGAAAATTTAGTTGAGAGCAATATTCACTCTACTGTGAACAAAAATATCTCTCAAACAGAAATTAAACTGATGGACACCAGTATAGAAAAAGTCCTGATTAGCGCATTCAAGCTTCATAGCTCATCATCATCATCATCATCATCATCATCATCATCATCATCATCATCATCATCATCATCATCATCATCATCATCATCATCATCATCATCATCATCATCATCATCATCATCATCATCATCATCATCATCATCATCATCATCATCATCATCATCATCATCATCATCATCATCATTTCCGACCTGAAGCTTGAATGCGCTAATCGGGAAATTTTCCTGTATTGGTGTTCAATAGTGTAATTTCTGTTTGTGATTATAATCACTAACACAACTTTATTAAAGAAAATACAGTATGTCTGTCAAAAATGTAGGAACGTAAAACATGAACCTAATGGGGCTCTAAAGTCAGTTAAAGTTAACGCTATTTTCAAATGGGATATTCTATTGAAAGGCAATCTCAATTAATTTTGTTTTGTATTATGTGTTATGTATGTGTGTTTGAGTGTGTGTGTGTGTATTCAAACACTTTTTGCTACAGTCTATTTCTTTATGTATATAATACATTTAATATTTATAATAATTTTACCTCAAGATGTTTTTTCCTTATTTGGAACATGTTTCGGGACACTGTGTTCCCATCCTCAGCCTTCCTAATTTTGAATCATGTGAATTACTTGTGTGTTGGTTGGTTGTTGTTATGGTTTCCTGTTGGTCTTTGGTATACAGACATTTTGGTATTGACTCAATACAAATCAATACGAAACATTACACAATTTTCAAAGCACTCAACATCGAAAATACACAAAATAATAATATATTGATCACAATCACAAACAATAATACCAATTTAAAGTGCCAAAGACCAACAGGAAGTCATAAGAACAACCAACCAACACACAAGTACTTCACAAGATTCAAAATTAGGAAGGCTGAGGATGGGAACACGGTGTCCCGAAACATGTTGCAAGGAAAAACATCTTGAGGTAAAATTATTATAAATATTAAATATTATATAGGCTATATAAAAAAACTTAAATAAAATCTTGTTACTGTTGATCAGCTGTTTTCTTGCAAGACCTGTCACTATGGCTCAGCACGTTTTATTTCCATCTAGGCCACGTGCCTAGTCTTAAATATTAAGTTACGCCATCCCAGAAAAAAAATAAAATAATTTTTTTTGGGTGATTAGAAGAAGGGTGTAAAAAATATTCTGGGACTAAGAGGGCGTTTCAATAGTCTTTATGAGCTCTTTAAAAAAATCATTTATAAATGCATTATGCATGTCACCTCGAGTTTGATAACCTTACGACTTATTGACGGGGTCCAGCGTTGTCCAGAGTTGGGTTTCCGTTACTCCTGGCTTGGCGTGGTCCTGGATATGTCCAGAGTCCAGCGTTGTTCTCCAGCAGTGTGTGGTCCGTCCCAGAGAATCTATAAATCTATAATATATAAATACTAGCTGTTGCGAGGTGGATCTCGTTCTGCTGTTAGGCGTCTAAAAAGCATCTCCTAACGTCTTGCATCTCGCGTCGCTCTTTGTAGCTTCTCTGTTGATACTCTTGTTGACCTAAACGGTCACGGTACTCTACGTTTCCCGAAATAGTTTAAACATAATTACTGAACGTCTTTATTCGTTCGTAGATGAGATTTATAATAAAATAAAACTGTTCTGCCGACGGACAGCGTGTCCGACTGCAACTGTGTTTTGGAAAGAAGAGAAGGGCTTCCAGTCGAACCCTTAATTTATACTCTCTCGAGATTCCGCACCTGTTGGTTCCGAAATTATCCTGTCGAGACCTGCAGATCACATGATAGCCCCCACTCCCGAACCTTTTCATATATTTGCAATTTTTTGCAAATGGCAATGTTTTGTACGGAATTGAGATAGCACAAATCATAGCTAATTTGATTAAGCACTCACTGTATTAATTCGAGCGTCTTAGTGTAATTTGCGTATTTTTGGCACATTTATTTCGCACTGATTTCGCGTAGTGTGTCCTATTAACGTCATTTTCTTACTGTGGATACCTATAAAATTTACACACACTTTGGTGCCTTTTGTTTGTTTATACACTAATTAGTTTTCACACGGTGAATTAAAATAATTATTTTAGTAATTCACTGGGGAGGGTAGCTGAGATTCCTGTCTGTACATTGTACATGCATCACTAACACACACAAGATACACGCGTAACACACATACAATCGAGCAGGTGTTCTTTGCCTGTTGGAACAGGTTAATTTCTCCCCTAGTATAACAATGAAACATTTTTACAATCCCAGACCTGTCCATTTACCCCAAACTTATAATAATTTTACAAATTTTATATTTATTTAATCAATCCTCAATACAACATATGGCTGTATCGTTGCAATATATTGCTACGACAGCACAGAACAATCTACGCGTTTATCGAATATGCCAGAAAGATCTCGACGTAAGCGTGTGGTGTACGTGCTACTAGACCCATTTTGCGAGAATCTTCTCGACTGTGCCGGGCTTCGCTCGGCCGCTCGGACTGTGTCAAGGCCGTAGTAATTACGTAGTTCACGAGAGATAAGACGCAGTTTGGAAGCTTCTGGTGTGTGAGCGTGACTATAAATACATCGGGTAGTGGCCTTAGCTTTTAGTTCCATGCGAGATATTGGTTAGTGCGGTTCGAGAGTATTAGTGCGATATATTTCCAGAGCGGTTCGAGTTATTACTGTGTACATTCAAGTAGTTATTATTGAAGTGTTGCGTTTTATAATCAGGCGGTATAATTGTAATACAATTGAGTTTTAATATTTGTGGACATTTTATTACGTGTGTACAATTTTCATTTGATTTGTTGTAGACTCTGTTGTTAATTACGAACTATTTTTACTGTAACAATTAAAGGTGTGATTAGTGACTTAATTGGTGTCTTGTACTTATTTTGTTTCCACTGTACCTACGATGATCGAGTAGACCATCGTAACAATGGTGTCAGAACTGGGATAGAACGGTTAACAGTGGAAACAGTGGACGCTTTGTACAAGACGAGTGTGATTCGTAATTAATCAGTAAACATGGATCCCAGTCAGATGATGGAAGCTTTACAAACACTGCTGCGGCAGACACAGGAAGAAGCAGAAATACGACAAAAAGAAGAACGAAGACAGGAAAGGGAAGAAGCAGAAAAACGACAGGATGAAAAACTTAAGCAAGAAGCAGATAAAACGGAAGCTCTCTTTGAAGTTATGCAGAAACAGTTGCAAGAACACAGTACCGCAGAATTGGGTATCCTACGAGGTGAGCTTAATAAACAAGTTACTAAAATATCGGAGGTACAAGAATCAATGACATTAAAAATAGCTGAAGTAGAAAAATCTGTCTTGATTGTTGAAGAATCGATGTCTACAAAAATATCTGTTATAGAAGAATCTGTGTCAAATAAAATATCTGCAGTAGAAAACTCAATGGCAAACATAAGAAAACAAATTAAAAGTGAAGTCGAACAGTGCATGAAGATTCAAACAAAACAAATTTCTGAACAGACTGTACCAGTGATAAAGACAGAAAAAGACACAGAAAATAAGTTAATAGAGAAAGTCACTTTGCCTGCAGTAGGGACAGTTCATGTCAAAGCTCCAACCTTTGACGGAAGCAGTCACTTGGCAACGTACCTCCGCCAATTTGAAGCTGCTGCATGCGCAAATAATTGGACAGAGAAAGATAAGGCTGTTTCACTTGTTCTTGCATTAAAAGGACCCGCGGCACAACTACTACAGAAAGTGCCACCTGACAGCCAGAACACCTATGCCGAGTTGATAAAAGCTCTGGAATTACGGTATGGTGATAAACATTTGCGAAATGTGCACTGCAGCCAGTTGAGAACAAGACGACAACGTTCCGGGGAAAGTCTTCAAGAATTTGAAGCAAGTATCGACAGATTGATTAGATTGGCCTATCCTGAAGCACCAGAAGACTTCCGAATAAGGTTTACGGTGCAGATATTTATTGATGGCATCGGAGATTGTGAACTTCAGCAAGTGTTACGAATGGCAAGACACCGAGATAGCTCAGAAGCTCTTGTTCACGCCCTAGAGTTTGAAGCTGCCAGGTCAGCGTCCCGCTACATTAATGGGTTTGTGCCATCACGTTGCAGTCAGAAGATCCCTGTATCACATTACCGTTACGATGGGTGCAGAAAAACAGTGTTGTCGGACAAACAATTCAAAAGTTCAAGAGAGTCGCAACAATTTGAAAAAGACAGAAGACCGAAATGTTACAACTGTGGAAAACGTAGTCATCTACAGGTACACCATTGGGAGAAGAAGATACAGAGAGAAGAGACTGATCGCACCAATTGGAGAAGTAAAGGCCCAGAACAGCACACAGTTTCCACGCTACATAAGATCAGTGGAAACTTGATTGTTAATGGATTTGCGGATGGTAAACCAACATCATTTACAGTTGACACGGGCGCAACAGTGTCCATTGTGCGCCCTGACTTAGTCTGTAACCGCCATCCTCTAATTAGCTCTTGTACAATACAGACTGTGACTGGAAGCCCCGTCAAGGTGCTAGGAAAGGTAGACGTACGTGTACGCCTGGGTCTTCTTGAGTTTAGCCACCAAATGCTCGTTGCAGACATTGTCGATGAAGTGATTCTTGGCACGGACATTATGAATGCCTACGGATTCGTTGTGGACTTAAGAGAGAATGTCCTGAAAGTTGGCCAAGAGAAGATAAAGCTTTGCATGGCTAAAATGACAGGGTCTACCAACCATTCAATTAAGCGAGTGGCATTAGTCGAAGAAAAAGTGAACAAGTCTGGTCAAGAGGAAACCTCCCTGTTGCAAGCGGAAATGGAGGAAGAACTAGCAGAGGTAGTACAAATAAGTATAACGACAAAAGAAGTGATTGGAAAGCCAACTATGGGTGTCGAGACAAAACTCTTGCTTGTTCCTGAGCTGATAGAAGCGCCCAAGGGTAAAGTGGCTGAAGATGAGGTTACGCAAGAGGTTGTTGACGAGAACCAAACAAACTTGGATCAGCCAGTGGTATTTAGGTCATTAGTACATGACGCAACGAGAGTGATTCCAGCGAAGCTAGTGGTTGCGCGAAAGACTTGCATTTCTGGGAACGTGATGTTCGGATCACACGAGACTGAATTCGAAGAACGGGAAAATTATCCTTCGCAAGGACGGCCACCTAGATCGCCTGGTCGAGTATTACTTCGAAGACGCTTTGCCAGTTCGGGACGAACAGGCTTAAGGAGGGGGAAGTGCTACGACAGCACAGAACAATCTACGCGTTTATCGAATATGCCAGAAAGATCTCGATGTAAGCGTGTGGTGTACGTGCTACTAGATCCATTTTTGCGAGAATCTTCTCGACTGTGCCGGGCTTCGCTCGGCCGCTCGGACTGTGTCAAGGCCGTAGTAATTACGTAGTTCACGAGAGATAAGACGCAGTTTGGAAGCTTCTGGTGTGTGAGCGTGACTATAAATACATCGGGTAGTGGCCTTAGTTTTTAGTTTCCTGCGAGATATTGGTTAGTGCGGTTCAAGAGTATTAGTGCGATATATTTCCAGAGCGGTTCGAGTTATTACTGTGTACATTCAAGTAGTTATTATTGAAGTGTTGCGTTTTATAATCCGACGGTATAATTGTAATACAATTGAGTTTTAATATTTGTGGACATTTTATTACGTGTGTACAATTTTCATTTGATTTGTTGTAGAGACTGTGTTGTTAATTACGAACTATTTTTACTGTAACAATTAAAGGTTTGATTAGTGACTTAATTGGTGTCTTGTACTTATTTTGTTTCCACTGTACCTACGATGATCGAGTAGACCATCGTAACAAACACTTTTTGCTACAGCTGAGGATGGGTACAAGATGGTAAGCGAAACATGTTCCAAATAAGGAGAAAATATCTTGAGGTAAAGTGATTATAAATATAAAATATATATATATATATTGTAACGAAACAAATGTTACAAAAGAATAGTAAATAATAGTGAATCCGATCCAGAGAGGAAACAAGAAATAATAATTGAAAGCAAATTAAAGGAAAACTATTTGGTTTGACTTATATAATATTATCCAGAAACCCAGAAATAACCCAGTAGAATAGGTCAGTAAACAGAAAAAGTGAAATAAATAAACCTAGTAGGACCTAATCAACTTACCCTGAATAATAATCCAAACCCAATAAAGAGTACCTAATCCATATAATAAAATTGTATTAATTATAATCATATAGGCCTATAATCAAGGAAAGGAAAAGGGACACAAACCTTTAAAGTAATGAGTGTGATCATAAGAAAATAGCGACACAGACTACCGTTAAACAGTGTAATTATTTTTGATGGAAGTGTTTTATTATTAAACAGAATTTTAGTTTATCATACAGACAATAGTTTAGCAGTATAAATAAACTAAAACTGTCAAAAACAATTATTATTATTAAAAGTTTTGTTATATGTTATAAGATTTTATGTCACCAGTTAATTTATGTAAATATATTTATCTCAGGTAGTCAAAGTAGAAATTACAATCAATCATAACAAATTGTTCCACCACATATCATAGAAATTCAAATTAATAAGGTTTTACAGTTATAAACTGAGGCATGTTTAGTATCAAATTGTTTATAATTATCTAATTAATAATTGTATAAACATTGCATATATAATTAGAGTATAATAATAAAATTATCTATTAAAGGTAATTTATAAAATATAATGTAGGTAATGGGTGTTGATCCTATAACATTTAAACTGTACATAAATGACCAATCAAAATTTAAGAAATTTGTATGAGTTAGGTAACTAAAAGAAAGAAGAAATAACACTTAATTGTTAATTGTGATGGAAAGCAGTTGAATAGTGCGTGTCTAGAGGTAATTAAAAGTATATAAAAATAGATAACCCGTTTGTGAAAGAAGATCTGAAGGACCATCATCGAAGATAATAATCCTTCCACTACAATTTTTATGAACAAATAATACACCCAATCAAGAAAAATATTCAGAATAAACCAGGAACCCTTCAGCAATATCGTCTAGATGTGTAAAGTATAATTTGACAATATTTTTTTTTCAACAAGGAACAACCACTAGACAATATAACAATTTACACTAACACTAATCACTAGTCAACATTTTAAAGTGCAACCAAATTCAATATATAAGCTAACAGTGATTACAAGGAAAACATTTATTGTACACTAATAAACTACATTATTTTCTGAGACGGACAAATTGAATATCGTCAAACTTGTATGTAACTTAATATATAATTTGTGTAAATTTTTAGATTATAAGTAATATATTGTTTGTAAAGGTACTCTCTATTATTAATCAACATGCAAAGGAACTTTTCGTAGCAGCCACAAGAATTCCCACGAAATATATTAAAATTATTTAATTATAAATCCTGAGATAAATATCGACCCTGTGACAACCTTATGTATCGAATGGAATTTTCCAATAATTTGAATTTATGTTACACAGATTAAATCATTATGTTATTAAATCATATCCATGAGTTATTATTTCAGGAAGGTAATATATAGTAGTATTATAAATTGGCGCACCAACTAGTGAGGCTGAAATTAGGGAATATTAGGTGAAGAAATTGAAACAACCAAATTAATTTCCTAATTTTTAGCTGGCGACTGCTATAAGTTCCAAGAAATAATAAAGATGCGTAAGAGGGCTACATCATTGAAACGGACGAAGGAGGGAGAGAAAGAAGTCAGGATGGAAGAGAAAGAAGTAACATCGGTGGAGGATGTGGAGACGGTAGCAAGAAAGGAAGATAGGGGAGACCCGAATCTTATAAAATTAATGGAGTTAATGAATAGTATGAGTGAAAAAATGGACAGAAATAAGGAAGAAACGAATGACAATTTTAAGAAGCAGAAGGAAGAAATGAAGGAAGATTTGAAGATCATCAAGGAAGAATTCACTGAAAACTCAAAGAAACAAAATGAAATTTTGAGTCAAAACTTATTAAAACAAATGGAGGAAAAATTCGATAACATCACGGAAGATAACAGACAAACGAAGGAAGATTTGAAGAGCATCAAGGAAGATCACAGACAAACAAATGAGAAAATTGATAGTATCAAGGAAGATCACAGACAAACAAATGAAAAAATTGATAGTATCAAGGAAGATAACAGACAAACAAATGAGAAAATGAGTGAAAATTTAATAAAACAGATGGAGGAGAGATTTGACCAAAACAAAGAAGAAACTAATGAAAATTTTAGGAAACAAAACGAAACCACTAATGAGAGTTTAAAACAGATAAATGAGAAAATTGATAGTATTAAGGAAAGTACTAATGAAACTTTAAGGCAAACTATAAGTGAAAATAATAACCAAATGAAGGAAGAGTTCAGACAAATCAATGAAGAGAATTTAAGAAGAATTAATGGTAGAATTGAACAAGTCAATGATACAATTAACCAGAAGATGGACAAAATCGATGAGGAAAGGAAGCAAGAAATAGCTGACACTAATGAGAGATTGAGAAAAGCTAACGAAACCATCATACAAAATAAAGCAGTGATAAATACTAGAATAGACCAGGTCCAAGAAAATAGTCGTATTCAAATAGAAGGAATACAAAAGGAATAAGAAAATTTAGTGAATTTACAGAAACAAACCGGAGAAAGGTGTGACAATATTAACACTACGGTGAATAATTTAACTGGTCAGGGACTCCAAAATCAAGAAGAAATTGAGTTAATTAGAACCAGACCAATAATATTACTCATGTTTCCACAAATGAAACCAGAGAAGGAATTAATTTCAAAAATTATCGCAGAAACCCCATGGAATTCCTGGCCAGAATTGAGGAACATTTTAATAAACATCGAATAACTATCTGGAGCTCGATTAGAGAGATGTTGGATGAGCATTTTAGGGAGATTACGGACAACTGGTGGACAGCAACCAGGAATGAGATAGTGGACTACGCTCAATTTAAAAAACTGTTTAAAGAAAAATACTGGTCCGAAGCTATACAAAATATTATAAGGGACAACATTTGTCAGGGAAGATATGATGGAAATAGAGGTACATCTCCAACTACTTACTTCTGGGGAAAGGTATGTTTGGCGAGACACCTAGAGCCAAGAATACCAGAAGAATCCCTAGTAACTAAAATGGCATACCATTATGACACAGGAATTGCCAGAGCACGCCTGGGAAGCCAGATTAAAACGGTCCACGCAATGGCTGACTTATTAGAAAATTATGAACACGAGGGTTACTACAAAAGAAGCAGACAACGAACGGATCAGTGCAGTTCAAAAAATAATAACCATGGTATGAATCATAATCAATATAATAACATGAATAACCGGAATAGTTATGTCAACGATCGTAATTACAACCAAAATTTTACCCCAAATAATAACCAACCAGCAAACTTCAATCGAAACCCAATTAACAATAATAATAACAACACGCCCAATCAAAATTACCATCCGGGTAATAGAAATAATAATAATTATAATAACTACCGAAAAAACCAAAATTATAATAATTTTAGGAGTAACTCAGGAGTTAATAACAATAATAATCAGGGTAATTATAATAATAATCGTCCGTACCGACCCCGAATAAATTATATCAGTGCAGAAGAAGGGGATTACTGGAGATACCATCAACCTCGGAGGAACAGTTTTAATAACAGTTATGATCAAAGAGGAAATCCCAGAGGGATGAGTCACCATTATAACCGAGTCAGAAGTAGAAGCCAGGAGGACTTCCGAGAATCAAGGGGAAGTGAACAATTAGACAACCGAGAGGTTGAACAACCAGGAACCAGCACACCAGTCCAGGCAAATCAACAGTCACGCCCGGAAAATAATCATGATAGCCTTAATTTAAACGGAGTGAGGCAGTAATAAACCCTCGCGACCCCTTACTGCTACTAACTACTGGGTACAAAAACCACCAAATTCAAAAATATAGTAATAACAAATTACTACCAAGTAACTATGAAAAGCTAATTATGGAAAATAAAAGAATTTTGAAGTATAACAATAACCAAAGTTTAAGGACGGATAGTCAAAATCTTACTATTATTTACAATTATTATTTGAAAAATCTTCGAGAAGAACTGTTGGAGGAAACGGTGACAAGTAGAATCAACCAGCATAATGAAATTTTATACATAACCGCTCAAATTGAAGGAATTCCTACACGAATAATGATAGATACTGGTGCAAATGTATCACTTATTAACGACGCTGAACTGGAGAGAATACAGAAACAAAGTAAAAATATAATACCTACCTTACCTGTCAATAATGTTATTTTAATAGGTGCCACTGGGCGTCAAAATAAAACAGTGAGAAAACAAGTGTCATTGGAAATAGAAAGCAAAGGTGTTACAATTAATATTATATGTTTGGTCGCAATCGGCCTACCATTCGAATTATTAATCGGATGCGATATGCTGAGGAAATACTCAGCCATTATTGATTTGAGCAAGGAGAAGGTGTCCTTGAACTCAGAAGGTGTTATGTGGACGGCAGAGTTAATAGGAAGCGATGGTGCCCCTCTGAACCGTACCCATCACCAAGTTAGGGAATTAAATTTTTTAAATAATGACACCCAATGCAGAAAAATAATCTATAATATGACAAATGAAGACCTGTGGAACAGTAAATTACAGGAGATAAGAGAGTTTAGACACCAAGGCACAAATAATTTGACAGTAAAACAAGTAGAAGATCTCATTATAATATATAAGAAGTATAAACATGTATTTTCAGAAAAACCAGGAAAAGTAAAAAACTATCAGTGTAGAATACAATTTAAAGAACCAGCAGAATTCCACAGAAAATCCTATCCTATACCATATTCATTGAAGGAGGCGGTTAGAGCTGAAATTAATAAAATGTTGTTAAATGATATAATTGAGCATAGCCAATCACCATATACTAGCCCAATAGTAGCAATTCAGAAGATTATAATCAACAATCCATGAAAAAATATCATGAGGAAGAAAAGTTAAAATAACATAAGTAATTATGTCCTCACACCTAATGAAGTGTTCAGAAATAATTACTTCTGAAGGGAGGCAATTTGTAACGAAACAAATGTTACAAAAGAATAGTAGCCTAAATAATAGTGGAATCCGATCCAGAGAGGAAACAAGAAATAATAATTGAAAGCAAATTAAAGGAAAACTATTTGGTTTGACTTATATAATATTATCCAGAAACCCAGAAATAACCCAGTAGAATAGGGCAGTAAACAGAAAAAAGTGAAATAAATAAACCTAGTAGGCCTAATCAACTTACCCTGAATAATAATCCAAACCCAATAAAGAGTACCTAATCCATATAATAAAATTGTATTAATTATAATCATATAGGCCTATAATCAAGGAAAGGAAAAGGGACACAAACCTTTAAAGTAATGAGTGTGATCATAAGAAATAGCGACACAGACTACCGTTAAACAGTGTAATTATTTTTGATGGAAGTGTTTTATTATTAAACAGAATTTTAGTTTATCATACAGACAATAGTTTAGCAGTATAAATAAACTAAAACTGTCAAAAACAATTACTATTATTAAAAGTTTTGTTATATGTTATAAGATTTTATGTCACCAGTTAATTTATGTAAATATATTTATCTCAGGTAGTCAAAGTAGAAATTACAATCAATCATAACAAATTGTTCCACCACATATCATAGAAATTCAAATTAATAAGGTTTTACAGTTATAAACTGAGGCATGTTTAGTATCAAATTGTTTATAATTATCTAATTAATAATTGTATAAACATTGCATATATAATTAGAGTATAATAATAAAATTATCTATTAAAGGTAATTTATAAAATATAATGTAGGTAATGGGTATTGATCCTATAACATTTAAACTGTACATAAATGACTAATCAAAATTTAAGAAATTTGTATGAGTTAGGTAACTAAAAGAAAGAAGAAATAACACTTAATTGTTAATTGTGATGGAAAGCAGTTGAATAGTGCGTGTCTAGAGGTAATTAAAAGTATATAAAAATAGATAACCCGTTTGTGAAAGAAGATCTGAAGGACCATCATCGAAGATAATAATCCTTCCACTACAATTTTTATGAACAAATAATACACCCAATCAAGAAAAATATTCAGAATAAACCAGGAACCCTTCAGCAATATCGTCTAGATGTGTAAAGTATAATTTGACAATATTTTTTTTTCAACAAGGAACAACCACTAGACAATATAACAATTTACACTAACACTAATCACTAGTCAACATTTTAAAGTGCAACCAAATTCAATATATAAGCTAACAGTGATTACAAGGAAAACATTTATTGTACACTAATAAACTACATTATTTTCTGAGACGGACAAATTGAATATCGTCAAACTTGTATGTAACTTAATATATAATTTGTGTAAATTTTTAGATTATAAGTAATATATTGTTTGTAAAGGTACTCTCTATTATTAATCAACATGCAAAGGAACTTTTCGTAGCAGCCACAAGAATTCCCACGAAATATATTAAAATTATTTAATTATAAATCCTGAGATAAATATCGACCCTGTGACAACCTTATGTATCGAATGGAATTTTCCAATAATTTGAATTTATGTTACACAGATTAAATCATTATGTTATTAAATCATATCCATGAGTTATTATTTCAGGAAGGTAATATATAGTAGTATTATAATATCTATATATACATATACACATACATATATATACTGCAACCAAACAATGTAATATTTTCGCATAGGATATTGTGTGTGTAAATAAATTACAAACCAGTGTATATTGGAGGTAATGAAGAATTATTTATTAACACACAAGAAATGATAGTATATATGATATGTATTAAATGACATAAATGTAATGAATATTTTATATCTGTGGTAATAGAATTTATATAGTTCGATTTAGATCGATTTTACTTGTTTGTCGAAATCCTAAACACTTGGCGTGACGTCCTCGCTCCGCTGCGGCTCCTCTTGCAATTCCTCTTCGCGTCTCACCTTCACTCTCTCCTCTCCGCTCTCTGATGATGATGTCGACGAACACTGATAACACTGAAGCAGATTTCACATACACCAATTGCGACTCTCGGAATTATTAGCGTTCTCGCTCGCAATAAGTTATTATTATTTTAAAACGTTATTGATTAATTAATCTCAGGGTGATAATGAGTAGGCCTACTATTCAAAAAGCGGTGTATTGGGCTTACACCTTCCGGAAAATCTTGAAGTGTTCCGTGAAATTACAGATTTACCGCGGTCAGTAAATCTTCCAATGCGGATATCTTCCACTCACATTGATAGCACTTAATATAATAACTATAATATTATGGTTGTTCACCAGGTTGGTTCTTAACGAATAACTCGAAAAGAGTTCCAAGTTTTAGCGTAACTTTAGATTGATACTAGTTCATACAAGAAAAACTCTTGTAGAGGAACACAGTTCACAAGGCAACGGCTATCGATGAACTGCCCCGATGCATGCTATACGCCGTACGGATCTTACTGAAATTAGGGGTTTCTGATTGGTCAATCAGCTGTCCACGTGGTTGATAAAACAAAAGATAGTCGGGTTGCAGGCAAATCTTTGTATAAGTTGGCGAGAGCCTGCATAGATTTAATCTGGAAACTTTATTACTCTTCCATAGATAAGAGTAAAAAGTTGAGGTTTTAACTATTAGAAAAAACACATTTATAAAATAGTTGAGAACTACAGAGTATAAAGAAAATGTATTTGTTACCCTAAATAATTCACTGTCCAAGTTTCAAGCCGATGGGTTAATTAACACGGAAGATATAGCGAATACGGTTTATCACACGCGCACATATCACACAAAAAGTACATGACAAAAGAACAAAATTTTACAAAGAGTTTGATATAACATAAGTCCTTATTCATCACTAAATAGAAAACTTATAGCTAATTGACAAAAAATTGTATAAATCCATTTGAAACCTGTTAATGTCCGTCATCCATACTCTGATATACTTAATATAGCTCATCATCCTGTGTTTTGTTGCAATACATATATACACACGTGTGTGTGTGTGTGTATTGGGACTTTAGTTTCAATTCTAAATTGAAGAGTAGAATAGGGTGGAACATGCTCATGAGCGAGGAATAGAACACAAGAGAAAGAATGGCCTGAAAACAGTGAACTCAGTATTCTGAAAGGTAAACTTGATAATGGCGCAAAAGATTCTAACGAAATCACGTTCCTTAATTCATTAAATAATAAATATAATCAGTATATACCTATATAATGCTCAGCCAACCACTGACAGTAAGGTCAAAACGAGCTGACGAGTAAAAAGTCTAGTGAATATTGCAGTGTAAAAGATCTAAAAATATTGAGCACACGTAGTGGCGTCACCAGAAGGAATCCCAATCCCAATTGTGCAAGGAAAGCATCTGAAATCGGCTGTACGTTAAAGAGACGTACTTTGTGCCTGTACTCTGAATGGTAAAAGTGTAAAGTGAAAATGTCGTGAAAATCACCGCAGATGCATTGTGACATGAAGACGAAGAAATAATACAATAATAAACTCCACTTCGAAAAGATTAATTGCAAGGCAGACTAGAATGCCCTTAAATTAAGTCCAATGGAATGACATTAACATTTACTAATATTAATAATTGCTAATAACAATAAAAATAAATAATTAGATATACTGTACTAAGCACCATACGGAAAACTAAAACAATCGTCAGGTTAAAGCAAAAACTAAAAACTTGATATATGTCAATTACCTGTTAACCATATGCAGATACAGTGAAATTTAAATATACGGACTTATATGCAATTATACGGACTTAAGTCGCTAGGTGACAATTTTGTTACCTATTTTGTTAGGAAGCTTCGTAAACACGGATACTGGGAATCTCTGTTGACTATTCCATAAAGATAAACAATTATATGACGTCTCTCGGTGTAAATAACTTTAAACTCCATTCAGCTGGGAACTCTATCATCGGAATAGTTTAGGCAGCAGCAGTTTGTATGTAGGCCGTATCTAGACTTGTCCTTGGCGGGGGGGGGGGGGGTCGAGTCGGCTTCCTACAAAAAAAAAGTTAAGAGCAATCAACATTACTATCTTTAAAGTGATTGAAAAACGTGTGTCGTATCATCCTGAAATCAATCCCTTGAAAGTAAACTGTAATAACACAATAAAAGTGCTATTGAAAAATTGTTTAGAAGACACTTAGTTCTATTGACTGGATTGATTTTACTTCCATATTCCTTAAGGAATACGGTGATGGCAAAAAAAATCGTGTTCGAGATTATTGCAGATTCTGATTCTACTACACTCAAAACATGAAAAAAAGTCGTTTTCCGAAAAGTGTCTGTGTGTGTGTGTCTGTCTGTCTGTCTGTCTATGTGTCTGTCTGTGTGTCTGTAGATTTTTTTTCTATGGCAAACGATAACTGCCGCAAATTCAAACAGAATCAAATAATTTTTTGCATGCAGTCCTGATTTGCAGAGTACTCGCGACCTATTGTTTTTGGTGAAGATCGGTTGAGGGAAAGGGGTAGTTTACCGGCAACGGTTTTTTTTTAGCAAGGGTAATTTTGTTTGTTTGGCAAACGATAACAGCCGCAAATTCAAACAGAATCAAATAATGTTTCGCATACAGCCCTGAATTGTAGAGTGCTCAAGATTTGTTGATTTTGGTGAAGATCGGTTAAGGGAAAGGGGTAGTTTACCTGTAACGTTTTATGTTTTAACAAGGGTATTTCCTATGGCAAACGATAACAGCCGCAAATTCAAACAGAATCAAAAGATTATTTGCATACAGCCCTAAATTGTAGAGTTCTCAAGACCTATTGTTTTTGGTGAAGATCGGTTGAGGGGAAGGGGTAGTTTACCTGCAACGTTTTTTTAACAAGGGTATTTTCTATGGCAAACGATAACAGCCGCAAATTCAAACAGAATCAAATAATGTTTTGCATACAGCCCTGATTTGTAGAGTACTCAAGACCTATCGTTTTTGGTGAAGATCAGTTAAGGGAAAGGGGTAGTTTACCTGTAACATTTTATGTTTTAACAAGGGTATTTCCTATGGCAAACGATAACAGCCGCAAATTCAAACAGAATCAAAAGATTATTTGCATACAGCCCTAAATTGTAGAGTTCTCAAGACCTATTGTTTTTGGTGAAGATCGGTTGAGGGGAAGGGGTAGTTTACCTGCAACGTTTTTTTAACAAGGGTATTTTCTATGGCAAACGATAACAGCCGCAAATTCAAACAGAATCAAATAATTTTTTGCATACCTTCCCTGAATTGTAGAGGTCTCAATGACTTTCGATTTTGGTGAAGATCGGTTAAGGGGAAGGGGTAGTTTACCTGCAACCTTTTACGTTTTAACAAGAGTAAAGTACTTGAAAATTTATTTAAACTTTTTGAAACAATGGTAATTGTTAAAAATAAAATAATTTTGTTGCCAGGCAATAAAATTATAATTTTTTCATTTTAATGTAATATAATATTTTTCATTTAATACAGCAATAAAAAGGCAGGTAAGACACAGCCTGGCTGTTTGGGTGAAAATGATTTTAAATATAAATCTTAGAATATGGAAGTCATGTATGGTTCTCCATACCGATATTTACTTCCATGTTCCTTAGGGTAATGGAAGTATGGTGTAGGGAAATGGAAGTATGGTGATGGCAAAAAAAATCGTGTTCAAGATTATTGCAGATTCTGATTGTACTACACTCAAAACATGAAAAAAAGTCATTTTTCGAAAAGTGTCTGTGTGTGTGTCTGTGTGCCTGTCTGTCTATAGATTTTTTTTCTATGGCAAACGATAACAGCCGCAAATTCAAACAGAATCAAATAATTTTTTGCATGCAGTCCTGATTTGTAGATTACTCAAGACCTATTGTTTTTGGTGAAGATCGGTTAAGGGAAAGGGGTGGTTTACCTGCTACGTTTTATGTTTTTTTTAACAAGGGCATTTTCTATGGCAAACGATAACAGCCGCAAATTCAAACAGAACCTACTACTCTTTTGCATACAGCCCTGAATTGTAGAGTTCTCAAGACCTGTTGTTTTTGGTGAAGATCGGTTAAGGGAAAGGGGTAGTTTACCTGCAACGTTTTATGTTTTAAAAAGGGTATGTTCTATGGCAAACGATAACAGCCGCAAATTCAAACAGAATTAAATAATGTTTTGCATACAGCCCTGAATTGTAGAGTACTCAAGACCTATTGTTTTCGGAGAAGATCGGTTAAGGGAAAGGGGTAGTTTACCTGCAGCGTTTTTTATCAAGGGTAATTTAATTTTATTACTTCCATATTCCTTAAGGAATGGAAGTATGGTGATGGCAAAAAAAATCGTGTTCGAGATTATTGCAGATTCTGATTCTACTACACTCAAAACATGAAAAAAAGTCGTTTTCCGAAAAGTGTCTGTGTGTCTGTCTGTCTGTCTGTGTGTCTGTCTGTCTATGTGTCTGTCTGTCTGTGTGTCTGTGTGTCTGTAGATTTTTTTTCTATGGCAAACGATAACTGCCGCAAATTCAAACAGAATCAAATAATTTTTTGCATGCAGCTCTGATTTGCAGAGTACTCGCGACTTGTTGTTTTTGGTGAAGGTCGGTTGAGGGAAAGGGGTAGTTTACCTGCAACGGTTTTTTTTTAGCAAGGGTAATTTTGTTTGTTTGGCAAACGATAACAGCCGCAAATACAAACAGAATCAAATAATGTTTCGCATACAGACCTGAATTGTAGAGTTCTCAAGATGTGTTGATTTTGGTGAAGATCGGTTAAGGGAAAGGGGTAGTTTACCTGTAACGTTTTATGTTTTAACAAGGGTATTTCCTATAGCAAACGATAACAGCCGCAAATTCAAACAGAATCAAAAGATTATTTGCATACAGCCCTAAATTGTAGAGTTCTCAAGACCTATTTTTTTTGGTGAAGTTCGGTTGAGGGAAAGGGGTAGTTTACCAGCAACGTTTTTTTAACAAGGGTATTTTCTATGGCAAACGATAACAGCCGCAAATTCAAACAGAATCAAATAATGTTTTGCATACAACCCTGATTTGTAGAGTACTCAAGACCTATTGTTTTTGGTGAAGATCGGTTAAGGGAAAGGGGTAGTTTACCTGTAACGTTTTATGTTTTAACAAGGGTATTTCCTATGGCAAACGATAACAGCCGCAAATTCAAACAGAATCAAAAGATTATTTGCATTCAGCCCTAAATTGTAGAGTTCTCAAGACCTATTGTTTTGGTGAAGATCGGTTGAGGGAAAGGGGTAGTTTACCTGCAACGTTTTTTTAACAAGGGTATTTTCTATGGCAAACGATAACAGCCGCAAATTCAAACAGAATCAAATAATGTTTTGCATACAGCCCTGATTTGTAGAGTACTCAAGACCTATTGTTTTTGGTGAAGATCGGTTAAGGGGAAGGGGTAGTTTACCTGCAACGTTTTTTTATCAAGCGTATTTTCTATGGCAAACGATAACAGCCGCAAATTCAAACAGAATCAAATAATTTTTTGCATACATTCCCTGAATTATAGAGGTCTCAATGACTTTCGATTTTGGTGAAGATCGGTTAAGGGGAAGGGGTAGTTTACCTGCAACCTTTTACGTTTTAACAAGAGTAAAGTACTTGAAAATTTATTTAAACTTTTTGAAACGATGGTAATTGTTAAAAATAAAATAATTTTGTTGCCAGGCAATAAAATTATTTTTTTTCATTTTAATGTAATATAATATTTTTCATTTAATACAGCAATAAAAAGGCAGGTAAGACACAGCCTGGCTGTTTGGCTGAAAATGATTTTAAATATAAATCTTAGAATATGGAAGTCATGTATGGTTCTCCATACCGATATTTTCATTTTACTTCCATATTCCTTAAGGAAATGGAAGTATGGTGATGGCAAAAAAAATCGTGTTCGAGATTATTTCAGATTGTGATTGTACTACACTCAAAACATGAAAAAAGTCGTTTTTCGAAAAGTGTCTGTGTGTCTATCTGTCTGTGTGTCTGTGTCTCTGTCTGTCTGTCTATAGATTTTTTTTTCTATGGCAAACGATAACAGCCGCAAATTCAAACAGAATCAAATAATGTTTTGCACACAGCCCTGATTTGTAGAGTACTCACGACCTATTGTTTTTGGTGAAGATCGGTTGAGGGAAAGGGATAGTTTACCTGCAACGCTTTTTTTATCAAGTGTAATTTTTTGTTGTTGGCAAACGATAACAGCCGGAAATTCAAACAGAATCAAATAATGTTTCGCATACAGCCCTGAATTATAAAGTTCTCAAGACCTATTGTTTTTGGTGAAGATCGGTTAAGGGAAAGGGGTAGTTTACCTGCAACGTTTTATGTTTTTACAAGGGTATTTTCTATGGCAAACGATAACAGCCGCAAATTCAAACAGAATCAAATAATTTTTTGCATGCAACTCTGAATTGTAGAGTTTTCAAGACCTATTGTTTTTGGTGAAGATCGGTTAAGGGAAAGGGGTAGTTTACCAGCAACGTTTTACATTTTAACAAGGGTAATTTTTTCTATGACTAACGATAACTGCCGCATATTCAAACAGAATCAAATAAGTTTTTGCATACATCACTGAATTGTAGGGGACTCAAGGCCTTTTGATTTTGGTGAAGATCGGTTAAGGGGAAGGGGTAGTTTACCTGCAACATTTTACGTTTTAACAAGAGTAAAGTACTTGAAATTCATTTAAACTTTTTCAAACAATGGTAATTGTTAAAAATAAAATAATTTTGTTGCCAGGCAATAAAATTATAATTGTTTCATTTTAAAGTAAATCGTGTATGAGAAAAAATATATCGTTCGTGGCAGGCAAGCATATCTCAGTTATGTAATGTTTACGTTTCCATTTTATTATTATGACTACCGCAATAAAAAGGCAGGGAAGACACACACACACACACACACACACACACACACACACACACACACACACACACACACACACACACACACACACACACACACACACACACACACACACACACACACACACACACACACACACACACACACACACACACACACACACACACACACACACACACACACACACACACACACACACACACACACACACACACACACACACACACACACACACACACACACACACACACACACACACACACACACACACACACACACACACACACACACACACACACACACACACACACACACACACACACACACACACACACACACACAATTCGCGTTATTTCTGGCCTCATTCATGTTTATTTTCTTACATTTGCACGCTTTTTAAATGGAAAGTGCCGAAACCCACACCAACATAACGCGTGCAAGCCGAAAAATTGTCCAGCGTGGATAGCGATTTGCTTCCTGTGGATCGCTGGGCAGTGTAACTGCACGTGTTTACAGAGGAACGATTCATAGACAGACTTTTCGTCTTTAGGGAATGAACCCTCTGCAAGATGCTGAGGGTCCATGAGTGACTTCGGAGCGCTCCTTCTTTTCCGCGTGTTTGTTCTGTGAAACGTACACTGTAGATTCGCAGATTTACTCTAAACAACGCTCAATAGGAAATGTTGAAAATTTTTGTCCACGGTGTACCCTCATACACACTAAATCTGCTCTGATGTTTTAATTACGGACATCATAATATTAAAACTTTGGAAACTTGAGCACTACTTAATGGAGATCAAACATTAACTTATACTAGCCATTAATTTTATGCATATTTTTTATATATGTGTACAACGTTATCGGCAACAAAGAAGCAGTTTTTGTTAAAATTCGTCCCCGGGATGTTTGGCCGTAGTCCAATGTTTTCTACAAAACCAAACGTTTCGGCAATGCCATCGACTTCCATCATCAGTGAAAATCGAGTGCGATAACGTGAGGTGGTATACGTTAGTGACCACAGTACTGTGGTTAAGGCTGAAACAGTAAGTAGAAAGAAGTAGTTTCTATATTAATATTTCATTTTGAAAATGATTTTAAATATAAATCTTAGAACATGGAAGTTATGTATGGTTCTCCATACCGATATTTCTATATTTCATACTGCAAACGTATTCGCAATTGATGTGTAATAAATCTGTTGCATATTTAAAAAGAGTTACTGTTATATTAGCGTACACAGCTGAAAAAAATAATACAATATCTTAAATTTAGAAGATTAACGAAATTCATCAACTTTTTTTGACCCTCTTGGGGGGGGGGGGAGTTAGGTGCCGTTCGTCTCTCCCGTAAATACGCCCCTGGTGAGCAGCCCCATTATTCAGTCATATTGGAGATAAGCGTGGCCCTAACTCATTGGGTACTTGATATGGAAGGCCACAAAGATAAACGAAACCACCAAATCAAAGTAATGAATACTTGGAATTTTAGGAAAATCAAGTAATAAACAATGGCGAAATAATAAACGTGTTCACATTCGATGATGGTATAGCTGTTTGGCTAAACGTGACTGGCACAATAGACAGTCTGTTATATAAAATGTAATCAAACTGATAGAAATAATAAACCATAATTACAATAAACGACATTCCCTGAAGGTACTCGCATTTAGAACATCGTCAAAATGGTTACAATAACAGATTTAGTTCGCATTCGTTGTTATACATCTTTATAGAAGCCGTTTGGCTTGTAATCGGGTGTCTAACATATTTAGGTTAGCTAACGGATTATTTTGTGAGGTCTTAATTAAGTCTAAATGTGACAGAGACGTTTTATTTTAAGTAGCTACTAACAAGTCTTTATATTTAAAAAAAAGTGATGTCAGACTGATTGAAAGAATTCTTTTGATGATATTGCAACACATTTTAAGATCAGAGGTAACAATCCTTATCCTTATATTAATACAGTTTAAATTAAACGTTTCTGTACTATGTAATTACCGTAAATCGTTTCTTAGAACTACAAAATGCGGCAGCATTTCAAATAAACAGACAAAACTTTTTAATTATAAAATGATAATAAAAAACGGTCTAAACGATTCCCAATAAGCTTCCCAAGAACACCACAGAACCGCCCACACCATCCTGAGCATCCTTAAATCCTCCTCCAAGAGACCATCCTGACCCCTACAGTCTCCTTGCACCTTCCTGCGTATACAACATATCATACGGATCGCCTTCCTCAAATCGCCTTGCCCGAGTCTATCTGGCAGGCTGCGAGCCCACTTGTTGGCGAAAAAAGGACCCGCCATCCCCTTCAATCTCCGGACGGATTGTGTACTCCACGGAAGGCAAAGCCGAGATCGTTGTCAACTCCATGGAGGAGAATTTACCGTCCACAGAGGCGTATGTAACCCCGGCAAATGGGCCGTGGTTGCAGACTTCCTTTCTAAACACTTTTCCTGCCCACCTGAAGACTCCCCTGTTCCGTTTGATCGGGCTAACGTGGACTCGGCCGTTCGTCGTCTACACCCTAAGCGGGCACCCGGCGAGGATCGTATCGGCGCGGCGGCACTACAACACGGTACCCCCAGTCTAATCCCGCTAATTAACGACCTGTTCAATGGATGTCTCCGACTTCATTACTTCCCCAGCCTGTGGAAACGTGAAAGTCATGATTCCCAAATTACGTAAGCTGCGCATGCTTCCTGAAAATCATCGTCCCATATCTCTCTTGCCAGTCATTTCGAAGGTGTTCGAGCGGCTCCTGCATGATCGGATTGTCCCCCTGCTGAATGATTTCATTCGGCAGGAGCAGTTCGGCTTTAGCAAAGAGCACTCGACGACCCTACAACCCGTCAGGGTTATTGCCCAGCTGACGGACGCCGAGAACAAACATCACTCTACATTGCTCGACGTAAAGCCTTCGATCGAATCTGGTACAAAGGCCTTCTTTATAAACTAGCCTTGTCCCCGCTCCCCTCCTCTTCCGCTCATCTTCTGCAGTCGTCTCTGCGATCGCTTGTTTAGGTAGTACGTAGATGGGTTGTACTCATCCATTCAACCGATCACCTCAGGTGTTCCACAAGGTTCTGTCATAGGCCCCGTTCTGTACCTTGTGTACAGTCTGGAGTCACTCTTTCACTCTATGCGGATGGTGCCATATACCACTGTTGATTGGCTAACTTCGGTTACGCCCCTAGAGTGGTGAAATGTCAGCTCGCCCTTCTTCCGAACTGGCTAAGGAAATGACGGGTGGGAGTCAATGAGGAGAAATCCGAGGCGACTGCCTTCTCTTGTCAGATTACTTTTCGATACCAGCCTCTCTCCCTTAACGGAAGCCAGATCGAGTGGAAACGGTCTGTAAAGTATTTGGGCATCACTTTTGACCGGGCCTTAGCTTCGCAGCCCATATATCCCAGTGTCTCCAGCAAGCCCGCGACGTCAAAGCTAAGCTATTTCCTTTCTTATCTCATCGACGTTCAGTGCCTGTGCGCACTAAACTCTCTATTTACCTGCTGTTTCTTAGAGCCACACTAGAGCTGGTCTCTGCTTCGACCCTACGTCATTGCACGCTTGAAAGCGTTCCAATCCCTATCTCCAATTCTCCCTGGTTCGTTCGCAATAAAGCTATCAGGTGAGGGTTGAAGGTTCCTTCTCTTGCGCTCAATTTCACACAAGCCTTGCCTCGCCCTATCCTGATTTCCGCCGCCTTCGTACAGACGGAGACCCATCTCCCATACAAAATTTTCTGTCCCCCCCACCACAACCCCTCAAGTGTTGCTCGACCATCCACGTTTTCCTTCTCAACAACAAATAAACAAGTATTTTCCCTTCTTTTCATGGACATAAAATACACTTTTTACCCACCCATTTTTTTCCTAGACGCCTCTTGAAAAAAAAGCCTCCCTTTACCATTCATGAAAAAAAGCCGTTCAGATGGGCTCTGCGGTCCAGAACCTAACACACAGTCTTCGTTCCTCCAAAATATATTCTGGAGGATTTATCCTAAACAAGTGCATGGCTACTCAAGTTAACTGTAGTGTCAGGAAGTCATCGGGTTTGACCGTACACTGCAACCATTGGGGCACGTCCAGCTGTTTCCCCAACAATTGGTCTTGATCTAGGGATAGAAGGGTTTTTGTTCGTATTTGTTCGCGGGTGTTTGTGACCTGTGTTCCCACGCCACTGAAGATGTCGGTCAATCGTCTGGAAGAAGACGAAACGTCTGTTAGTATTTATATACAATCTAGACCACGGCTTAACAGCCCGGAAAATTCAGTAAAAGTCTATAATGTTTATATTTAACGTTAGACGTTTTGATACAAGGAAACTACATGTATAGTATTAATATTAAAATTTACCTGTATTGTGCGTGCCCTAATATTAGAATCGTAATAAATATGTAAGATATACGCAGTTAAATAATGTATATTCGTGGGGCATCTTTTGCAAAATATGTAGTGGGAATGTAATTAATACAAAAAGTTTGTATTTTTATAAATTATGGCGTAAGTAGTATGTGAGTGCTAATAAACATTTAGTGGAGTTATCAATGACTCCGATTTTGTTAGAAGGTAATAGCAAGAGCATTAACTTTGGCTACAGTAAATTAAACATTATTTCAAAAAAGATACGGAAGTTGTGATTGAGACTAACAAACATTTTATCCCAGGGCTGTATCCAGCTTGACTGCGCATGTCTTGTGCCTCTATACTTCACAACCCTTCAATATCTTCAAAGCGCTTAACAAACCGTTACGCCTCATAGCATGTACTCTTAGTCGATACTGCCCCACTTACAGAACTGAAGATTATTCAGAACCAGAGACAAACCTACTTCACTTTTACTTCCATATTCCTTAAGGAATGGAAGTATGGTGATGGCAAAAAAAATCGTGTTCGAGATTATTGCAGATTCTGATTGTACTACACTCAAAACATGAAAAAAAGTCGTTTTCCGAAAAGTGTCTGTGTGTGTGTCTGTGTGTCTGTGTGTAGATTTTTTTCTATGGCAAACGATAACTGCCGCAAATTCAAACAGAATCAAATAATGTTTTGCATACAGCCCTGATTTGTAGAGTACTCACGATCTATTGTTTTTGGTGAAGATCGGTTGAGAGAAAGGGGTAGTTTACCTGCAACGGTTTTTTTTTATCAAGGGAAATTTTTTTTTTTGGCAAACGATAACAGCCGCAAATTCAAACAGAATCACATAATGTTTCACATACAGCCCTGAATTGTAGAGTTCTCAAGACCTATTGTTTTTGGTGAAGATCGGTTAAGGGAAAGGGGTAGTTTACCTGTAACGTTTTATGTTTTAACAAGGGTATTTCCTATGGCAAACGATAACAGCCGCAAATTCAAACAGAATCAAAAGATTATTTGCATACAGCCCTAAATTGTAGAGTTCTCAAGACCTATTGTTTTTGGTGAAGATCGGTTGAGGGGAAGGGGTAGTTTACCTGCAACGTTTTTTATCAAGCGTATTTTCTATGGCAAACGATAACTGCCGCAAATTCAAACATAATCAAATAATTTTTTGCATACGTCAGTGAATTGTAGAGGACTCAAGGACTTTAGATTTTGGTGAAGATCGGTTAAGGGGAAGGGGTAGTTTACCTGCAACCTTTTACGTTTTAACAAGAGTAAAGTACTTGAAAATTCATTTAAACTTTTTCAAACAATGGTAATTGTTGAAAATAAAATAATTTTGTTGCCAGGCAATAAAATTATAATTTTTTCATTTTAATGTAAATCTGTACATAGTATAAAGTAAAGTCGGTCCGTTTTCTCTCTGTGTTTGAAATCGCTAATCTCAGGAAGTACTGAACGGATTTTATTCAAGTTTTCGCCAATAGATAGAGTGTCTATCGAGGAATGTTTATGTGTATAATTAATACATATATGTTGTACATTAGCTTAGCTATCACGGTTTATGTCAAGTAAGTGGTATAGTTTACATCTTATATATAAAATGAATGTTTCTTTGTTTGTCCCGTATGCGTTCCTATACCATTCATCCGATTGCGATGAAACTTCGGTGAGTTGTTGTGCGCACGTCCGCGAAGGTTTCTTCCACATCTCCTCCTAAACCACTGTACCGATTTCAACCAAACTTGGCACAAATATTTTACGCAACGGGAGAACCAACATAGGATAGGTGTTTTTTCGATGGGGTCCTTTTGGGGGTTCTTTGGCGTCTTACACATCGCCTCCTAAACGACTGGACCGATTTCAACCAAACTTGGCACAAATATTTTACGCAAAGGGAGAACCAACATAGGACAAGTGTTTTTTCGATACGATCCTTTGGGGGGGTCCTTTGGGGTCTTCCACGTCTCCACCTAAACCATTGGACCGATTTCAACCAAACTTGGCACAAATATTTTACGCAACGGGAGAACCAACATAGGACAGGTGTTTTTTTTTGATACGATCCTCTGGGGGGTTCTTTGCGGTCTTAAAAAACTATTAGATCTGGTTACTATGGCAACCCAATAGAATAGATTCTGTTCTAAATATATTATCGCATTAAATTGAAGACCACGCGAACGAAGTTGTGGGCAACAGCTATTTATTTTTAAGAAGCCTACTTTAATTAAACTTTATTAATTAAACTAACATTTTCATTACGTACAACGTGAAACTCCGTAGCGAAGCACGGGTATTCTGCTAGTCATGTATAAGAGAAAATATATCGTGCGTGGCAGGCAAGCATATCTCAGTTATGTACTGTTTACGTTTCCATTTTATTATTATGACTACCGCAATAAAAAGGCAGGGAACACACACACACACACACACACACACACACACACACACACACACACACACACACACACACACACACACACACACACACACACACACACACACACACACACACACACACACACACACACACACACACACACACACACACACACACACACACACACACACACACACACACACACACACACACACACACAATTGGCGTTATTTCTGGCCTCATTCATGTTTATTTTCTTACATTTGCACGCTTTTTAAATGGAAAGTGCCGAACCCATACCAACATAACGCATGCAAGCCGAAAAAGTGTCCAGCGTGGATAGCGATTTGCTTCCTGTGGATCGCTGGGCAGTGTAACTGCACGTGTTTACAGAGGAACGATTCATAGACAGACTTTTCGTCTTTAGGGAATGAACCCTCTGCAAGATGCTGAGGGTCCATGAGTGACTTCGGAGCGCTCCTTCTTTTCCGCGTGTTTGTTCTGTGAAACGTACACTGTAGATTCGCAGATTTATTCTAAGCAACGCTCAATAGGAAATGTTGAAAATTTTTGTCCACGGTGAACCCTCATACACACTAAACCTGCTCTGATGTTGTAATTACGGACATCATAATATTAAAACTTTGGAAACTTGAGCACTGCTTAATGGAGATCAATCATTAACTTATACAAGCCATTAATTTTATGCATATTTTATATATATATATATATATATATTGTAATAATTCACCCCGTGGGTGCTCTTGTTCTATGGTGTTCTTGTATTCTGATGTGTTCAAGCCCTACAAGTTGGGCTAGCCAATTTTGTAATATTTCTGTTTATTTGCGCTTCGTTCAAGCCCCGCAATGGAAGCCAATTTTGTAATATTTCGTTTAGTGGTGCTAGTAATAAAATAAATATCGATGTATGTTGATTGTGCTCTCCTGCAAGCCCCACTGGTTGGGCTAGCCAAATTTGTAATAATTCACAATAATGATTTGAATTGTGTAATAAAATAATTTGTGTATGTATGTGTGTAGTTTTCTGACGTTCCGCTCCGGAAACGTCAATTTGGTAATGTTCCTAGTCTTCGTAGTTACAAATAAAATCTGTGTATATTGCTGTTGTAGCAATTTGAAAAAATAAAAATAAAATTTAAAAGTAATTTTGTTGAAAAGATAATCTTGTTAACTCCAAGTTTGAACGAAAGACGGCTCTCTTCTTCTTCTTTTTGAAACGTTGTCGTTTCGTATATACCGCCCTTCAGTTAGTTGGGTTTCTTCATTAATTAATTGTTAAGTATTTTTTATAATAAAAAATCAACTCCAATTTACCGATACAGAATGTTTATTAACAAAAATAATGAAATTGTTTGATTAAAATTGATATTACAATGCAGTATCGACTCGCTCAGGGCCGGTCGATATAAACAATTTATATTGGTATTATAACATAGGGTTCTTTAAACGGTTATTAAAATATATAGCCAGAGAAGGTTATGGGAAGGAAAGTATAACACTTACACTTATCAAATGCCTTAAATTTTAACAACACAATAATGATTAAAAATATTAAAAGTTTATATATGATTTGATTTCGAACCAATAGTAGCCATGTCGTTTCTATACTGCAGCGGACCGGACCAAAATGGTTGACTGACGCATGCGCAAGGAAGCCTCCAGCGTTGATGAATTTTTTGTTGTAATAAAGATGTCCTTTCTTCGAGTAAATGCTCTCAGCAATTGTATACGATCGTCCTGGATATATTTAAATGTCACTGGTGTATGATGGAATAGTTCACTTGGTGTAAAATGTTGTCACTGGATATATCTCGTTGTGTTTATGTGTGTCGTTTTTAACCTCGAAATATCGGTCTGTATTTGGTGTAATATCAGTGTTATTCTGCTTATCTAGTTATGTGTGGTTCAATTTATTAGTGTTACTGTGTTCATAGGTCACTTTCACCACTTCACAATCTATAAAATAGTTTAAAATAATTATTTTCAAAATTTTCACTGAAATACGGTTTATAACATAAACGCCATTAAAGGTTATTTCTGGCGAAAGGTTACTTTAAGTGCACTCGTCAACGCATAATAACGAACTGTCTGTATTTCCTTCGTCTCATGAAAGTCTTAGCCTATGTAATATATCTCATACATTGTTTAAATTTGCCATAACTTCCGATACACTTTAAAAATGTACTTTATGTTCATAAAATAAATTCGTTATTAGTTAACTGTTTGAAATATAAAATACATATTCGTTTTCACTATTCTATTCTACTTATTTTTATAGTAATTAAGTTAGTATTACAAAGTTTTATCTAAAAATTATATTTCTTATAATTTTTTGGGAGGTAGGCCTAAAATTATACTTCCTGTCTTCTATGTAAATAATAGCCATTTTCCCTAATATAATTATTATTCTATGAAATCTGAAATTTGTATAATTATCAATTCTCACTTATTTTATTGCAATTTAGTATACTAATGATGGTTTTTTAATATGATTCAATTGTATATGACTTCCCCTAGGATAGTGTCAGTTAATCTATTTCAGTTTTAATGGTATTTTATTAGACAATTAAATAATTTTACTCATATAATGACCATATTTTTAGAAAGCCTTATTTACATAGTATTTGATATGCTGAGTTTATTTTGCCTGAATATTGTCATTTTATATGGTTTATAACACTAGGTTTGTTAATTATTCTGCAGTTTAAATTTATTCTTTGGCCTAGATCTGATGTGTGGCTAATTTCCAAATGTTTTATTAATGTAGCTATTTTATATCCTTCTCTGACTGGTATAACATAAATTATTGATTATATAATTAACATATAACATCTCTCTATATCACAACTAGTGTTCTGAATAACATTGCTTAGTATATTACCTAATAACATAATAAAGAGTATTTCTACAACATTGGAATGATATCTATTTTTAGACAGTGCATTCCTAAATTAAACTGAACAATAAAATAACAATTATAATACTAATACTTCTTATGACTAACCCTTATTTATCTAAATGTTATATGTAATAGGAACCTAACATCCTGGTTCCATATATAATTGTTAACACCTTCTATAAACTTCATCATAAACAGTTTGTTCTGTAATCCCCCATTTATAAAATTTATACCCCCTCTTAAAGTATACCCCTAGCTACCTGAGTTATATTCCATTCTATGGAATGTTCATATCGCTTTAGTAGCTTTTATTTAGTAATATTACTACTTCATTATCAAAGTAGGCACTGTTCACAAAACTTAAAGTTTGTTACTATGTACTGCAACTCATGCACCCTTTTAAAGTTTATTATTTATAATTTGATCACTTGCACTTGTCTATGGTGAATTATCAATATATTTACTAGTCTTTTTCTAGCTTTTAATATGAAATATTCAACCATGGGGGAACTGTGAAGACTTGTCTATACAAACTAAATAATAACTTTTTGAATGCACTAATATTTAATACTACTAACACTTTTAGTTTTTGTCAGTTTTACAGTGATATGGTTTTTTAGGGTGTTATACTTTCTCTTTGGGCATTCATTGATTTTGGGGTTTTTTGGGGGTTCTTTCCCTACGGGGTTTTTGTTTTATATGGATCGTCTTAATTATTCTTCTTTCTTCCTTCTTCAGTAGCTTTGATTGTTCTTCTTTCTTCCTTCTTCAGTATTGGTAGTTTTAATTAGTTCTTCTTTCTTCCTTCTTCAGTAGTTTTAATTAGTCTTCTTTCTTCTCTAGTTTTAATTATTCTTCTTTCTTCTCTCTTCGGTAGTAGTAGTTTTAATTAGTTCTTCTTTCTTCCTTCTTCAGTAGTTTTAATTAGTCTTCTTTCTTCTTTAGTTTTAATTAGTCTTGTTTCTTCTGTCTTCAGTAGATTTAGTTTGGGATTATTCTTCTTTCTTCTTTGAGTTTTAATTATTCTTCTTTCTTCTTTAGCTTTGATTGTTCTTCTTTCTTCTTTCTTCAGTAATAGTAGTTTTAATTATTCTTCCTTCTTCTTTCTTCAGTAGATTTAGTTTGGGATTATTCTTCTTTCTTCTTTGAGTTTTGATTGTTCTTCTTTCTTCCTTCTTCTGTAGTTTTAATTAGTCTTCTTTCTTCTTTAGTTTTAATTAGTCTTCTTTCTTCCTTGATTTTAATTATTCTTCTTTCTTCTCTCTTCAGTAGTAGTAGTTTTAATTAGTTCTTCTTTCTTCCTTCTTCAGTAGTTTTAATTAGTCTTCTTTCTTCTTTAGTTTTAATTAGTCTTCTTTCTTCCTTGATTTTAATTATTCTTTCTTCTCTCTTCAGTAGTAGTAGTTTTAATTAGTTCTTCTTTCTTCCTTCTTCAGTAGTTTTAATTAGTCTTCTTTCTTCTTTGTTTTTAATTATTCTTCTTTCTTCTTTCTTCAGTAGTGGTAGTTTTGGTTATTCTTCTTTCTTCTCTAGTTTTAATTATTCTTCCTTCTTCTGTCTTCTGTATCTTTGATTGTTCTTCTTTCTTCATTCTTCAGTAATAGTAGTTTTAATTATTCTTCTTTCTTCTTTGAGTTTTAATTGTTCTTCTTTCTTCCTTCTTCTGTAGCTTTAATTAGTCTTCTTTCTTCTTTAGTTTTAATTAGTCTTCTTTCTTCCTTCTTCTGTCTTCTGTATCTTTGATTGTTCTTCTTTCTTCATTAGATTTAGTTTGTTCTTCTTTCTTCTTTCTTCAGTAGCTTTGATTGTTCTTCTTTCTTCTTTCTTCAGTAGTAGTAGTTTTGGTTATTCTTCTTTCTTCTCTAGTTTTAATTATTCTTCTTTCTTCTGTCTTCAGTAGCTTTGTTTTTTCTGGTCTGGTTTCTTTGACGGGGTATATTAATTGCCTGCTTCTATCTTACCTGGGTAATTTTGTTATTATTATTTTTAGTCTTCTGGGTTTTTAAATTTGTATTATATTATATTATTTGCAGAAATTTTCTTTATTCAACCTTTCTTGTGAATATATTATTAAACAGTGCATTTTAATTAATTCTCATCTGAATATTCCATATATTAGAGCTTTATTAATGATCATTGAGTAATGTATTTGTGTGGATTATCTGTCATGCTACAGATTGCTCTCTTCCAGAAGTGATTAGTTCAGATCGTACTTAGTTTGTCTGAAATAATTGCTTATGACATTATATTATAAATTATATTTCTTTACTTCCTTCACATTTCTAAAATTTTTTCTCCTATATTTTTGAGCTTATCTATATCTCATTATTAACTGGATTCTTACTGATAGTAATAGTCATCTGAGGTTCGTTATTTTTTATTTTTCCATTTTCTTCTTAACTCGTTTCTTTATCCTTGGGATATTTATTCCCTAAAATTCCCTAACACGTTAGCTGGGGCAGTGTCCAGAGGTGCTCTGTAGGCTTCACACTCTGCTGGCCATGCTACGTCATTTATTGATTACAGAGGTAAATCATCTCTGACCAATACATAATAATACTGCTGGACTTATCTCAGACAGTCATTAATAAAAATTATATAAGAATAGTCCACCTTATGACTATAAAAAAAAATTAAATATCTTTGGATATTTCACTTCGTATACGAACAGATCTATTTATATTTCTATCTTAGTGAATCTCTATCTCAGTTATTTTTCTCAATGGTTAGCTCTGTTGGCATTTTATTTCTCCTTGTGGTTGGAAGCTGGTATAATATAATCATCACTTATTATTCAGTGTAAAGTTTTTAATTCTCTGTCATTTTTTGACTGTTATCACAATCTCCTTCTGGTCATTGGTAGCATATATTTTGTATTATATTTTTGTTCCTTTCTTAATTCTTGTGAATCGTTCCACTAGTATTATGTTTTTTCAATTACTCTTTTAATTGTCTTTTTAATAATTGACATTGATTATATGATCATCTTTTTCTTATGGGTTTATTTATATATGGTTTTTTCTTTCTTAATCAAAATTTTATTTTGCTCTTGCTTTTTATCCAAATGCACTCTTTATTATTAATGTCATATGTTTAATATCTCTGTTTATTTGACATAAAATTCTCATTAATTTTACTTCACAATAAGTTTATTCATTTAAATTGTATCAGTGGTTTGTATTGCCATTTCTTTATTCTGGAAAGTTTTTCAGAATTGGTCCCATATATAATTGTTTGTAAGGTGTTATCCAAATTCTTTTTCTTCTTGTTCATTTCTAAAAGTTGTTATTAAAATAAGGTAGTAAATTGTTTTTACTTGGGTTTTTGAATTTTGGTGGTTTAATTCAAAATTCATTTGCTTTTGTCCATAAATTGTTTTCTAAATAATAGGTAGTAAGTAGTCATTACTTCATTTTTGAATTTTGATATTTTAATTCAAAATTCATTTTCTTCTTTAATTCATAAACGGTTTTCTAAATAATAGGTAGTAAGTAGTCATTACTTCATTTTTGAATTTTGAGAATTTAATTCAAAATTCATTTTCTTCTTTAATTCATAAACGGTTTTCTAAATAATAGGTAGTAAGTAGTCATTACTTCATTTTTGAATTTTGAGAATTTAATTCAAAATTCATTTTCTTCTTTAATTCATAAACGGTTTTCTAAATAATAGGTAGTAAGTAGTCATTACTTCATTTTTGAATTTTGAGAATTTAATTCAAAATTCATTTTCTTCTTTAATTCATAAACGGTTTTCTAAATAATAGGTAGTAAGTTGTCATTACTTCATTTTTGAATTTAGTGATTTTAATTCAAAATTCATTTTCTCTTGTCCATAAATTGTTTTCTAAATAATAGGTAGTAAGTAGTCATTACTTCATTTTTGAATTTAGTGATTTAATTCAAAATTCATTTTCTTGGTTAACATATCATATTATTACCCTAAATATGGTATTAGCTCTCTTCTTTTCTTTACTTCAAATGTACTTCTCATATTATTTTTCTTTTATATACCCAGGGTGAAGATTTTTATTAGGCTGGACAGTTGCTCAGAATTTCTTTTTCTTTGACATAGTTTTTTGCCGTTGCCGGTTATCATAACATCAGTCCCTTTTTGTGGAGGTGTATGGTATTAGACTTAACCGTAGTCTGTCACTTCAGTCGCTCTCATTGTCCGGATGACCATAGTTTTCATCATCGTTCCGGTACTAGTGACATCTCTGGCCTTTGTCTTGTATTTCATTTTTCTAGCTGCTATTCCTTTGTTTGCTGCTAAGCTTATTCGGCTCCCTCTATCATAGTGTTTTATATACCAGTACTTCTCTGGTCCATATGTGGTATTGCATGAGAAATATCTGTGAGGATCTTCTTTTGAATTATTAATTATTTGCTTATCTGAGGCCTCATAATCTGGTTCACCATCATACATCCACCCTGAAGAAATACATTTTAGTGTACCTGTACATTGGAACTGTCCTGGATGGTACACTAATGGAACACATCCTGGTGATTCATCTGTGCCGTCATCACAGTCTGGTAAGATGTCATACTTCCATCTTTCTGGAATACACTGTCCAGTCCTGCGCTGAAACTGATCTAGTCCCCATGTTTTATTCAGTTTACCTCTGGTCCTTTCCCAGTGGTGAACTACTGTCTGCTGGTAAACCATCTCTGAGATTACCCTTAATCTACTTCCATTATTTCTGTAACTCAAGATTTCTTCATTTTTGGTAATAGGGATATTATCATTATCAAATAAACCATGGTTCATCATTTCCATTTCTTCCTTTGTTTTCATTAATTTCTTTGGATGTGTTCTTCTTCTCTTCTTGGGTTCCACTTCCATATCTGTAGTATTTTCTTTGTTCCCGTTCGTTCTCTTTTCAGGTAACACCATCACTGGCTCCATTGTTTTATTGTTTGGTATTTCTTCCGTTTTTAGTTTGTTATCATTTTTGATATCTTTGGTCCTCTCATTTCTTAATTCTTCTCTTAATAATCTGTCCTCTCTTAATTTTTCCCTAAACAGTTTATTATCATTTTTCAAATCTTCTAATGTTGCTTGGTTGTCCTTCTTCAATTCTTCTTTTAAAGATTGGTTGTCCTTCTTCAATTCTTCTATGTTTTTATTTATATCGCTCAAATTTTCCTTGGTTGAATCCATTTTCTTACTGGTCTCTTCTATGTCCTTCCTTAAGTTTTCTTCCATCTTCTTGCTGTTTTCCATCATTGCCTTCAACATTTCGTGTACTGTCATGTCTTCTGTTTCCTTCTCCGGAACATTGATTTCCCCTGTTTGCGTGGGTACTTCGGGTTGTTTCTCTGGTGGTGCTGGTTGTTTATGTTCCGCCCGTTCTAATATCTTTTCCACGTCCTCCACCGGGGTCGCCTCCTTATCCTCCATATCGAGTTCTTTCTCGGCCTCCGCCGCTCTCTTCTTTGATGTGGCATGACGACGCATCATCTTCCCTGATTCCCTGGCTGACTAACCGCTGCCAAGCTGAATTAGGAATTGGGTAAGTAATTACAGTAATTTCAACCTCTAATTACAGCCCCACGTTGGGCGCCAAATTTGTAATAATTCACCCCGTGGGTGCTCTTGTTCTATGGTGTTCTTGTATTCTGATGTGTTCAAGCCCTACAAGTTGGGCTAGCCAATTTTGTAATATTTCTGTTTATTTGCGCTTCGTTCAAGCCCCGCGATGGAAGCCAATTTTGTAATATTTCGTTTAGTGGTGCTAGTAATAAAATAAATATCGATGTATGTTGATTGTGCTCTCCTGCAAGCCCCACTGGTTGGGCTAGCCAAATTTGTAATAATTCACAATAATGATTTGAATTGTGTAATAAAATAATTTGTGTATGTATGTGTGTAGTTTTCTGACGTTCCGCTCCGGAAACGTCAATTTGGTAATGTTCCTAGTCTTCGTAGTTACAAATAAAATCTGTGTATATTGCTGTTGTAGCAATTTGAAAAAATAAAAATAAAATTTAAAATTTTATAAAAAAAAAATTTTAATTTTCTGGAAAATGTTTTTTGGGTAACTTGTTCTTAAAATTTAGGAACAAATCGAGTTAGTCGGTTGTAATTATAAATGAAATGGTATCGTGGTTATTCCAGTAATAGTGTCACTTTCAGTAATTTTGTTGAAAAGATAATCTTGTTAACTCCAAGTTTGAACGAAAGACGGCTCTCTTCTTCTTCTTTTTGAAACGTTGTCGTTTCGTATATACCGCCCTTCAGTTAGTTGGGTTTCTTCATTAATTAATTGTTAAGTATTTTTTATAATAAAAAATCAACTCCAATTTACCGATACAGAATGTTTATTAACAAAAATAATGAAATTGTTTGATTAAAATTGATATTACAATGCAGTATCGACTCGCTCAGGGCCGGTCGATATAAACAATTTATATTGGTATTATAACATAGGGTTCTTTAAACGGTTATTAAAATATATAGCCAGAGAAGGTTATGGGAAGGAAAGTATAACACTTACACTTATCAAATGCCTTAAATTTTAACAACACAATAATGATTAAAAATATTAAAAGTTTATATATGATTTGATTTCGAACCAATAGTAGCCATGTCGTTTCTATACTGCAGCGGACCGGACCAAAATGGTTGACTGACGCATGCGCAAGGAAGCCTCCAGCGTTGATGAATTTTTTGTTGTAATAAAGATGTCCTTTCTTCGAGTAAATGCTCTCAGCAATTGTATACGATCGTCCTGGATATATTTAAATGTCACTGGTGTATGATGGAATAGTTCACTTGGTGTAAAATGTTGTCACTGGATATATCTCGTTGTGTTTATGTGTGTCGTTTTTAACCTCGAAATATCGGTCTGTATTTGGTGTAATATCAGTGTTATTCTGCTTATCTAGTTATGTGTGGTTCAATTTATTAGTGTTACTGTGTTCATAGGTCACTTTCACCACTTTACAATCTATAAAATAGTTTAAAATAATTATTTTCAAAATTTTCACTGAAATACGGTTTATAACATAAACGCCATTAAAGGTTATTTCTGGCGAAAGGTTACTTTAAGTGCACTCGTCAACGCATAATAACGAACTGTCTGTATTTCCTTCGTCTCATGAAAGTCTTAGCCTATGTAATATATCTCATACATTGTTTAAATTTGCCATAACTTCCGATACACTTTAAAAATGTACTTTATGTTCATAAAATAAATTCGTTATTAGTTAACTGTTTGAAATATAAAATACATATTCGTTTTCACTATTCTATTCTACTTATTTTTATAGTAATTAAGTTAGTATTACAAAGTTTTATCTAAAAATTATATTTCTTATAATTTTTTGGGAGGTAGGCCTAAAATTATACTTCCTGTCTTCTATGTAAATAATAGCCATTTTCCCTAATATAATTATTATTCTATGAAATCTGAAATTTGTATAATTATCAATTCTCACTTATTTTATTGCAATTTAGTATACTAATGATGGTTTTTTAATATGATTCAATTGTATATGACTTCCCCTAGGATAGTGTCAGTTAATCTATTTCAGTTTTAATGGTATTTTATTAGACAATTAAATAATTTTACTCATATAATGACCATATTTTTAGAAAGCCTTATTTACATAGTATTTGATATGCTGAGTTTATTTTGCCTGAATATTGTCATTTTATATGGTTTATAACACTAGGTTTGTTAATTATTCTGCAGTTTAAATTTATTCTTTGGCCTAGATCTGATGTGTGGCTAATTTCCAAATGTTTTATTAATGTAGCTATTTTATATCCTTCTCTGACTGGTATAACATAAATTATTGATTATATAATTAACATATAACATCTCTCTATATCACAACTAGTGTTTTGAATAACATTGCTTAGTATATTACCTAATAACATAATAAAGAGTATTTCTACAACATTGGAATGATATCTATTTTTAGACAGTGCATTCCTAAATTAAACTGAACAATAAAATAACAATTATAATACTAATATTTCTTATGACTAACCCTTATTTATCTAAATGTTATATGTAATAGGAACCTAACATCCTGGTTCCATATATAATTGTTAACACCTTCTATAAACTTCATCATAAACAGTTTGTTCTGTAATCCCCCATTTATAAAATTTATACCCCCTCTTAAAGTATACCCCTAGCTACCTGAGTTATATTCCATTCTATGGAATGTTCATATCGCTTTAGTAGCTTTTATTTAGTAATATTACTACTTCATTATCAAAGTAGGCACTGTTCACAAAACTTAAAGTTTGTTACTATGTACTGCAACTCATGCACCCTTTTAAAGTTTATTATTTATAATTTGATCACTTGCACTTGTCTATGGTGAATTATCAATATATTTACTAGTCTTTTTCTAGCTTTTAATATGAAATATTCAACCATGGGGGAACTGTGAAGACTTGTCTATACAAACTAAATAATAACTTTTTGAATGCACTAATATTTAATACTACTAACACTTTTAGTTTTTGTCAGTTTTACAGTGATATGGTTTTTTAGGGTGTTATACTTTCTCTTTGGGCATTCATTGATTTTGGGGTTTTTTGGGAGTTCTTTCCCTATGGGGTTTTTGTTTTATATGGATCGTCTTAATTATTCTTCTTTCTTCCTTCTTCAGTAGCTTTGATTGTTCTTCTTTCTTCTGTCTTCAGTAGCTTTGATTGTTCTTCTTTCTTCCTTCTTCAGTATTGGTAGTTTTAATTAGTTCTTCTTTCTTCCTTCTTCAGTAGTTTTAATTAGTCTTCTTTCTTCTCTAGTTTTAATTATTCTTCTTTCTTCTCTCTTCAGTAGTAGTAGTTTTAATTAGTTCTTCTTTCTTCCTTCTTCAGTAATTTTAATTAGTCTTCTTTCTTCTTTAGTTTTAATTAGTCTTGTTTCTTCTGTCTTCAGTAGATTTAGTTTGGGATTATTCTTCTTTCTTCTTTGAGTTTTAATTATTCTTCTTTCTTCTTTAGCTTTGATTGTTCTTCTTTCTTCTTTCTTCAGTAATAGTAGTTTTAATTATTCTTCCTTCTTCTTTCTTCAGTAGATTTAGTTTGGGATTATTCTTCTTTCTTCTTTGAGTTTTGATTGTTCTTCTTTCTTCCTTCTTCTGTAGTTTTAATTAGTCTTCTTTCTTCTTTAGTTTTAATTAGTCTTCTTTCTTCTTTAGTTTTAATTAGTCTTCTTTCTTCCTTGATTTTAATTATTCTTCTTTCTTCTCTCTTCAGTAGTAGTAGTTTTAATTAGTTCTTCTTTCTTCCTTCTTCAGTAGTTTTAATTAGTCTTCTTTCTTCTTTAGTTTTAATTAGTCTTCTTTCTTCCTTGATTTTAATTATTCTTCTTTCTTCTCTCTTCAGTAGTAGTAGTTTTAATTAGTTCTTCTTTCTTCCTTCTTCAGTAGTTTTAATTAGTCTTCTTTCTTCTTTGTTTTTAATTATTCTTCTTTCTTCTTTCTTCAGTAGTGGTAGTTTTGGTTATTCTTCTTTCTTCTCTAGTTTTAATTATTCTTCCTTCTTCTGTCTTCTGTATCTTTGATTGTTCTTCTTTCTTCATTCTTCAGTAATAGTAGTTTTAATTATTCTTCTTTCTTCTTTGAGTTTTAATTCTTCTTCTTTCTTCCTTCTTCTGTAGTTTTAATTAGTCTTCTTTCTTCTTTAGTTTTAATTAGTCTTCTTTCTTCCTTCTTCTGTCTTCTGTATCTTTGATTGTTCTTCTTTCTTCATTAGATTTAGTTTGTTCTTCTTTCTTCTTTCTTCAGTAGCTTTGATTGTTCTTCTTTCTTCTTTCTTCAGTAGTAGTAGTTTTGGTTATTCTTCTTTCTTCTCTAGTTTTAATTATTCTTCTTTCTTCTGTCTTCAGTAGCTTTGTTTTTTCTGGTCTGGTTTCTTTGACGGGGTATATTAATTGCCTGCTTCTATCTTACCTGGGTAATTTTGTTATTATTATTTTTAGTCTTCTGGGTTTTTAAATTTGTATTATATTATATTATTTGCAGAAATTTTCTTTATTCAACCTTTCTTGTGAATATATTATTAAACAGTGCATTTTAATTAATTCTCATCTGAATATTCCATATATTAGAGCTTTATTAATGATCATTGAGTAATGTATTTGTGTGGATTATCTGTCATGCTACAATATATATATATATATGTGTACAACGTTATCGGCAACAAAGAAGTAGTTTTTGTTAAAATTCCTTCCCGGGATATTTGGCCGTAGTCCAATGTTTTCTACAAAACCAGACGTTTCGGCAATGCCATTGACTTCCATCATCAGTGAAAATCGAGTGCGATAACGTGAGGTGGTATATGTTAGTGACCACAGTACTGTGGTTAAGGCTGAAGCAGTAAGTAGAAAGAAGTAGTTTCTATGGTAATATTTCATTTCGAAAATGATTTTAAATATCGGTATGGAGAACCATACATGACTTCCATATTCTAAGATTTATATTTAAAATCATTTTCAGCCAAACAACCAGGCTGTGTCTTACCTGCCTTTTTATTGCTGTATTAAATGAAAAATATTATATTACATTAAAATGAAAAAATTATAATTTTATTGCCTGGCAACAAAATTATTTTATTTTTAACAATTACCATTGTTTCAAAAAGTTTAAATAAATTTTCAAGTACTTTACTCTTGTTAAAACGTAAAAGGTTGCAGGTAAACTACCCCTTCCCCTTAACCGATCTTCACCAAAATCGAAAGTCATTGAGACCTCTACAATTCAGGGACGTATGCAAAAAATTATTTCATTCTGTTTGAATTTGCGGCTGTTATCGTTTGCCATAGAAAATACGCTTGATAAAAAAACGTTGCAGGTAAACTACCCCTTCCCCTTAACCGATATTCACCAAAAACAATAGGTCTTGAGTACTCTACAAATCAGGGCTGTATGCAAAACATTATTTGATTCTGTTTGAATTTGCGGCTGTTATCGTTTGCCATAGAAAATACCCTTGTTAAAAAAACGTTGCAGGTAAACTACCCCTTTCCCTCAACCGATCTTCACCAAAAACAATAGGTCTTGAGAAATCTACAATTCAGGGCTGTATGCGAAACATTATTTGATTCTGTTTGAATTTGCGGCTGTTATCGTTTGCAAAAAAAAAAAATTTCCCTTGATAAAAAAAACCGTTGCAGGTAAACTACCCCTTCCCCTCAACCGATCTTCACCAAAAACAATAGGTCGCGAGTACTCTACAAATCAGGGCTGTATGCAAAAAATTATTTGATTCTGTTTGAATTTGCGGCAGTTGTCGTTTGCCATAGAAAATACGCATGATAAAAAACGTTGCTGGTAAACTACCCCTTCCCCTCAACCGATCTTCACCAAAAACAATAGGTCTTGAGTACTCTACAAATCAGGGCTGTATGCAGAAAATTATTTGATTCTGTTTGAATTTGCGGCTGTTATCGTTTGCCATAGAAAATACCCTTGTTAAAAAAACGTTGTAGGTAAACTACCCCTTTCCCTTAACCGATCTTCACCAAAAACAAAAGGTATTGAGAACTCTACAATTTAGGGCTGTATGCAAATAATCTTTTCATTCTGTTTGAATTTGCGGCTGTTATCGTTTGCCATAGGAAATACCCTTGTTAAAACATAAAACGTTACAGGTAAACTACCCCTTTCCCTTAACCGATCTTCACCAAAAACAATAGGTCTTGAGAACTCTACAATTCAGGGCTGTATGCGAAACATTATTTGATTCTGTTTGAATTTGCGGCTGTTATCGTTTGCCAAACAAACAAAATTACCCTTGCTAAAAAAAAACCGTTGCAGGTAAACTACCCCTTTCCCTCAACCGATCTTCACCAAAAACAATAGGTCGCGAGAACTCTGCAAAACCGGGCTGTATGCAAAAAAGTATTTGATTCTGTTTGAATTTGCGGCAGTTATCGTTTGCCATAGAAAAAAAATCTACAGACAGACAGACACACAGACAGACAGACACACAGACAGACAGACACACAGACAGACACACAGACACTTTTCGGAAAACGACTTTTTTTCATGTTTTGAGTGTAGTAGAATCAGAATCTGCAATAATCTCGAACACGATTTTTTTTGCCATCACCATACTTCCATTCCTTAAGGAATATGGAAGTAAATATCGGTATGGAGAACCATACATGACTTCCATATTCTAAGATTTATATTTAAAATCATTTTCAGCCAAACAACCAGGCTGTGTCTTACCTGCCTTTTTATTGCTGTATTAAATGAAAAATATTATATTACATTAAAATGAAAAAATTATAATTTTATTGCCTGGCAACAAAATTATTTTATTTTTAACAATTACCATTGTTTCAAAAAGTTTAAATAAATTTTCAAGTACTTTACTCTTGTTAAAACGTAAAAGGTTGCAGGTAAACTACCCCTTCCCCTTAACCGATCTTCACCAAAATCGAAAGTCATTGAGACCTCTACAATTCAGGGACGTATGCAAAAAATTATTTCATTCTGTTTGAATTTGCGGCTGTTATCGTTTGCCATAGAAAATACGCTTGATAAAAAAACGTTGCAGGTAAACTACCCCTTCCCCTTAACCGATATTCACCAAAAACAATAGGTCTTGAGTACTCTACAAATCAGGGCTGTATGCAAAACATTATTTGATTCTGTTTGAATTTGCGGCTGTTATCGTTTGCCATAGAAAATACCCTTGTTAAAAAAACGTTGCAGGTAAACTACCCCTTTCCCTCAACCGATCTTCACCAAAAACAATAGGTCTTGAGAAATCTACAATTCAGGGCTGTATGCGAAACATTATTTGATTCTGTTTGAATTTGCGGCTGTTATCGTTTGCAAAAAAAAAAAATTTCCCTTGATAAAAAAAACCGTTGCAGGTAAACTACCCCTTCCCCTCAACCGATCTTCACCAAAAACAATAGGTCGCGAGTACTCTACAAATCAGGGCTGTATGCAAAAAATTATTTGATTCTGTTTGAATTTGCGGCAGTTGTCGTTTGCCATAGAAAATACGCATGATAAAAAACGTTGCTGGTAAACTACCCCTTCCCCTCAACCGATCTTCACCAAAAACAATAGGTCTTGAGTACTCTACAAATCAGGGCTGTATGCAGAAAATTATTTGATTCTGTTTGAATTTGCGGCTGTTATCGTTTGCCATAGAAAATACCCTTGTTAAAAAAACGTTGTAGGTAAACTACCCCTTTCCCTTAACCGATCTTCACCAAAAACAAAAGGTATTGAGAACTCTACAATTTAGGGCTGTATGCAAATAATCTTTTCATTCTGTTTGAATTTGCGGCTGTTATCGTTTGCCATAGGAAATACCCTTGTTAAAACATAAAACGTTACAGGTAAACTACCCCTTTCCCTTAACCGATCTTCACCAAAAACAATAGGTCTTGAGAACTCTACAATTCAGGGCTGTATGCGAAACATTATTTGATTCTGTTTGAATTTGCGGCTGTTATCGTTTGCCAAACAAACAAAATTACCCTTGCTAAAAAAAAACCGTTGCAGGTAAACTACCCCTTTCCCTCAACCGATCTTCACCAAAAACAATAGGTCGCGAGAACTCTGCAAAACCGGGCTGTATGCAAAAAAGTATTTGATTCTGTTTGAATTTGCGGCAGTTATCGTTTGCCATAGAAAAAAAATCTACAGACAGACAGACACACAGACAGACAGACACACAGACAGACAGACACACAGACAGACACACAGACACTTTTCGGAAAACGACTTTTTTTCATGTTTTGAGTGTAGTAGAATCAGAATCTGCAATAATCTCGAACACGATTTTTTTTGCCATCACCATACTTCCATTCCTTAAGGAATATGGAAGTAAATATCGGTATGGAGAACCATACATGACTTCCATATTCTAAGATTTATATTTAAAATCATTTTCAGCCAAACAACCAGGCTGTGTCTTACCTGCCTTTTTATTGCTGTATTAAATGAAAAATATTATATTACATTAAAATGAAAAAATTATAATTTTATTGCCTGGCAACAAAATTATTTTATTTTTAACAATTACCATTGTTTCAAAAAGTTTAAATAAATTTTCAAGTACTTTACTCTTGTTAAAACGTAAAAGGTTGCAGGTAAACTACCCCTTCCCCTTAACCGATCTTCACCAAAATCGAAAGTCATTGAGACCTCTACAATTCAGGGACGTATGCAAAAAATTATTTCATTCTGTTTGAATTTGCGGCTGTTATCGTTTGCCATAGAAAATACGCTTGATAAAAAAACGTTGCAGGTAAACTACCCCTTCCCCTTAACCGATATTCACCAAAAACAATAGGTCTTGAGTACTCTACAAATCAGGGCTGTATGCAAAACATTATTTGATTCTGTTTGAATTTGCGGCTGTTATCGTTTGCCATAGAAAATACCCTTGTTAAAAAAACGTTGCAGGTAAACTACCCCTTTCCCTCAACCGATCTTCACCAAAAACAATAGGTCTTGAGAAATCTACAATTCAGGGCTGTATGCGAAACATTATTTGATTCTGTTTGAATTTGCGGCTGTTATCGTTTGCAAAAAAAAAAAATTTCCCTTGATAAAAAAAACCGTTGCAGGTAAACTACCCCTTCCCCTCAACCGATCTTCACCAAAAACAATAGGTCGCGAGTACTCTACAAATCAGGGCTGTATGCAAAAAATTATTTGATTCTGTTTGAATTTGCGGCAGTTGTCGTTTGCCATAGAAAATACGCATGATAAAAAACGTTGCTGGTAAACTACCCCTTCCCCTCAACCGATCTTCACCAAAAACAATAGGTCTTGAGTACTCTACAAATCAGGGCTGTATGCAGAAAATTATTTGATTCTGTTTGAATTTGCGGCTGTTATCGTTTGCCATAGAAAATACCCTTGTTAAAAAAACGTTGTAGGTAAACTACCCCTTTCCCTTAACCGATCTTCACCAAAAACAAAAGGTATTGAGAACTCTACAATTTAGGGCTGTATGCAAATAATCTTTTCATTCTGTTTGAATTTGCGGCTGTTATCGTTTGCCATAGGAAATACCCTTGTTAAAACATAAAACGTTACAGGTAAACTACCCCTTTCCCTTAACCGATCTTCACCAAAAACAATAGGTCTTGAGAACTCTACAATTCAGGGCTGTATGCGAAACATTATTTGATTCTGTTTGAATTTGCGGCTGTTATCGTTTGCCAAACAAACAAAATTACCCTTGCTAAAAAAAAACCGTTGCAGGTAAACTACCCCTTTCCCTCAACCGATCTTCACCAAAAACAATAGGTCGCGAGAACTATGCAAAACCGGGCTGTATGCAAAAAATTATTTGATTCTGTTTGAATTTGCGGCAGTTATCGTTTGCCAAAAAAAAAAAATCTATAGACAGACAGACACACAGACAGACAGACACACAGACAGACAGACACACAGACAGACAGACACACAGACAGACACACAGACACTTTTCGGAAAACGACTTTTTTTCATGTTTTGAGTGTAGTAGAATCAGAATCTGCAATAATCTCGAACACGATTTTTTTTGCCATCACCATACTTCCATTCCTTAAGGAATATGGAAGTAAAAATAAATCTTAGAATATGGAAGTCATGTATGGTTCTCCATACCGATATTTTAATATTTCAACCGCGTTTTTAATTACATTATTTACAAAGGCACACAAAACGCACACGTATGAACATGCACACAAAAGTGAAAGTAATCTAATCAGTAATTGCATAAAGATCTAAATCCAATATTTCGGAAGAGGTAGATAGGTTTGACAGGTTGATGGTTATGCGTAGTAGCATATTCGCATAATCCAGCACAAACTAAATGATTTCAATTAGCAGAAGCTAAGAAGCTAAAGCATGAGGACAGCAGAGTGGCAGTATTGAAAACAAGCATTAAATTAACGTATATCGCTAACGAATCGTGAACCAATTACAAGTAAAATAAAAATTTATTTTAAACTAGCGAGTACCCGGCATGCGTTGCAATGCCACTCAAAGAAAGAAAGTGTTTGTATATATATAATATATAAAGACTTCGTTCGCGTGGTCTTCAATTTAATGCGATAATATATTTAGAACAGAATCTATTCCATTGGGTTGCCATAGTAACCAGATCTAATAAGTTAGTTTTTAAGACTCCAAAGGACCCCCCAGAGGATCGTATCGAAAAAAACACCTGTCCTATGTTGGTTCTCCCGTTGCGTAAAATATTTGTGCCAAGTTTGGTTGAAATCGGTCCAGTGGTTTAGGAGGAGATGTGGAAGACCCCAAAGAACCCCCAAAAGAACCCCATCGAAAAAACACCTATCCTATGTTGGTTCTCCCTTTGCGTAAAATATTTGTGCCAAGTTTGGTTGAAATCGGTCCAGTGGTTTAGGAGGAGATGTGGAAGACCCCAAAGGACCCCCCGAAGTATCATATCGAAAAAACACATATCCTATGTTGGTTCTCCCGTTGCGTAAAATATTTGTGCCAAGTTTGGTTGAAATCGGTCCAGTGGTCTAGGAGAAGATGTGGAAGACCCCAAAGGACCCCCAAAGGACCCCATCGAAAAAACACCTATCCTATGTTGGTTCTCCCTTTGCGTAAAATATTTGTGCCAAGTTTGGTTGAAATCGGTCCAGTGGTTTAGGAGGAGATGTGGAAGACCCCAAGAACCCCCCAAAGGACCCCATCGAAAAAACACCTATCCTATGTTGGTTCTCCCGTTGCGTAAAATATTTGTGCCACGTTTGGTTGAAATCGGTCCAGTGGTTTAGGAGGAGATGTGGAAGACCCCAAAGGACCCCATCGAAAAAACACCTACCCTATGTTGGTTCTCCCGTTGCATAAAATATTTGTGCCAAGTTTGGTTGAAATCGGTCCAGTGGTTTAGGAGGAGATGTGGAAGACCCCAAGAACCCCCCATAGGACCCCATCGAAAAAAATTCATAAACCTTCGCGGGCGTGCGCACAACAACTCACCGAAGTTTCATCGCAATCGGATGAATGGTATAGGAACGCATACGGGACAAAGAAAGAAAGAAAGAAACAAACATTCATTTTTATAGATATAGATAAAACAATGTTGCTAATATCATTAATTTTAGTTACACGTTAGCTTTTACTAATATTAAATAAAAGTTAATGCATAAAATTTTTTCAACTCACTGAAAATAAGAGTGAACAGACATGTGAAGACATTACATATCAATGGCTTGGTATGTGGACATTTTTATTTCAGCTTTTCATTTCGATCTCTTCGAAACTAATGGTTTTTGTCTTCTTCTTTTTAGCAAGTATAAGGCTGAAAGCATATTTCGTCGTCCGTCGTTAAAACTGATCTCTCCACCTATTCATCTGCCATCCTAGACTTATACTTCTACATTTAGGCATACATTTTCCACTTACTTATGGTATTCTTGATGAGTCCATTTTTTCTACGTGATCAAACCATTTCTGTCTACATTCCCTCACCATGTCATTCATTGGTAGGACAATAGCTCATGACGGATGTCCTCATTCCTTTTCCTATCTAACCTGGTATACCCGACTACTGATCTATGGAACCTCACCTCTGAACTTTGCAGTCGACTTTTATGTGCATTTGTCATTGTCCTTGTATCACTACACTTTCATATTGTAAACACAAAGTTTAAAAAAATAATAGAAGTAGTATTATTTATAGAATGGATTAAATTTATTACAGTACTTGATAATATTTGTACAGTTGTACGTGCTGTTGTCTTCGATGTCACTCACGGTTTTGTTCGTACGTTCGAGTAACTGACGTGATTTCCGCACTTCGAATTATCCACTTTGAGATAAAATAGTGCGATCCTGCTTCATCTTCAGAAATTGAGACATATCTGATTATTTGACTAAGTAAACGTTTCTATTATTGTCATACGTAGTATCCATTATTACAGAGAATAATTGTGGATTCTAAACTGTACTCAGTCTGTTCAGATTCAAAACTGAGCAGATTCAATCTGTTTCAGAAATATTAGTGTCAGTATTTTAGATAAAAACTGAATGAGTTTATTTGGATTTTGGGACTCATATACTTCTCACTCTTCTTTGAACTATTGGTTATCTTTTGCATCAATGGACCGTATTTACTGATAAGATCGGAAACTGCCAAACATTTTCCTCTATTGGACTGGCTTACCTTTTCTTTGTGACCTCTAAAGGCTAAATTTGAAGCCGGCAATATCAGAGTAACATTTAAAACGCGATTCGATTCAGTACTTTGGCCCATTTGCTAGTTTCCTATCGTAGCTCATAACGAATAACGATGCGATGCAGGTCCGGCCGGTGGCCTCGGTGCATTCTTAATTGGATTCGCCGCCCTATTATGCAGTTAACACAAATAGTGTATGCTCTTAAGTATCCTACACGCTGTGCGTCTGTCTCTACCTGAACGAATGACTGGTTGTTTATACTCTAACGTTTAGTGTCAGAACCGCCGTAATGTGAGTCACGAGCACAAATGGAACGTAGAAAAAATGGGTGGAAAAACAATCGAGAAAAGGTTATTTATTTAATAAACTTGTTGAAATAGGAATACAGTGAGGCGCGAAGCTGAACACATGCTTCCTACAAAAAACTTTTGAAGTGCAATTGTTTATCGTAAATTTTTCAAGTTCATATTGTTAAGATACTTGTTTTTCATCCGACAGTATAAAAATTAACCTTGTTAGAGGTAAGTTTACAAGTAAGATAAAAGTGATCATGTGAAATAGCTGACCACACGATAACTTATGGAACACGAAAAACCACAACATTCGAATCCTCTAAAATCACAAATGATAAATATTTATAAAATAACAGTGTACTTCTGAGTTGATATTAGGATTTTGTTCCGTTGTATGTCTAAATGAATTACGTTTTGTTATAACATTATTTGAAGTCACACAATGAAGCCGATCGAATTGATTTCATTGATTTCCCTTGAGGGTTGCTTAATACTGTGTGGAGACATGAGTATAAAGGAAATAGCTTGTCAAACATTGTAACCTCGTACTATGCGGAAAATGTAACATGTGAGGAGAAAAAATTAAGTTTAACAAAAATGAGAGAAAAGGTAAAAATTATTCAATCATAATCAGAAGGATGGCATATGATTAGATAAACGAAATTGATTTAAATAAAATCCTTTTCTTAATACAGAATGACTTTTCTTAACACAGGATGAAATAGTCTTCAAGCTATACAAGCGAACGTGTAATGTAATTAATTAGAAACAGAGGTAAGAGAAATGTTTATTGGAGAGATAAACTATAAATTATGTAACACTGAATATATTTTCTTGAATTTGCACGCGCGCGCCCACACACGCAAAAACGCGCGCACATTTATTGGGCGGAGCCTGATGAGCGTAGCGAAATCAGGAATAGCCCTCTATCCGCGACTCGATGCACAACTTCGGCGGCGAACTCCTCCGAAACTACTCAACCGAATGTTATAAAATTTTGCATACATATCCGGACTGTATTGTAGAGTGCATTATTAGTGTATCATTTTTCTAAATTATTTGGTTCAAAAGATATTACGATTTTTAAACAATCTTAGCTTCAATGTGTGAGAGGAAGAGAGATAGAGATATCGCTAGCTGTCTCAGCGATAAGATAAGATTTTGCTGTATCACAAATGCCGGTGCGAGTGCATATGCGGCTTCCGTCGTCAGCGCTGGCCCGTCTGGCTAAGATAAGATTTTGCTGTATCACAAACTGTTTCACAAATGCCGGCGCGTGTGCGTGTGCGGCTACGTGTTTTATTCAAACAGTAGTAGAGCATTGTTCTATGGTGTAGCCAGATGTACGGATTTGACTTAAGTGTTGAACAAGTGTCAATTTTTATAAGAGAATCTATTTAGTCGCTGATGCACTGCAATTTTCTGTTACATATTGCAACGAGTCACAATTCAGGTAAATTTTAATCCAAATTTATTAATGTTTATTGTCTTCAAATGTTTTCTTTAAGAAAACGAGAATATTATATATCACAGAACTTAATTTATACACTATAACAATTTAAATTGCTATATGTAATAATATTTTTAATTAATTATAAAAGCAATAACCAACAAAGATATTAGATTGGTACAGAAAACGTTTATACATATAGCAGTCAACATATAGAGTAGTAAAATATATTATAACTAAAAACAGATTGAGGGATGTTCAACTATGTAATTATTGAAAGTTATTTTTAACGTGTTTCACTCACTACTGGTATTAAAAAGAATCATAATTTAGAAACATACAAATTACACAATAACTGTAGAATTTTACGACATTATCTCAGATAGTTGACATAATGTTACAAACACAAGTTTATGGTAAATTTTTCTAACAAGTAAACTTGGATAATAATTGTGATCATATTGTTGTAAATTATAGTCCAGAGTACTATAGAATATTGTAAATTTATGTACAGTACATGTCCACAATCACACCCGTCCTCTCTTCCATTCCCCCTCTACCTCTCATTCTCACAACCTCTCCTCCCTCTCACTCTCTTTCTCACTCACTCTGTCCCTTCCTCTTTCTCTCTCTCTCACACTCTCTCTCACTCTTCCAACCTTCTCTCTCTCTCCCTCTCTCTCCCTCTCTCTTAATCCCCCCTCTCTCTCTCTCTCTCCATATATCACTTTATCTCCCCCTCTCTCTTTATCTCCCTCTCCTCTCTCTCTCCAAATGGCACTCTAAAATACTGACCATTTCTATTAACACTAGAAGATGTAAACAAATTATCTCAACTCCTTCACATATACAATGATAGATACATACGCACGCAGACGCGTGTGCGCACATACACGAACACGTTCACCCAAACAATTGTTCTGTTGTGTTTGACATTTCTTTTGAATTCACACACAGGTCCTGATGATGACAATAAACATTGTGAAACGTCGACACAAATTAGTTAAAATTTGTGTTATTTTTGACCGTTCCTCACTAATCTTTCACTGAAAAATTATTCTTATACATTTTTATTCAATTTTCCAAATTCTATTAAAATTATTATTTATATACTTTTTATTCAATTTTGTACTATTTGTTTAAGTACTTTTTTCTGTTATACGCATATTCTATACATTCTTCTTCATCAATTTATATATACGTATTATTTATAGTATGCCTCGACGGAGAAAAGTTCCATATATTGGTCGTTTAACTACAAATCAAAGACAGAAGAGAGATCGACAAAATGTTGCTGCAGCAATTGTTGAAGGCCCTGCAGAACATAACATGAATCATGTGTTATATGAACAAAACAACACAGGATATAGGAATCTTCAGAATGAATTTGAAGATAATTTACGATCTCTAGAATTCTGTAAATGTGTAAATTGTTCTCGAGTGTTGATGCAGCAAACATTTTTTGATATGTGTCCGCAGTGTAAGCGAAACCCAAATACGTCTGCAGTTAATCGTATGGATCCTAAAGATGTACCTACAGAACTGACGGATCTCACTTATGTAGAACAACTCTTGATAGCAAGAGTACAACCAGTGATGCGTGTGTATATGGTGAACTCGAGAGGCTTTCCCGGTCAATATGCTTATAAGGGAAATATTATAAATATTGGTCACAATATAACGGAGATTGTTAGTTCCTTGCCCCGTACACCCGCTTCACTGAGCACTTTAGTTGTAAGAAAGGAAAATGTTATTGACATCGGGATTTTCATGTGAGACGTGACAAAATTTTAGAAGCACTCAAATTTTTGAAAATGAATAATCCATTATATAGTGATATCATCATTGATATGGAACAAATATCTCTACTTCCGTTAAATGATAGTATTTATGGAATGATACCCACGAAAAGAACTTTTCTGAAGAAATTTATGAAATTATGATCCCGAAGAATATTAGAATCATAGAAGTCGATCAACTCAAATCTGCAGTGAATAATGTAATTCCATGGCCACAAAGTACTGATACCATAAATTAATTCTCGTGCGAAGGATATGTAAGCATTTCCCGCTTTACTACCTTACGGATCTGCTGACTAAACGATAATACTCGAGCAAGTAGTATGAAACTTACAGCACTTGAACATTTTCAGTTTTTGATGCAATATAAAGACCGACGTTTTGGACAAGATCCTAGGTTCAAATTTTTTGCTTTGTACACTGTTCAGCGTCATCAAGCTATTCAACGAGGGACAATATTTGATAGAAAATCTCATTTCGATGGAACAATACAGCAACTGAGAAACACGCTGTCGAGTAATCCTCAAATAATGAAAGTTTATATTATTGGTGTGGAAAAATAAAAGGATCAAAATCTTACTGTTTCAACGAAGGGGTGAACTTGAATCAATGATTGCGCAGTGTGATAATCTTCCTACGGGTTTTTTTACTCTGAGTGCAGCTGATCTTTGGTGGCCTAATCTGGCACTACTCATGGGTTGTAATTTCGTGCAAGAGGAAACGTTAGATGAATCTAGAATCGCTCAGCAAAGGCAAAAACTTATAAATGAGAATCCCTCAATTGTTGAAGATTATTTTTCGTTGCATGCAACTTTATTCATAAAAAATGTCGTCTGTAACATATTCTCAGTTTCAGATTATTGGTTTCGTTTCGAATTCCAGCATCGTGGATGGTTGATCGTAGAGATAAGTTGCAAAGTTAATGGAATATGTCTAATGACAATTAATATTATACTGTACTATAATGTAGTGTATTCAATAAAAAGTGTATATATTTTGTTGATTGTAAGAATATTGATAAATAAATTATAATGAATCTATTTATCTAACGGATCAAAGATAGTTGATTTTAAAAATATTGATAAATAAATTATTACGAATATCAAATGCTCCACCCATTTGTGTCAGCGACGCTCCTAGTTTATAAATCTGTCACGAAGTTATAAATCAGTTGAAGTCAATATACGTTTTTTCTGTGGTTAACTGCAACTAATATACAGAGATTGGTTAGCACATAATTAAGCAACACGATTTTCTTTAGAATTTGACAACCTACTGAGATCCTACAATTTATTAAATTCACGCATATTTCTTGTCGAATGCAGTCAGATTTCAAGATATTTAAAAATAACACTGATATATATGTTGATCATCACTTATTAGTGGTCTGTCTGGCTTTTATCTGCAAGCGTACAGTCACATGTCAGTCACAGTGTTTCTATCAGGTTCCCCAAATTTCAATTTCCTCTGTAATCCTCTGTATAACTCTGTTTAATTTGTAATGACAACGTCACACTCGCTGTCAGTGAAATCTCTGATGGCCTGGCCGTTCAATTTAAATTCAACCATCGACTTCACTGTAATCAATACACTACAAAATTGTAGTTGTTATACCTATCTACAACAGTTCGTAGTAACTCTGTTTACAAATATCTCAACTAGTTGTTCAATTAATCAAACCACACACAATATTCTTAATATAGTCTAAGTCTGTCCGGATTTGGTTTTGTTATGTCGCTGGAATCATAATAGACTCATAAATTAGTTTAGGATAGATTACGTCTGTGAGAAGACTGATACGTCAAGGTTAGGCTGTTCTAGGGTTGCCTAGGATAAATAAATGAAATAATTAAAATGTAATAAAATAACCATTTAAAACACTGGGAGTATTCAACTCGTAATGCCCACATTTCTATGTATCCTGTACTGAATGCAGTGGCGTATCTAGGCCACTAGACGGCCGGGGCGAATTTCTTTCTGAGGGCCTTGGACAGGTGTTTATAATCCAATTTATCTTTAAGTAATACATAACAAAACACTTTACTGTTATATTTTTATTGTCTAATTAGTGTATTGATACATCTAGTTAGGAAACTATACAAGAAGCTGTAGTAATGTTTGAAATAAAAATTCACTTTCATATTGTAAACACAAAGTTTAAAAAAATAATATAAGTAGTATTATTTATAGAATGGATTAAATTTATTACAGTACTTGATAATATTTGTACAGTTGTACGTGCTGTTGTCTTCGATGTCACTCACGGTTTTGTTCGTACGTTCGAGTAACTGACGTGATTTCCGCACTTCGAATTATCCACTTTGAGATAAAATAGTGCGATCCTGCTTCATCTTCAGAAATTGAGACATATCTGATTATTTGACTAAGTAAACGTTTCTATTATTGTCATACGTATTATCCATTATTACAGAGAATAATTGTGGATTCTAAACTGTACTCAGTCTGTTCAGATTCAAAACTGAGCAGATTCAATCTGTTTCAGAAATATTAGTGTCAGTATTTTAGATAAAAACTGAATGAGTTTATTTGGATTTTGGGACTCATATACTTCTCACTCTTCTTTGAACTATTGGTTATCTTTTGCATCAATGGACCGTATTTACTGATAAGATCGGAAACTGCCAAACATTTTCCTCTATTGGACTGGCTTACCTTTTCTTTGTGACCTCTAAAGGCTAAATTTGAAGCCGGCAATATCAGAGTAACATTTAAAACGCGATTCGATTCAGTACTTTGGCCCATTTGCTAGTTTCCTATCGTAGCTCATAACGAATAACGATGCGATGCAGGTCCGGCCGGTGGCCTCGGTGCATTCTTAATTGGATTCGCCGCCCTATTATGCAGTTAACACAAATAGTGTATGCTCTTAAGTATCCTACACGCTGTGCGTCTGTCTCTACCTGAACGAATGACTGGTTGTTTATACTCTAACGTTTAGTGTCAGAACCGCCGTAATGTGAGTCACGAGCACAAATGGAACGTAGAAAAAATGGGTGGAAAAACAATCGAGAAAAGGTTATTTATTTAATAAACTTGTTGAAATAGGAATACAGTGAGGCGCGAAGCTGAACACATGCTTCCTACAAAAAACTTTTGAAGTGCAATTGTTTATCGTAAATTTTTCAAGTTCATATTGTTAAGATACTTGTTTTTCATCCGACAGTATAAAAATTAACCTTGTTAGAGGTAAGTTTACAAGTAAGATAAAAGTGATCATGTGAAATAGCTGACCACACGATAACTTATGGAACACGAAAAACCACAACATTCGAATCCTCTAAAATCACAAATGATAAATATTTATAAAATAACAGTGTACTTCTGAGTTGATATTAGGATTTTGTTCCGTTGTATGTCTAAATGAATTACGTTTTGTTATAACATTATTTGAAGTCACACAATGAAGCCGATCGAATTGATTTCATTGATTTCCCTTGAGGGTTGCTTAATACTGTGTGGAGACATGAGTATAAAGGAAATAGCTTGTCAAACATTGTAACCTCGTACTATGCGGAAAATGTAACATGTGAGGAGAAAAAATTAAGTTTAACAAAAATGAGAGAAAAGGTAAAAAGTATTCAATCATAATCAGAAGGATGGCATATGATTAGATAAACGAAATTGATTTAAATAAAATCCTTTTCTTAATACAGAATGACTTTTCTTAACACAGGATGAAATAGTCTTCAAGCTATACAAGCGAACGTGTAATGTAATTAATTAGAAACAGAGGTAAGAGAAATGTTTATTGGAGAGATAAACTATAAATTATGTAACACTGAATATATTTTCTTGAATTTGCACGCGCGCGCCCACACACGCAAAAACGCGCGCACATTTATTGGGCGGAGCCTGATGAGCGTAGCGAAATCAGGAATAGCCCTCTATCCGCGACTCGATGCACAACTTCGGCGGCGAACTCCTCCGAAACTAATCAACCGAATGTTATAAAATTTTGCATACATATCCGGACTGTATTGTAGAGTGCATTATTAGTGTATCATTTTTCTAAATTATTTGGTTCAAAAGATATTACGATTTTTAAACAATCTTAGCTTCAATGTGTGAGAGGAAGAGAGATAGAGATATCGCTAGCTGTCTCAGCGATAAGATAAGATTTTGCTGTATCACAAACTGTTTCACAAATGCCGGCGCGTGTGCGTGTGCGGCTACGTGTTTTATTCAAACAGTAGTAGAGCATTGTTCTATGGTGTAGCCAGATGTACGGATTTGACTTAAGTGTTGAACAAGTGTCAATTTTTATAAGAGAATCTATTTAGTCGCTGATGCACTGCAATTTTCTGTTACATATTGCAACGAGTCACAATTCAGGTAAATTTTAATCCAAATTTATTAATGTTTATTGTCTTCAAATGTTTTCTTTAAGAAAACGAGAATATTATATATCACAGAACTTAATTTATACACTATAACAATTTAAATTGCTATATGTAATAATATTTTTAATTAATTATAAAAGCAATAACCAACAAAGATATTAGATTGGTACAGAAAACGTTTATACATATAGCAGTCAACATATAGAGTAGTAAAATATATTATAACTAAAAACAGATTGAGGGATGTTCAACTATGTAATTATTGAAAGTTATTTTTAACGTGTTTCACTCACTACTGGTATTAAAAAGAATCATAATTTAGAAACATACAAATTACACAATAACTGTAGAATTTTACGACATTATCTCAGATAGTTGACATAATGTTACAAACACAAGTTTATGGTAAATTTTTCTAACAAGTAAACTTGGATAATAATTGTGATCATATTGTTGTAAATTATAGTCCAGAGTACTATAGAATATTGTAAATTTATGTACAGTACATGTCCACAATCACACCCGTCCTCTCTTCCATTCCCCCTCTACCTCTCATTCTCACAACCTCTCCTCCCTCTCACTCTCTTTCTCACTCACTCTGTCCCTTCCTCTTTCTCTCTCTCTCACACTCTCTCTCACTCTTCCAACCTTCTCTCTCTCTCCCTCTCTCTCCCTCTCTCTTAATCCCCCCTCTCTCTCTCTCTCTCCATATATCACTTTATCTCCCCCTCTCTCTTTATCTCCCTCTCCTCTCTCTCTCCAAATGGCACTCTAAAATACTGACCATTTCTATTAACACTAGAAGATGTAAACAAATTATCTCAACTCCTTCACATATACAATGATAGATACATACGCACGCAGACGCGTGTGCGCACATACACGAACACGTTCACCCAAACAATTGTTCTGTTGTGTTTGACATTTCTTTTGAATTCACACACAGGTCCTGATGATGACAATAAACATTGTGAAACGTCGACACAAATTAGTTAAAATTTGTGTTATTTTTGACCGTTCCTCACTAATCTTTCACTGAAAAATTATTCTTATACATTTTTATTCAATTTTCCAAATTCTATTAAAATTATTATTTATATACTTTTTATTCAATTTTGTACTATTTGTTTAAGTACTTTTTTCTGTTATACGCATATTCTATACATTCTTCTTCATCAATTTATATATACGTATTATTTATAGTATGCCTCGACGGAGAAAAGTTCCATATATTGGTCGTTTAACTACAAATCAAAGACAGAAGAGAGATCGACAAAATGTTGCTGCAGCAATTGTTGAAGGCCCTGCAGAACATAACATGAATCATGTGTTATATGAACAAAACAACACAGGATATAGGAATCTTCAGAATGAATTTGAAGATAATTTACGATCTCTAGAATTCTGTAAATGTGTAAATTGTTCTCGAGTGTTGATGCAGCAAACATTTTTTGATATGTGTCCGCAGTGTAAGCGAAACCCAAATACGTCTGCAGTTAATCGTATGGATCCTAAAGATGTACCTACAGAACTGACGGATCTCACTTATGTAGAACAACTCTTGATAGCAAGAGTACAACCAGTGATGCGTGTGTATATGGTGAACTCGAGAGGCTTTCCCGGTCAATATGCTTATAAGGGAAATATTATAAATATTGGTCACAATATAACGGAGATTGTTAGTTCCTTGCCCCGTACACCCGCTTCACTGAGCACTTTAGTTGTAAGAAAGGAAAATGTTATTGACATCGGGATTTTCATGTGAGACGTGACAAAATTTTAGAAGCACTCAAATTTTTGAAAATGAATAATCCATTATATAGTGATATCATCATTGATATGGAACAAATATCTCTACTTCCGTTAAATGATAGTATTTATGGAATGATACCCACGAAAAGAACTTTTCTGAAGAAATTTATGAAATTATGATCCCGAAGAATATTAGAATCATAGAAGTCGATCAACTCAAATCTGCAGTGAATAATGTAATTCCATGGCCACAAAGTACTGATACCATAAATTAATTCTCGTGCGAAGGATATGTAAGCATTTCCCGCTTTACTACCTTACGGATCTGCTGACTAAACGATAATACTCGAGCAAGTAGTATGAAACTTACAGCACTTGAACATTTTCAGTTTTTGATGCAATATAAAGACCGACGTTTTGGACAAGATCCTAGGTTCAAATTTTTTGCTTTGTACACTGTTCAGCGTCATCAAGCTATTCAACGAGGGACAATATTTGATAGAAAATCTCATTTCGATGGAACAATACAGCAACTGAGAAACACGCTGTCGAGTAATCCTCAAATAATGAAAGTTTATATTATTGGTGTGGAAAAATAAAAGGATCAAAATCTTACTGTTTCAACGAAGGGGTGAACTTGAATCAATGATTGCGCAGTGTGATAATCTTCCTACGGGTTTTTTTACTCTGAGTGCAGCTGATCTTTGGTGGCCTAATCTGGCACTACTCATGGGTTGTAATTTCGTGCAAGAGGAAACGTTAGATGAATCTAGAATCGCTCAGCAAAGGCAAAAACTTATAAATGAGAATCCCTCAATTGTTGAAGATTATTTTTCGTTGCATGCAACTTTATTCATAAAAAATGTCGTCTGTAACATATTCTCAGTTTCAGATTATTGGTTTCGTTTCGAATTCCAGCATCGTGGATGGTTGATCGTAGAGATAAGTTGCAAAGTTAATGGAATATGTCTAATGACAATTAATATTATACTGTACTATAATGTAGTGTATTCAATAAAAAGTGTATATATTTTGTTGATTGTAAGAATATTGATAAATAAATTATAATGAATCTATTTATCTAACGGATCAAAGATAGTTGATTTTAAAAATATTGATAAATAAATTATTACGAATATCAAATGCTCCACCCATTTGTGTCAGCGACGCTCCTAGTTTATAAATCTGTCACGAAGTTATAAATCAGTTGAAGTCAATATACGTTTTTTCTGTGGTTAACTGCAACTAATATACAGAGATTGGTTAGCACATAATTAAGCAACACGATTTTCTTTAGAATTTGACAACCTACTGAGATCCTACAATTTATTAAATTCACGCATATTTCTTGTCGAATGCAGTCAGATTTCAAGATATTTAAAAATAACACTGATATATATGTTGATCATCACTTATTAGTGGTCTGTCTGGCTTTTATCTGCAAGCGTACAGTCACATGTCAGTCACAGTGTTTCTATCAGGTTCCCCAAATTTCAATTTCCTCTGTAATCCTCTGTATAACTCTGTTTAATTTGTAATGACAACGTCACACTCGCTGTCAGTGAAATCTCTGATGGCCTGGCCGTTCAATTTAAATTCAACCATCGACTTCACTGTAATCAATACACTACAAAATTGTAGTTGTTATACCTATCTACAACAGTTCGTAGTAACTCTGTTTACAAATATCTCAACTAGTTGTTCAATTAATCAAACCACACACAATATTCTTAATATAGTCTAAGTCTGTCCGGATTTGGTTTTGTTATGTCGCTGGAATCATAATAGACTCATAAATTAGTTTAGGATAGATTACGTCTGTGAGAAGTCTGATACGTCAAGGTTAGGCTGTTCTAGGGTTGCCTAGGATAAATAAATGAAATAATTAAAATGTAATAAAATAACCATTTAAAACACTGGGAGTATTCAACTCGTAATGCCCACATTTCTATGTATCCTGTACTGAATGCAGTGGCGTATCTAGGCCACTAGACGGCCGGGGCGAATTTCTTTCTGAGGCCCTTGGACAGGTGTTTATAATCCAATTTATCTTTAAGTAATACATAACAAAACACTTTACTGTTATATTTTTATTGTCTAATTAGTGTATTGATACATCTAGTTAGGAAACTATACAAGAAGCTGTAGTAATGTTTGAAATAAAAATTCACTTTCATATTGTAAACACAAAGTTTAAAAAAATAATATAAGTAGTATTATTTATAGAATGGATTAAATTTATTACAGTACTTGATAATATTTGTACAGTTGTACGTGCTGTTGTCTTCGATGTCACTCACGGTTTTGTTCGTACGTTCGAGTAACTGACGTGATTTCCGCACTTCGAATTATCCACTTTGAGATAAAATAGTGCGATCCTGCTTCATCTTCAGAAATTGAGACATATCTGATTATTTGACTAAGTAAACGTTTCTATTATTGTCATACGTAGTATCCATTATTACAGAGAATAATTGTGGATTCTAAACTGTACTCAGTCTGTTCAGATTCAAAACTGAGCAGATTCAATCTGTTTCAGAAATATTAGTGTCAGTATTTTAGATAAAAACTGAATGAGTTTATTTGGATTTTGGGACTCATATACTTCTCACTCTTCTTTGAACTATTGGTTATCTTTTGCATCAATGGACCGTATTTACTGATAAGATCGGAAACTGCCAAACATTTTCCTCTATTGGACTGGCTTACCTTTTCTTTGTGACCTCTAAAGGCTAAATTTGAAGCCGGCAATATCAGAGTAACATTTAAAACGCGATTCGATTCAGTACTTTGGCCCATTTGCTAGTTTCCTATCGTAGCTCATAACGAATAACGATGCGATGCAGGTCCGGCCGGTGGCCTCGGTGCATTCTTAATTGGATTCGCCGCCCTATTATGCAGTTAACACAAATAGTGTATGCTCTTAAGTATCCTACACGCTGTGCGTCTGTCTCTACCTGAACGAATGACTGGTTGTTTATACTCTAACGTTTAGTGTCAGAACCGCCGTAATGTGAGTCACGAGCACAAATGGAACGTAGAAAAAATGGGTGGAAAAACAATCGAGAAAAGGTTATTTATTTAATAAACTTGTTGAAATAGGAATACAGTGAGGCGCGAAGCTGAACACATGCTTCCTACAAAAAACTTTTGAAGTGCAATTGTTTATCGTAAATTTTTCAAGTTCATATTGTTAAGATACTTGTTTTTCATCCGACAGTATAAAAATTAACCTTGTTAGAGGTAAGTTTACAAGTAAGATAAAAGTGATCATGTGAAATAGCTGACCACACGATAACTTATGGAACACGAAAAACCACAACATTCGAATCCTCTAAAATCACAAATGATAAATATTTATAAAATAACAGTGTACTTCTGAGTTGATATTAGGATTTTGTTCCGTTGTATGTCTAAATGAATTACGTTTTGTTATAACATTATTTGAAGTCACACAATGAAGCCGATCGAATTGATTTCATTGATTTCCCTTGAGGGTTGCTTAATACTGTGTGGAGACATGAGTATAAAGGAAATAGCTTGTCAAACATTGTAACCTCGTACTATGCGGAAAATGTAACATGTGAGGAGAAAAAATTAAGTTTAACAAAAATGAGAGAAAAGGTAAAAAGTATTCAATCATAATCAGAAGGATGGCATATGATTAGATAAACGAAATTGATTTAAATAAAATCCTTTTCTTAATACAGAATGACTTTTCTTAACACAGGATGAAATAGTCTTCAAGCTATACAAGCGAACGTGTAATGTAATTAATTAGAAACAGAGGTAAGAGAAATGTTTATTGGAGAGATAAACTATAAATTATGTAACACTGAATATATTTTCTTGAATTTGCACGCGCGCGCCCACACACGCAAAAACGCGCGCACATTTATTGGGCGGAGCCTGATGAGCGTAGCGAAATCAGGAATAGCCCTCTATCCGCGATTCGATGCACAATTTCGGCGGCGAACTCCTCCGAAACTACTCAACCGAATGTTATAAAATTTTGCATACATATCCGGACTGTATTGTAGAGTGCATTATTAGTGTATCATTTTTCTAAATTATTTGGTTCAAAAGATATTACGATTTTTAAACAATCTTAGCTTCAATGTGTGAGAGGAAGAGAGATAGAGATATCGCTAGCTGTCTCAGCGATAAGATAAGATTTTGCTGTATCACAAACTGTTTCACAAATGCCGGCGCGTGTGCGTGTGCGGCTACGTGTTTTATTCAAACAGTAGTAGAGCATTGTTCTATGGTGTAGCCAGATGTACGGATTTGACTTAAGTGTTGAACAAGTGTCAATTTTTATAAGAGAATCTATTTAGTCGCTGATGCACTGCAATTTTCTGTTACATATTGCAACGAGTCACAATTCAGGTAAATTTTAATCCAAATTTATTAATGTTTATTGTCTTCAAATGTTTTCTTTAAGAAAACGAGAATATTATATATCACAGAACTTAATTTATACACTATAACAATTTAAATTGCTATATGTAATAATATTTTTAATTAATTATAAAAGCAATAACCAACAAAGATATTAGATTGGTACAGAAAACGTTTATACATATAGCAGTCAACATATAGAGTAGTAAAATATATTATAACTAAAAACAGATTGAGGGATGTTCAACTATGTAATTATTGAAAGTTATTTTTAACGTGTTTCACTCACTACTGGTATTAAAAAGAATCATAATTTAGAAACATACAAATTACACAATAACTGTAGAATTTTACGACATTATCTCAGATAGTTGACATAATGTTACAAACACAAGTTTATGGTAAATTTTTCTAACAAGTAAACTTGGATAATAATTGTGATCATATTGTTGTAAATTATAGTCCAGAGTACTATAGAATATTGTAAATTTATGTACAGTACATGTCCACAATCACACCCGTCCTCTCTTCCATTCCCCCTCTACCTCTCATTCTCACAACCTCTCCTCCCTCTCACTCTCTTTCTCACTCACTCTGTCCCTTCCTCTTTCTCTCTCTCTCACACTCTCTCTCACTCTTCCAACCTTCTCTCTCTCTCCCTCTCTCTCCCTCTCTCTTAATCCCCCCCTCTCTCTCTCTCTCTCCATATATCACTTTATCTCCCCCTCTCTCTTTATCTCCCTCTCCTCTCTCTCTCCAAATGGCACTCTAAAATACTGACCATTTCTATTAACACTAGAAGATGTAAACAAATTATCTCAACTCCTTCACATATACAATGATAGATACATACGCACGCAGACGCGTGTGCGCACATACACGAACACGTTCACCCAAACAATTGTTCTGTTGTGTTTGACATTTCTTTTGAATTCACACACAGGTCCTGATGATGACAATAAACATTGTGAAACGTCGACACAAATTAGTTAAAATTTGTGTTATTTTTGACCGTTCCTCACTAATCTTTCACTGAAAAATTATTCTTATACATTTTTATTCAATTTTCCAAATTCTATTAAAATTATTATTTATATACTTTTTATTCAATTTTGTACTATTTGTTTAAGTACTTTTTTCTGTTATACGCATATTCTATACATTCTTCTTCATCAATTTATATATACGTATTATTTATAGTATGCCTCGACGGAGAAAAGTTCCATATATTGGTCGTTTAACTACAAATCAAAGACAGAAGAGAGATCGACAAAATGTTGCTGCAGCAATTGTTGAAGGCCCTGCAGAACATAACATGAATCATGTGTTATATGAACAAAACAACACAGGATATAGGAATCTTCAGAATGAATTTGAAGATAATTTACGATCTCTAGAATTCTGTAAATGTGTAAATTGTTCTCGAGTGTTGATGCAGCAAACATTTTTTGATATGTGTCCGCAGTGTAAGCGAAACCCAAATACGTCTGCAGTTAATCGTATGGATCCTAAAGATGTACCTACAGAACTGACGGATCTCACTTATGTAGAACAACTCTTGATAGCAAGAGTACAACCAGTGATGCGTGTGTATATGGTGAACTCGAGAGGCTTTCCCGGTCAATATGCTTATAAGGGAAATATTATAAATATTGGTCACAATATAACGGAGATTGTTAGTTCCTTGCCCCGTACACCCGCTTCACTGAGCACTTTAGTTGTAAGAAAGGAAAATGTTATTGACATCGGGATTTTCATGTGAGACGTGACAAAATTTTAGAAGCACTCAAATTTTTGAAAATGAATAATCCATTATATAGTGATATCATCATTGATATGGAACAAATATCTCTACTTCCGTTAAATGATAGTATTTATGGAATGATACCCACGAAAAGAACTTTTCTGAAGAAATTTATGAAATTATGATCCCGAAGAATATTAGAATCATAGAAGTCGATCAACTCAAATCTGCAGTGAATAATGTAATTCCATGGCCACAAAGTACTGATACCATAAATTAATTCTCGTGCGAAGGATATGTAAGCATTTCCCGCTTTACTACCTTACGGATCTGCTGACTAAACGATAATACTCGAGCAAGTAGTATGAAACTTACAGCACTTGAACATTTTCAGTTTTTGATGCAATATAAAGACCGACGTTTTGGACAAGATCCTAGGTTCAAATTTTTTGCTTTGTACACTGTTCAGCGTCATCAAGCTATTCAACGAGGGACAATATTTGATAGAAAATCTCATTTCGATGGAACAATACAGCAACTGAGAAACACGCTGTCGAGTAATCCTCAAATAATGAAAGTTTATATTATTGGTGTGGAAAAATAAAAGGATCAAAATCTTACTGTTTCAACGAAGGGGTGAACTTGAATCAATGATTGCGCAGTGTGATAATCTTCCTACGGGTTTTTTTACTCTGAGTGCAGCTGATCTTTGGTGGCCTAATCTGGCACTACTCATGGGTTGTAATTTCGTGCAAGAGGAAACGTTAGATGAATCTAGAATCGCTCAGCAAAGGCAAAAACTTATAAATGAGAATCCCTCAATTGTTGAAGATTATTTTTCGTTGCATGCAACTTTATTCATAAAAAATGTCGTCTGTAACATATTCTCAGTTTCAGATTATTGGTTTCGTTTCGAATTCCAGCATCGTGGATGGTTGATCGTAGAGATAAGTTGCAAAGTTAATGGAATATGTCTAATGACAATTAATATTATACTGTACTATAATGTAGTGTATTCAATAAAAAGTGTATATATTTTGTTGATTGTAAGAATATTGATAAATAAATTATAATGAATCTATTTATCTAACGGATCAAAGATAGTTGATTTTAAAAATATTGATAAATAAATTATTACGAATATCAAATGCTCCACCCATTTGTGTCAGCGACGCTCCTAGTTTATAAATCTGTCACGAAGTTATAAATCAGTTGAAGTCAATATACGTTTTTTCTGTGGTTAACTGCAACTAATATACAGAGATTGGTTAGCACATAATTAAGCAACACGATTTTCTTTAGAATTTGACAACCTACTGAGATCCTACAATTTATTAAATTCACGCATATTTCTTGTCGAATGCAGTCAGATTTCAAGATATTTAAAAATAACACTGATATATATGTTGATCATCACTTATTAGTGGTCTGTCTGGCTTTTATCTGCAAGCGTACAGTCACATGTCAGTCACAGTGTTTCTATCAGGTTCCCCAAATTTCAATTTCCTCTGTAATCCTCTGTATAACTCTGTTTAATTTGTAATGACAACGTCACACTCGCTGTCAGTGAAATCTCTGATGGCCTGGCCGTTCAATTTAAATTCAACCATCGACTTCACTGTAATCAATACACTACAAAATTGTAGTTGTTATACCTATCTACAACAGTTCGTAGTAACTCTGTTTACAAATATCTCAACTAGTTGTTCAATTAATCAAACCACACACAATATTCTTAATATAGTCTAAGTCTGTCCGGATTTGGTTTTGTTATGTCGCTGGAATCATAATAGACTCATAAATTAGTTTAGGATAGATTACGTCTGTGAGAAGACTGATACGTCAAGGTTAGGCTGTTCTAGGGTTGCCTAGGATAAATAAATGAAATAATTAAAATGTAATAAAATAACCATTTAAAACACTGGGAGTATTCAACTCGTAATGCCCACATTTCTATGTATCCTGTACTGAATGCAGTGGCGTATCTAGGCCACTAGACGGCCGGGGCGAATTTCTTTCTGAGGGCCTTGGACAGGTGTTTATAATCCAATTTATCTTTAAGTAATACATAACAAAACACTTTACTGTTATATTTTTATTGTCTAATTAGTGTATTGATACATCTAGTTAGGAAACTATACAAGAAGCTGTAGTAATGTTTGAAATAAAAATTCACTTTCATATTGTAAACACAAAGTTTAAAAAAATAATATAAGTAGTATTATTTATAGAATGGATTAAATTTATTACAGTACTTGATAATATTTGTACAGTTGTACGTGCTGTTGTCTTCGATGTCACTCACGGTTTTGTTCGTACGTTCGAGTAACTGACGTGATTTCCGCACTTCGAATTATCCACTTTGAGATAAAATAGTGCGATCCTGCTTCATCTTCAGAAATTGAGACATATCTGATTATTTGACTAAGTAAACGTTTCTATTATTGTCATACGTATTATCCATTATTACAGAGAATAATTGTGGATTCTAAACTGTACTCAGTCTGTTCAGATTCAAAACTGAGCAGATTCAATCTGTTTCAGAAATATTAGTGTCAGTATTTTAGATAAAAACTGAATGAGTTTATTTGGATTTTGGGACTCATATACTTCTCACTCTTCTTTGAACTATTGGTTATCTTTTGCATCAATGGACCGTATTTACTGATAAGATCGGAAACTGCCAAACATTTTCCTCTATTGGACTGGCTTACCTTTTCTTTGTGACCTCTAAAGGCTAAATTTGAAGCCGGCAATATCAGAGTAACATTTAAAACGCGATTCGATTCAGTACTTTGGCCCATTTGCTAGTTTCCTATCGTAGCTCATAACGAATAACGATGCGATGCAGGTCCGGCCGGTGGCCTCGGTGCATTCTTAATTGGATTCGCCGCCCTATTATGCAGTTAACACAAATAGTGTATGCTCTTAAGTATCCTACACGCTGTGCGTCTGTCTCTACCTGAACGAATGACTGGTTGTTTATACTCTAACGTTTAGTGTCAGAACCGCCGTAATGTGAGTCACGAGCACAAATGGAACGTAGAAAAAATGGGTGGAAAAACAATCGAGAAAAGGTTATTTATTTAATAAACTTGTTGAAATAGGAATACAGTGAGGCGCGAAGCTGAACACATGCTTCCTACAAAAAACTTTTGAAGTGCAATTGTTTATCGTAAATTTTTCAAGTTCATATTGTTAAGATACTTGTTTTTCATCCGACAGTATAAAAATTAACCTTGTTAGAGGTAAGTTTACAAGTAAGATAAAAGTGATCATGTGAAATAGCTGACCACACGATAACTTATGGAACACGAAAAACCACAACATTCGAATCCTCTAAAATCACAAATGATAAATATTTATAAAATAACAGTGTACTTCTGAGTTGATATTAGGATTTTGTTCCGTTGTATGTCTAAATGAATTACGTTTTGTTATAACATTATTTGAAGTCACACAATGAAGCCGATCGAATTGATTTCATTGATTTCCCTTGAGGGTTGCTTAATACTGTGTGGAGACATGAGTATAAAGGAAATAGCTTGTCAAACATTGTAACCTCGTACTATGCGGAAAATGTAACATGTGAGGAGAAAAAATTAAGTTTAACAAAAATGAGAGAAAAGGTAAAAAGTATTCAATCATAATCAGAAGGATGGCATATGATTAGATAAACGAAATTGATTTAAATAAAATCCTTTTCTTAATACAGAATGACTTTTCTTAACACAGGATGAAATAGTCTTCAAGCTATACAAGCGAACGTGTAATGTAATTAATTAGAAACAGAGGTAAGAGAAATGTTTATTGGAGAGATAAACTATAAATTATGTAACACTGAATATATTTTCTTGAATTTGCACGCGCGCGCCCACACACGCAAAAACGCGCGCACATTTATTGGGCGGAGCCTGATGAGCGTAGCGAAATCAGGAATAGCCCTCTATCCGCGACTCGATGCACAACTTCGGCGGCGAACTCCTCCGAAACTAATCAACCGAATGTTATAAAATTTTGCATACATATCCGGACTGTATTGTAGAGTGCATTATTAGTGTATCATTTTTCTAAATTATTTGGTTCAAAAGATATTACGATTTTTAAACAATCTTAGCTTCAATGTGTGAGAGGAAGAGAGATAGAGATATCGCTAGCTGTCTCAGCGATAAGATAAGATTTTGCTGTATCACAAACTGTTTCACAAATGCCGGCGCGTGTGCGTGTGCGGCTACGTGTTTTATTCAAACAGTAGTAGAGCATTGTTCTATGGTGTAGCCAGATGTACGGATTTGACTTAAGTGTTGAACAAGTGTCAATTTTTATAAGAGAATCTATTTAGTCGCTGATGCACTGCAATTTTCTGTTACATATTGCAACGAGTCACAATTCAGGTAAATTTTAATCCAAATTTATTAATGTTTATTGTCTTCAAATGTTTTCTTTAAGAAAACGAGAATATTATATATCACAGAACTTAATTTATACACTATAACAATTTAAATTGCTATATGTAATAATATTTTTAATTAATTATAAAAGCAATAACCAACAAAGATATTAGATTGGTACAGAAAACGTTTATACATATAGCAGTCAACATATAGAGTAGTAAAATATATTATAACTAAAAACAGATTGAGGGATGTTCAACTATGTAATTATTGAAAGTTATTTTTAACGTGTTTCACTCACTACTGGTATTAAAAAGAATCATAATTTAGAAACATACAAATTACACAATAACTGTAGAATTTTACGACATTATCTCAGATAGTTGACATAATGTTACAAACACAAGTTTATGGTAAATTTTTCTAACAAGTAAACTTGGATAATAATTGTGATCATATTGTTGTAAATTATAGTCCAGAGTACTATAGAATATTGTAAATTTATGTACAGTACATGTCCACAATCACACCCGTCCTCTCTTCCATTCCCCCTCTACCTCTCATTCTCACAACCTCTCCTCCCTCTCACTCTCTTTCTCACTCACTCTGTCCCTTCCTCTTTCTCTCTCTCTCACACTCTCTCTCACTCTTCCAACCTTCTCTCTCTCTCCCTCTCTCTCCCTCTCTCTTAATCCCCCCCTCTCTCTCTCTCTCTCCATATATCACTTTATCTCCCCCTCTCTCTTTATCTCCCTCTCCTCTCTCTCTCCAAATGGCACTCTAAAATACTGACCATTTCTATTAACACTAGAAGATGTAAACAAATTATCTCAACTCCTTCACATATACAATGATAGATACATACGCACGCAGACGCGTGTGCGCACATACACGAACACGTTCACCCAAACAATTGTTCTGTTGTGTTTGACATTTCTTTTGAATTCACACACAGGTCCTGATGATGACAATAAACATTGTGAAACGTCGACACAAATTAGTTAAAATTTGTGTTATTTTTGACCGTTCCTCACTAATCTTTCACTGAAAAATTATTCTTATACATTTTTATTCAATTTTCCAAATTCTATTAAAATTATTATTTATATACTTTTTATTCAATTTTGTACTATTTGTTTAAGTACTTTTTTCTGTTATACGCATATTCTATACATTCTTCTTCATCAATTTATATATACGTATTATTTATAGTATGCCTCGACGGAGAAAAGTTCCATATATTGGTCGTTTAACTACAAATCAAAGACAGAAGAGAGATCGACAAAATGTTGCTGCAGCAATTGTTGAAGGCCCTGCAGAACATAACATGAATCATGTGTTATATGAACAAAACAACACAGGATATAGGAATCTTCAGAATGAATTTGAAGATAATTTACGATCTCTAGAATTCTGTAAATGTGTAAATTGTTCTCGAGTGTTGATGCAGCAAACATTTTTTGATATGTGTCCGCAGTGTAAGCGAAACCCAAATACGTCTGCAGTTAATCGTATGGATCCTAAAGATGTACCTACAGAACTGACGGATCTCACTTATGTAGAACAACTCTTGATAGCAAGAGTACAACCAGTGATGCGTGTGTATATGGTGAACTCGAGAGGCTTTCCCGGTCAATATGCTTATAAGGGAAATATTATAAATATTGGTCACAATATAACGGAGATTGTTAGTTCCTTGCCCCGTACACCCGCTTCACTGAGCACTTTAGTTGTAAGAAAGGAAAATGTTATTGACATCGGGATTTTCATGTGAGACGTGACAAAATTTTAGAAGCACTCAAATTTTTGAAAATGAATAATCCATTATATAGTGATATCATCATTGATATGGAACAAATATCTCTACTTCCGTTAAATGATAGTATTTATGGAATGATACCCACGAAAAGAACTTTTCTGAAGAAATTTATGAAATTATGATCCCGAAGAATATTAGAATCATAGAAGTCGATCAACTCAAATCTGCAGTGAATAATGTAATTCCATGGCCACAAAGTACTGATACCATAAATTAATTCTCGTGCGAAGGATATGTAAGCATTTCCCGCTTTACTACCTTACGGATCTGCTGACTAAACGATAATACTCGAGCAAGTAGTATGAAACTTACAGCACTTGAACATTTTCAGTTTTTGATGCAATATAAAGACCGACGTTTTGGACAAGATCCTAGGTTCAAATTTTTTGCTTTGTACACTGTTCAGCGTCATCAAGCTATTCAACGAGGGACAATATTTGATAGAAAATCTCATTTCGATGGAACAATACAGCAACTGAGAAACACGCTGTCGAGTAATCCTCAAATAATGAAAGTTTATATTATTGGTGTGGAAAAATAAAAGGATCAAAATCTTACTGTTTCAACGAAGGGGTGAACTTGAATCAATGATTGCGCAGTGTGATAATCTTCCTACGGGTTTTTTTACTCTGAGTGCAGCTGATCTTTGGTGGCCTAATCTGGCACTACTCATGGGTTGTAATTTCGTGCAAGAGGAAACGTTAGATGAATCTAGAATCGCTCAGCAAAGGCAAAAACTTATAAATGAGAATCCCTCAATTGTTGAAGATTATTTTTCGTTGCATGCAACTTTATTCATAAAAAATGTCGTCTGTAACATATTCTCAGTTTCAGATTATTGGTTTCGTTTCGAATTCCAGCATCGTGGATGGTTGATCGTAGAGATAAGTTGCAAAGTTAATGGAATATGTCTAATGACAATTAATATTATACTGTACTATAATGTAGTGTATTCAATAAAAAGTGTATATATTTTGTTGATTGTAAGAATATTGATAAATAAATTATAATGAATCTATTTATCTAACGGATCAAAGATAGTTGATTTTAAAAATATTGATAAATAAATTATTACGAATATCAAATGCTCCACCCATTTGTGTCAGCGACGCTCCTAGTTTATAAATCTGTCACGAAGTTATAAATCAGTTGAAGTCAATATACGTTTTTTCTGTGGTTAACTGCAACTAATATACAGAGATTGGTTAGCACATAATTAAGCAACACGATTTTCTTTAGAATTTGACAACCTACTGAGATCCTACAATTTATTAAATTCACGCATATTTCTTGTCGAATGCAGTCAGATTTCAAGATATTTAAAAATAACACTGATATATATGTTGATCATCACTTATTAGTGGTCTGTCTGGCTTTTATCTGCAAGCGTACAGTCACATGTCAGTCACAGTGTTTCTATCAGGTTCCCCAAATTTCAATTTCCTCTGTAATCCTCTGTATAACTCTGTTTAATTTGTAATGACAACGTCACACTCGCTGTCAGTGAAATCTCTGATGGCCTGGCCGTTCAATTTAAATTCAACCATCGACTTCACTGTAATCAATACACTACAAAATTGTAGTTGTTATACCTATCTACAACAGTTCGTAGTAACTCTGTTTACAAATATCTCAACTAGTTGTTCAATTAATCAAACCACACACAATATTCTTAATATAGTCTAAGTCTGTCCGGATTTGGTTTTGTTATGTCGCTGGAATCATAATAGACTCATAAATTAGTTTAGGATAGATTACGTCTGTGAGAAGACTGATACGTCAAGGTTAGGCTGTTCTAGGGTTGCCTAGGATAAATAAATGAAATAATTAAAATGTAATAAAATAACCATTTAAAACACTGGGAGTATTCAACTCGTAATGCCCACATTTCTATGTATCCTGTACTGAATGCAGTGGCGTATCTAGGCCACTAGACGGCCGGGGCGAATTTCTTTCTGAGGGCCTTGGACAGGTGTTTATAATCCAATTTATCTTTAAGTAATACATAACAAAACACTTTACTGTTATATTTTTATTGTCTAATTAGTGTATTGATACATCTAGTTAGGAAACTATACAAGAAGCTGTAGTAATGTTTGAAATAAAAATTCACTTTCATATTGTAAACACAAAGTTTAAAAAAATAATATAAGTAGTATTATTTATAGAATGGATTAAATTTATTACAGTACTTGATAATATTTGTACAGTTGTACGTGCTGTTGTCTTCGATGTCACTCACGGTTTTGTTCGTACGTTCGAGTAACTGACGTGATTTCCGCACTTCGAATTATCCACTTTGAGATAAAATAGTGCGATCCTGCTTCATCTTCAGAAATTGAGACATATCTGATTATTTGACTAAGTAAACGTTTCTATTATTGTCATACGTATTATCCATTATTACAGAGAATAATTGTGGATTCTAAACTGTACTCAGTCTGTTCAGATTCAAAACTGAGCAGATTCAATCTGTTTCAGAAATATTAGTGTCAGTATTTTAGATAAAAACTGAATGAGTTTATTTGGATTTTGGGACTCATATACTTCTCACTCTTCTTTGAACTATTGGTTATCTTTTGCATCAATGGACCGTATTTACTGATAAGATCGGAAACTGCCAAACATTTTCCTCTATTGGACTGGCTTACCTTTTCTTTGTGACCTCTAAAGGCTAAATTTGAAGCCGGCAATATCAGAGTAACATTTAAAACGCGATTCGATTCAGTACTTTGGCCCATTTGCTAGTTTCCTATCGTAGCTCATAACGAATAACGATGCGATGCAGGTCCGGCCGGTGGCCTCGGTGCATTCTTAATTGGATTCGCCGCCCTATTATGCAGTTAACACAAATAGTGTATGCTCTTAAGTATCCTACACGCTGTGCGTCTGTCTCTACCTGAACGAATGACTGGTTGTTTATACTCTAACGTTTAGTGTCAGAACCGCCGTAATGTGAGTCACGAGCACAAATGGAACGTAGAAAAAATGGGTGGAAAAACAATCGAGAAAAGGTTATTTATTTAATAAACTTGTTGAAATAGGAATACAGTGAGGCGCGAAGCTGAACACATGCTTCCTACAAAAAACTTTTGAAGTGCAATTGTTTATCGTAAATTTTTCAAGTTCATATTGTTAAGATACTTGTTTTTCATCCGACAGTATAAAAATTAACCTTGTTAGAGGTAAGTTTACAAGTAAGATAAAAGTGATCATGTGAAATAGCTGACCACACGATAACTTATGGAACACGAAAAACCACAACATTCGAATCCTCTAAAATCACAAATGATAAATATTTATAAAATAACAGTGTACTTCTGAGTTGATATTAGGATTTTGTTCCGTTGTATGTCTAAATGAATTACGTTTTGTTATAACATTATTTGAAGTCACACAATGAAGCCGATCGAATTGATTTCATTGATTTCCCTTGAGGGTTGCTTAATACTGTGTGGAGACATGAGTATAAAGGAAATAGCTTGTCAAACATTGTAACCTCGTACTATGCGGAAAATGTAACATGTGAGGAGAAAAAATTAAGTTTAACAAAAATGAGAGAAAAGGTAAAAAGTATTCAATCATAATCAGAAGGATGGCATATGATTAGATAAACGAAATTGATTTAAATAAAATCCTTTTCTTAATACAGAATGACTTTTCTTAACACAGGATGAAATAGTCTTCAAGCTATACAAGCGAACGTGTAATGTAATTAATTAGAAACAGAGGTAAGAGAAATGTTTATTGGAGAGATAAACTATAAATTATGTAACACTGAATATATTTTCTTGAATTTGCACGCGCGCGCCCACACACGCAAAAACGCGCGCACATTTATTGGGCGGAGCCTGATGAGCGTAGCGAAATCAGGAATAGCCCTCTATCCGCGACTCGATGCACAACTTCGGCGGCGAACTCCTCCGAAACTACTCAACCGAATGTTATAAAATTTTGCATACATATCCGGACTGTATTGTAGAGTGCATTATTAGTGTATCATTTTTCTAAATTATTTGGTTCAAAAGATATTACGATTTTTAAACAATCTTAGCTTCAATGTGTGAGAGGAAGAGAGATAGAGATATCGCTAGCTGTCTCAGCGATAAGATAAGATTTTGCTGTATCACAAATGCCGGTGCGAGTGCATATGCGGCTTCCGTCGTCAGCGCTGGCCCGTCTGGCGCCGTCGCCCGATAAGATAAGAGTTTGCTGTTTCACAAATGCCGGCGCGTGTGCGTGTGCGGCTACGTGTTTTATTCAAACAGTAGTAGAGCATTGTTCTATGGTGTAGCCAGATGTACGGATTTGACTTAAGTGTTGAACAAGTGTCAATTTTTATAAGAGAATCTATTTAGTCGCTGATGCACTGCAATTTTCTGTTACATATTGCAACGAGTCACAATTCAGGTAAATTTTAATCCAAATTTATTAATGTTTATTGTCTTCAAATGTTTTCTTTAAGAAAACGAGAATATTATATATCACAGAACTTAATTTATACACTATAACAATTTAAATTGCTATATGTAATAATATTTTTAATTAATTATAAAAGCAATAACCAACAAAGATATTAGATTGGTACAGAAAACGTTTATACATATAGCAGTCAACATATAGAGTAGTAAAATATATTATAACTAAAAACAGATTGAGGGATGTTCAACTATGTAATTATTGAAAGTTATTTTTAACGTGTTTCACTCACTACTGGTATTAAAAAGAATCATAATTTAGAAACATACAAATTACACAATAACTGTAGAATTTTACGACATTATCTCAGATAGTTGACATAATGTTACAAACACAAGTTTATGGTAAATTTTTCTAACAAGTAAACTTGGATAATAATTGTGATCATATTGTTGTAAATTATAGTCCAGAGTACTATAGAATATTGTAAATTTATGTACAGTACATGTCCACAATCACACCCGTCCTCTCTTCCATTCCCCCTCTACCTCTCATTCTCACAACCTCTCCTCCCTCTCACTCTCTTTCTCACTCACTCTGTCCCTTCCTCTTTCTCTCTCTCTCACACTCTCTCTCACTCTTCCAACCTTCTCTCTCTCTCCCTCTCTCTCCCTCTCTCTTAATCCCCCCTCTCTCTCTCTCTCTCCATATATCACTTTATCTCCCCCTCTCTCTTTATCTCCCTCTCCTCTCTCTCTCCAAATGGCACTCTAAAATACTGACCATTTCTATTAACACTAGAAGATGTAAACAAATTATCTCAACTCCTTCACATATACAATGATAGATACATACGCACGCAGACGCGTGTGCGCACATACACGAACACGTTCACCCAAACAATTGTTCTGTTGTGTTTGACATTTCTTTTGAATTCACACACAGGTCCTGATGATGACAATAAACATTGTGAAACGTCGACACAAATTAGTTAAAATTTGTGTTATTTTTGACCGTTCCTCACTAATCTTTCACTGAAAAATTATTCTTATACATTTTTATTCAATTTTCCAAATTCTATTAAAATTATTATTTATATACTTTTTATTCAATTTTGTACTATTTGTTTAAGTACTTTTTTCTGTTATACGCATATTCTATACATTCTTCTTCATCAATTTATATATACGTATTATTTATAGTATGCCTCGACGGAGAAAAGTTCCATATATTGGTCGTTTAACTACAAATCAAAGACAGAAGAGAGATCGACAAAATGTTGCTGCAGCAATTGTTGAAGGCCCTGCAGAACATAACATGAATCATGTGTTATATGAACAAAACAACACAGGATATAGGAATCTTCAGAATGAATTTGAAGATAATTTACGATCTCTAGAATTCTGTAAATGTGTAAATTGTTCTCGAGTGTTGATGCAGCAAACATTTTTTGATATGTGTCCGCAGTGTAAGCGAAACCCAAATACGTCTGCAGTTAATCGTATGGATCCTAAAGATGTACCTACAGAACTGACGGATCTCACTTATGTAGAACAACTCTTGATAGCAAGAGTACAACCAGTGATGCGTGTGTATATGGTGAACTCGAGAGGCTTTCCCGGTCAATATGCTTATAAGGGAAATATTATAAATATTGGTCACAATATAACGGAGATTGTTAGTTCCTTGCCCCGTACACCCGCTTCACTGAGCACTTTAGTTGTAAGAAAGGAAAATGTTATTGACATCGGGATTTTCATGTGAGACGTGACAAAATTTTAGAAGCACTCAAATTTTTGAAAATGAATAATCCATTATATAGTGATATCATCATTGATATGGAACAAATATCTCTACTTCCGTTAAATGATAGTATTTATGGAATGATACCCACGAAAAGAACTTTTCTGAAGAAATTTATGAAATTATGATCCCGAAGAATATTAGAATCATAGAAGTCGATCAACTCAAATCTGCAGTGAATAATGTAATTCCATGGCCACAAAGTACTGATACCATAAATTAATTCTCGTGCGAAGGATATGTAAGCATTTCCCGCTTTACTACCTTACGGATCTGCTGACTAAACGATAATACTCGAGCAAGTAGTATGAAACTTACAGCACTTGAACATTTTCAGTTTTTGATGCAATATAAAGACCGACGTTTTGGACAAGATCCTAGGTTCAAATTTTTTGCTTTGTACACTGTTCAGCGTCATCAAGCTATTCAACGAGGGACAATATTTGATAGAAAATCTCATTTCGATGGAACAATACAGCAACTGAGAAACACGCTGTCGAGTAATCCTCAAATAATGAAAGTTTATATTATTGGTGTGGAAAAATAAAAGGATCAAAATCTTACTGTTTCAACGAAGGGGTGAACTTGAATCAATGATTGCGCAGTGTGATAATCTTCCTACGGGTTTTTTTACTCTGAGTGCAGCTGATCTTTGGTGGCCTAATCTGGCACTACTCATGGGTTGTAATTTCGTGCAAGAGGAAACGTTAGATGAATCTAGAATCGCTCAGCAAAGGCAAAAACTTATAAATGAGAATCCCTCAATTGTTGAAGATTATTTTTCGTTGCATGCAACTTTATTCATAAAAAATGTCGTCTGTAACATATTCTCAGTTTCAGATTATTGGTTTCGTTTCGAATTCCAGCATCGTGGATGGTTGATCGTAGAGATAAGTTGCAAAGTTAATGGAATATGTCTAATGACAATTAATATTATACTGTACTATAATGTAGTGTATTCAATAAAAAGTGTATATATTTTGTTGATTGTAAGAATATTGATAAATAAATTATAATGAATCTATTTATCTAACGGATCAAAGATAGTTGATTTTAAAAATATTGATAAATAAATTATTACGAATATCAAATGCTCCACCCATTTGTGTCAGCGACGCTCCTAGTTTATAAATCTGTCACGAAGTTATAAATCAGTTGAAGTCAATATACGTTTTTTCTGTGGTTAACTGCAACTAATATACAGAGATTGGTTAGCACATAATTAAGCAACACGATTTTCTTTAGAATTTGACAACCTACTGAGATCCTACAATTTATTAAATTCACGCATATTTCTTGTCGAATGCAGTCAGATTTCAAGATATTTAAAAATAACACTGATATATATGTTGATCATCACTTATTAGTGGTCTGTCTGGCTTTTATCTGCAAGCGTACAGTCACATGTCAGTCACAGTGTTTCTATCAGGTTCCCCAAATTTCAATTTCCTCTGTAATCCTCTGTATAACTCTGTTTAATTTGTAATGACAACGTCACACTCGCTGTCAGTGAAATCTCTGATGGCCTGGCCGTTCAATTTAAATTCAACCATCGACTTCACTGTAATCAATACACTACAAAATTGTAGTTGTTATACCTATCTACAACAGTTCGTAGTAACTCTGTTTACAAATATCTCAACTAGTTGTTCAATTAATCAAACCACACACAATATTCTTAATATAGTCTAAGTCTGTCCGGATTTGGTTTTGTTATGTCGCTGGAATCATAATAGACTCATAAATTAGTTTAGGATAGATTACGTCTGTGAGAAGTCTGATACGTCAAGGTTAGGCTGTTCTAGGGTTGCCTAGGATAAATAAATTAAATAATTAAAATGTAATAAAATAACCATTTAAAACACTGGGAGTATTCAACTCGTAATGCCCACATTTCTATGTATCCTGTACTGAATGCAGTGGCGTATCTAGGCCACTAGACGGCCGGGGCGAATTTCTTTCTGAGGCCCTTGGACAGGTGTTTATAATCCAATTTATCTTTAAGTAATACATAACAAAACACTTTACTGTTATATTTTTATTGTCTAATTAGTGTATTGATACATCTAGTTAGGAAACTATACAAGAAGCTGTAGTAATGTTTGAAATAAAAATTCACTTTCATATTGTAAACACAAAGTTTAAAAAAATAATATAAGTAGTATTATTTATAGAATGGATTAAATTTATTACAGTACTTGATAATATTTGTACAGTTGTACGTGCTGTTGTCTTCGATGTCACTCACGGTTTTGTTCGTACGTTCGAGTAACTGACGTGATTTCCGCACTTCGAATTATCCACTTTGAGATAAAATAGTGCGATCCTGCTTCATCTTCAGAAATTGAGACATATCTGATTATTTGACTAAGTAAACGTTTCTATTATTGTCATACGTAGTATCCATTATTACAGAGAATAATTGTGGATTCTAAACTGTACTCAGTCTGTTCAGATTCAAAACTGAGCAGATTCAATCTGTTTCAGAAATATTAGTGTCAGTATTTTAGATAAAAACTGAATGAGTTTATTTGGATTTTGGGACTCATATACTTCTCACTCTTCTTTGAACTATTGGTTATCTTTTGCATCAATGGACCGTATTTACTGATAAGATCGGAAACTGCCAAACATTTTCCTCTATTGGACTGGCTTACCTTTTCTTTGTGACCTCTAAAGGCTAAATTTGAAGCCGGCAATATCAGAGTAACATTTAAAACGCGATTCGATTCAGTACTTTGGCCCATTTGCTAGTTTCCTATCGTAGCTCATAACGAATAACGATGCGATGCAGGTCCGGCCGGTGGCCTCGGTGCATTCTTAATTGGATTCGCCGCCCTATTATGCAGTTAACACAAATAGTGTATGCTCTTAAGTATCCTACACGCTGTGCGTCTGTCTCTACCTGAACGAATGACTGGTTGTTTATACTCTAACGTTTAGTGTCAGAACCGCCGTAATGTGAGTCACGAGCACAAATGGAACGTAGAAAAAATGGGTGGAAAAACAATCGAGAAAAGGTTATTTATTTAATATAAGTATACAATTTCATACGTGTTATGTTATTTGAATACATTAAATACAAATTTGGATTGGAGTTTAATGCTCGACGAGCTGTAGCTTTTATGTGATGAAGTGAAACAAACCTCTTTTTTTAAAGAATAGTATAGACGGCCTGTCGCTTTCACTGGTAAGTGTGCCTTTTTCTACAGCAGATATTAATGTTGAACAAGGTTTTATGACTTAATAGCGAGCGACAAAACTGTGACGCTGTAGCATACAAAGATTTTTAAATACTCACGTTGTCAACTAGGGAAGTGTATAATATATTTAAATTTGTTGGAATGCATGGAATACAAAGTCTGGGTGAATAAAAGCATGCTTATCGAACCAGTTTGTGCAGCTCTACAAACTTTTAGATGAGTATCAAGGATTGTGTCAAGTCAATAACCACGTTAACTAAGGCATCATTACAGTCATTACGGAGTCTACACATAGGCTTATACAATTCACTTCCATTTTGATAATACATGCACAGTAATACATAAGTTAAATGTCTGAGGCTTACACTGCCGGAGTCAATGTAGTTAAAATTGTTATCTTTTGGGCTGTAAGGCCGCGGCCCAAAGCTGTTGGTTGTAGCAGACGTTTCAGCCGTTCCTCGATGGCCATCTTCAGTACTAATTAGGCTAAAAAGCTGACACAGATATACTCTGCTAAAGGCTAGTGGCCCCAAGAAGGGTACCTATATTTATAACTTTTCTAAGTCCCACGAAGATGTTGTCTGGCACCACCAGCCAATCAGAAGAAGGTAGCACACTACTGGTTTGCCACAACCGTCGTCCAGGTACTTAACGAGAGGCTCTCACCCCGCAGTTTCATTGTAATCGCTGCACGCTTCTGAATCTGGACGGACTCCATATGCAGGCGAGGGAAATATGCACTCACCGACGACACAAACAGTGTTTCTTCAAAGAGGAATCACATCCATCACAGGTCGGCATTGGCGAGTGTGTGCTCAGCTACGGCAGACTTCTCCGGCTGCCTGAAACGACAGTAGCGGCTATGTTCACCAACTGTTTAGGCTGTGTACGGACACTGCGCTTTGTAGTTCCGATGTACAGCTGGCCGCACGAGCAAGGAACTCCGTACACCCCGCACGACGACAGCGGTTCCCTGACGTCTTTCACCGGCCTCAGGAACTGATGATTTTCCTGGTCGGCTTGAAGATCGGCCTAAAGCCACGCTGGCTCAGTAACCTGCCAATACGGCTAGTCTCCCCATGGACATAGCGAAACACAGCGAAGCTATTCTCCTGCGTCCATCAGTTATCTTACAGCCCGGAAGATAACAATGTTAACAACATAAGTTAAATGATTTATACAACTGCAAATCATTAAATACACATGAACTTAACATGTGTGCACATGCACTTAACATGTGTACACATGCACTTAAATACACATGTACACATTGTACAATGTGTAGAGTTAATACGGTAGCCCGAAGTGATCCAAGACGTGCCAGACAACCTAATTAAAGTGAGCGGGTTAACCGTGCTGCTTAGTTTTAGCCACGACTGACCGTCCACTAGCCACGTGTACTGGGTGGACACTGACTGGAACTCGCAGCACCTAGTAATAGAAACAGGAAAGTTCCTTACTACATGGAGGATATTTATATATTGACACAGTGTTTGCTTGTCGATACTGTACTAATATACACAAATTAATTAAAAATTTACTGAAGTTGGAATTAGCCTAAGTTAACGGAGTAGCTATCGCGAAGGTTTCATTTATCATAATAATACAGCACTGTAACACACAAACCCAATAAACTGGTATAGCACACAGGTGACGTAATTTAAATTAATTATTCACGTAACTTCATTACTGACAGAACCACAGTCAGCTCAGCACTAAGTGAGTTAACTAATCATAATGTTCTATTTGACATTCTCTAGACAAATAAACAATGTAATTTACATGTACATTACATTCAACAAATATGTGTAGTTTATTTGTTAAAATAATATTTGAAGTAGAATCGACAGTATTTCAATATACGTAATATCAATGCACAGTAACTTTCAGGTATCGAACTTGTAGAAACGACTCAGCATTCAGTTTGCTTCAAGCGGTGTCATTATCGATGTGGTATTCACTTACGTTTATGCCTACTTATTTTACGTTTATTTCATACGTGTTTTGTGTACATTGTGTTAGCGGGATTTGTTTAAGCAAGCCTCCCTACACGACTTTGTGTTTAACTGAAGTTTATTTTAAAATTTAACGTTCATATTACAGTTTTCCTGCAATTATATCTAATATGGAATTAATACAAAATAGGGTTTAGTAGAAAATATTTCACCATATGGCGCAGGGACGGTAAATCGATTACTGTTACGAATAAGCAGTCTGTGCTTATTATTATTATTAGTAATTATTATTATTAGTAATCACTAGCTAATTAGTAACTGTGGTTTCATACTGCCCTACACCAGCATCAGCAACTAATCGAGATGCAATGAACTCTGTATCTGTTGGTAACATACATACCAGTACGGTATGACTGGTATGACTATGACTATTGTATGACTTCCCTATGTCTAGTATCTAAATAGCTGCTGTACCTATTATATTGGAAAACCATCCTGGTATATCTCTTTGTATTGTTTGGTGATGAACATCAAATCACTTGGTGTCCTTCTGAGTCCTAACAAGAAGGTCATCCGCGACTCTGCTTCTGTGTAGATTTCCCAGCAGAAACTTAATATTCTTCGGTTCTTTTTTGCCTTGTCCAGTGCTTTCTTGAACACAAGACAATTGCCTGTCCCTGGGATATGACCTGTCTGGTCTGGAACAGCATCCTTTTTAGTACACGGGAAGCACTTTGGTGGGTTTCTACAGTCGCTCTTCTTGTGCCCTGGTTCTTCGTACTGCCTTCTGCCTTTACAGTTATCCTGCCGATGATCATAGCCAAAGCACGTGTAACAGCTTACCCTACGCCGCTTACTGCAATTCACGCAGCCAATTTTGATGCGCTGGGACTTCTGTGCCTTTTACGTTAATTTATACGATGGCTATCTTTTGTCCCTTTCTGATGGTATTTGTAGCTATTACCTTCAAATCCCCTACAAGATTCCCGACCTCCCTATTAATCGCCTCAGTCACTTTATCTGGGGTGGTGAGGCTATCCAGATCTCTTATTTCAAGAGTATCTTTTGGTTCCAGCTTCCGGACAGTGGCGTTTGACCCCAAGATGGTCTTTAGGGTGTCGCAGAATGCTGCTTTGACTTGCAATTTCCCCCACAACTCTAGTAGGACTCTTCCGGACCCGGTCTGTCTGATCGCTCTGATTTCGACCTTAGAGTCTTCAGGATTTACTTACAACAACGACGACAACGACGACAACGACGCCAACAACAACAACAACAACAACAACAACAACAACAACAACAACAACAACAACAACAACAACAACAACAACAACAACAACGACGACGACGACGACAACAACAACAACAACAACAATAATAATAATGTTGCCCCCAAAAATCCAATCCCACACCCGGCTTACAACATCTTGGCCTCGTGTGGGGTTGGCAACAGCTGTTACACTTTAGCTGACTAACTGTGTAAAAGCCCTCCCCTTCACAATAATCACATTTTCTATGCAGTTTCAATACTAATTCACACGAAAAAATATTTGTTTAGAAGTTGTACTGACAAATTGCCTTATGTGTATCATTGGTGTATCAGTTACATTGAGTGAGTATTTCTGACAAAAGTTATACAGGCCTACTCAGAATCCAAGTAAACGTCCTCCTCATTTTTCAACGCATCAGGAGTTAGGTTCGGGAATGAATTACCGCAGACGTATGAATTGAAAAAATGTCAGAAAAATCCATGTCAGTGAAGACACTGCTGACCTGTCGGCAAACATCAGAGGTGGCGTTCAACGTTAACTTTTAATTTTTCACATCCTTTGACTAAGCTAGTAGAATGCAACGGATGTCTACACGTCCTGTGTAGTATTTCAGTTTTAGTAATTAAGCGGCTTTCAATTATACCGCATAAATATAAAGACAAACATACTGAGAAAATTAAGTGTTCCCGGTAATTACTGCAACAGTCGCAGTAATGTACATACGTGAGAATAGATTTTATACAATTCCGTTTTAAAGACGTCTTAATAAAAATAGCATATTATGACGATTTGAACGCTATAAACGGGTTATGCTATAATAGTGCACAAGATGTGACATATGTGAGATGTACAGCAAGTGCACAAGAAGTAAATACAGACGGGATAGCGTAGTAAACGGGCGTACGCCTGTATTATCGGAGCTTTATCGTAAGGCTACATATCATATTTGACGGTATAACTTCTCATCTTAACGTTAGAAACGTTAGACTAAGAATATACCATTTTTACTTTAACATTTTTAAAGTAACAATAAAACATAACAAAAATGTACTAAAAATTACTGTACTTACAGTCTTATAATGTGTTGGAGATTTAACCTTCTTAAAAAAAAATCAGTCAATTTTTTTTAAAAATTGAAACAGTTTTATTGTATTAAGATTAGTAGAACAAGAGCATTATTATTCAGTTGAAAGTAATTTTGCTTATAAAAAAATCCGCGGGTTGCTGCTGATAATCTGAACGCGGATAAACTGCTCGCGGATAATCGGGAGTTTATTGTACTGTGTTTAATAAATGGGCACCAATATGGCTACTGCAATGAATATGTGTCCGTCGTCAGAACGTTATCTTGAACAATGTATACCCATAGAGTAACTTTAACACACTGATCATTCATTACTCCATATAGGAGGAATTACTGTTAGTCAAGTGTAAAACTATAGAATTACACAGAACACAGAACATTTTAGATATACTCTAGGCAAATCAGCCTTATAGACTGGGTGATAACAGATTTGTACTACTGATAACAATTTACATGTTACCCAACAAGATGTTACGACAATAGTTCATGACTGATTGTGAGTTAAGTGTTTTTCAATTATTCAGAACTTTTTCTGTATGTCCAAATCTATAATCAAACAATTTGAAACTGAAAGAGGAAAGCAGTAATGTGTCAACTAGTATGACTTTGCATGTAACATATATGTCTTATCTAAAAAACTGATTTAAATGAAGGGATGTGTAACGTCCCATAGATACCCATTGAAACGATGTTTTTTCTTGTATTTAGAGGAATACTTTCTCTGAAACATTTGTGACTGTAGCTTATAAGTAACTTCAATACCATTAATTTTCTTATCATCTACTGTCAATGAAACACTTCTCATGAATCTACCAGCGCCCTTATTTTCAACAAGGGAGGGATGTTTATGGTCTTTGCCCCTAAGATGGTATTTAGGGTGACGTAGAATCCTGTATTTTGCTACGACTTCTCGCCCAACTCTATGGGATAGCCCACTAAAGGTTGAAGACCAAATTATCTGGATCAGAACTGCTAACGTATCTGTTGTAAGCTTTGGTGTATATGGAAAGACGGTTCACAGGTTTTGACAGGTCAGGTTTAGCAATGCTTTTCGTGACTACGATTAGAAAATGGCCAGAAGATAAGTATGAAAAATACATAAGATTTTCTAACAGTAAACACAGAGGTTTAGGCAGAGAAGCTACTTATTGATTTGTTGCTCCGCCGCAAGGAGAGATGACTGAATGTTTGGAATCCATACCGCGTGGTATGGAAACAAATCCATTCACGATGCTCCTTCTAGTGGTAACTATAAACATCAAAGCTTAGTTTGTTAGGTCAATGCTACTGACTGTAGTAATTCCGTATTGCATAATTATTGATGTCTAAATTGAAGAGTAATGTAAACACAATAGGCCTACTAGTCTCCTCGAAACTAGTAATTTTTAATTTCTAACGGTTGTTTTGAGATGTGCTTTATGTAATTGAAAACCATGTAAACAAGGGGCTGAATTTAATAAAGATGATAAATGCATGCTATCAAGATGTGAGAATTGCCTTGAGTTTACGATTTAATAATAGTTGGGCTCCACACAACTCAAGTCTTGGTAAACTAATAGTGTAACTGGGTCACCTCTGGATTTTAAACACAGAAGATAAACACAAGTTCGATTCTTCTCCTTTGGTTTGCTTACAGAGCACCACATGCCTACTGTGTAGCGTTATAGAACCCGTGTACTTTAATATTAATATAATTATCTATATACTAATCCAGCCTTTGTTTCGTTACACCTGCCTTCCTTCTTATTTCCTTATCTTGCGTCCGAGTGTGACAGTTATACAGATAAATGATTACAATGTTACGTTGTAATTAAGAAATTAAAAGGTTTAATAATAAAGTATTACCTTCAGGAGAATTGAACCCTAGAGCACTCCTGTATTGTATCTAATTGATATATTGTGCGTAATAATATGCTGGTTCCCACGGCAACCATAGCCTAATAGCATTATTATTAATGTATTAATCAATAGTATTTGATTGCGTTTGCAGAATAGGAGTCTCAGTTGTGTTGTCTGCTCACAAACTCGACTATTGTAGATTGCGTGTTCGAACAAAATAGGTTTATTATTAAATCTCTTCTGTAACACTGCCAGTTTAAATGAAATGCAATTTAGACATGTTTATACGTTTTGACGCTGCTAACATAATGCAAAATTGGCCTTGCGAATGATCGTAGTTAAAGTTAATAAATACAACAAAAGAAACTTAAATTATTGCTGGTTTCGATAAGGTCAGGGAGAAATGCTGTAAAATGTTTATATTTAAACGACAATTGCATAATTCAATTAAATTTTATAACGATAATTTAATATTTGTCCGAGAATTAGTTGTGAATCATTATTGAACGTATACACTGTTAACACTTTTTTTTACTAAAAATAAGCCTTTGTCACTATGCTTTTGTTAGATTGTAGGCTAAATAACATTCAGGTTTACCTTTATTGGTTTCGTTTTAAATGAGTTATGCCTTGCGAATAATTTTTATAAGTAATATCTCAATGATTATTTAATTTGCATATTCCTTGCAGTGCTGTGGTTATAACTTCCGTGATATAATTGAACGAACGAAGCGAGCTCTCAGTTTTGTTTCGACCGTTTTGTTTGTCTCTTAGTCGATTGTCTCTTGGGGTATACATCACGATAACTTTTGAACAAATCAACAAATTTTCGTAAGACTGGGCATGCGTGTCTATACTTTTACTATACAAACTCTAATGTTTATGAGATTTATCTCCCAAAAAATAGGGGGCGGAACGAAAATTGGTGAAGAGGTCAAAATTGTAAAGAAATCAAAATTTCAAAATTTTTGGACGGTTCAGATTTTTAACTAAGATCTGAATGTTGTGTTAAGTTTTAAAAATGTTTAAATTTTAAGACCCCAAGGCCCAAAAAAGAGATAAAAATGTGAAAAAAGGTCTGAAAATCCAGCAGGGTGTCAGAATAAAAGGAACTGTAACCAAGTCCGAATGTTTTGAATTTTTAGTGTTTGTTTTATGATTGTGTCCTTAACAATTATTATATTGATAAAAAAAATAGTAGATAAATAGGATTTTTTGTAATTTGTGTCAGATTAAAAATTAACTCGAAAATTTGTAGTAATAAATGTACTTCATTCAAAATACTGAGTGAGTTCTGCAGCTCAGGAAGCATAGTAGTTACTAATAGTTATTAATAACAGGTAAATTAATAAATTAATTAATATTAAGTTAATTAATTAATTGTGGCTGTCAGTAGCAAAACAATTTGCTAAACGTATAATAATTACTTTACGTTCTATCTACACTCGATTACTGTTCACAATCAAGGATGTCATTAAGTCATACGAGAGATCATAATTTTTTACTGTGACTTATGTATAGGATTTGCCAAAATATTTTCTGTTTCTCTTGTAATCATTTTTAGTTTTGCATTCATATGTGTGTCTGTGCTCAATTTGGTAGGTCGCAGAGGATGTATATGTTCGTACTATTTTATTAAATGTGAAGAGTTTTTGTATAAAATGTGTCAACATTCAGGGTCCTGTGGGTGAATTCTAATCTCTTGTTGCAAAAATTTTAAGTCTGTTTTTTTCTCTGAATAACTCCTGATGCTGCTGCTGTCTGCATTTTTCTCGTGCAGCAACAGCAGCTACATGTCACTGAGAGAGAAGCGTACAGTACGTAGGTCCAGCTAAGCCTTAACAGCTTCTTGCAGTGGAGAAGGAGGTGTTTGTACGACTACAGTTTAACTGTATGAGAATCAAGTAAATTACAAGGTAGCCTCTATACTATAGAACAAAGTACCAGCCTGGGAGGGGGGACAGAAATTGCCAGCAGGTTTCTGTATAAATCAGTGGTGAATACAAACACCAAGCGTTACATAAGCGGTTATCTGGTAGGAAAAAGAGGTGACTCAAAAAAGTAGGATGATTAAGGGGTGACCAACAACAGTCAGAAGACTGATCGAAACTGAAAGCGAGTGACAGTACGAGTATGGCATTTATCGGATATCGCTGTGACACACTGGGCATAATCGTATGCACAGAGCAAAGGCAGTTGGCAGTAGATGGGCGGACTGAGAGAACGAGAATTTCTCTAATCCTGTAACTGTATAATTGCGTGACCGAGGAAATCCACGTTGAACGCCGTGTAAATTGAAGGTGCAGCATCCCATTAATATAAGTGATGGTATTTGTTTTTGTACATAATCGTAGGCAGTGAATTTAATGGTAGTTTTCAAATTAAATTTGCAAATAATGCCAGCGGAATGCGGTATGAAGTCTATCGGATTGAATTAAGTATACAGAATTTAATAAATTTTATGATTGTTTCACTTTTCGATGCGATTTGATTAAGTGTAAATGAATTGGCAATAAGAACGAGTTTTAGCCTCATGAAAAATACAAACATAGTACATCATACAGACGTATTGATACTTAAATATCATGACTAAACATGGAAATTACAGATGAGCGATATGTACATTGCATATACGCGATTGAAAGGAGTAAAAATGTTTCACTTTAATAGAATGTCTGAATATCTCTAAACGTTTGAGTGTAGTAAACCTTTATTAAATGTACTGGAAACATTGTTTATTATGAACAGTTTAATAAAAGTAATAAACATTGAAGGCTTACTATTATAACACGTATATCGTTTCTATGTCTGGATGAAAACACTATTTTCTCAAAACAAACCGTTTTCTAAAAAAAGAATGAATAATTCTTATTAATACTAAAATTTTATAAAATTATTTCGCTTACCCTATGAATACATTTTTTACACATTACAAATTAAGCTGATGGAAATACAATACCACAGGAACGACATTATCCGTAAATCCTTAAGGATTTGCTTATTAAGTTATACAATTTTTCACCAAATTTTCCTTTGACTTTCAGTTAAAGTAAAACAGTATAAAAGTATTGAAAAATATTTAAGATATTATAAATTAATTACATGAGCGAAGGGAGTTCTCAGTTTCATGTTCACCATTTGATATTTGTCTGTCTGTCTGTACGTCTATCTGTCTATCTATCAATCTCTCTGTCTATTTCGTGTGTGTCCCACAATAAGGTTTAAACGCATTAATCGATTTTTGTAAAATTTGGCGTACATATCTATATATTTACTCTACAGAACCTTGAAATTTACTCTACAAAATCTGAAAAATCTGTTAAAATCGAGGAGGGTGTGGGACTGAAAAAAAAAGACTTGTAACCCAAATGTGAATGTTTCAAATGTTCAGTATTTATTGTATGTTTGTGTGTTCTACAGTTGTTATATTATTACTAAAGAAATAGTAGAGGAATCAGAGTTTTTGTAATTTTTTCCCACAATTGAAAAATTATCTAATATCGGAATTTATGTAATAACAAATGGATTTCGTTCAAAATAGTGAGCGAGTTTTACAGATCATGGAATTACGTATGCTATTTAGAGACACATTATTCCATACAAAGTATATGGGCAAAGCTGTACAATGATGTTGATTAAAACTTTACCAACATCAATGTAATCGCAACCTAATACTGATATTGCTACGTAACGTCTAGGATGGTATTAATATCCTCATTAACCTAAACAATGTCAAAACTCGTTACATTGTCGAAACTGTTCCGCACAAGTCTACGTGGAACATGAACAAAAGTGAAGTCATCTTGTTACACAAAATTCAATTAAACGCTGGTATTAAATGTAATATTCCACTTCTACATACAAAAGTATCTCATTAAATTATTAATCGAAACCGCACAGAAACACGAATAGGTACTTGAAACACATTACCAATGCAGACTTTGTCAAAGCATGTTGCTTTAGCACTGAACGGTTCGAGAATAATTAGTATTGCTTAACACTTTGGTCCCATAGGTTTTGTCAATGAACTATAGTGAAACAAACTAAGGATTGCTTAGTGCAGGAGGAAGAGTGATAGCAAATATTAAATGCAATCATCACGAAAGGTGTCCTTTGACTGCTATTAATCTCGTTTCATTGTCAGTACGTATTCGTCTGCTATTGTGATGCTGTCGTTTCCTGATTGCAGTTATCTTCGCTGCAATCATAAAAGATCATCATCATCCTGAGATTGAATATCTGACTCATCGTATTTTTATATTTTTTTGCATTTATTTTATTTAATGTTACTACCCTTATAACAATTAATAGTAATAACAGTATGTTTATACAAAATTAATTTATTACTTTAATGGAAATTTAAATAACACTTTGTATTCTTAGCTGTATAGTGCAAACATTCCATGTTGACCATACCCTTTAGTAATCAGTCGTTAAATACATGAGTAAAAGTACAACCGACGAAGCGCTGTATGTCTGTAGACCTAAGTCAAGGTGTTAGTATAAGTATAAAGTTATAGTTAAGACGTCTGCGGTAAACGTACTTACTTACTTACTTACTAGCCAACGCCCACCCTTGGCTGTTGGGCCATTAGGCGGCGCGCTGACCAGTAGAGACGTGAGAGCCTTGCCGTATCATCTTCGTCTTGGACTTGCGTGTCTGAGATCAAGGCTGGACATGTAATTAGGTGATCCGCATTCATGGAAGCGTATCCACAGAGACACGTTCAGGAAACAACAACACGCCAATGCGGTGCAGGTGGGAGGCCAGGTAGTCATGACCGGTTGTAGTTCTAAAAAGAGCAACACTAGTTGCTCGGGGTAGAGTTCTGTTGATGGGGCCGTCCGTAACCAATGTTGCCCATCTTTTTCCCACACAGGCTCTTAATTGTTTTTGTTTTTCTTTTCTTTTAGCCATAGGCTTATTGAGCAGTTTAATACGTACGCAGTTATTGCGGTAAACGTACAGTTCCTTAAATGTTTGAAACGTCAATTTACTAACATATTTTTTGTTCATAGTCAACGCAGTCAATTGTCCCCACTATTGCGTAAATTCTAGATACAGTAAAAACTGATGTTTTCCTTTTTAAGCTGGATGTGCTGGTATTTAAAACATAAAATTAATGTATTATATACGTATACCTGGAACGATTTGCTGACATTTTTATTTTTTTAGAAATATTGATAAGATTTGGAATGTCAATTCACTAACTAAATAAGTATAGGAATAAAAGAAATTTGTCCATACGAGAACCATACATGACTTCCATGTTCTAAGATTTATATTTAAAATAATTTACTTGAATTCGGTTCGATAATTTATAAAAAAAATATCGCCCACCCTTAAAATATTTTCACTATTCATAGATATTTTTGATGGAGTATTTGTTTAATATAATGTTATTTTCAGATCACTTTATTTATAAAAATTAAGTACTTTATTCTTATAAAGAAACTGAACTAGGCAGATAATAATCCCTCTTCCTCAACCGATCCCAACCGTTAATGATATTTACACTTTCATAGAGTAATAGTTTTAACATGAACGTAAAGGATTCATGATTTTAAACGATTTCTGAGGTATCGTATCCTTTAAAATTAAACATTCGTATTTTACTTGATTTCAGCACAGCAAATTTTCAAAAAATCACCTCCTCCCCCTGCAATTAACCACTACATTTATAATTACCTCATTTACTATTTTACAGTGGATTAATATGACTTTATTTTCGGGGCACTTATTTATTAAAATAAGTACTTTACTCTTGTAAAAACACAAAACATTGCAGGTAAATTACCCCTCCCTCCTAACCAAACAACCTGGTTGCCTGGCAACAACATTATTTTATTTTTAACAATTACCATTGTTTGAAAAAGTTTATATGAATTTTTAAGTTCTTTACACTTGTTAAAACGTAAAACGTTGCAGGTAAACTACCCCTCCCCCTTAACCGATCTTATAGGCCTTGAGTCCCTTACAACTCGGGCGTATGTGCAAAAAATTATTTATTTCTGTTTGAATTTTCGGCAGTTATCGTTCGCCATAGAAAAAATTCTACAAACAGACACTTTTCGGAAAATGACTTTTCTTCATGTTTTGAGGGTAGTACAATCAGAATCAGCCTTTATCTATAACACGATATTTCTCGGTATCACCGTACTTCCATTTCCTTACGGAACATGGAAGTGAAAACAGGATTGCAAAAGGTGACGTGGCAAACAATATGACCTCACAAATGAACCGAGTACAAATTATAAACGTTTTTCTTATGAAGAAAAATATTCGTGTCTTGTACTGAAACACATGCATCCTATTTTTAAAAGGGGCTTACATTATTAGCTATAGAAGTGGGGACACTCAGAATGTACTGCCTCCATAATATGCTCACAGATTCCATCAGCTCCTCATTTCGTACTTAGGCTACAGGTATACAAGTAGTATCCATAATACGTATACTTAATATGCACTGTAGATGCAAAATATTGAAGTAACTGTAATCATTGTTAATATCTTAATATCATTAAAACAAGTACTGCAAAAATTACCCAACCTCAAAACATTTAATATGCTTATAAAAAATACGCCTATATTATATTCTGCGTACATTATGTGCATTGAAATTTAATGTAATAAAACGGTAGTACCATATTGTTTACTAATATTACGTTGCTTTGTTATCAAACCAATAAATTAATTACCATGCTCACGTAATTACAATAATTCTAATTAAACAAAACATGGCACGCCAATCTAAATATTTGATTTTTATTAAGAAAGGATTTATAGAATTATTTGTCTCAAATAATGATACTTGACATTGATATGTCATCGTTAAAATCCTTATTTCCCGTAAGAACCTTAACATCATTCTCTAAACAGAGTCAACGGTGTCAAATTTACTGAATGTAATGATAAGTGTTCTTCTTACAAGTCCTGTCTTAATAGTTTTCTTCTTCCCACCCTTTCTGAATTACGCCTACGTTTAGGCTGACTAAATTCCAGATGTAATAAAAAGCAATATGCTCGAGAATTTGTTGGATAAATTGTTGAACAGCCTTGGATAAATGAAAACTGCTACAAAACGCACTTTCCTAGAATCCATAGCCACCTCCATCAACAGAACTATCCGCAATACCCGCAGACCTTCTTTCCTCATAAACCGTCTCCTTGCCATAGCCGATGGACCTTCTCCAAGAACTCCTCGCCGTTAGGTCAGAGAAATAGAAACATAAAGAAGCACCTAATTCTACATTACATACATAGTCAACCCGCCATCCTTCCTGATCACACAATAATTTTAGTTTCCCTACTTTCTTACCAAGTCTTTAACCCTCTTCTTTGTGTCCCTCCGCCTACCTTGACGCCTCTCTATCGCCTCCTTCCAGTTTTGGCGACCTGCGCTACACGTCCCTGTCTTGGCCGCCCTGGAAAATAAAATAAGCAATAATTAGTGGCACTTCAATCAGCCACTTCCTTCACCTATATGGCTACAAACTGCATCTACACACAAATACACACACACACGCGCACTACTCTACCTTCAATGTGTCAATGTGTCTTCACCTTCCTCGCTTCCGACCCGGGATGGCGTGTGTCTCCACACATCCTACCATCTGGGTGAAGTGGGCTTGCCCCAGATCAGACCAAGGCTTATCCTTTCCGGACAAGTCTTAAACAACACGAAAAAGAAATTTTGAATTTTGAATTAGGACTGATCTGAGGTAGTGTGTGGTAAACTACCTTAAAATTGTAAAATTCATAAGGCATTACTACGACAGAGGAACACCAATAGCAAGAGAATTTACGAATTGTATAATATCATATAGTGGACACAAAATGCTAAGATAAGGCAGTTAAACTCAAGGATGCAATACGGTAGTAGCAGAATTTGCAGTTTGTTTTCTTTCCCCTTTAATAGTTATAACCTATAGTACAAACAGTTAAAGAGTGTAAAAGAAAGGAATAAATAATATTTGAGGAAAATAGAGTCTGAGGAAAATAGCGTCTACCACAATCACAGTTATGAAAGTTTTTGCAGTGAAACAGAAAGTCCGTAAATAGCAAATGGTAGGTGATCGCAGTCGTTATGAACAACTAGACTAGACGGCAAACTGGGCACACAAATCTGACGTTTTCTCACGTTCTACTGAGTCAAGAACGACCCTCATGCACATGTGGCAGAGCACTTAAAGTGAAACATATTACACAGTGGTGTAGTGTAGAGTAAAAGGTAAATTGAAAGAGGATTTAGGAATTGAACAGTTAGCGATAGACAGCACTCTGTACTTCCTAAAAACAGCAGATTTACTGGCTCTGACAGGATTGATTTGTGTCTGTGTGTGTACGAATTTCCATATTTAACGCTAAGCGTGTATGTAAGTGAGGAATGACAATGATAACGATCATTATTCCTGGACGTCGTCAAAGGAATAAAACGCCTTCGATGCCAAGCCCCCAAACAAAAAAGGAGAAAAATATGACCAATGAAGAAGCATAATATTTGGCCAGCTTTAGTTCAGTCTAAATGCGAAGAACTGCAGTATGCTTGATATATTTTTAGGAACGCAATACAGGATTCTTGTATAGTGAGGTTTCTGTTAATTTACCTTACCAATGAGCAACAAAAAAGCTTAAATTAAAAACTCAATGAAATCCATTATTTAGCATAATAAAAATACAAATAAAAACAAATAAGAAAAATGATTAATTAACACCAAAGTAGACTTTACGTATTAGAAAAAGAAAATTGATCAAAATACATTTCAAGTAGAAGGATTTGGATAAAGAGTCGAGATTTAAAATATGAATGAATATAGTAAATATGAATATATCTATAGAAAATATGAATTATACTATAGCAGATTATGATGTTGATTATGTTCATCTATGAGTCACATAGAGACTGCCGAGTGGTGTATTGAATACGAAAATGTGGAAAAGAAATGGATGACAATGAAATTACTGTAGCAGGAGTAAATAATACAGAAAATAATGAAAATATGAGTGACATCGACGACTAGGGGGAAAATATTTATCCCGTAGCAGCGAAAGGGTTCTAGGAATAACCCTTGGATATGTTGGACAACAGCCGACTCCAGTCTACGTTCTGAATTTGAGGAGTGCGTTGAATTATGTTTATTTTTCCATCGGTGTTAAGGGGGAAATAATAATAACAACAACAACAATAATACCAACAACAACAACTCTTTTTTACTAGCGGAGTAGTTTAGGAGAGGTAGCCTAAGTAAGCTCGTATGGGCAGAATATGAGAAAGACAGTCTGATCATCTACACGCTTCAGTTTCTGTTACTAGCTCAGGATATCATATCAGATACTCAGATCCACAGGTTGAGAATAAAAAACTCACCTTCGTTTTATTCAGGTATTGGAACACGTGCTTCTACGTTACCAGCCAAGGGGCATAATAATTCACGTTCAAATTATTATAATTGTAATTATTTTAAATAACTCGTTATTTTAAATAATCACATTTAAAATGGCGTTATAATTGTATTTCAAAAAAAATCTAATTTTGCCTATAAGTTTTCTTATATGAAGGACAAACCGACGTTATCCTTACACGATTTTCCGATTAATATCCAACCGCGATCCGACCCAATCCAAGTCGATCAACAGAGAATATGTTACCTTTGACAATTTCATTAAGTAAAACCATACATGGGGCAATTATTTACTACTTAAAATGTGCGCGTTACATACTTTTGTAGCATTAAGTCTGTGTAACATTATGTCGGTGTATAACATTGTGTGACAGCAGCAGCAGTATGTATCATAATATATGTCGGCTATCGGCTACCGTGTGCAAACCATCACTCAAAGTGAATATTACAGGAATTATGCATCTTGTTCAAAATGACGAAGATGAGCTCATAAAAAGTCCGTATAGCATTATTCGTCTAATCTGTCTCTCTTGACAGCATGATATTCTTGACACAACATTGCTCCAGTTGCAGCGAACATCTCTCTTTAACAGGTTTTCTATAGAATGGACATAGGAGTGTCCACTAATATAACATACAGGCTCCGAGAGTGCCATAGTATGACAAGCCAGTTTTTAGTTTCAGCCTGTGAAGATAACTTCCTGAAATAAAATTTTGGGTTAGTAATGTGAGGATGAAGCGTTGTGCTGACAAGAGAAGGGTACTTGTTAGCTTGTATGCCGACGACATACATGTGTACGTACCTAGCAGTAAGTGGCCGCACTTAAGCTATTTGTGTCGTACTAAAGAAACCACATAATATAATCATCATCATATCACCACCACCACCACCATCACCACCACCACCACCACCACCATCACAATCATCATCATAATCATCATAATCATAATTATCATAATCACCACCACCACCACCACCACCACCACCACCACCATCATCATCACAATCATCATCGTCATGGTCATCAGCATTATCCCAATGTTCACAACGCGAACACTTAAGAGTGATATACGCATTGCGAAAAGATAGCGCTTGGGGCGTGCTGATTTCACACTGCGTCTGTCCTAGTAGTAGTAGTAGTAGTAGTAGTAGTAGTAGTAGTAGTAGTAGTAGTAGTGGAGTATAGTGGTAGTAGTGGTGGTAGTAGTGGTGCTAGTAGTTGTAGTAGTAGTAGTAGTAGTATAGTAGTAATAATAGTAGTAGTAAGCAGTGGTAATAGTAATTTTCATACTAAAATGTAAAGAAATCTATGGAACTGTTGTAGCGCCTTTATGTATATGCAAACTTCATTTTGCCTTCAAATTGCATCCAGGCGCCGTAAATAATTGTACCTTAAATTTTAGAATGCTAGTCACTCAAATGTAATGTTTGTAAGAGTAGTATGTAAGAGTAAGTAGTAGTAGTAGTAGTAGTAGTAGTAGTAGTAGTAGTAGTAGTAGCAGCAGCAGCAGCAGCAGCAGCAGCAGCAGCAGCAGCAGTACTACTACTACTACTTCTACTACTACTACTACTACTACTACTACTACTACTACTACTACTAAAACTACTACTACTAGCTGATTCCACAGCCTTCTGTTGCTGTACAGATGCCAGCGGAGTCGTACACAGTTTTACTGCTGCTGTCACATCAGCATCTACGGATCACATCCACCGTGCTGATCCGGTAGCTCATCCAGGACAGCCGTGTCGTGGTAGAACACCGTTGTGAGAGACGCAATATGAGTGAAGCGACGAGCACTAAACAGGTACAAACGACCTAAGACTGGAAAATGGTGTATGGTAATAAACGGCACTCTTGTTACTGTATCGGTCAACGGGATCATTGAGGGAACTTGGAAAGTGCTTGTACGTTGTCGATCTTACGCAGTTCTACTCGGCTAAAGCAACGGCAGTGATCAAACGAAAAATGCGAGGCGCTACAGACACTCCGGTTGGAAATGCAGATTGCATAGGCTTTTATTTCTCGGCGACAAAGACGACCTGTGTTCACTTCTGTCGAAAACGAGGACGGCTCCCTGAGACTCAGTGCGAACTATAAACGGTGCTCAGCTGTATTTAAATTTCTAGATAACTGAGATGGCGCAAATAATCGTTAAGATGCCATTAGGTCCATCTCTCATGTAAACTAAGGAGCTGATAGTGAAGTTTTTTTTTTGTGTCTGTACACTGGATTAGTGCTATCCAAAATGGATTATGCGTGTGTGGTGCAGTCTTGATCTAGGAAATCGTGTTTGGAAAAGCTAGATCCTGTTCACAGTGTTAGATTTCGCTATGTCACAGGGGCATTGCGCTACAAAAATCGTGTTGGTTGCGCGAAACAGACTTGCGAGTACGTACTACCGCCGTTGTGAGTTTACTCAACCAACAGGCTTCTGTGAGCTCGAAATAGTCCGGAATTACAACATTCGGGTGCCGATAATACAAACGCACGTTCCGGGAATGGTACCTCGCAAATCGAATTTGAGGCTGGACGTCGCCAGTAAAAGCAAGAAATTCCTACAGCAAGACGTAACTTCCCAACCTGACTGGAACTTCTTTTTAGATCTGCCCTGGAGAGATACATTGAAGAACCTACCACTGTGTACACTGATGGTTCGAAGACGAAGTGCGGAGTGGGTATTGCGTTTGTCGTCGAGGGCGCCTACCACTCGTGGACACTGCCCAAGGCGGCTAATGTATACACTGCTGAACTGTACGAGGTGTGGCAAGCTCCTCTTGAATACTGCAATCGAGAGACAATTTGTTGCCTGTATGGATTAACTGAATTTATACTGGAAAAACGAAAGAGGAGACAATTGTGGAATTTGTGGTATCAAGAATTATACATTGGTACTCCATTGTTTATGATAAAAGAGGCCAGAAAATGGACAAGGAGGAACTACATGATATTGTAAAATAAGAGATTTTTATTAGATTATTGATTTGTTAGCTCACTTTCCTGATACAGGGAGTTGCTGCATTTTAATCTCCTTTGCATCAAACAAATGCGATTTGAAATATTCATTAGTTATTCCACACTCAAATGTTCTTTATTAATAGAAGCAATTCCATTACGTACGTATTTAGTACCCATTTATAACACATGTTCTTATACAGGAAACCATACTATTTCATTACAAATATACTGCACATTTGATATACAGTAATTTCAGTTACCTTTGATAGTAAGTGTAATTGCTTTTCCGTTTATCCGCTGCCTTGTTTCAAAAAAAGACAGATATTATTGCTTCCGGTTTACAGACCATTAATATTGCAGTGTACAAAACGATATGCATGTTATAAAGCTAAAACAGATCATGGTATATTGTAACGCATACGTAGGTCTAAAATTTGTAGGTAAAAACCCATAGAGAAAAGGATTTTGTAAGGTAAGACCTGTAAAAGTAAATAGGTATACTTACTTTGTAGTTATATTACATTATGTAACAGTAATAATATAATGAAATGTGAGACAAGATAGACAGGAGGCTACAACATTGTTTAATGGGTAAGGTACACGATAACTGACAACTCAATGAAGTTACCTATAAGCCCATATCCGCTAAACCGTTATGTATAAACTACTTAAACAATTAAGCAAGAAGAAAAACATACTTTAAAATTATAATTGAACACTTTAGGCTATTTAAGATTTAGCATGGAAGTCTATTGATAATAGCACAGAATGGGCCATGTAGAGAAACAATTCACTTCATTTTTAATAGCAAACCTAAGCTTTTCAAAATGGTTTTTTGCATAACGCTAACAATGATTGTTATACAATAACAATTATTACCAAGCACTAGTGCAACTAAATTTAACGATAAATAACAGCTAACTATTTGGTACTTTATAGAAAGTAAAATGGTTTACAAATGTAATGGTTACGAAATTCGAGATTTGTAAGGTATGGATAAAATGGTTAAAGGCAAGAAGAATCTTCTTATAAATTGCAGAAATTTTATTATTACTTTAGAATATTAAAGGCACGAGAAAAAATAAACTGGTTTACTAAGATCTTTCGCTAAATTCTTTTGTGAAAAAGCAAATTAAATCTTTTATACGGAATACAAGAGAAGTTATTTTACTTCGACTGCTTAATGAGAAGATAATGAGGTCTGCAACACAAATATAGGGTTTTAAATTTAAAGTTATATAAGCGTTTACTAATTTGACGTTAGATGTGTTGCTTTTCTTTGGCGAATAATATGGTATGCCTTATCTGAATGAGAAGCGACCTTTTAAAAACGTTTAGCGTTTGTAATTACAATGTACAAACATCATGAAAATTGTGTGCGAATGTTCAAATACAACGTTTCAGTAACAAGACAGAGAACGCAAAGTACCTAACGCCAGTATTAATGTCACAACGTTTCCTTTCTATTGTGTAATCCACTACTCATTAATATTCCATCCTCTACATGTTTCGTACATGTTGATGTACACTAGTTTGGGTATTAAGTATTCTGTGCACGGGTACTGGGTGAATGCACTACTTCAGTGTAATGTGTGTATTCGCTATACGTTGATCATTAATTTAGCGGATCCATCACTACGTTTAATTGATGTTCGTATTGACAAGTCTATCGAATTACTAGAAAAAAGCATTAGCGAAAAGAAAAGCATATTCCAAGTGAACAGAAAGTACTACGCGCTATAAGAATAGTATACCATAATAGATTGTTGAATGCTTGTTGTACTTTTATATTGGTTTTTTAATGTTACTTGTGTGTTGTACTCAAACTGCCAAATTTTACATCATCAAACTTCATAAACTTTAACTTAATGAATTCAGTAATTATTATTAACTACGAATGTCTCTAATAAGTCAATGCTGTTTAATAGAGAGAGGTTTGAGAGAATACATTATCTTGAAATAATTATGGCAACAAATAATTATCGGACAACATTATGGCCGAAGAAATAAAAGAAAGGATATCTGCTGGTAACAGATGTTACTTCTCGCTACAAGGAATATTCAAATGTAAAAACATAAGCAGAGAAACCAAGATTCGCCTCTACAAAACATTTTTAATCCAGTGGCCATGCACAGGCCTGAAACTTGGACAATGACAGTGACAGATGGGCAGGTGGGAAAGAAAAGTCCTCAAGAGGATATTTGGTGGAGTGAACGTCTAAGAAACATGGAGAATAAGGATGAATGCAGAAATCCAGGAAATTTATGGAGAACCAGATATTGTTACTGATATTAAGAAAAGTAGAATCCGGCGGACAGGGCATGTCTAGAGAATGTCACAGGCATCTACATTAAAGAAAAGTTTTACGAGGAGACCTGGTAGAAGAAGAAGGAGGGGTTGGCCCAGAAAACTATGGTTGGATGATCTTGAGGACGTCCTGATCCTGTAAGAAGATGGAGACTGAGAGCAGAGGATCGAGACTCGAGACGTCTGGAGGCATATTATCCAGGAGGCCAAGGCTCTCCAAGAGCTGCAGCGGTAATTGAGAGAGAGAGAGAGAGAGAGAGAGAGAGAGAGAGAGAGAGAGAGAGAGAGAGAGAGAGAGATGGCGGAAATGGTTATTCGTTAACTAAAGCAAAAACTAGTTGGTCGCAGTCTCTCACATACATGAAGAGTAGTTATTTCGCTAACAAATGTTGAGATTCAATCTATTTGTTTTACAGTTAAATATTGTTTTTACAAGTTATATTGCTGTGCTAGTGAATGTATTCCTTCTTAAAATAATTAATGTCTTGTAAAACTGAGTGTTGATTAATCTGTGAGTGCACTTAATTGCACTTTACGTTTACTTGCAAAACTTGAACAAGGTTATGTTTGTTACACAGTGATTGGATAATTAAGACACAATTATTACCTGGCAGGCAAGTTTAAATACTTACCACTTACTATTATTTTATTATTTTTGTTTGTTCTTATATCTTGTAGCACTGTGCTTGATTATTACCTATCTGATAACTAACGAACTCCTGCACTCGCTATTATGCGTAATGATTTGTCTTAAAAAATTAATTAATTTATTTCACTCACGCGCGGATCACGTCTATAGTCGGTGACGGGTCAAGCTAAATCGACGCTTTCTTGTCCAGCGGCGTCTATTCTGTCTCGTTCCGGAAATGTATCCTCTTCCTATTCGTTAATAACATTGCACTAAACCACTTTATATTTTCGCACATTTGGTTACTTATTATGGTTCTTTACTTACAAAATATACTTTATCTAGCTCCGTTTTACACAATTATTGGTTTTTAAGTCTAATCTTTACACATTAGGCGGTTTAAAAATTTATTGTAGTACAGAATGTGTTCATAAAACCTAGGTTACATTGATTACTTAGCAGTAAATGATTTCTGTTTGTTCTGTAACATTCGATCAGAAACCGATTTGTGACTTAATTATTTCAAAATATTTAAAAATTCAATTTCAACCTAGTTTTAACTAGTTAATTAATTTTACACATAACTATAATAAATTTTTAGTTTTAACTTTCCTGTAAGCATCTGCTGGGTTTTAACTTTCAGTGACTGCTGGGTTCTAGGCTTTACACAAACATCGAAGATGGCTGACAACATTATTCTACAGCAGTTACATTTGACAGCAGTACTACACACACACACACACACACACACACACACACACACCATTAAGCCTTGGTGGTAAGAAAATATCGGTATGGAGAACTATACATGACTTCCATGTTCTAATATTTATATTTAAAATCATTTTCGAAATGAAATATTTCCATAGAAACTACTTCTTTCTACTTACTGCTTCAGCCTTAACCACAGTACTGTGGTCAGTAACGTATACCACCTCACGTTATCGCACTGGATTTTCACTGATGATGGAAGTCGATGGCACTGCCGAAACGTCTGGTTTTGCAGAAAACTTTGGTCTACTGGCAAACAGGACGGGAAGGAATTTTAACAACAAACTAATTCTTTGTTGCCGATAACGTAGTAGGCCTACATATATTAAAAATTATCCCCTCCCCCTTCAACTATAATTTTCATTTATAGAAAATTACCCCCACCCCATTCAACTAGCCTCTTCATTTATAGATATTTCATCTACTTTCTACAGTGGATTATTTAGATCTTTTTATCAGGATACTTTATTTATCAAAATTAAGTATTTTACTCTTGTAACAACAAAAAATTTTTCTGGTAAACTACCCTTTCCCCCAACCGATCTTCACCAAAATCAATAGGCCTTGAGAACTCTACAATTCAGGGCTGTATGCGAAACATTATTTGATTCTGTTTGAATGTGCGGCAATTATCGTTTGCCATAGAAACAATTAATCTTGTTAAAACATTAAAAGTGGCAGGTATACTACCACTTTCCCTTAACCGATCTTCACTAAAATCAATAGGCCATGAGTCCACTACAACTTAAGACATATGTAGAAAATTAGTTGATTCTGTTTGAATTTACGGCAGTTATCGTTCTTCATGAAAAACGTTCTCTTGTTACAACATAAAATGTTGCAGGTAAACTACCCCTTTCCCTTAACCGATCTTCAACAAAATCAACAGACCTTTAGTTATCTACAATTGAGGAAGGTATGCACAAAATTATTTAATTCTGTTTAAATGTGCGGCAGTTATCGTTCGTCATAGAAACAATTACTCTTGTTAAAACATTAAAAGTGGCAGGTAAACTACCACTTTCCCATAACCGATCTTCACCAAAATCAATAGGCCATGAGTCCTCTACAACTACATATTTAAAGGGGTGTATGCCAAAGAATTTCTACATATGTACAAAATTTTTTGATTCTGTTTGAATTTACGGCAGTTATCGTTCTTCATGAAAAACGTTCTCTTGTTACAACATAAAATGTTGCAGGTAAACTACCCCTTTCCCTTAACCGATCTTCAACAGACCTTTAGTTATCTACAATTGAGGAAGGTATGCACAAAATTATTTAATTCTGTTTAAATGTGCGGCAGTTATCGTTCGTCATAGAAACAATTACTCTTGTTAAAACATAAAATGTAGCAGGTAAACTATCCCTTTCCCCTAACTGATCTTCACCAAAATCAACAGACCTTCAGCCCTTTACAATTGAGGAATGTATGCAAAAAAATATTTGATTCTGTTTGAATGTGCCGCAGTTATCGTTCGTCATAGAAAAAATTACCGTTGTTAAAACATAAAATGTTGCAGGTAAACTACCCCTTCCCCTTAACCAATCTTCACCAAAATCAACAAACATTGAGTTCTCTATAGCGTAGGAAGGTATACAAAACATTATTTGATTCTGATTGAATTTACGGCAGTTATCATTCGTCATAGAAAACATTACCCATGTTAAAACATAAAACGTTGCAGGTAAACTACCCCTTTCCCTAAACTGATCTTTAACAAAAACAATAGGTCTTGAGAACTCTACAATTCAGGGCTGTATGCAAAACATTATTTGATTCTGTTTGAATTTGCGGCTGTTATCGTTTTCCATAGAAAAAAATCTTAGACACAGACGGACACAGACACTTTTCGAAAAATGACTTTTTTCATGTTCTGAGGGTAGTACAATCACAATCTGCAATAATCTCGAACACGATTTTTTTTGCCATCACCATACTTCCATTTCCTTATGGAACATGGAAGTAAAAAGGGCCTAAGAGATTATCACCAAGAAGACCGCATTAAATGAAAAAGTATGTTGGTCATGTCTTGGGGGCAGTCTCGTGGGTTTCCGTCTGTCCAAGTGTAGGAGTTTCGAAAGTTTACAATGCCATTTCTTGTAAATTGTAACACTTTTCTGGCTCATTTTGGTCTATATTGTTTTAATTAAAGTCAACTTTCTCAAATTTGTCCTTAATTTTAATAAACATTATACACATCAGTATTCTCATAATTATATTCTCTACAAAGTCAGTTAGAAATTTTTATTTGTTTATTGGTAAATTAACGAAGTTATTTTATCCCAAATCTAAAAATGTGTGTTTTCGACACCAAGTTTTTGTGTTTTACCCAGTTTTCTTCAAAACTAATTAAGATAGAGGTCTGGGACCTCTTTTATTCAATTTTTCAGATCAAAACATATAAGAAACCACCAAATTTACCCTTCACTTAATACCTCACGAATTTCAGTATGGCGTCATTTTACCGTGGGAGCCGAATCAAGGCGAACTGGTTCTCGAGCCGTTTTCGGACCTATGTTTACATAAACTTTTTTTCTTATTTTTGGCTATAGAATCAAGTTCCGTCTCCATCTTCACACAAAATACAAGTTCTACTTCATTGGTCAACCTGTAGATTATTTTCGATTAAATTTATTTTAAACGGTTTTTATTGTCAAGACCGGTCCCCAATATTGAAAAGTACTCGTTATTGGAGTATAATTATTCAGAACAGCAGATATGTTTACTCTGCTTTACATGCGATTCTACGTCAATACGTAGAAACAGCAAAACTGTGGCGTCATGTAAATGGTACATCAAAAGGAAGGAAGAACAAAATGTTTCCGCTTCAAAATAGCTGCAATTTGTATCGGTTTTTACTCTAAACTGTGACGTCATCATGCGCATAGAGCTTTACATCGTATTGACATCTCCCTTCTTTTGTCAGAATTCTTTTGCTCGCATTTTCTTAATACTTTTTCAGACGTCATTACGTGGGAAGACGGCACAATAATTATTAACGTAAAACACATATACAATTATTAATTTCATTACTGCAACTATTTCCGATTTGAACTAACACTAGTTTACACTTACTGCCCTTCAAACGATAATTTGAAACCACAAAGTGCAGAACGTTGTCATCCCAACCGTACTAAAACATGATTATAGAGTTCTATTAATCGATAGCTGGCAAACCAGTTTTGTCGTCTGCGTCATTGAAACCTGTAATGTAATGATGAAGAATTCTGAGCGTTTGTAATATATTTACTCGACACAATAACAGCAATTATAAGAAAAATCAGTTGAATTACAATAACTGTTTTCATTTAGAAACAAAAACTTGACTTTATCACACCACTGACCACAATTTGTTTTCATTTTAACACAGTTATTACTTGTGTTAAAATGAAAACAAATTATACCTAACAATATGTAACCTAAATTTCTACCAAATATAAAAAATACTGTGAAAAAAATTGAAAATAAATTAGATTGCGTTAAACTAAAAAAAGAAGTGTGTAATTAATTAGTGAAGGTTGTAACTGTTAAGGTAACTATAAAGGTTACAACTATTTTTGTGTTACTTTATAATGTGCAAGTGCATTTTAACATACAGATAATTAGTTTTTATATTTCGAAAAGTCTAAAATTTTTAACTGCAAATGCCAAATGAAATAATAGAAACAAGTATTCATTTTTTGTAATAATAGAAGTAATAGAAAGAAGTATTCACAAACGCTATTAATTGCATCAAAACTTCAATAATTAATGCACATTAGTTACGTACCCAACTATGTAATGTAGGCAAAACAATGTTTGTAGGCAAATGTTTGATTGCCTTATCCTTTTCTGCAGAAGTTATGAATCCTTTGGAAAACTAGAAACTGTAACTTTTGGCCCGTTCCTATAATTTACTTTAGAATTGGGCACGGAACAACAAAACGGCATACTTTAACCTCAAATAGAACCTTGTTCAGAAAACTAAACTGACCGCAAAAAATTAACCAAATTTAGTGTTATACTAACTGGTAAAATACACAAACTGACACTATTTCTATGAAACAATTGTAAACACCACCACGCATCAAGAAATAAGTAAAAACTTTCAATGTTGAATGTCAACAAACATGCACACACAAAACAATAAAACCTCACCACATGCAACTAGGAATAATGATGTCAGTTTGGCGGGAAACGAGAATGTCAAGGCCTGAAGATAACGCTGGCTGTGGGCCGAGGCGCACGGCACTAGACGATTTAAGCATGGGTGGCTCCATCTTGGTCGGTCAACCCGGCTTCAGCGTTCGGTACAGATTGCCACTCTATATTATTCTGTACTCACTGATCGCGAAGTCAATTACCTTAATTTGATGAGAGAATGATTGGATATGATTTGAATAAAAATAAATAAAATACTACAATATTTTATTATTATACTACAATGTACTATTATTTATTACTACTATTATACTATAATAATATTTAATACTATTATTATATTAAATAATATTTGTGATTATTTTACTTACTCTAATGTCAAGCTAATTACATTACTACAAGGAACGTTATGTAAGTAAAAATAAAACGAATTTTTTGTTTTTTTTTGTTTGAATACTGAAAGAATATTTTCATTATCAAAACAGCTTGAAGCACTTGTTCCCATTTACACGTCTCATTTTCTCGTAATGCACGACATCATTTGAAATAATTCCAGACTGTCACTTTAAAAGTGTATACGTTGTATAATCCATATAGGAGAGTAAATTACCAATATAAATAGTAGAAGATATAAACAATCAAGGTAGACATTTTATCACAAATGAATATTTAAATTCAGAACAGAATTCATAACGTCTGATCTTTTTTTATACATGTATGACTCCAGACGAAAATATTATTCTCATTCTGTAGATAAATGCCCTAAATTTTTCTAACAGCAATTGAGAATACCTTTTACTGCAGTAAACATTCAAATGATAGACGAATAGCTAAAATATTTAAGTTTAAATACTTTGAGTTTACTGATTTTGCACTATGCATGTCAGAAATATAGACACGGAATATAGAACGCCCACATTGGTTATCATTTGCCAGGAATATTTAAAGCAGACGTTAATTTGCACTTATATCTGTTATAAAGTAATTACGAACGATTAAAATTTCACGATTCTCTGTCTGTCACGCGCGCGGTACATATCTAAACTTCGTTGGAACATCGTAGTGACCTTAGCAACCCGAGGCACGTTTCAGACGTTACTCGTATAACGCCCGAGACATGTCTACATCACAGTGCGTACAGAGGGAGCACTAATGACGGTCACTCATTCCACTATCTCACAGTAATTTCGGTATTTATATTGTTTAAAGACAGTTAATTCTTTATATTACTAAATACAGAAAAATTAATCCCCTTTCTATGCGCGTTGTTTGCACTTATTGCAATGTACAGACCAATTATTGGCACTCGAAACTGCAAAATTATCAAATAAAATTAGACATTTTTTGAATTTTTTTAAAAGGTCTCTGAATTTTCTATTTATGATTATGATATTGTGAGACTTTGTCCTTATTCGACGGGCTTAAATCTAGTAGAAACAATTTGGCGGTATCACAATAGTGCGTTACAAAGAATAATGCGAAAAAAATAGGCTGTTAATAGTTGAAGAAGTTCATTTAATTGTTAATGAGACTCGAAATTGATATCTAACCATACACGTGTGAAATACAATAATAATAAAGATTTCTCCGAAAGTTCAAATTAATGTCGTCATACTGCTAACAGTGACACTGCTTTTGTGGGCAGTCATGTTCAGTCTGTGCGTGGCAGTGTATCAACATTAAATACGCATACATGTTAATGGTAAACCGAAGAATGAAAATGCAAAATGCATCTATAATTTTTAAAATCATTTAAAAACTTTGGAACTATGACAGAGTAAACTGAGCACAATAAAAAATTATTAATTTTCCGACAAATGTTTTTCTTGTGGCATCTAAATCTGCAAGCGGATTTAATTGATATCTAGACAGATTCAGATTGCTACTAAACACATTTATAATCTATATGGGTATTATACAGACTATTTGAATGTAACTGTTATCGGTTACAATCACAGACACAGAGAATATCTTGCCACTTGTTTATAACTGCTTCTATATAGTTTATCCTTCTTGCAGACTTACATTCTTGGAAGATTGCAACCCGAACGATTTGAAAAACTAAAAAGACGTGTAGAAATCTGGGACTGTTACTGTTAATGAACAATAAGATATCAAGACGGAATAAAATGCTCACTTACCTTCCAATGTTTGGATTCGGTGTTAAGGTACGCTTAGCCACGCCATTCATAACTGACGAAGTCATAGGGAGTAGCAGTGTGGATTTACCTCCTTGTATTTTTTACGTAATTGGGTCTGGGACTTAAATAAATTTCAAACAGTTTAAAAATGTAGCATAACAATGTGTTTTATATAACATGAGATAAAGAATAAGAAGTAACCAAACGAATAAGTATTGTATGATCATGGAATACAAAAGATAAAAACTTATTACACATGGAAAAGTTACGTAAAGTATACTTCAATTTTGATACTCCTGTGTCTTGGATAGCTATGTCATTTACTTTCACAATATGCATTTCCTCGTGTACTAGAATTAAGAGAATACATGTTGGGAAATGTTTTTCATCCTATACTCATTAATATCATGCTTTTCATCCTTCAAGTTAGACTATCATTTGACATTTTATACGGTAATGATTTTGGGTATTTATTTATGCATACATCAGTTACGATGTTGTTATTTTCTGTAATTCAATATTTATACCGACTGCGACACAAACGTAGACATTTGAACGATACACTGAAAGCACTCTACTGGAGCAGAGTAAGTAAGGACAGTGTCGAGAATTAATATTAAAGATTAATGCAATGGGAAAGAGATTTGTTATTACTTAATGCTTAAGTTTGCGATTCCTTAAAGAAATTTTAGATATGTTTTATGAAACGCTAAACACACATTTTCTTAACAACTCTACATAAATCACAATTAAACAAATTATGTAAATATCCATGTAAGGCAAAATATTTCTCCGTTTGAATAAGTTGTTTTTAGTGCCATTAGAAAGGAGGACGAATGGTACTATATTAAAACAGCTGTAGATACAATACATTACTAAGACGTGTTGACGAGGCACCCCTAAGTTGTGCTGGACAGATAACTAGATCATGGCAGTATGTAAATTAAGTAATGAGACTAATTCAGTAAAACCTTTTATTTACAATCAAACTATATCAAGACTCTATCGCCTTCAAAATAGTTTCCTTGGGAAGCCACACAGCGATTTAGACGGGTTTTCCACTCTTCATAGCAGTGCTGGAACTCAGAAACTGGAATTTCCTTCAACTGGTCGGTTACATTTTATTTATGTTGTCTATCGTCCCAGAGTGGTGACCTTTGAAATGTTTTTTTTCAATCCCGGGAAGAGAAAGTAGCTACAGGGACTCATGTCAGGTGAATAAGGGGGCTGAGAAATTTTTCTTTGGCAAAAACTCATTAACCGAGAGTGCTGTGTGACAAGGTGAATTGTCATGATGGTGTTCACGATGGTTGGTTTCACGCGGGCAATTTTTTCCGCAGCCTTTCAAGAATTTCTTGGTAAACATGTTGATTGACAGCCTCTACTGTAGGCAAAATTTTCGTATGGATAATGCCATTACTATCAATGAAACAAATGTACATGGTGGTTTTAATATTGGATTTGCTCATTTTTGATTTTTTGGGACGTGGTGAGTTTGGTGTGTGCCGCTCTTCGCTCTGGCGTTTTGTTTCTAAATCTTACTCAAAGATCCATGATTCATCACCAGTAATAACGTTTTTTAGAAAATCAGGATCATTTTCAATTCGCCCTAGAAGATCACGGCACACTTCTATCCTGTTGTCTTTCCGTTCAAGAGTGAGGTTTTTGGGACCAATTTTGCACAAACTTCTCTCATTCCCAATTCGTTTGTTAAAATTTGATAAACTGTAGTGTGGTTCAAGTTTAATTGTTCTGCGATGATTCTGACGGTTAATGGACGGTCAGACCGCACCAACTCCCTGATTCGATCAGCATTGTCGTTAGTTCTTGACGTTGTCGGTCTTCCAGAGCGTAAATCACCTTATCCTTAATTGATTCCTGTCCATCTGAAAATGCTTTAACCCATCTGAAAACCTGTGCTTTTAACAAAGCTTCATCTCCATACGCCTGTGTCAATTTTGTAAAAATGTCAGTAGCATTATGCCAGAGTTTAACACAAAACTTGATTGCACAACGTTGCTCGTAATTGATGTCACTCATTTTTATAACGCACAATAAAAACTCACTTCAAGAAAAGCTTGTTTACGTTTTACATGGCAGCAATAAGCAATAAATATTAATACTCAATATCAATCAGCTGTTTATCTAACCATGTGTGTTAATGGAAACCTTATTGCTTTGCCATATTGAATGCTACATGATAAGTCTCATTACTTAATTTACAGACCTCTGTAAGGTTAGATTTTGTAGCATAAGGTAAAACAGAATGTAAAGTGGGCTGGCGGACTTATGGAACTAACAGGGCATTCACTGTACAAAGCAAACAGGAAACTACAAGTAGATACGTGACTAAACCTATCCGTCACGAGGAAGGAAATCCTTATGTGCTGATAACAAAGCAGCTTTTATTTTATATTCTTCCTGGCTATAATGCAGCATTTGTTTCACATAGAAACAAAATCTGAATCACTAAGACAAAACAGAATGTGAGAAACTAACACTGAATATACGTGAAAGATTATAAGGGATAGTCAGTAATCGTTAATAACGGTTACGAAGCAGTAAACATATCAACTAAAAAAAAATATTAAGTGAAATTTTTAAAGGAGATCATTAACGATTAAAATTAATTTTTGTACTCAAGTTTTATTATGTATATGACTTTATATTACATCTGGAAATCAGACCACTATGTAAAGAAAAAGTGAATTTAGATTAAATGTTATATCTGGCTTAAAAGAGAATTTGCTAAGGGGAACTTAGAGCAATTTTATAAGAAATGTGTTACCATGAGAAAGATATTCATAGTGTATTGTCTGTCCTATCTTGTACTGTATTGTTAGCAACTTTTCAGGTTATAGGCCTATGTGATGTCCAGAATCGAGCGAGAAGTATACATTGTATCACTTAGTATTGTATTTTATCTATACAATGGCATATCTATAGGCCTATATGCCGTATACAGATTAAATGGCATATCAATTTTAAATTCAGTTAAAAGTGAATTCATGGAATACACTCGACTTTACAATGTTTTTTAGAAGTTTTTCAATTTTGAGGATAAAGTACAAAAGTGAATTTTGTTTTGCAAGTATTCTTTCCATGTACACACAGACCTACAATATCGGTAAGTGTAAGAATGAATATTCAATCAATATAAAACGAACAAGTGGACCAAATAAGTGGATTGATCTAGTGCACAAAAACATTTTTACTAGTCAAAAATGTACTAGAATTTATAAAATGTACTTAGAATTTTTTGTGGATAGACGTCCACTGCTCCAACATGTCAGGAAGCTTTTGCTTATCACTACATTGCGTTAGTTGGGCAGGTAAATTTTCCACAGAAACTGTTTATGAACATTTTATCAAATTGTTATGTTGATTTAGTGAACTGTGAAGCATAAACCTTTCTAAACACTATCCTGGCAATTTCAAATGTCAAATGAAGTTAGACACATAATATATTAATGCAGTTTTGTGTAATGAATTTAATGAAACCCTTCTGAGGTAGAAAGAGATAACGTCACTGAACATGACGTTTAATTAAATATTATTCACAAAATAACTTCAGTTGCATTTGCATAGATTTCACGTTTCACATATTTGTGTGGTGTTCGAGTTTCAAACACCAACCGTGTTTTGGCTTTGATCCGTTATTTGTAATATTATGAAGGTAAATTCAACCCCCGCGGAACTTCACGTCAAGTGTGCGTGTGAAACATTGCATAAGTTTTCTGAAAATATGAATAGATACAAATAGCGTATGGTACGCGCTACACTATGTTGGGACAATTTGGACGATCGGTTTGAATTTAGTGAAATATATTATTAACAGGAATATGTATTTAGAAGAGCAATAAAAATAATCTTGAGTAGTGTAATAGAATGCGACTCAGTAGCTCAAAAAATGAGAGATTTCTACGACACTAGTATGTATCTTAAATACGTTTCTTAACATATAGGCTATAACCACATAAAATAAATACTTGATTAATCTTACAATCTTACTTTTTAGCCGATAGCATAGTAGGGACCGGCAGGAAAATATATCCCCAACATATCATGTCAAGGATCTGTGTGTGTGTGTGTGTGTGGGAGGGGAACGAAGAGAGAGGGAGAGACAGAGAGCTGTATCGAACAACAGAGAGAAGGCGGTACAATTTTAGATCCATAAAAAATACTCATCTTCAATTATGTACTGTACACATTAGTTACTCGATGCCAACAGGACAGCTATACTTTTTTGCGTAGATTAATGATTACGTGTAGCGTTTGTTCAAGAGAAGAGTGGATCACGTGGAAATGTAATGACATGAATGCAGTCCAATCAAGAACGTGGATCTGGATTGCCAGTCGGTACTGTTTCTGTACACCGGTATCAGGCGCGGACCCAAGGGGGATGGGGGAAATTTCCCATCAAATGGTCAAAACTGACTACATTTTTTCGTTGTTTTGTGATTGTAATATGATATAAATTCGTACCACGTTATGTACGTTTATAGTTTTTCTCTAAAATTGCTCACTATGTTAATTTTTGTTTCATACGTAACTTAACTGAGTAGTGTGTACTTTAAACTGTAAGTGAATGTTATTAAAAGAACAATGAACTGAAAAACACTGTGATTTTATACTTGATGTGTTAATAAATTTACTGTTTGATAATAACATACTGTATTTTTATCTTCACTCATTCCTATCATTTATACTTTAAACCATTAAAGAAGGGTCCAACTTCTCATATCACCGTCTCAAAAGTCAACTCTTCCTCCCCCTTCCCACAATTGATTGCTGGATCCGCCCCTGACCTGTATTCACTATTCAAAATGGCATTATGTAGATGGCAAATTAGCCGTAGAAATACAACTGTGAAAGAGATTGATCTTCATCAAGCCGTCAAACAACATCGACTTCAATCCGGTTACTCTTTTGTTGGCGTCTCCATAGCCATCTTTCCATGGCGTTTTTATTGAATGACTGGCTTCACCATCTTACATCATACACTTCATTAATATAACTACTGCTTATTGTGTTTTTGTATTTACGTTGACGAATGTAGCGTTTAAACTGCCTTTATATCTTTGTATGATACCTAAACCTTTTTTCCATTCTTTTTCATTTTATTTAATTTCTTATGTCTATTCATATAGTCTGTTTAATAATTACCATCATTTGTTTGCTTAATTTACCTTTTATTTCTTTGTCTGTTTCACCTTTTTTGTATTTCACTTCAACTGATTCACTGCCACTCATCACTACCGCTGAATCATGAACGTCTCATAAACATAAATTAGTGATTTTACTTGTTTTGTTACGTAGAGCGCTAATCAGTTAATCAACTAAAGCAGTTAATCACGATGTGCATCTTACGACTGCAATCGCATTTATAATCATCATTGATATGACACCTCAACAAGTTGAAACAGTATGTCACATTTGTTTTAATATCTTCATATGTAATATAATTTTGTAACATATGTTTCAAAACAACATTCTATTTTTCTTCTCCTCTTCCTTTTCTTCTCCTTTTGCCTGCAATGCTTGCACTGTTCGTCTGTTGCTCCACTGATGTTATTCATGTATTATGGACGCCATGTGTGGATGTTTACAACCCCAGGTTCCCAAACACATTTCCATTTTACGTAGATAAGGAATCCCGCATAATCGTTAAGAAAACTCTCAGACGCTTTGATCCCGAAGTCCATCATCGCTTGTGTGATTGTGTAATTATTCTTATATTTTCATTGATTCTAATACTTTGTATATATTTCACGAATATTGATGATTCAATTAGTAACAAAGGTGAAAGGTATTTTCAAGTAATAGGCAACCGAAATCGACAAAATAAAATTAGTTTTAAATGTGCCATAATTAATTTAATATTTTATAAATAACAAGCTTGTAAATAAGAACACGGTACTGAATTCATTATGTGACTTTTTGAATAACTGTAGATAATCAACAGCTTAGAACGAAATGTCTAGGTATAACAAAGAACTGGAAAAATATTGTTGAAGGCAGAAAGTAGGTTTTTGAAAACAGAATGGAAGTTCCGTTTTAAAATCATATTGAGAGAACGTCAGAGTAAAAGCGTGTGGAGATAGAAAATCGATACAGGCTCCGAGGAGAATAGAAATAGTTGAATTAGTTGCAATTGCATATTTAATTGCAATATGGCAGCCTACAAATTGCCCCTTAGTTCGAACCTATGCTATTTTGTGGTCTCAAATTGCAGCACACTGTTGTCCAGCAAAGCCAAGTTTCAATAATTTAAACATTTCTTTCTCCAAAACCATTATACACTTGAACAAGTAAATATTGCAGAAATTTTCTGTGTAGAAACTCAGATATATGATGAAGTCATTTGTAAAGATAAAAAATATTAGGTAATTTTGCTCGTCCATTCTCTTCATCGAAGCCTTATTGTGCACAGTGTTTCCGTTACAATCGGTATTCGTAAATAAAGAATGCATCGATTGAGATGGGGAATATTTATGACTATGTTACGCTATTGCACTATTGTCACGCATTACGAAGACACGAAATAAAAGCACACAAATATTAACAAATAGCAAAGTTTGATATGAATTACAATGAATTACATATTTCATTACTCATCAGTAACTACGTAAATGTCAACAAATATAAATAGATCAGTGTATTAGCTGAATAAAGAAAATAAAATAGGCATATTCCTTAAATAGTATAGACGTTTTGGCGTCTTTGCGGCTATTTACGTTAGTGTTTACAAGAATGACCGACAAGTGGGGTTAGCGAGCTGAACTACTTTACAGAGATTAGAATTCGTTACAGAGAACGGAATTTTATCATAAGTATCTTAAAATGTTTATTTGTTATAATTTTAGCCTACTAAATTTATTACACTCTTTCGAACATAATGGAACATAATTTTGTCTACTCACTAGCTAGGTTGTTTTGAAAGAATATGTTATATTCAGGTAATTTAAAATGATAGACCTGAGGATACTCATTGTAATATGAGTGAAATGTCGTCATAAAAGACATTTTTGACGCGGTCCATACAGGAAGAAGACTTCTAAAACGTAATGGACACCGGCCACGGAAGCCTACGTGAGAATATAGGTAATTTAAAATGACAATTACATTTTGCTAGTGTTTGCTAACAGTTCGTCACAAAATTATAGTTAATAGTTAATTATACATTTCTATAGGTATGACATACGTCTAGTTTGTATTCAGAACTTTCATGACGTAAGCTGAATCACTAGCAATTTCAGTAAGAACAAAGCAGCTTATCAGTCTCCTACGGATGCTACGGAAAACGGAAACATAAAAATAAATAAAAAAAATTTGCAACCGTAAAAATCAAATAATAATGTCACATTCGTTTTCATTCTGAAAACAGTGCTTTGTTATTAGATAACAGTGTTAATGGTAGTAACGGTGGCTTCATAAGATTAAAACTAATTCATTGGGTTTTAAAAGTTAGTTACAATTACAAAAAGGCGTGGTAGGGATGTAGTATTCTGTGGGCTGGGCGTAGGAGTAAGTAAACTGCCGAAGTTTTATAGTTACAATAAAGCTATAAACGGGATTATATTTAGGCAGAGTCGGAGATAACGATCCAAGACAGAGTCCGAAAGTATTAATTCAGTAAATATATACACAACGAGCGTGAGGTGAATATTAAATAGGCACTTTAAATAAAACAGAGGTCGCTTCTAGCTTCATAAACTTTGGAAAATTGGATCAATACGTCAAAGCAAACTCAACCGTGTCGAGATTATTATGGGATTGACCTGTAATACTTTGAAAGGTTTGAATGAAATCTGGGAGATCGAATAAATTGGAGGTTTGTTTAAATCAAAATAGTAAACTGCATGGAAGTAGTCTCGAAAACAAACTAATCAACAGTTCAACGTGAAAATTCTTAAGGTACTCGTAAAGAAGGAAATAAATGCTAACATGTACTTTCATCTGGTAGGAAATAGGGGGAACATGTTATATGTGTTTACGTAAAACAGTTACGTAACATTGTAAATGTTAAACAAGTAAAGATTTAACCTTCGTTTGTCTGTTTACTCGTATTTACGTTTCTGCTGTAACATATAAGAGTTGCAAGTCATTTTACGCATTCTGATAGCTTTTGTAGAAGTAACAAAATATAAATCTTGGATATTTTCTGCTAAGCAGCAAAGATGAAGCTTATGTTACAAAAAATATGGAATCATCATCTTTATATCATGGCATAGATAAAGCGCTGCCTGTTCCGTCCTCAAAGATCCTTCCTGAGTCTACCCACACGCCTGTCCTATAGGTTTATACTTCCAGAGTTTGACCAGTCTTGATTCTGACATTCTTTCTAAGTGTTCTTTTCACTGCTGATTATAATTTAGCCTTTTATTCAAGTTAAAAACTTGTAATTCTTCTCTTATGATCTCATTCTTTGTACGATCAAGATTAGAAGACGAGACCAAGTTTTTTAAGATATCACGAGACTGAGATTTGAATTGGCTGTTGTTTGCCATGGCTTGCTTGAAATTCAAAATACATAATCGGTTTTAAAAAATCTGTTTTTAAGCTTCATCAGATTTTAAAATAATATAACATGAAAATCATTACTACAAAAACAAAAGTATTGGCATTTCGAGGCAAGGAACCAGTAATGAACAAAATAATAATTAATGTTCAAATTGTAGAACAAGTAAGTCATTTTAATTATCTGTGAAGTGATATGGGCTATGATAAGAATTATAATATTGATGCTAAGTTAGGTAAGTTCCAAACGGTCTGTGCGCCAATCAAACTTGTTTTTAGAAACAAGGTACGTCGAGTACAAAATTAAAGTATTACAAAGTTATGGCAGTCTCTGTGCTGTTCTATGGGTGTGAAGTATGGACATATGGCATAAGGACGGAATCTTTGTTAAACCAAGGTTATATAAAGAATACCGACATTAAGGTCGTGTGGTTATAGGATGGGTACACTTGCAAAGTCAAATCACATGTATGAGTATCGAAACTGCTGGATAGGTGATCACGTGGCGGCTCGGCGGCTTTGGACCTCTGCACTCGAGGTTGCAGAGGGAGACGATACGCCTTATGTGTTAAAGAAGAGAGATTTATATATAGACTCAATTAGTTTTAATCACATAAACAGGTTTTAAAGGTGAGCTGTAGATTCTGATGAAGAACCAAGGCTATTTCAAAACGTGGACACTGAGTGAAAGTTGTGATTCACAGTATGGTATTAGCTTTACAGAAGTCATTATTATGACATTATTACTATAGGCTGTCCTTAGACTTATTCAAAACTATAAATAGGTCTACACAGGGGCGTAACTACGGTGGGGGGATCAGGGGATTAACCCCCCAGAGATATTAAAATTTCAGCAAAGTTCCTTTATCAGTTAACGTAGGCAGTTGCTTCTGTTAAAATAAGGCTAATAAGTAACTGTAGAAATAAAAGGACTTACAATATGTACTTCAGCCTTAGAAAATTATGCGTGCGCCACAAAACGAAGGCAGAGTCTAATATTATATCTAATATAACCTTTATCTTTTTCATCCAGACGCTCTTCTTCTTAGAGATCGTGACTTCTCTAGTCTAATATCTTAGTGGTTTAAACCGTCATCTGACAAACTAGAAGATTTTTGACTTTAATTTTTAAAAAAATGAGACTTCATGGCTGGATTTTACATAAAAATAACGTACTTCAACACAAACTTTGCACTTACGGACAGCTGTCAGGGATATAATTTTATTTACAGTTAAGTCAAAGCTGCAAAGTGTTCAATCAGAGCTTGACCGCAGACTCCAGGACACTGCCAGACAATAGACGTTTGCTTAAAAATTCTTTGGGCAACATCCTTAAATTAAAGTGAAAAGGGGTGATGAAACTGGGTTTTTCAAAATATCTTCAGAAAGACTCATCATATTCAGATATTTATTAAGAATACACAAATACAGATTTAGAATTAATGTGATTCCTAATGACATTAGACTTATTACCTTTAATTTGAATTACAATTAATTAAGATGGAATATTTTGAAGTCAGAGCTTTTCATATTTTTTCAACCGTTGTATTTCATGTTGGTTTACGTAGAAACTCTGAGACGCAAAGAATTTATAAAATATATGTCACATTTGTCCTGAGGAAAATGCAGTGTCCAACCTTTAGGTTAGCCTCATCTCCCCCCCCCCCCCAGGAGAACTAATCTCATCTCACCCTCCCCTGCAGCCCTTACTTACGAAACTGGGGCTACATATAAAGCAGCCTGAAACTTTGTCAGTCGCAGTTTTAATACACTTATAATAAATTAATTTTTAAGAAAAAGGAATAGCGAAACTTACAGGAAGTCATACTATAGTACTACAGACAAGCTCAGTCATTTTGTGCTAGAACAAAAGATCATTTTTATTGGCTGCTATGCGACTACTGGTTAAGAAACCAGCTACACACCGCTGTTATAGGAAACGAGAAGTTAAAAGTAAAGCGATTTTCCAGTAAATTTTCGAAATGTATTTGGCGCTTGTATGTAACTGTTTTTTGTTGTTTCGTGAGTGCACATAGGAATAAATCACGATTAAAATGGTAAAAACGGCTAGAAACAATGTAGTCTTAACTGATGTTGAATATTGCTTTTTGTACAAGCAGACTTGTTTGTGTAGCACAGTATTATGGGGTTTAATGTTTGAAATTCGGGGAAACGAAATATTAAGAAATTGATAAATTGTTCTCCTGTAGCTGTTGCTTCCATGCCTGACAACAAATAGGTCTATAACATACTATTTTCATATAGAGATATTATTTAAGTAAGCAGTAAATATTGCAAAGTAGATTGCACAGTTTTGTAATAAATTATTATTTTTTAATGGGTGCATTTCTCTTTATTTGAAAATGTAAATTAGACACCGTAAATGGTGGGAAAATTAATATTATTATTGTGCGTACTGAGAATTTTAAAACTGTTCCTTTTAATTTAACCTTAAACACCGTTTGTTACAATAATTAAAAATTATACGAGGGGTATTTGTTTTTCAACCTACGATAGACCAACACGTGAATGACATCAATACTTTTATTATATACAAAATTGTTTTATATATGTAAACTACTTTTCTACATAGTCACCACCATTGTTCAGGCACTTATCATAGCGAGGCACCAACTTTTCTATGCCCATGTTGTAGAATGTTCGCTCCTGAGTAGTCAGCCAATCTGCCACACTGGACTTTTTCTCATCATTAGAGTCAAACCGCTGTCCACCTAATCACTTTTTCAAGTCAGTGAACAAATGGTAATCACTTGGTGCCAAGTCTGGGCTATTGGTGCCTAATCTGGCCTTTCTTCGAGTCTTGTGGACATCTGTGAATTGTTTGGGAACCCACCGAGCACAGAGTTTCCTATACTCAAGTTTCTGAGTAAGAATATCATAAAGAGCAGACCTAGAAATTTCAGGAAAATCAGCAGAAAGTTTAGTAATTGTGAAACGACGGCGCTGTTGAACCATCCTGTGTACCCTTTCAACAAAATCATCAGTAGCCATGGACTTTCTTCCTTGCCTTCCTTCATCGTGAACATCAATTCGCCCTTCTTTAAATTTTCGACACCATTCCCGAACTGAACCATCACTCATCACATTTTCTCCATACAGATTACACAACCTTCGATGAATTTCTACAGCACTATGATCTTCAGCTTGAAGAAAATCTAATAACAGACCGAATCTCACACTTGGAGGCAATTTCAATTGTAGTTGGCATAATTAAACTGTCGTCACCACAGTTATAGAAAAAATAACTATAAAACCAGTGGTTACAGGTTAGAACAAAGCCTCAAAAACAATCAACAATCAGATTGTTGCTATGACAACAGAAACAGGTTTGCCAACTCACCGGAGGTTGAAAAAAAATAGCCCTCGTACATACGACAATGAAAGTACAACATAGACAATAGTTACATATCCTTTTTGAGGAAGGTATTGTACAAAGCATTCAAAACTCTTAATACGATATAATTAAGAATACAAACAAACCGAAATTGAGACATACAGACGTATAGTAATTACAGGTCTACAGTTTATTTCAGTGACCATTTGTGATTTACTGCAATTATTAAATTCCAAATTCGTAGCAATGACTGATGTTTAGCTTTGGTGGCTACAATTTCGGGAACGATACATTTTCTTTGGGTTGCCGAGTTTGCCTCTCTACTAAATGGGAAAGACAAGAATTTTATCTTATTTATTTTAATGACCTGTACTTGATTAATGAGCTGGTAGGACGCTCGCTACGTCACGAATTCATTGTAGTGACCGGTTACAGACTGCAAGCTACTAATTCATATTGTTGGAAATTATGTGCAGGCAAGTAGAGTTCAAAGTGTTAAAGGTGATAAGAGTTCGATACGAGTGTTACAGGTGAGTAGGCTTCAACTAGGTAGTCTACGTTACTTACTCGTATGTAAGCATTACTTACAACCAATTCTTAATTTCGTATTGACCGTCAATCAATAAATTTTAACGATGAAAGGTTTGCGAGGATCGGTCAAAAAAGTATATCAAAAATTTTAAATTATTTGTCTCGGCGTTTCGACAATATTTATTGTCATCGTCAGGACCTGTCTACGAATACAAGATAAATTTCAACACAACAGATAAGTTTAGTGAATAGATACAGATAAGTTAGTTGAGTGAATGTATTAGTGTATGTGAGTGTTAACGTTTAACGAACTCTGTACAGAATAATTGTAGAGAATTACAAACTTAAATAAGACAATTTACAAAATATTACAAACACAAGTTTATGGTTAACCAATCTATTAAATGAAAATGGATATTACTTAAAATCATATTGTTGTAAATTATTATTTACCGATAACTTGGTACATACAGAGTACTATAGAATATTGTAAACTTATGTGTGTCATTACTAACTCTCTCTCTCTCTCTCTCTCTCTCTCTCTCTCTCTCTCTCTCTCTCTCTCTCTCTCTCTCTCTCTCTCTCTCTCTCTCTCTCTCTCTCTCTCTCTCTCTCTCTCTCTCTCTCTCAATTTGTGGTACGGCAAACTCAGGACCACGATTTATGCAATTATTTTCTACGTTTGTATTGCAAAAGTAGGACACAAGGTGTATAGAGTAACATTATAGTATTATATATAGCAAGTACACAGAAATGTCATTAATTTGATTACAGCTGTACGTGGATAGTTCCTAGAATGCCATATGTAGGGCAACGACCCGTGTTCCTATTTGACGGAGTTGCGTTAAGTAAACGAATAATATGGCACTGTCCGTTAAGTAAACTTAATTGTTTGTTCGTATTTGTATACGTAAACTTGCTCTGTAATGGCAAACAGATGTCTCTGGCGGCACACTTCATACGCTGTATACTTCCTGTGAAACATAACGTAATATATATGTTAGTTGTAACTGCGTCGCATGAAATTCGAGTGACGCATATTATTATTATGGCTTTCATATGACGTTATACACTTTGGAGCGTTTTAATATTCTCTCTTCACTGTATAGACTGGCCGACGAATTTAAACACCCACTGGACAGGTTGTCACTCCAGTAACGAAACTGCGACCTTGCTAAGTAAATGTAACTCCCGGCACCGAACAAATCCCAAACCGAGTCCTTAAGCAATCTCTCCAAACGCAAATTGGCGTATTCGCTGATCTCTTCACCACCAACCTACAACTTTGCGTCCCGCCTATGTTACCCAAGTTGGAAAAACTGCCCAGACTTTCTTCTAGCTACCGACGTATTTCTATAATCTGCGCTATCTCTGTCCTATTTGAGAAAATATCCGTTGCCATAATTCATTCCTATCTGAAGGCACATAATGTTCAGGATGGCTTTCGCCCGGTGTACAACATCATGAGATCGCTATATTGTGATGAGTTATATTGATTGTCAACAGCGTTTCCGAGCTAACTCCTTAAGCGGAAACTCTTAGCTCTACTCGATATCCAAAAAAGCTTTCAACTCTGTCTGGCCTACCCGCTACAGATTCAAAACCCTGGGAAGTGATATTCTCTCAAGTATCACAAAAAGACACTCGAGTTAGCGTACCCCCTCTCCATAGTCGCATTATACATGCGACAGCCTTCTTTAGGGTACGGTTACACGAGCGTTTTTCCCCGGCCGTTTGCGTGAGGTTGGGAAACGCATTGAATTTAACACCGCGCGGCAATGAAATTGGTCACACGGACGTGGGAAAAACGCAAGGGTCGTCAAGTCTGCTGCTTTTTCAAGGTCTCCCGGATCGAAACGCCACCTACGCTTTTAGCACGTTTTTAACACGCACGAGGGTGGTCACACGGACTGTTCAAAGAAGCCGCTAAAATAGCTTTTTTTATTTACTTGTTACTATGGTAATTAATTTTGGTCTCCATGGTGTTATTGAGATCTTTATAAAAAAATATGTAATGTAATGTAACGCCCGGGTCTGGGGCCTCACAAAGTGAAAGCTCCAGTCGTGCGGACAGGATAGCTATGGGAGTGGCTTGTTATTAAATAAGGCATTTACTAAGAATAAAAAAAATTTCTTTAATTCATCAAAGCAGCTATGTTCGTTATGTCTAATGAAAAGTTTTATCTTAATGAAGAAAATGTTAATAATTGTTCTCTATAGATTAAAGTGACATTCTCTCGTCACAATAATTCAATTTCTTACTTGAATATTTTCACTAAGACATAATATTACATTATATATAAAAAATAACATTCATTATATACTGAATATTCTTATTAAAACATTATAAAAGCTTTACTGACTATATTTCTAAATAGAACATTACTACTTTAAAATAGACATAAATGATTTAGATGTCAACCATACATATTTCTTAACAAATTTAGAACACTACTGAGCATTTCTGAGTACAAATAATTCATTTGGCAAAAGCGATTAATGTTTTAAGTTTGAACAAAGTAAAACAAAAATAAAGTTGTAATTACGCTTTCGATGTGGTTCCATCGTCGACAGAAGATGTGCGTATAGTGCGCAGAGAAGCCAAAAAGTGAACAAGTGTGTTTCTTCCCAGTGCTCTCGTCGGTTTTATACCCCTCATGACGCAAGGAGTCTCTATGAGTTAACGCCCAAAATTCAGCCAATCAGAACTGGACTTTGCACGTGTCTCGAAACTTATCAGGTCACGCAAGAGGACAATTTGACATTGATTTTTTGTGAACCCCCTTTCAAAAACACTGACAAGAAGACTATTCTTTGGTCACTACACGCGCCACGATAAAATATTTTCAGCACACTTCTTCACAATCGCTCAGTTTGTTCCTTAAAATAATTCTTTCCTTTAATAAAATAAAATAAAATAATAAAATAATACATTGAGTAGTTTGAGTACGAGTAGAATCCTCATTTACAATTATATATATAAAGTCATAATGTGGAATGTGCTGGGCACAACACCCCTCCCTGCTTTTGTCGGGACGTACTTTGCTTTCCAAAATTTATCCAAAGTGTAAACAAATTCCAGTTTTACTCAAGCTCAACGTTCGAACACCTACTCTGTTTACATGTAGATAAACAAACCAACAAAACAAAAAGATAAGACTGTGCCGTCTGCGGTCAGTCATTCATTGTTATCGCTAAGCAGCTATACACGCTCAGCAGTGTGTAGATACCACATTGTGTCGATGTACACAGATTATCGTGTACATATTTAGAAACAAAAATTATTATGTCAAAATTTTCTAATACAATATTACATAATTGTCTCTTTTTTCTATTCAAACATAGTTTTATCAGTTACATTCAGCAGTTTTTGTTTTCCTTAGGTAAATTCACAACTATTATAATTATAAAAAATTTTTTTTTTACATTTTCCTTACGTGTTTCTCAATTCTTTATATAGATTCAATATAACGCTTTGTTAAATGAACAAACATAACAAACTCTTTAATTTATAATTGAGAATGGGCAAGTCTAACGCCTGGTTTTACATAGACTGCTGTAGCATTCATTCCGTCTGGCGAAGTTACCTCTGGAACTTCCTCTGCTTCTTCTTGTGTTGCCTCAGCACTCGATGTCGTTGCTGGTATGAGAGTAGAAATTTGACATTTAGAGACTGACTTGGTTCGGTAGACGAGATATAGTAGCAATGCTGCTCCAATAATTATGACGGTAAAGCCACCGGCATAGCGAATAGATTGTTCGTTTCGTGATTGTTGCTTTTCTCGTTGTATTTCTTGGATACCATTAATAAGTCGTGTGCCGAGTCGAGTAAGATCGGCGCGAATAAACAAAAATCATGTACGGTATTTAACGAGAAAGCTGACGAAAAATACTGTACTGTATTTAGCGGGGGCGGCTACGATACTGTAATGAGGTAATTAAGTTGCGCCTGATTGGTGCTGCGCTCTGGCTTTCGCTGCTGATTGCGAGTTGAGAAAGGACAGCATATACGATTCTAAACCTGTCTTTATTCTGGTCCTGAATCAAACAGACGCCTTGCCGTTTTCTCTGACAGAAAGAAGTTTTTAATTGCACCATCTTCCATCTATGGCAGGCTAAATTAACACAGATCTGCGGTAAGTCACTGCAATATACTTATATACATTAATTTAAAGTTATGCAAAAAGGAAGTTGTTTAATAAGTACAGAAATAAATGAAATCGGTTAACCTATCACACCACGTGGCAAATTAGACTATGTGTAAATTTTATTAATTGTATAACAAACTGAATAATTATATAACAGTAAATGAAATCTTAACTAAGGCACCGCAATTGAATAATGTTAACCCACAGGGGTAAAGTTTATAAATGTATACATGCCAAGTGGTGAATCAAGTTAGTATGAATAATTTAGTCACCCCAAATTTATTGAGAAGGTTGAAGAAAGAGAGTCATAGTAAAAATATAAAGTTTAAATGGAAACAAGTGACAAACTTTAATAGAATTGAGAATAATGTAAAGTCAGAATAATATGTAATTTAACTAAACTAAATGTTTTCCAAGATAGGGCGATATGCCAGTATAACCTGTTGCAGAGTGTGTCAAACTTTCATTTTAAGTAGGCCTAAAGCTGGGTTTAATTTATGTTTGAGAAAATTTACGAGTTATAAATTTATAAAAAAAATAATCTCTTTTTTAATATTATTTATATATTTTAATTGTTTAATTAGTTTTATTATTAAATTATTATTTAATTAGAAGTATTAATACTAATTTATTTCCATGTGTTAATTTGCTACACTCGGTAAAGGAATATTTGTTCTATTGTGTTAATCCGATTATGTCAAAGCTGGGTCGAATTGTATTCGCTTCTAACTCAACTCCTTTTCTTCTTCTTCTTCTTCTTCTCGATTTCTTTAGTTATTATCTTCTAAGTTAAATTAGAAATGAAATAAATTAATTTTAATTACTCAAATAATTAGGAAAACTCGTGTTTAGAAACAATAATGACATTTATTTAAGACGTGATGCGATAATCTTATGGGCATCGACTATTGCTGCGGCTGAGACTCAATTCACAGGTCGATTGTGTTAACTAACAAAATATATAAAATTACAAAACTGATTAACAGAGTTCTTTGAACTGTCGAAATGGTCAGGGAAAGGCAAGTTACAAGATACTATATTTACAATTAATTAATACTTAATTACTATTACGTAAAAGTAAAACATATCTGAAAATAATGTCATTTAAAAAGAAATATTCGAACCAGTCAGCAGTGTATGACGTCGCGTAGCCGTTTGATTCACCGTGGCAGTGTACTGCTAGCGAGATAAACTTGAAACATGGCTGCCATTGACTTCGGATTTCGCCAAACACGCCGGCTCTTGGTTTTCTCCTCTCACCCAAATGTAATTGTGGATATCTTCTTCTGCGATGTGTAGTTCCTCTGGATGCTTCGGTTGTAATGTTCTTTTTCACTCGGAGAGGTAGTTTGATGCAGGATTACTAGTGTCGTATTCAGTGTTCGAAATCTGGTTAAGTTCGTTAATCAATGGAATAGTATTAATTCAATTATTCCAACATGGCGGATGATTCTTGGTGTATTGGTGTTTGATTATATTGTAACTAAAACTCGTTCTTCAGTTCGCTAATTGGTTAAGTTATTCTTATTAATTTTAGGTTTATAACCTCTGCAGTAACTCTTTATATGGTGCTTTCAATTTAGTTCAAATTATTTTCTATTTTTTTTGGATCTCCCTTCTGCACGTTCCCATCCGTTCTGGTTCGCGTTTAACAATCAACTGCTAACCGAAATCGTTGTTTAATATAGTAATTTCAGAAATATTTTGGTATCCTATCCCATTGTCTGAAATCAGCTGTTCGTCTTGTCCAGATCTGATCTCATAGAAATATATGACATTTTTCCTATTTTATGGCTATAATTTAATTATTTTTTAATTTCATAAAAATTTAAGTACCTAGCAATATTCGTGTTCTATTTTTAAATCAATATCCAACATGACCTATTTTAGTTTCAATTAAGCTTAAAACTGACATTTTTTGACATTTCTTATAGGCCTTATTAGTATTCACATAATTATAAATTAAATGGCTTACAAGTCGTTTTATGTTAACATTGTCCTTAAATAAGATTACTCATTTCATCATTATTCTTTGTCTTTAACAATTTGTTGTTACAACACACCGATACTGATTAATTTACATTTTATTTGTACTGTGTCCACTGTTAGGCATTATATCACACATTTCCAATAAAGTCAATTTTACCCTTTGATCATTACATTTACTATTATATATTTCGGTGATAATTATATTTAAGTATCTTTATTCTAAACTGACTAATCTCTGTTAATTTTATACAGTTTTATTTAATTTATCCTTTTGGATTTGATTACATAGTAAAAGTTGAATTTGGCCTAAAAATCAGTTTTGCTTTGCTACTGATATTATAACTAGTTTGCTTCCTTATTATTTCTATTGTTTACAATTTAAAAGATATTATGATTACTTCCTTGCCTTTCCTACCTTAACAAAACTTTAACACTAATTAACATTATTTAACTATACCAAAACATTTTAGAATCTACCATTTTCAATTACATATAATGAAAGTTCATGTTTCCATATTTATATTAATATAAAAAAATCCTTACATATTATATTTAAATACTCTATTGCAATTAATAACATTTCAGTCATTTTCTGCCTTTCACTATTATAGTTTATATTGGATATCACTTTCCTTCTCACTGAGGCATTCTTTATCACCTACACTAATGGTAGCCTTTAATCATTTCTACTTAATATTCTACTCTTTACCCTGGAGTTATCTCTATATTTAATTTACAATCTTTAACTTATTTGTAGTGTATCCTGTAACTTAGGTTACTGGCATTTAGGGTTTTGTCATTATTTTGAATTTAATTAAATTGTACATATTTGTCCTGAGATTTGGGAAGTAATCTTCCCTAATACTACACTCCTTGTACTAAGCTTGAATTAGTCGGTTCTTTATTTCTCCTTCAATGAGTATGTTATTATTTTATGTTTGGATCCTTTGATGTAATTATTTTAATAAGTTACCCATGATTATTTTTCATTACTGCTCCTTATCTTACTGGGTATACTGCTGATGTACTGGGGTTTTAATCATCATGTGGTTGAACGTATGTTGTTTTATATTGATTGTTCCTTTTATTTGGACTAAGAGTTTTTTTGTTATACAGTCTATTGACAGCATTTGATTGACTATAATGTAACCCTTTTTTTTTTTTTTAAAGGGGCACTAGATATTTAAAACTAGGCAGAAGGCCTAGAGAAGCATAAAATGCGCTGGGTCCAGTGAGACGGGACTTGCAATTAAACTCTCTGGTAACCAACAATAACAGCATTTATTGTGTGAAATTATATGTATCACAATTCCAAAACCCCGTAATGTCCAAAATCACATAATTATACATATATAGCCCCTGTTTATAACACATTGATAACAAACATAAAAGTAGAACATAATACATCTATTTATATATATATATTGTAGCATGACAGATAATCCACACAAATACATTACTCAATGATCATTAATAAAGCTCTAATATATGGAATATTCAGATGAGAATTAATTAAAATGCACTGTTTAATAATATATTCACAAGAAAGGTTGAATAAAGAAAATTTCTGCAAATAATATAATATAATACAAATTAAAAACCCAGAAGACTAAAAATAATAATAACAAGATTACCCAGGTAAGATAGAAGCAGGCAATTAATATACCCCGTCAAAGAAACCAGACCAGAAAAAGCAAAGCTACTGAAGACAGAAGAAAGAAGAACAAACTAAATCTAATGAAGAAAGAAGAACTAATTAAAACTACTACTACTGAAGAAAGAAGAAGGAAGACTAATTAAAACTACTACTACTGAAGAAAGAAGAAAGAAGAACAAACTAAATCTAATGAAGAAAGAAGAACTACTTAAAACTACTACTACAGAAGAAGGAAGAAAGAAGAACAATCAAAGCTACTGAAGAAAGAAGAAAGAAGAACAAACTAAATCTAATGAAGAAAGAAGAACTAATTAAAACTACTACTACAGAAGAAGGAAGAAAGAAGAACAATCAAAGCTACTGAAGAAAGAAGAAAGAAGAACAAACTAAATCTAATGAAGAAAGAAGAACTAATTAAAACTACTACTACTGAAGCAAGAAGAAGGAAGACTAATTAAAACTACTACTACTGAAGAAAGAAGAATAACCAAAACTACCACTACTGAAGAAAGAAGAAAGAAGAATAATTAAAACTACTATTACTGAAGAAAGAAGAAAGAAGAACAATCAAAGCTACTGAAGAAAGAAGAAAGAAGAACAAACTAAATCTAATAAAGACAGAAGAACAATCAAAGATACAGAAGAAAGAAGAAGGAAGAATAATTAAATCTACTACTACTGAAGAAGGAAGAAAGAAGACTAATTAAAACTAAAGAAGAAGGAAGAAAGAAGAACAATCAAAACTCAAAGAAGAAAGAAGAATAATCCCAAACTAAATCTACTGAAGAAGGAAGAAGGAAGAATAATTAAAACTACTAGTACTGAAGAAAGAAGAAAGAAGAACAATCAAAGCTAAAGAAGAAAGAAGAACAATTAAAACTCAAAGAAGAAAGAAGAATAATCCCAAACTAAATCTATTGAAGAAAGAAGAAGGAAGACTAATTAAAACTACTACTACAGAAGAAAGAAGAAAGAAGACTAATTAAAACTACCAATACTGAAGAAGGAAGAAAGAAGAACAATCAAAGCTACTGAAGACAGAAGAAAGAAGAACAATCAAAACTCAAAGAAGAAAGAAGAATAATTAAAACTAGAGAAGAAAGAAGAACTAATTAAAACTACTACTACTGAAGAGAGAAGAAAGAAGAATAATTAAAATCAAGGAAGAAACAAGACTAATTAAAACTAAAGAAGAAAGAAGACTAATCTAAACTAAATCTACTGAAGAAGGAAGAATAAAGAAGAACCAAACTCAAAGAAGAAAGAAGAATAATAAAAATAAGAACTACAGAAGAAAGAAGAAAGAAGGATAATCCAAAACTACAGAAGAAGGAAGAATAACCAAACTCAAAGAAGAAAGAAGAATAATTAAGACGACCCATATAAAACAAAAACCCCATATGGAAAGAACCCCCAAAAAACCCCAAAATCAATGAATGCCCAAAGAGAAAGTATAACACCCTAAAAAACCATATCACTGTAAAACTGACAAAAACTAAAAGTGTTAGTAGTATTAAATATTAGTGCATTCAAAAAGTTATTATTTAGTTTGTATAGACAAGTCTTCACAGTTCCCCCATGGTTGAATATTTCATATTAAAAGCTAGAAAAAGACTAGTAAATATATTGATAATTCACCATAGACAAGTGCTAGTGATCAAATTATAAATAATAAACTTTAAAAGGGTGCATGAGTTGCAGTACATAGTAACAAACTTTAAGTTTTGTGAACAGTGCCTACTTTGATAATGAAGTAGTAATATTACTAAATAAAAGCTACTAAAGCGATATGAACATTCCATAGAATGGAATATAACTTAGGTAGCTAGGGGTATACTTTAAGAGGGGGTATAAATTTTATAAATGGGGAATTACAGAACAAACTGTTTATGATGAAGTTTATAGAAGGTGTTAACAATTATATATGGAACCAGGATGTTAGGTTCCTATTACATATAACATTTAGATAAATAAGGGTTAGTCATAAGAAATATTAGTATTATAACTGTTATTTTATTGTTCAGTTTAGTTTAGGAATGCACTGTCTAAAAATAGATATCATTCCAATGTTGTAGAAATACTCTTTATTATGTTATTAGGTAATATACTAAGCAATGTTATTCAGAACACTAGTTGTGATATAGAGAGATGTTATATGTTAATTATATAATCAATAAGTTATGTTATACCAATCAGAGAAGGATATAAAATAGCTACATTAATAAAACATTTGGAAATTAGCCACGCATCAGATCTAGGCCAAAGAATAAATTTAAACTGCAGAATAATTAACAAACCTAGTCTTATAAACCATATAAAATGACAATATTCAGGCAAAATAAACTCAACATAGCAAATACTATGTAAATAAGGCTTTCTAAAGATATGGTCATTATATGAGTAAAATTATTTAATTGTCTAATAAAATACCATTAAAACTGAAATAGATTAACTGACACTATCCTAGGGGAAGTCATATAAAAATTGAATTATATTAAAAAACCATCATTAGTATACTAAATTGCAATAAAATAAGTGAGAATTGATAATTATACAAATTTCAGATTTCATAGAATAATAATTATATTAGGGAAAAAGGCTATTATTTACATAGAAGACAGGAAGTATAATTTTAGGCCTACCTCCCAAAATATTATAAGAAATATAATTTTCAGATAAAACTTTGTAATACTAACTTAATTACTATCAAAATAAGTAGAATAGAATAGTGGAAAACGAATATGTATTTTATATTTCAAACAGTTAACTAATAACGAATTTATTTTATGAACATAAAGTACATTTTTAAAGTGTATCGGAAGTTATGGCAAATTTAAACAATGTATGAGATATATTATATAGGCTAAGACTTTCATGAGAAGAAGGAAATACAGACAGTTCATTATTATGCGTTGACGAGTGCACTTAAAGTAACCTTTCGCCAGAAATAACCTTTAATGGCGTTTATGTTATAAACCGTATTTCAGTGAAAATTTTGAAATAATTATTTTAAACTATTTTATAGATTGTGAAGTGGTGAAAGTGACCTATGAACACAGTAACACTAATAAATTGAACCACACATAACTAGATAAGCAGAATAACACTGATATTACACCAAATACAGACCGAAATTTCGAGGTTAAAAACGACACACATAAACACAACGAGATATATCCAGTGACAACATTTTACACCAAGTGAACTATTCCATCATACACCAGTGACATTTAAATATATCCAGGACGATTGTATACAATTGCTGAGAGCATTTACTCGAAGAAAGGACATCTTTATTACAACAAAAACTTCATCAACGCTGGAGGCTTCCTTGCGCATGCGTCAGTCAACCATTTTGGTCCGGTCCGCTGCAGTATAGAAACGACATGGCTACTATTGGTTCGAAATCAAATCATATATAAACCTTTAATATTTTTAATTATTATTGTATTGTTAAATTTTAAGACATTTAATAATTGTAAATGTTATACTTTCCTTCCCATAACCTTCTCTGGCTATATATTTTAATAACCGTTTAAAGAACCCTATTTTATAATACCAATATAAATTGTTTATATCGACCGGCCCTGAGCGAGTCGATACTGCATTGTGATATCAATTTTAATCAAACAATTTCATTATTTTTTGTTAATAAACATATTGTTTCGGTAAATTGGAGTTGGTTTTTTATTATAAAAAAGACTTAACAATTAATTAATGAAGAAACCCAACTAACTGAAGGGCGGTACATACGAAACGACAACGTTTCAAAAAGAAGAAGAAGAGAGCCGTCTTTCGTTCGAACTTGGAGTTAACAAGATTATCTTTTCAACAAAATTACTGAAAGTGACACTATTACTAGAATAACCACGATACCATTTCATTTATAATTACAACCGACTAACTCGATTTGTTCCTAAATTTTAAGAACAAGTTACCCAAAAAACATTTTCCAGAAAATTAAAAAATTTTTTTTTTATAAAATTTTAAATTTTATTTTTATTTTCAAATTGCTACAACAGCAATAGACCCAGATTTTATTTGTAACTGCGAAGACTAGGAACATTACAAAATTGACGTTTCCGGAGCGGAGCGTCAGAAAACTATACACATCCATACATGAATTATTTTATTACACTAATAATTTGTTTTATTACAAAATTGGCGCCCAACGTGGGGCTGTAATTAGGGGTTGAAAAGACGGTAATTACTTACCCAATTCCTAATTCAGCTTGGCAGCGGTTAGTCAGCCAGGGAATCAGGGAAGATGATGCGTCGTGCCACATCAAAGAAGAGAGCGGCTGAGGCCGAGAAAGAACTCGATATGGAGGATAAGGAGGCGACCCCAGTGGAGGACGTGGAAAGGATATTAGAACGGGTGGAACATAAACAACCAGCACCACCAGAGAAACAACCCGAAGTACCCACTCAAACAGGGGACGTCCACGTCCAAGACCAGGATATAGAAAAAACTAAGACTACAAAGGAAAGTAAAATGGACAAATTAATGGAGATGTTCATGCAAATGAGCAAAGATTTGAAAAAGGACATAGGAGAAACCAAGGAAGAATTGAAAAAGGACATGGAAGAAAACAGCAAGAAGATGGAAGAAAATTTGCACAAGAAAATGGATTCTACTACAGAAGAAAATAATAAAAGATTAGAAGATTTGAAGAATGATAACCAGTCCACTAAGGAAAATTTGAGTGATATAAATAAAAACATAGAAGAATTGAAGAAGGACAACCAAACAACAAAAGAAGAGTTGAAGAATGATAACCAATCTTTAAAGGAAGAATTGAAGAAGGACAACCAAGAAACAAAAGAAGAATTGGGCCGTAAAATCGAAAGGACCAATAAGAGAATTGAGGAAACCAGTAAAAAGGTGGAAAAGAAAATGGAAGAAAATAAGAAGAATTTGGAAGAAAAGATGGAAGAAACCAATAAGAAAATCGAAAGTGATCATCAACAATTAAGGGAAGAGTTAAGAGAAGATAACCAACTGTTACGGGAAGAATTACGGGAAGTGAACCAGGAGAATCTAGACAAATTAGACGAACGAATGGAACTATTAAGAAAGGAAATGAACCAGGAACTCAAGGAAAATAAGAAATCTATGACCAAAAGGCTGGAAGACGAAACCATAACTATAAATCAACAGATAAGAGAAGTTGATGGAAGATGTCGGCTGACGGAAGTGGAGGTACAAGAGTTCAAGGAAGTGGTGAACACAAAGGTCACAAATCTTGAAGAGTCTACTCGCAAGAAGGCAGAAGAAAACCGAAAGGAAAGCCAGGAAGAACTCAGCAAGGTACAAACTCAAATTACGGAAAGGTGTGACGGAATGAAGGAAGCCAATGGAGTTCTTGGCCCGTATCGAAGAATATATGGCCAAACATAAAAGTAATCGATGGTCCAATAATCGTGAACTATTAGACGAATCATTCCGTGATATGACGGATAATTGGTGGATGGCGAACAGGAGCGAAATAACCGATTACCCGCAGTTCAAAAGTTTGTTCAAATCTAAATATTGGTCAGAGACCACCCAGAATTTAATAAGGGACAACATCTGCAATGGCCAATATAGAACTCAATTTGGCAGTACCATGACTGCGTACTTTCTTGGGAAGGTGTGCCTGGCCAAGCACCTGGAACCAGCCATACCAGAGGAATGCCTGGTGAACAAGCTTTCTTATCATTACGACGAAGAGGTCATAAGAGCTCGAAGAAGTAGTCAGATAAAGACCATACAGGCGATGACGGAGCTATTGGAGAACTATGAGAATGAAGAATATTACAGGCAGAGCAGAAGAAGAAATGAGCGGCCAGAAGTTCGAAATAATCCGTCATCAAACAATAATAGTCAACCGGTCAACAGTGGGTACCAAGGAAATAGATATAATCCGAATTACAATAATCAACACCCCACGAATAGAAACAACAACAATAATAACCACGGGAATATAAACCCGAATAATAACAGAAATAATAACGGATTCTCCGGTAATCGAGGTAATTATTACCCGAATAATTATGTAAATAGACAAAGAAACACCAATCCTACCAATAACACCGAGCGGTTTGACAATAACAATAGGGGTTACCCTAATCATAATAACAACAACAACAGGTTCTCCCGACCCCAGGTAAATTTTATACGGGCGGAAGGAAACAACCAAAACAGGTATAACCATCAACGGAGTAACAGTTTCCATGAGGAGGAGGATCGATGGAGAAGCCGAGAACGGGAGGATACAAGATATAACCTGCCCAGACGGGGTAACAGTTTAGACGAACCAGAACGGAACATGAACCGAAATCCACCATCTATCTCTCTTACGGAGCGGTCAGCAACTACTCAAGGTTTACCGGTCGGGCCTGACCGGGATAACAATGAGAATGAAAATTGGGTAGTAGTCGCTGAATATCCTAGTCATTCAATACTGCATAATGAACCAAAAACGACGGAGGATCCCAAATCGCTCAAGTCAACCATATTAAAGCAGAAGGGAGCCAAAAACCTAAAAAGGATCCCAGCAAGAGGAAGGAAAATGATTACTCCAAAGTTAACATAGATAAGTATGGATCTGATAAGCTAGATGACGGATACATAATGAGATGGTAAAGGAAATGGATGTCATGAGATCCGACGACGACTAAAAACCTATGTCAGAGAAAAAGAAATTATGAGCAACTGTCCAACCAAATAAAAATCTTCAACCTGGGTATAGAAAAGAAAAACAATTATAAGAAGTACATTTGAAGTAAAGAAAAGAAGAGAGCTAATACCATATTTAGGGTAATAATATGATATGTTAACCATATTTATGAAAAGGTATTATGAGTAATTGAATGTATGGAAGAAATAGAATTTAATTACTAAATTCAAAAATGAAGTAATGACTACTTACTACTTATTATTTAGAAAACAATTTATGGACAAGAGAAAATGAATTTTGAATTTAAACCGCTAAATTCTAAAAAGAAGTAATGACTACTTACTACCTATTAGTTAGAAAACAATTTATGAATCAAAAAGAAAATGAATTTTGAATTAAACCGCTAAATTCTAAAAAGAAGTAATGACTACTTACTACCTATTATTTAGAAAACAATTTATGAATCAAAAAGAAAATGAATTTTGAATTAAACCGCTAAATTCAAAAATGAAGTAATGACTACTTACTACCTATTATTTAGAAAACAATTTATGAATCAAAAAGAAAATGAATTTTGAATTTAATTACTAAATTCAAAAATGAAGTAATGTCTACTTACTACCTATTATTTAGAAAACAATTTATGGACAAGAGAAAATGAATTTTGAATTAAACCTCAAAATTCAAAAATGAAGTAATGACTACTTACTACCAAATATTTATGAAAAAACTTTATGGACAAGAGAAAATGAATTTTGAATTAAATTACTAAATTCAAAAATGAAGTAATGACTACTTACTACCTACCATTTAAAAAAACAATTTACGGACAAGAGAAAATGAATTTTGAATTAAATCATCAAAATTCAAAAACCCAAGTAAAAACAATTTACTACCTTATTTTAAAAACAACTTTTAGAAATGAACAAGGAGAAAAAGAATTTGGATAAAACATTACAAACAATTATATATGGGACCAATTCTGAAAAACTTTCCAGAATAAAGAAATGGCAATACAAACCACTGATACAATTTAAATGAATAAACTTATTGTGAAGTAAAATTAATGAGAATTTTATGTCAAATAAACAGAGATATTAAACATATGGAATTAAAAATAAAGGAGTGCATTTGGATAAAAAGCAAGAGCAGAAAAAAAATCTTGAAAAAGAAAGGAAAAACTATATATAAATAAATCCATAAGAAAAAGATGATCATATAATCAATGTCAATTATTAAAAAGACAATTAAAAGGGTAATTGAAAAAACATAATACTAGTGGAACGAGTCACAAGAATTAAGAAAGGAACAAAAATATAATACAAAATATATGCTACCAATGACCAGAAGGAGATTGTGATAACAGTCAGAAAATGACAGAGAATTAAAAACTTTACACTGAATAATAAGTGATGATTATATTATACCAGCTTCCAACCACAAGGAGAAATAAAATGCCAACAGAGCTAACCATTGAGAAAAATAACTGAGATAGAGATTCACTAAGATAGAAATATAAATAGTGAAATATCCAAAGATATTTAATTTTTTTTTTATAGTCATAAGGTGGACTATTCTTATATAATTTTTATTAATGACTGTCTGAGATAAGTCCAGCAGTATTATTATGTATTGGTCAGAGATGATTTACCTCTGTTATCAATAAATGACGTAGCATGGCCAGCAGAGTGTGAAGCCTACAGAGCCCCTCTGGACACTGCCCCAGCTAACGTGTTAGGGAATTTTAGGGAATAAATATCCCAAGGATAAAGAAACGAGTTAAGAAGAAAATGGAAAAATAAAAAATAACGAACCTCAGATGACTATTACTATCAGTAAGAATCCAGTTAATAATGAGATATAGATAAGCTCAAAAATATAGGAGAAAAAATTTTTAGAAATGTGAAGGAAGTAAAGAAATATAATTTATAATATAATGTCATAAGCAATTATTTGAGACAAACTAAGTATGATCTGAACTAATCACTTCTGGAAGAGAGCAATCTGTAGCATGACAGATAATCCACACAAATACATTACTCAATGATCATTAATAAAGCTCTAATATATGGAATATTCAGATGAGTATTAATTAAAATGCACTGTTTAATAATATATTCACAAGAAAGGTTGAATAAAGAAAATTTCTGCAAATAATATAATATAATACAAATTTAAAAACCCAGAAGACTAAAAATAATAATAACAAGATTACCCAGGTAAGATAGAAGCAGGCAATTAATATACCCCGTCAAAGAAACCAGACCAGAAAAAACAAAGCTACTGAAGACAGAAGAAAGAAGAACAAACTAAATCTAATGAAGAAAGAAGAACTAATTAAAACTACTACTACTGAAGAAAGAAGAAGGAAGACTAATTAAAACTACTACTACTGAAGAAAGAAGAAAGAAGAACAAACTAAATCTAATGAAGAAAGAAGAACTAATTAAAACTACTACTACAGAAGAAGGAAGAAAGAAGAACAATCAAAGCTACTGAAGAAAGAAGAAAGAAGAACAAACTAAATCTAATGAAGAAAGAAGAACTAATTAAACTACTACTACAGAAGAAGGAAGAAAGAAGAACTAATTAAAACTACTACTACTGAAGAAAGAAGAAGGAAGACTAATTAAAACTACTACTACTGAAGAAAGAAGAATAACCAAAACTACCACTACTGAAGAAAGAAGAAAGAAGAATAATTAAAACTACTATTACTGAAGAAAGAAGAAAGAAGAACAATCAAAGCTACTGAAGAAAGAAGAAAGAAGAACAAACTAAATCTAATGAAGAAAGAAGAACAATCAAAGATACAGAAGAAAGAAGAAGGAAGAATAATTAAATCTACTACTACTGAAGAAGGAAGAAAGAAGACTAATTAAAACTACAGAAGAAGGAAGAAAGAAGAACAATCAAAGCTACTGAAGAAAGAAGAAAGAAGAACAAACTAAATCTAATGAAGAAAGAAGAACTAATTAAAACTACTACTACTGAAGAAAGAAGAAGGAAGACTAATTAAAACTACTACTACTGAAGAAAGAAGAATAACCAAAACTACCACTACTGAAGAAAGAAGAAAGAAGAATAATTAAAACTACTATTACTGAAGAAAGAAGAAAGAAGAACAATCAAAGATACTGAAGAAAGAAGAAAGAAGAACAAACTAAATCTAATAAAGACAGAAGAACAATCAAAGATACAGAAGAAAGAAGAAGGAAGAATAATTAAATCTACTACTACTGAAGAAGGAAGAAAGAAGACTAATTAAAACTAAAGAAGAAGGAAGAAAGAAGAACAATCAAAACTCAAAGAAGAAAGAAGAATAATCCCAAACTAAATCTACTGAAGAAGGCAGAAGGAAGAATAATTAAAACTACTAGTACTGAAGAAAGAAGAAAGAAGAACAATCAAAGCTAAAGAAGAAAGAAGAACAATTAAAACTCAAAGAAGAAAGAAGAATAATCCCAAACTAAATCTATTGAAGAAAGAAGAAGGAAGACTAATTAAAACTACTACTACAGAAGAAAGAAGAAAGAAGACTAATTAAAACTACCAATACTGAAGAAGGAAGAAAGAAGAACAATCAAAGCTACTGAAGACAGAAGAAAGAAGAACAATCAAAACTCAAAGAAGAAAGAAGAATAATTAAAACTAGAGAAGAAAGAAGAACTAATTAAAACTACTACTACTGAAGAGAGAAGAAAGAAGAATAATTAAAATCAAGGAAGAAACAAGACTAATTAAAACTAAAGAAGAAAGAAGACTAATCAAAACTAAATCTACTGAAGAAGGAAGGATAAAGAAGAACCAAACTCAAAGAAGAAAGAAGAATAATAAAAATAAGAACTACAGAAGAAAGAAGAAAGAAGGATAATCCAAAACTACAGAAGAAGGAAGAATAACCAAACTCAAAGAAGAAAGAAGAATAATTAGGACGACCCATATAAAACAAAAACCCCATAGGGAAAGAACCCCCAAAAAACCCCAAAATCAATGAATGCCCAAAGAGAAAGTATAACACCCTAAAAAACGATATCACTGTAAAACTGACAAAAACTAAAAGTGTTAGTAGTATTAAATATTAGTGCATGCAAAAGTTATTATTTAGTTTGTATAGACAAGTCTTCACAGTTCCCCCATGGTTGAATATTTCATATTAAAAGCTAGAAAAAGACTAGTAAATATATTGATAATTCACCATAGACAAGTGCAAGTGATCAAATTATAAATAATAAACTTTAAAAGGGTGCATGAGTTGCAGTACATAGTAACAAACTTTAAGTTTTGTGAACAGTGCCTACTTTGATAATGAAGTAGTAATATTACTAAATAAAAGCTACTAAAGCGATATGAACATTCCATAGAATGGAATATAACTTAGGTAGCTAGGGGTATACTTTAAGAGGGGGTATAAATTTTATAAATGGGGAATTACAGAACAAACTGTTTATGATGAAGTTTATAGAAGGTGTTAACAATTATATATGGAACCAGGATGTTAGGTTCCTATTACATATAACATTTAGATAAATAAGGGTTAGTCATAAGAAATATTAGTATTATAACTGTTATTTTATTGTTCAGTTTAGTTTAGGAATGCACTGTCTAAAAATAGATATCATTCCAATGTTGTAGAAATACTCTTTATTATGTTATTAGGTAATATACTAAGCAATGTTATTCAGAACACTAGTTGTGATATAGAGAGATGTTATATGTTAATTATATAATCAATAATTTATGTTATACCAATCAGAGAAGGATATAAAATAGCTACATTAATAAAACATTTGGAGATTAGCCACACATCAGATCTAGGCCAAAGAATAAATTTAAACTGCAGAATAATTAACAAACCTAGTCTTATAAACCATATAAAATGACAATATTCAGGCAAAATAAACTCAACATAGCAAATACTATGTAAATAAGGCTTTCTAAAGATATGGTCATTATATGAGTAAAATTATTTAATTGTCTAATAAAATACCATTAAAACTGAAATAGATTAACTGACACTATCCTAGGGGAAGTCATATACAATTGAATTATATTAAAAAACCATCATTAGTATACTAAATTGCAATAAAATAAGTGAGAATTGATAATTATACAAATTTCAGATTTCATAGAATAATAATTATATTAGGGAAAATGGCTATTATTTACATAGAAGACAGGAAGTATAATTTTAGGCCTACCTCCAAAATATTATAAGAAATATAATTTTCAGATAAAACTTTGTAATACTAACTTAATTACTATCAAAATAAGTAGAATAGAATAGTGAAAACGAATATGTATTTTATATTTCAAACAGTTAACTAATAACGAATTTATTTTATGAACATAAAGTACATTTTTAAAGTGTATCGGAAGTTATGGCAAATTTAAACAATGTATGAGATATATTATATAGGCTAAGACTTTCATGAGAAGAAGGAAATACAGACAGTTCATTATTATGCGTTGACGAGTGCACTTAAAGTAACCTTTCGCCAGAAATAACCTTTAATGGCGTTTATGTTATAAACCGTATTTCAGTGAAAATTTTGAAAATAATTATTTTAAACTATTTTATAGATTGTGAAGTGGTGAAAGTGACCTATGAACACAGTAACACTAATAAATTGAACCACACATAACTAGATAAGCAGAATAACACTGATATTACACCAAATACAGACCGAAATTTCGAGGTTAAAAACGACACACATAAACACAACGAGATATATCCAGTGACAACATTTTACACGAAGTGAACTATTCCATCATACACCAGTGACATTTAAATATATCCAGGACGATTGTATACAATTGCTGAGAGCATTTACTCGAAGAAAGGACATCTTTATTACAACAAAAACTTCATCAACGCTGGAGGCTTCCTTGCGCATGCGTCAGTCAACCATTTTGGTCCGGTCCGCTGCAGTATAGAAACGACATGGCTACTATTGGTTCGAAATCAAATCATATATAAACCTTTAATATTTTTAATTATTATTGTATTGTTAAATTTTAAGACATTTAATAATTGTAAATGTTATACTTTCCTTCCCATAACCTTCTCTGGCTATATATTTTAATAACCGTTTAAAGAACCCTATTTTATAATACCAATATAAATTGTTTATATCGACCGGCCCTGAGCGAGTCGATACTGCATTGTGATATCAATTTTAATCAAACAATTTCATTATTTTTTGTTAATAAACATATTGTTTCGGTAAATTGGAGTTGGTTTTTTATTATAAAAAAGACTTAACAATTAATTAATGAAGAAACCCAACTAACTGAAGGGCGGTACATACGAAACGACAACGTTTCAAAAAGAAGAAGAAGAGAGCCGTCTTTCGTTCAAACTTGGAGTTAACAAGATTATCTTTTCAACAAAATTACTGAAAGTGACACTATTACTAGAATAACCACGATACCATTTCATTTATAATTACAACCGACTAACTCGATTTGTTCCTAAATTTTAAGAACAAGTTACCCAAAAAACATTTTCCAGAAAATTAAAAAATTTTTTTTAATAAAATTTTAAATTTTATTTTTATTTTCAAATTGCTACAACAGCAATAGACACAGATTTTATTTGTAACTGCGAAGACTAGGAACATTACAAAATTGACGTTTCCGGAGCGGAGCGTCAGAAAACTATACACATACATACATGAATTACTTTATTACACTAATAATTTGTTTTATTACAAAATTGGCGCCCAACGTGGGGCTGTAATTAGGGGTTGAAAAGACGGTAATTACTTACCCAATTCCTAATTCAGCTTGGCAGCGGTTAGTCAGCCAGGGAATCAGGGAAGATGATACGTCGTGCCACATCAAAGAAGAGAGCGGCTGAGGCCGAGAAAGAACTCGATATGGAGGATAAGGAGGCGACCCCAGTGGAGGACGTGGAAAGGATATTAGAACGGGTGGAACATAAACAACCAGCACCACCAGAGAAACAACCCGAAGTACCCACTCAAACAGGGGACGTCCACGTCCAAGACCAGGAAATAGAAAAAACTAAGACTACAAAGGAAAGTAAAATGGACAAATTAATGGAGATGTTCATGCAAATGAGCAAAGATTTGAAAAAGGACATAGGAGAAACCAAGGAAGAATTGAAAAAGGACATGGAAGAAAACAGCAAGAAGATGGAAGAAAATTTGCACAAGAAAATGGATTCTACTACAGAAGAAAATAATAAAAGATTAGAAGATTTGAAGAATGATAACCAGTCCACTAAGGAAAATTTGAGTGATATAAATAAAAACATAGAAGAATTGAAGAAGGACAACCAAACAACAAAAGAAGAGTTGAAGAATGATAACCAATCTTTAAAGGAAGAATTGAAGAAGGACAACCAAGAAACAAAAGAAGAATTGGGCCGTAAAATCGAAAGGACCAATAAGAGAATTGAGGAAACCAGTAAAAAGGTGGAAAAGAAAATGGAAGAAAATAAGAAGAATTTGGAAGAAAAGATGGAAGAAACCAATAAGAAAATCGAAAGTGATCATCAACAATTAAGGGAAGAGTTAAGAGAAGATAACCAACTGTTACGGGAAGAATTACGGGAAGTGAACCAGGAGAATCTAGACAAATTAGACGAACGAATGGAACTATTAAGAAAGGAAATGAACCAGGAACTCAAGGAAAATAAGAAATCTATGACCAAAAGGCTGGAAGACGAAACCATAACTATAAATCAACAGATAAGAGAAGTTGATGGAAGATGTCGGCTGACGGAAGTGGAGGTACAAGAGTTCAAGGAAGTGGTGAACACAAAGGTCACAAATCTTGAAGAGTCTACTCGCAAGAAGGCAGAAGAAAACCGAAAGGAAAGCCAGGAAGAACTCAGCAAGGTACAAACTCAAATTACGGAAAGGTGTGACGGAATGAAGGAAGCCAATGGAGTTCTTGGCCCGTATCGAAGAATATATGGCCAAACATAAAAGTAATCGATGGTCCAATAATCGTGAACTATTAGACGAATCATTCCGTGATATGACGGATAATTGGTGGATGGCGAACAGGAGCGAAATAACCGATTACCCGCAGTTCAAAAGTTTGTTCAAATCTAAATATTGGTCAGAGACCACCCAGAATTTAATAAGGGACAACATCTGCAATGGCCAATATAGAACTCAATTTGGCAGTACCATGACTGCGTACTTTCTTGGGAAGGTGTGCCTGGCCAAGCACCTGGAACCAGCCATACCAGAGGAATGCCTGGTGAACAAGCTTTCTTATCATTACGACGAAGAGGTCATAAGAGCTCGAAGAGGTAGTCAGATAAAGACCATACAGGCGATGACGGAGCTATTGGAGAACTATGAGAATGAAGAATATTACAGGCAGAGCAGAAGAAGAAATGAGCGGCCAGAAGTTCGAAATAATCCGTCATCAAACAATAATAGTCAACCGGTCAACAGTGGGTACCAAGGAAATAGATATAATCCGAATTACAATAATCAACACCCCACGAATAGAAACAACAACAATAATAACCACGGGAATATAAACCCGAATAATAACAGAAATAATAACGGATTCTCCGGTAATCGAGGTAATTATTACCCGAATAATTATGTAAATAGACAAAGAAACACCAATCCTACCAATAACACCGAGCGGTTTGACAATAACAATAGGGGTTACCTTAATCATAATAACAACAACAACAGGTTCTCCCGACCCCAGGTAAATTTTATACGGGCGGAAGGAAACAACCAAAACAGGTATAACCATCAACGGAGTAACAGTTTCCATGAGGAGGAGGATCGATGGAGAAGCCGAGAACGGGAGGATACAAGATATAACCTGCCCAGACGGGGTAACAGTTTAGACGAACCAGAACGGAACATGAACCGAAATCCACCATCTAACTCTCTTACGGAGCGGTCAGCAACTACTCAAGGTTTACCGGTCGGGCCTGACCGGGATAACAATGAGAATGAAAATTGGGTAGTAGTCGCTGAATATCCTAGTCATTCAATACTGCATAATGAACCAAAAAACGACGGAGGATCCCAAATCGCTCAAGTCAACCATATTAAAGCAGAAGGGAGCCAAAAACCTAAAAAGGATCCCAGCAAGAGGAAGGAAAATGATTACTCCAAAGTTAACATAGATAAGTATGGATCTGATAAGCTAGATGACGGATACATAATGAGATGGTAAAGGAAATGGATGTCATGAGATCCGACGACGACTAAAAACCTATGTCAGAGAAAAAGAAATTATGAGCAACTGTCCAACCAAATAAAAATCTTCAACCTGGGTATAGAAAAGAAAAACAATTATAAGAAGTACATTTGAAGTAAAGAAAAGAAGAGAGCTAATACCATATTTAGGGTAATAATATGATATGTTAACCATATTTATGAAAAGGTATTATGAGTAATTGAATGTATGGAAGAAATAGAATTTAATTACTAAATTCAAAAATGAAGTAATGACTACTTACTACTTATCATTTAGAAAACAATTTATGGACAAGAGAAAATGAATTTTGAATTTAAACCGCTAAATTCTAAAAAGAAGTAATGACTACTTACTACCTATTAGTTAGAAAACAATTTATGAATCAAAAAGAAAATGAATTTTGAATTAAACCGCTAAATTCTAAAAAGAAGTAATGACTACTTACTACCTATTATTTAGAAAACAATTTATGAATCAAAAAGAAAATGAATTTTGAATTAAACCGCTAAATTCAAAAATGAAGTAATGACTACTTACTACCTATTATTTAGAAAACAATTTATGAATCAAAAAGAAAATGAATTTTGAATTTAATTACTAAATTCAAAAATGAAGTAATGTCTACTTACTACCTATTATTTAGAAAACAATTTATGGACAAGAGAAAATGAATTTTGAATTAAACCTCAAAATTCAAAAATGAAGTAATGACTACTTACTACCAAGTATTTATGAAAAAACTTTATGGACAAGAGAAAATGAATTTTGAATTAAATTATTAAATTCAAAAATGAAGTAATGACTACTTACTACCTACCATTTAAAAAAACAATTTACGGACAAGAGAAAATGAATTTTGAATTAAATCATCAAAATTCAAAAACCCAAGTAAAAACAATTTACTACCTTATTTTAAAAACAACTTTTAGAAATGAACAAGGAGAAAAAGAATTTGGATAAAACATTACAAACAATTATATATGGGACTAATTCTGAAAAACTTTCCAGAATAAAGAAATGGCAATACAAACCACTGATACAATTTAAATGAATAAACTTATTGTGAAGTAAAATTAATGAGAATTTTATGTCAAATAAACAGAGATATTAAACATATGGAATTAAAAATAAAGGAGTGCATTTGGATAAAAAGCAAGAGCAGAAAAAAAATCTTGAAAAAGAAAGGAAAAACTATATATAAATAAATCCATAAGAAAAAGATGATCATATAATCAATGTCAATTATTAAAAAGACAATTAAAAGGGTAATTGAAAAAACATAATACTAGTGGAACGAGTCACAAGAATTAAGAAAGGAACAAAAATATAATACAAAATATATGCTACCAATGACCAGAAGGAGATTGTGATAACAGTCAGAAAATGACAGAGAATTAAAAACTTTACACTGAATAATAAGTGATGATTATATTATACCAGCTTCCAACCACAAGGAGAAATAAAATGCCAACAGAGCTAACCATTGAGAAAAATAACTGAGATAGAGATTCACTAAGATAGAAATATAAATAGTGAAATATCCAAAGATATTTAATTTTTTTTATAGTCATAAGGTGGACTATTCTTATATAATTTTTATTAATGACTGTCTGAGATAAGTCCAGCAGTATTATTATGTATTGGTCAGAGATGATTTACCTCTGTTATCAATAAATGACGTAGCATGGCCAGCAGAGTGTGAAGCCTACAGAGCCCCTCTGGACACTGCCCCAGCTAACGTGTTAGGGAATTTTAGGGAATAAATATCCCAAGGATAAAGAAACGAGTTAAGAAGAAAATGGAAAAATAAAAAATAACGAACCTCAGATGACTATTACTATCAGTAAGAATCCAGTTAATAATGAGATATAGATAAGCTCAAAAATATAGGAGAAAAAATTTTTAGAAATGTGAAGGAAGTAAAGAAATATAATTTATAATATAATGTCATAAGCAATTATTTGAGACAAACTAAGTATGATCTGAACTAATCACTTCTGGAAGAGAGCAATCTGTAGCATGACAGATAATCCACACAAATACATTACTCAATGATCATTAATAAAGCTCTAATATATGGAATATTCAGATGAGTATTAATTAAAATGCACTGTTTAATAATATATTCACAAGAAAGGTTGAATAAAGAAAATTTCTGCAAATAATATAATATAATACAAATTTAAAAACCCAGAAGACTAAAAATAATAATAACAAGATTACCCAGGTAAGATAGAAGCAGGCAATTAATATACCCCGTCAAAGAAACCAGACCAGAAAAAACAAAGCTACTGAAGACAGAAGAAAGAAGAACAAACTAAATCTAATGAAGAAAGAAGAACTAATTAAAACTACTACTACTGAAGAAAGAAGAAGGAAGACTAATTAAAACTACTACTACTGAAGAAAGAAGAAAGAAGAACAAACTAAATCTAATGAAGAAAGAAGAACTAATTAAAACTACTACTACAGAAGAAGGAAGAAAGAAGAACAATCAAAGCTACTGAAGAAAGAAGAAAGAAGAACAAACTAAATCTAATGAAGAAAGAAGAACTAATTAAAACTACTACTACTGAAGAAAGAAGAAGGAAGACTAATTAAAACTACTACTACTGAAGAAAGAAGAATAACCAAAACTACCACTACTGAAGAAAGAAGAAAGAAGAATAATTAAAACTACTATTACTGAAGAAAGAAGAAAGAAGAACAATCAAAGCTACTGAAGAAAGAAGAAAGAAGAACAAACTAAATCTAATGAAGAAAGAAGAACAATCAAAGATACAGAAGAAAGAAGAAGGAAGAATAATTAAATCTACTACTACTGAAGAAGGAAGAAAGAAGACTAATTAAAACTACAGAAGAAGGAAGAAAGAAGAACAATCAAAGCTACTGAAGAAAGAAGAAAGAAGAACAAACTAAATCTAATGAAGAAAGAAGAACTAATTAAAACTACTACTACTGAAGAAAGAAGAAGGAAGACTAATTAAAACTACTACTACTGAAGAAAGAAGAATAGCCAAAACTACCACTACTGAAGAAAGAAGAAAGAAGAATAATTAAAACTACTATTACTGAAGAAAGAAGAAAGAAGAACAATCAAAGCTACTGAAGAAAGAAGAAAGAAGAACAAACTAAATCTAATAAAGACAGAAGAACAATCAAAGATACAGAAGAAAGAAGAAGGAAGAATAATTAAATCTACTACTACTGAAGAAGGAAGAAGAAGACTAATTAAAACTAAAGAAGAAGGAAGAAAGAAGAACAATCAAAACTCAAAGCAGAAAGAAGAATAATCCCAAACTAAATCTACTGAAGAAGGAAGAAGGAAGAATAATTAAAACTACTAGTACTGAAGAAAGAAGAAAGAAGAACAATCAAAGCTAAAGAAGAAAGAAGAACAATTAAAACTCAAAGAAGAAAGAAGAATAATCCCAAACTAAATCTATTGAAGAAAGAAGAAGGAAGACTAATTAAAACTACTACTACAGAAGAAAGAAGAAAGAAGACTAATTAAAACTACCAATACTGAAGAAGGAAGAAAGAAGAACAATCAAAGCTACTGAAGACAGAAGAAAGAAGAACAATCAAAACTCAAAGAAGAAAGAAGAATAATTAAAACTAGAGAAGAAAGAAGAACTAATTAAAACTACTACTACTGAAGAGAGAAGAAAGAAGAATAATTAAAATCAAGGAAGAAACAAGACTAATTAAAACTAAAGAAGAAAGAAGACTAATCAAAACTAAATCTACTGAAGAAGGAAGAATAAAAAAGAACCAAACTCAAAGAAGAAAGAAGAATAATAAAAATAAGAACTACAGAAGAAAGAAGAAAGAAGGATAATCCAAAACTACAGAAGAAGGAAGAATAACCAAACTCAAAGAAGAAAGAAGAATAATTAGGACGACCCATATAAAACAAAAACCCCATAGGGAAAGAACCCCCAAAAAACCCCAAAATCAATGAATGCCCAAAGAGAAAGTATAACACCCTAAAAAACCATATCACTGTAAAACTGACAAAAACTAAAAGTGTTAGTAGTATTAAATATTAGTGCATGCAAAAAGTTATTATTTAGTTTGTATAGACAAGTCTTCACAGTTCCCCCTTGGTTGAATATTTCATATTAAAAGCTAGAAAAAGACTAGTAAATATATTGATAATTCACCATAGACAAGTGCAAGTGATCAAATTATAAATAATAAACTTTAAAAGGGTGCATGAGTTGCAGTACATAGTAACAAACTTTAAGTTTTGTGAACAGTGCCTACTTTGATAATGAAGTAGTAATATTACTAAATAAAAGCTACTAAAGCGATATGAACATTCCATAGAATGGAATATAACTTAGGTAGCTAGGGGTATACTTTAAGAGGGGGTATAAATTTTATAAATGGGGAATTACAGAACAAACTGTTTATGATGAAGTTTATAGAAGGTGTTAACAATTATATATGGAACCAGGATGTTAGGTTCCTATTACATATAACATTTAGATAAATAAGGGTTAGTCATAAGAAATATTAGTATTATAACTGTTATTTTATTGTTCAGTTTAGTTTAGGAATGCACTGTCTAAAAATAGATATCATTCCAATGTTGTAGAAATACTCTTTATTATGTTATTAGGTAATATACTAAGCAATGTTATTCAGAACACTAGTTGTGATATAGAGAGATGTTATATGTTAATTATATAATCAATAATTTATGTTATACCAATCAGAGAAGGATATAAAATAGCTACATTAATAAAACATTTGGAAATTAGCCACACATCAGATCTAGGCCAAAGAATAAATTTAAACTGCAGAATAATTAACAAACCTAGTCTTATAAACCATATAAAACGACAATATTCAGGCAAAATAAACTCAACATAGCAAATACTATGTAAATAAGGCTTTCTAAAGATATGGTCATTATATGAGTAAAATTATTTAATTGTCTAATAAAATACCATTAAAACTGAAATAGATTAACTGACACTATCCTAGGGGAAGTCATATACAATTGAATTATATTAAAAAACCATCATTAGTATACTAAACTGCAATAAAATAAGTGAGAATTGATAATTATACAAATTTCAGATTTCATAGAATAATAATTATATTAGGGAAAATGGCTATTATTTACATAGAAGACAGGAAGTATAATTTTAGGCCTACCTCCAAAATATTATAAGAAATATAATTTTCAGATAAAACTTTGTAATACTAACTTAATTACTATCAAAATAAGTAGAATAGAATAGTGAAAACGAATATGTATTTTATATTTCAAACAGTTAACTAATAACGAATTTATTTTATGAACATAAAGTACATTTTTAAAGTGTATCGGAAGTTATGGCAAATTTAAACAATGTATGAGATATATTATATAGGCTAAGACTTTCATGAGAAGAAGGAAATACAGACAGTTCATTATTATGCGTTGACGAGTGCACTTAAAGTAACCTTTCGCCAGAAATAACCTTTAATGGCGTTTATGTTATAAACCGTATTTCAGTGAAAATTTTGAAAATAATTATTTTAAACTATTTTATAGATTGTGAAGTGGTGAAAGTGACCTATGAACACAGTAACACTAATAAATTGAACCACACATAACTAGATAAGCAGAATAACACTGATATTACACCAAATACAGACCGAAATTTCGAGGTTAAAAACGACACACATAAACACAACGAGATATATCCAGTGACAACATTTTACACCAAGTGAACTATTCCATCATACACCAGTGACATTTAAATATATCCAGGACGATTGTATACAATTGCTGAGAGCATTTACTCGAAGAAAGGACATCTTTATTACAACAAAAACTTCATCAACGCTGGAGGCTTCCTTGCGCATGCGTCAGTCAACCATTTTGGTCCGGTCCGCTGCAGTATAGAAACGACATGGCTACTATTGGTTCGAAATCAAATCATATATAAACCTTTAATATTTTTAATTATTATTGTATTGTTAAATTTTAAGACATTTAATAATTGTAAATGTTATACTTTCCTTCCCATAACCTTCTCTGGCTATATATTTTAATAACCGTTTAAAGAACCCTATTTTATAATACCAATATAAATTGTTTATATCGACCGGCCCTGAGCGAGTCGATACTGCATTGTGATATCAATTTTAATCAAACAATTTCATTATTTTTTGTTAATAAACATATTGTTTCGGTAAATTGGAGTTGGTTTTTTATTATAAAAAAGACTTAACAATTAATTAATGAAGAAACCCAACTAACTGAAGGGCGGTACATACGAAACGACAACGTTTCAAAAAGAAGAAGAAGAGAGCCGTCTTTCGTTCAAACTTGGAGTTAACAAGATTATCTTTTCAACAAAATTACTGAAAGTGACACTATTACTAGAATACCACGATACCATTTCATTTATAATTACAACCGACTAACTCGATTTGTTCCTAAATTTTAAGAACAAGTTACCCAAAAAACATTTTCCAGAAAATTAAAAAATTTTTTTTTATAAAATTTTAAATTTTATTTTTATTTTCAAATTGCTACAACAGCAATAGACACAGATTTTATTTGTAACTGCGAAGACTAGGAACATTACAAAATTGACGTTTCCGGAGCGGAGCTTCAGAAAACTATACACATACATACATGAATTACTTTATTACACTAATAATTTGTTTTATTACAAAATTGGCGCCCAACGTGGGGCTGTAATTAGGGGTTGAAAAGACGGTAATTACTTACCCAATTCCTAATTCAGCTTGGCAGCGGTTAGTCAGCCAGGGAATCAGGGAAGATGATGCGTCGTGCCACATCAAAGAAGAGAGCGGCTGAGGCCGAGAAAGAACTCGATATGGAGGATAAGGAGGCGACCCCAGTGGAGGACGTGGAAAGGATATTAGAACGGGTGGAACATAAACAACCAGCACAACCAGAGAAACAACCCGAAGTACCCACTCAAACAGGGGACGTCCACGTCCAAGACCAGGAAATAGAAAAAACTAAGACTACAAAGGAAAGTAAAATGGACAAATTAATGGAGATGTTCATGCAAATGAGCAAAGATTTGAAAAAGGACATAGGAGAAACCAAGGAAGAATTGAAAAAGGACATGGAAGAAAACAGCAAGAAGATGGAAGAAAATTTGCACAAGAAAATGGATTCTACTACAGAAGAAAATAATAAAAGATTAGAAGATTTGAAGAATGATAACCAGTCCACTAAGGAAAATTTGAGTGATATAAATAAAAACATAGAAGAATTGAAGAAGGACAACCAAACAACAAAAGAAGAGTTGAAGAATGATAACCAATCTTTAAAGGAAGAATTGAAGAAGGACAACCAAGAAACAAAAGAAGAATTGGGCCGTAAAATCGAAAGGACCAATAAGAGAATTGAGGAAACCAGTAAAAAGGTGGAAAAGAAAATGGAAGAAAATAAGAAGAATTTGGAAGAAAAGATGGAAGAAACCAATAAGAAAATCGAAAGTGATCATCAACAATTAAGGGAAGAGTTAAGAGAAGATAACCAACTGTTACGGGAAGAATTACGGGAAGTGAACCAGGAGAATCTAGACAAATTAGACGAACGAATGGAACTATTAAGAAAGGAAATGAACCAGGAACTCAAGGAAAATAAGAAATCTATGACCAAAAGGCTGGAAGACGAAACCATAACTATAAATCAACAGATAAGAGAAGTTGATGGAAGATGTCGGCTGACGGAAGTGGAGGTACAAGAGTTCAAGGAAGTGGTGAACACAAAGGTCACAAATCTTGAAGAGTCTACTCGCAAGAAGGCAGAAGAAAACCGAAAGGATAGCCAGGAAGAACTCAGCAAGGTACAAACTCAAATTACGGAAAGGAGTGACGGAATGAAGGAAGCCAATGGAGTTCTTGGCCCGTATCGAAGAATATATGGCCAAACATAAAAGTAATCGATGGTCCAATAATCGTGAACTATTAGACGAATCATTCCGTGATATGACGGATAATTGGTGGATGGCGAACAGGAGCGAAATAACCGATTACCCGCAGTTCAAAAGTTTGTTCAAATCTAAATATTGGTCAGAGACCACCCAGAATTTAATAAGGGACAACATCTGCAATGGCCAATATAGAACTCAATTTGGCAGTACCATGACTGCGTACTTTCTTGGGAAGGTGTGCCTGGCCAAGCACCTGGAACCAGCCATACCAGAGGAATGCCTGGTGAACAAGCTTTCTTATCATTACGACGAAGAGGTCATAAGAGCTCGAAGAGGTAGTCAGATAAAGACCATACAGGCGATGACGGAGCTATTGGAGAACTATGAGAATGAAGAATATTACAGGCAGAGCAGAAGAAGAAATGAGCGGCCAGAAGTTCGAAATAATCCGTCATCAAACAATAATAGTCAACCGGTCAACAGTGGGTACCAAGGAAATAGATATAATCCGAATTACAATAATCAACACCCCACGAATAGAAACAACAACAATAATAACCACGGGAATATAAACCCGAATAATAACAGAAATAATAACGGATTCTCCGGTAATCGAGGTAATTATTACCCGAATAATTATGTAAATAGACAAAGAAACACCAATCCTACCAATAACACCGAGCGGTTTGACAATAACAATAGGGGTTACCTTAATCATAATAACAACAACAACAGGTTCTCCCGACCCCAGGTAAATTTTATACGGGCGGAAGGAAACAACCAAAACAGGTATAACCATCAACGGAGTAACAGTTTCCATGAGGAGGAGGATCGATGGAGAAGCCGAGAACGGGAGGATACAAGATATAACCTGCCCAGACGGGGTAACAGTTTAGACGAACCAGAACGGAACATGAACCGAAATCCACCATCTAACTCTCTTACGGAGCGGTCAGCAACTACTCAAGGTTTACCGGTCGGGCCTGACCGGGATAACAATGAGAATGAAAATTGGGTAGTAGTCGCTGAATATCCTAGTCATTCAATACTGCATAATGAACCAAAAAACGACGGAGGATCCCAAATCGCTCAAGTCAACCATATTAAAGCAGAAGGGAGCCAAAAACCTAAAAAGGATCCCAGCAAGAGGAAGGAAAATGATTACTCCAAAGTTAACATAGATAAGTATGGATCTGATAAGCTAGATGACGGATACATAATGAGATGGTAAAGGAAATGGATGTCATGAGATCCGACGACGACTAAAAACCTATGTCAGAGAAAAAGAAATTATGAGCAACTGTCCAACCAAATAAAAATCTTCAACCTGGGTATAGAAAAGAAAAACAATTATAAGAAGTACATTTGAAGTAAAGAAAAGAAGAGAGCTAATACCATATTTAGGGTAATAATATGATATGTTAACCATATTTATGAAAAGGTATTATGAGTAATTGAATGTATGGAAAAATAGAATTTAATTACTAAATTCAAAAATGAAGTAATGACTACTTACTACTTATCATTTAGAAAACAATTTATGGACAAGAGAAAATGAATTTTGAATTTAAACCGCTAAATTCTAAAAAGAAGTAATGACTACTTACTACCTATTAGTTAGAAAACAATTTATGAATCAAAAAGAAAATGAATTTTGAATTAAACCGCTAAATTCTAAAAAGAAGTAATGACTACTTACTACCTATTATTTAGAAAACAATTTATGAATCAAAAAGAAAATGAATTTTGAATTAAACCGCTAAATTCAAAAATGAAGTAATGACTACTTACTACCTATTATTTAGAAAACAATTTATGAATCAAAAAGAAAATGAATTTTGAATTTAATTACTAAATTCAAAAATGAAGTAATGTCTACTTACTACCTATTATTTAGAAAACAATTTATGGACAAGAGAAAATGAATTTTGAATTAAACCTCAAAATTCAAAAATGAAGTAATGACTACTTACTACCAAATATTTATGAAAAAACTTTATGGACAAGAGAAAATGAATTTTGAATTAAATTACTAAATTCAAAAATGAAGTAATGACTACTTACTACCTACCATTTAAAAAAACAATTTACGGACAAGAGAAAATGAATTTTGAATTAAATCATCAAAATTCAAAAACCCAAGTAAAAACAATTTACTACCTTATTTTAAAAACAACTTTTAGAAATGAACAAGGAGAAAAAGAATTTGGATAAAACATTACAAACAATTATATATGGGACTAATTCTGAAAAACTTTCCAGAATAAAGAAATGGCAATACAAACCACTGATACAATTTAAATGAATAAACTTATTGTGAAGTAAAATTAATGAGAATTTTATGTCAAATAAACAGAGATATTAAACATATGGAATTAAAAATAAAGGAGTGCATTTGGATAAAAAGCAAGAGCAGAAAAAAAATCTTGAAAAAGAAAGGAAAAACTATATATAAATAAATCCATAAGAAAAAGATGATCATATAATCAATGTCAATTATTAAAAAGACAATTAAAAGGGTAATTGAAAAAACATAATACTAGTGGAACGAGTCACAAGAATTAAGAAAGGAACAAAAATATAATACAAAATATATGCTACCAATGACCAGAAGGAGATTGTGATAACAGTCAGAAAATGACAGAGAATTAAAAACTTTACACTGAATAATAAGTGATGATTATATTATACCAGCTTCCAACCACAAGGAGAAATAAAATGCCAACAGAGCTAACCATTGAGAAAAATAACTGAGATAGAGATTCACTAAGATAGAAATATAAATAGTGAAATATCCAAAGATATTTAATTTTTTTTATAGTCATAAGGTGGACTATTCTTATATAATTTTTATTAATGACTGTCTGAGATAAGTCCAGCAGTATTATTATGTATTGGTCAGAGATGATTTACCTCTGTTATCAATAAATGACGTAGCATGGCCAGCAGAGTGTGAAGCCTACAGAGCCCCTCTGGACACTGCCCCAGCTAACGTGTTAGGGAATTTTAGGGAATAAATATCCCAAGGATAAAGAAACGAGTTAAGAAGAAAATGGAAAAATAAAAAATAACGAACCTCAGATGACTATTACTATCAGTAAGAATCCAGTTAATAATGAGATATAGATAAGCTCAAAAATATAGGAGAAAAAATTTTTAGAAATGTGAAGGAAGTAAAGAAATATAATTTATAATATAATGTCATAAGCAATTATTTGAGACAAACTAAGTATGATCTGAACTAATCACTTCTGGAAGAGAGCAATCTGTAGCATGACAGATAATCCACACAAATACATTACTCAATGATCATTAATAAAGCTCTAATATATGGAATATTCAGATGAGTATTAATTAAAATGCACTGTTTAATAATATATTCACAAGAAAGGTTGAATAAAGAAAATTTCTGCAAATAATATAATATAATACAAATTTAAAAACCCAGAAGACTAAAAATAATAATAACAAGATTACCCAGGTAAGATAGAAGTAGGCAATTAATATACCCCGTCAAAGAAACCAGACCAGAAAAAACAAAGCTACTGAAGACAAAAGAAAGAAGAACAAACTAAATCTAATGAAGAAAGAAGAACTAATTAAAACTACTACTACTGAAGAAAGAAGAAGGAAGACTAATTAAAACTACTACTACTGAAGAAAGAAGAAAGAAGAACAAACTAAATCTAATGAAGAAAGAAGAACTAATTAAAACTACTACTACAGAAGAAGGAAGAAAGAAGAACAATCAAAGCTACTGAAGAAAGAAGAAAGAAGAACAAACTAAATCTAATGAAGAAAGAAGAACTAATTAAAACTACTACTACTGAAGAAAGAAGAAGGAAGACTAATTAAAACTACTACTACTGAAGAAAGAAGAATAACCAAAACTACCACTACTGAAGAAAGAAGAAAGAAGAATAATTAAAACTACTATTACTGAAGAAAGAAGAAAGAAGAACAATCAAAGCTACTGAAGAAAGAAGAAAGAAGAACAAACTAAATCTAATGAAGAAAGAAGAACAATCAAAGATACAGAAGAAAGAAGAAGGAAGAATAATTAAATCTACTACTACTGAAGAAGGAAGAAAGAAGACTAATTAAAACTACAGAAGAAGGAAGAAAGAAGAACAATCAAAGCTACTGAAGAAAGAAGAAAGAAGAACAAACTAAATCTAATGAAGAAAGAAGAACTAATTAAAACTACTACTACTGAAGAAAGAAGAAGGAAGACTAATTAAAACTACTACTACTGAAGAAAGAAGAATAGCCAAAACTACCACTACTGAAGAAAGAAGAAAGAAGAATAATTAAAACTACTATTACTGAAGAAAGAAGAAAGAAGAACAATCAAAGCTATTGAAGAAAGAAGAAAGAAGAACAAACTAAATCTAATAAAGACAGAAGAACAATCAAAGATACAGAAGAAAGAAGAAGGAAGAATAATTAAATCTACTACTACTGAAGAAGGAAGAAGAAGACTAATTAAAACTAAAGAAGAAGGAAGAAAGAAGAACAATCAAAACTCAAAGCAGAAAGAAGAATAATCCCAAACTAAATCTACTGAAGAAGGAAGAAGGAAGAATAATTAAAACTACTAGTACTGAAGAAAGAAGAAAGAAGAACAATCAAAGCTAAAGAAGAAAGAAGAACAATTAAAACTCAAAGAAGAAAGAAGAATAATCCCAAACTAAATCTATTGAAGAAAGAAGAAGGAAGACTAATTAAAACTACTACTACAGAAGAAAGAAGAAAGAAGACTAATTAAAACTACCAATACTGAAGAAGGAAGAAAGAAGAACAATCAAAGCTACTGAAGACAGAAGAAAGAAGAACAATCAAAACTCAAAGAAGAAAGAAGAATAATTAAAACTAGAGAAGAAAGAAGAACTAATTAAAACTACTACTACTGAAGAGAGAAGAAAGAAGAATAATTAAAATCAAGGAAGAAACAAGACTAATTAAAACTAAAGAAGAAAGAAGACTAATCAAAACTAAATCTACTGAAGAAGGAAGAATAAAGAAGAACCAAACTCAAAGAAGAAAGAAGAATAATAAAAATAAGAACTACAGAAGAAAGAAGAAAGAAGGATAATCCAAAACTACAGAAGAAGGAAGAATAACCAAACTCAAAGAAGAAAGAAGAATAATTAGGACGACCCATATAAAACAAAAACCCCATAGGGAAAGAACCCCCAAAAAACCCCAAAATCAATGAATGCCCAAAGAGAAAGTATAACACCCTAAAAAACCATATCACTGTAAAACTGACAAAAACTAAAAGTGTTAGTAGTATTAAATATTAGTGCATGCAAAAAGTTATTATTTAGTTTGTATAGACAAGTCTTCACAGTTCCCCCTTGGTTGAATATTTCATATTAAAAGCTAGAAAAAGACTAGTAAATATATTGATAATTCACCATAGACAAGTGCAAGTGATCAAATTATAAATAATAAACTTTAAAAGGGTGCATGAGTTGCAGTACATAGTAACAAACTTTAAGTTTTGTGAACAGTGCCTACTTTGATAATGAAGTAGTAATATTACTAAATAAAAGCTACTAAAGCGATATGAACATTCCATAGAATGGAATATAACTTAGGTAGCTAGGGGTATACTTTAAGAGGGGGTATAAATTTTATAAATGGGGAATTACAGAACAAACTGTTTATGATGAAGTTTATAGAAGGTGTTAACAATTATATATGGAACCAGGATGTTAGGTTCCTATTACATATAACATTTAGATAAATAAGGGTTAGTCATAAGAAATATTAGTATTATAACTGTTATTTTATTGTTCAGTTTAGTTTAGGAATGCACTGTCTAAAAATAGATATCATTCCAATGTTGTAGAAATACTCTTTATTATGTTATTAGGTAATATACTAAGCAATGTTATTCAGAACACTAGTTGTGATATAGAGAGATGTTATATGTTAATTATATAATCAATAATTTATGTTATACCAATCAGAGAAGGATATAAAATAGCTACATTAATAAAACATTTGGAAATTAGCCACACATCAGATCTAGGCCAAAGAATAAATTTAAACTGCAGAATAATTAACAAACCTAGTCTTATAAACCATATAAAACGACAATATTCAGGCAAAATAAACTCAACATAGCAAATACTATGTAAATAAGGCTTTCTAAAGATATGGTCATTATATGAGTAAAATTATTTAATTGTCTAATAAAATACCATTAAAACTGAAATAGATTAACTGACACTATCCTAGGGGAAGTCATATACAATTGAATTATATTAAAAAACCATCATTAGTATACTAAACTGCAATAAAATAAGTGAGAATTGATAATTATACAAATTTCAGATTTCATAGAATAATAATTATATTAGGGAAAATGGCTATTATTTACATAGAAGACAGGAAGTATAATTTTAGGCCTACCTCCCAAAATATTATAAGAAATATAATTTTCAGATAAAACTTTGTAATACTAACTTAATTACTATCAAAATAAGTAGAATAGAATAGTGAAAACGAATATGTATTTTATATTTCAAACAGTTAACTAATAACGAATTTATTTTATGAACATAAAGTACATTTTTAAAGTGTATCGGAAGTTATGGCAAATTTAAACAATGTATGAGATATATTATATAGGCTAAGACTTTCATGAGAAGAAGGAAATACAGACAGTTCATTATTATGCGTTGACGAGTGCACTTAAAGTAACCTTTCGCCAGAAATAACCTTTAATGGCGTTTATGTTATAAACCGTATTTCAGTGAAAATTTTGAAAATAATTATTTTAAACTATTTTATAGATTGTGAAGTGGTGAAAGTGACCTATGAACACAGTAACACTAATAAATTGAACCACACATAACTAGATAAGCAGAATAACACTGATATTACACCAAATACAGACCGAAATTTCGAGGTTAAAAACGACACACATAAACACAACGAGATATATCCAGTGACAACATTTTACACCAAGTGAACTATTCCATCATACACCAGTGACATTTAAATATATCCAGGACGATTGTATACAATTGCTGAGAGCATTTACTCGAAGAAAGGACATCTTCATTACAACAAAAACTTCATCAACGCTGGAGGCTTCCTTGCGCATGCGTCAGTCAACCATTTTGGTCCGGTCCGCTGCAGTATAGAAACGACATGGCTACTATTGGTTCGAAATCAAATCATATATAAACCTTTAATATTTTTAATTATTATTGTATTGTTAAATTTTAAGACATTTAATAATTGTAAATGTTATACTTTCCTTCCCATAACCTTCTCTGGCTATATATTTTAATAACCGTTTAAAGAACCCTATTTTATAATACCAATATAAATTGTTTATATCGACCGGCCCTGAGCGAGTCGATACTGCATTGTGATATCAATTTTAATCAAACAATTTCATTATTTTTTGTTAATAAACATATTGTTTCGGTAAATTGGAGTTGGTTTTTTATTATAAAAAAGACTTAACAATTAATTAATGAAGAAACCCAACTAACTGAAGGGCGGTACATACGAAACGACAACGTTTCAAAAAGAAGAAGAAGAGAGCCGTCTTTCGTTCAAACTTGGAGTTAACAAGATTATCTTTTCAACAAAATTACTGAAAGTGACACTATTACTAGAATAACCACGATACCATTTCATTTATAATTACAACCGACTAACTCGATTTGTTCCTAAATTTTAAGAACAAGTTACCCAAAAAACATTTTCCAGAAAATTAAAAAATTTTTTTTAATAAAATTTTAAATTTTATTTTTATTTTCAAATTGCTACAACAGCAATAGACACAGATTTTATTTGTAACTGCGAAGACTAGGAACATTACAAAATTGACGTTTCCGGAGCGGAGCGTCAGAAAACTATACACATACATACATGAATTACTTTATTACACTAATAATTTGTTTTATTACAAAATTGGCGCCCAACGTGGGGCTGTAATTAGGGGTTGAAAAGACGGTAATTACAATTCAGCTTGGCAGCGGTTAGTCAGCCAGGGAATCAGGGAAGATGATGCGTCGTGCCACATCAAAGAAGAGAGCGGCTGAGGCCGAGAAAGAACTCGATATGGAGGATAAGGAGGCGACCCCAGTGGAGGGACGTGGAAAGGATATTAGAACGGGTGGAACATAAACAACCAGCACCACCAGAGAAACAACCCGAAGTACCCACTCAAACAGGGACGTCCCACGTCCAAGACCAGGAAATAGAAAAAACTAAGACTACAAAGGAAAGTAAAATGACAAATTAATGGAGATGTTCATGCAAATGAGCAAAGATTTGAAAAAGGACATAGGAGAAACCAAGGAAGAATTGAAAAAGGACATGGAAGAAAACAGCAAGAAGATGGAAGAAAATTTGCACAAGAAAATGGATTCTACTACAGAAGAAAATAATAAAAGATTAGAAGATTTGAAGAATGATAACCAGTCCACTAAGGAAAATTTGAGTGATATAAATAAAAAACATAGAAGAATTGAAGAAGGACAACCAAACAACAAAAGAAGAGTTGAAGAATGATAACCAATCTTTAAAGGAAGAATTGAAGAAGGACAACCAAGAAACAAAAGAAGAATTGGGCCGTAAAATCGAAAGGACCAATAAGAGAATTGAGGAAACCAGTAAAAAGGTGGAAAAGAAAATGGAAGAAAATAAGAAGAATTTGGAAGAAAAGATGGAAGAAACCAATAAGAAAATCGAAAGTGATCATCAACAATTAAGGGAAGAGTTAAGAGAAGATAACCAACTGTTACGGGAAGAATTACGGGAAGTGAACCAGGAGAATCTAGACAAATTAGACGAACGAATGGAACTATTAAGAAAGGAAATGAACCAGGAACTCAAGGAAAATAAGAAAATCTATGACCAAAAGGCTGGAAGACGAAACCATAACTATAAATCAACAGATAAGAGAAGTTGATGGAAGATGTCGGCTGACGGAAGTGGAGGTACAAGAGTTCAAGGAAGTGGTGAACACAAAGGTCACAAATCTTGAAGAGTCTACTCGCAAGAAGGCAGAAGAAAACCGAAAGGAAAGCCAGGAAGAACTCAGCAAGGTACAAACTCAAATTACGGAAAGGTGTGACGGAATGAAGGAAGCCAATGGAGTTCTTGGCCCGTATCGAAGAATATATGGCCAAACATAAAAGTAATCGATGGTCCAATAATCGTGAACTATTAGACGAATCATTCGTGATATGACGGATAATTGGTGGATGGCGAACAGGAGCGAAATAACCGATTACCCGCAGTTCAAAAGTTTGTTCAAATCTAAATATTGGTCAGAGACCACCCAGAATTTAATAAGGGACAACATCTGCAATGGCCAATATAGAACTCAATTTGGCAAGTACCATGACTGCGTACTTTCTTGGAAGGTGTGCCTGGCCAAGCACCTGGAACCAGCCATACCAGAGGAATGCCTGGTGAACAAGCTTTCTTATCATTACGACGAAGAGGTCATAAGAGCTCGAAGAGGTAGTCAGATAAAGGACCATACAGGCGATGACGGAGCTATTGGAGAACTATGAGAATGAAGAATATTACAGGCAGAGCAGAAGAAGAAATGAGCGGCCAGAAGTTCGAAATAATCCGTCATCAAAACAATAATAGTCAACCGGTCAACAGTGGGTACCAAGGAAATAGATATAATCCGAATTACAATAATCAACACCCCACGAATAGAAAACAACAACAATAATAACCACGGGAATATAAACCCGAAATAATAACAGAAATAATAACGGATTCTCCGGTAATCGAGGTAATTATTACCCGAATAATTATGTAAATAGACAAAGAAACACCAATCCTACCAATAACACCGAGCGGTTTGACAATAACAATAGGGGTTACCTTAATCATAATAACAACAAACAACAGGTTCTCCCGACCCCAGGTAAATTTTATACGGGCGGAAGGAAACAACCAAAACAGGTATAAACCATCAACGGAGTAACAGTTTCCATGAGGAGGAGGATCGATGGAGAAGCCGAGAACGGGAGGATACAAGATATAACCTGCCCAGACGGGGTAACAGTTTAGACGAACCAGAAACGGAACATGAACCGAAATCCACCATCTAACTCTCTTACGGAGCGGTCAGCAACTACTCAAGGTTTACCGGTCGGGCCTGACCGGGATAACAATGAGAATGAAAATTGGGTAGTAGTCGCTGAATATCCTAGTCATTCAATACTGCATAATGAACCAAAAAACGACGGAGGATCCCAAATCGCTCAAGTCAACCATATTAAAGCAGAAGGGAGCCAAAAACCTAAAAAGGATCCCAGCAAGAGGAAGGAAAATGATTACTCCAAAGTTAACATAGATAAGTATGGATCTGATAAGCTAGATGACGGATACATAATGAGATAGTAAAGGAAATGGATGTCATGAGATCCGACGACGACTAAAAAACCTATGTCAGAGAAAAAGAAATTATGAGCAACTGTCCAACCAAATAAAAAATCTTCAACCTGGGTATAGAAAAGAAAAAACAATTATAAGAAGTACATTTGAAGTAAAGAAAAGAAGAGAGCTAATACCATATTTAGGGTAATAATATGATATGTTAACCATATTTATGAAAAGGTATTATGAGTAATTGAATGTATGGAAGAAATAGAATTTAATTACTAAATTCAAAAATGAAGTAATGACTACTTACTACTTATCATTTAGAAAACAATTTATGGACAAGAGAAAATGAATTTTGAATTTAAACCGCTAAATTCTAAAAAGAAGTAATGACTACTTACTACCTATTAGTTAGAAAACAATTTATGAATCAAAAAGAAAATGAATTTTGAATTAAACCGCTAAATTCTAAAAAGAAGTAATGACTACTTACTACCTATTATTTAGAAAAACAATTTATGAATCAAAAAGAAAATGAATTTTGAATTAAACCGCTAAATTCAAAAATGAAGTAATGACTACTTACTACCTATTATTTAGAAAACAATTTATGAATCTAAAAGAAAATGAATTTTGAATTTAATTACTAAATTCAAAAATGAAGTAATGTCTACTTACTACCTATTATTTAGAAAACAATTTATGGACAAGAGAAAATGAATTTTGAATTAAACCTCAAAATTCAAAAATGAAGTAATGACTACTTACTACCAAATATTTATGAAAAAACTTTATGGACAAGAGAAAATGAATTTTGAATTAAATTACTAAATTCAAAAATGAAGTAATGACTACTTACTACCTACCATTTAAAAAAAACAATTTACGGACAAGAGAAAATGAATTTTGAATTAAATCATCAAAATTCAAAAACCCAAGTAAAAACAATTTACTACCTTATTTTAAAAACAACTTTTAGAAATGAACAAGGAGAAAAAGAATTTGGATAAAACATTACAAACAATTATATATGGGACTAATTCTGAAAAACTTTCCAGAATAAAGAAATGGCAATACAAACCACTGATACAATTTAAATGAATAAACTTATTGTGAAGTAAAATTAATGAGAATTTTATGTCAAATAAACAGAGATATTAAACATATGGAATTAAAAATAAAGGAGTGCATTTGGATAAAAAGCAAGAGCAGAAAAAAAATCTTGAAAAAGAAAGGAAAAACTATATATAAATAAATCCATAAGAAAAAGATGATCATATAATCAATGTCAATTATTAAAAAGACAATTAAAAGGGTAATTGAAAAAACATAATACTAGTGGAACGAGTCACAAGAATTAAGAAAGGAACAAAAATATAATACAAAATATATGCTACCAATGACCAGAAGGAGATTGTGATAACAGTCAGAAAATGACAGAGAATTAAAAACTTTACACTGAATAATAAGTGATGATTATATTATACCAGCTTCCAACCACAAGGAGAAATAAAATGCCAACAGAGCTAACCATTGAGAAAAATAACTGAGATAGAGATTCACTAAGATAGAAATATAAATAGTGAAATATCCAAAGATATTTAATTTTTTTTATAGTCATAAGGTGGACTATTCTTATATAATTTTTATTAATGACTGTCTGAGATAAGTCCAGCAGTATTATTATGTATTGGTCAGAGATGATTTACCTCTGTTATCAATAAATGACGTAGCATGGCCAGCAGAGTGTGAAGCCTACAGAGCCCCTCTGGACCCTGCCCCAGCTAACGTGTTACGGAATTTTAGGGAATAAATATCCCAAGGATAAAGAAACGAGTTAAGAAGAAAATGGAAAAATAAAAAATAACGAACCTCAGATGACTATTACTATCAGTAAGAATCCAGTTAATAATGAGATATAGATAAGCTCAAAAATATAGGAGAAAAAATTTTTAGAAATGTGAAGGAAGTAAAGAAATATAATTTATAATATAATGTCATAAGCAATTATTTGAGACAAACTAAGTATGATCTGAACTAATCACTTCTGGAAGAGAGCAATCTGTAGCATGACAGATAATCCACACAAATACATTACTCAATGATCATTAATAAAGCTCTAATATATGGAATATTCAGATGAGTATTAATTAAAATGCACTGTTTAATAATATATTCACAAGAAAGGTTGAATAAAGAAAATTTCTGCAAATAATATAATATAATACAAATTTAAAAACCCAGAAGACTAAAAATAATAATAACAAGATTACCCAGGTAAGATAGAAGCAGGCAATTAATATACCCCGTCAAAGAAACCAGACCAGAAAAAACAAAGCTACTGAAGACAGAAGAAAGAAGAACAAACTAAATCTAATGAAGAAAGAAGAACTAATTAAAACTACTACTACTGAAGAAAGAAGAAGGAAGACTAATTAAAACTACTACTACTGAAGAAAGAAGAAAGAAGAACAAACTAAATCTAATGAAGAAAGAAGAACTAATTAAAACTACTACTACAGAAGAAGGAAGAAAGAAGAACAATCAAAGCTACTGAAGAAAGAAGAAAGAAGAACAAACTAAATCTAATGAAGAAAGAAGAACTAATTAAAACTACTACTACAGAAGAAGGGAGAAAGAAGAACAATCAAAGCTACTGAAGAAAGAAGAAAGAAGAACAAACTAAATCTAATGAAGAAAGAAGAACTAATTTAAACTACTACTACTGAAGAAAGAAGAAGGAAGACTAATTAAAACTACTACTACTGAAGAAAGAAGAATAACCAAAACTACCACTACTGAAGAAAGAAGAAAGAAGAATAATTAAAACTACTATTACTGAAGAAAGAAGAAAGAAGAACAATCAAAGCTACTGAAGAAAGAAGAAAGAAGAACAAACTAAATCTAATGAAGAAAGAAGAACAATCAAAGATACAGAAGAAAGAAGAAGGAAGAATAATTAAATCTACTACTACTGAAGAAGGAAGAAAGAAGACTAATTAAAACTACAGAAGAAGGAAGAAAGAAGAACAATCAAAGCTACTGAAGAAAGAAGAAAGAAGAACAAACTAAATCTAATGAAGAAAGAAGAACTAATTAAAACTACTACTACTGAAGAAAGAAGAAGGAAGACTAATTAAAACTACTACTACTGAAGAAAGAAGAATAGCCAAAACTACCACTACTGAAGAAAGAAGAAAGAAGAATAATTAAAACTACTATTACTGAAGAAAGAAGAAAGAAGAACAATCAAAGCTACTGAAGAAAGAAGAAAGAAGAACAAACTAAATCTAATAAAGACAGAAGAACAATCAAAGATACAGAAGAAAGAAGAAGGAAGAATAATTAAATCTACTACTACTGAAGAAGGAAGAAGACTAATTAAAACTAAAGAAGAAGGAAGAAAGAAGAACAATCAAAACTCAAAGCAGAAAGAAGAATAATCCCAAACTAAATCTACTGAAGAAGGAAGAAGGAAGAATAATTAAAACTACTAGTACTGAAGAAAGAAGAAAGAAGAACAATCAAAGCTAAAGAAGAAAGAAGAACAATTAAAACTCAAAGAAGAAAGAAGAATAATCCCAAACTAAATCTATTGAAGAAAGAAGAAGGAAGACTAATTAAAACTACTACTACAGAAGAAAGAAGAAAGAAGACTAATTAAAACTACCAATACTGAAGAAGGAAGAAAGAAGAACAATCAAAGCTACTGAAGACAGAAGAAAGAAGAACAATCAAAACTCAAAGAAGAAAGAAGAATAATTAAAACTAGAGAAGAAAGAAGAACTAATTAAAACTACTACTACTGAAGAGAGAAGAAAGAAGAATAATTAAAATCAAGGAAGAAACAAGACTAATTAAAACTAAAGAAGAAAGAAGACTAATCAAAACTAAATCTACTGAAGAAGGAAGAATAAAGAAGAACCAAACTCAAAGAAGAAAGAAAAATAATAAAAATAAGAACTACAGAAGAAAGAAGAAAGAAGGATAATCCAAAACTACAGAAGAAGGAAGAATAACCAAACTCAAAGAAGAAAGAAGAATAATTAGGACGACCCATATAAAACAAAAACCCCATAGGGAAAGAACCCCCAAAAAACCCCAAAATCAATGAATGCCCAAAGAGAAAGTATAACACCCTAAAAAACCATATCACTGTAAAACTGACAAAAACTAAAAGTGTTAGTAGTATTAAATATTAGTGCATGCAAAAAGTTATTATTTAGTTTGTATAGACAAGTCTTCACAGTTCCCCCTTGGTTGAATATTTCATATTAAAAGCTAGAAAAAGACTAGTAAATATACTGATAATTCACCATAGACAAGTGCAAGTGATCAAATTATAAATAATAAACTTTAAAAGGGTGCATGAGTTGCAGTACATAGTAACAAACTTTAAGTTTTGTGAACAGTGCCTACTTTGATAATGAAGTAGTAATATTACTAAATAAAAGCTACTAAAGCGATATGAACATTCCATAGAATGGAATATAACTTAGGTAGCTAGGGGTATACTTTAAGAGGGGGTATAAATTTTATAAATGGGGAATTACAGAACAAACTGTTTATGATGAAGTTTATAGAAGGTGTTAACAATTATATATGGAACCAGGATGTTAGGTTCCTATTATATATAACATTTAGATAAATAAGGGTTAGTCATAAGAAATATTAGTATTATAACTGTTATTTTATTGTTCAGTTTAGTTTAGGAATGCACTGTCTAAAAATAGATATCATTCCAATGTTGTAGAAATACTCTTTATTATGTTATTAAGTAATATACTAAGCAATGTTATTCAGAACACTAGTTGTGATATAGAGAGATGTTATATGTTAATTATATAATCAATAATTTATGTTATACCAATCAGAGAAGGATATAAAATAGCTACATTAATAAAACATTTGGAAATTAGCCACACATCAGATCTAGGCCAAAGAATAAATTTAAACTGCAGAATAATTAACAAACCTAGTCTTATAAACCATATAAAACGACAATATTCAGGCAAAATAAACTCAACATAGCAAATACTATGTAAATAAGGCTTTCTAAAGATATGGTCATTATATGAGTAAAATTATTTAATTGTCTAATAAAATACCATTAAAACTGAAATAGATTAACTGACACTATCCTAGGGGAAGTCATATACAATTGAATTATATTAAAAACCCATCATTAGTATACTAAATTGCAATAAAATAAGTGAGAATTGATAATTATACAAATTTCAGATTTCATAGAATAATAATTATATTAGGGAAAATGGCTATTATTTACATAGAAGACAGGAAGTATAATTTTAGGCCTACCTCCCAAAATATTATAAGAAATATAATTTTCAGATAAAACTTTGTAATACTAACTTAATTACTATCAAAATAAGTAGAATAGAATAGTGAAAACGAATATGTATTTTATATTTCAAACAGTTAACTAATAACGAATTTATTTTATGAACATAAAGTACATTTTTAAAGTGTATCGGAAGTTATGGCAAATTTAAACAATGTATGAGATATATTATATAGGCTAAGACTTTCATGAGAAGAAGGAAATACAGACAGTTCATTATTATGCGTTGACGAGTGCACTTAAAGTAACCTTTCGCCAGAAATAACCTTTAATGGCGTTTATGTTATAAACCGTATTTCAGTGAAAATTTTGAAAATAATTATTTTAAACTATTTTATAGATTGTGAAGTGGTGAAAGTGACCTATGAACACAGTAACACTAATAAATTGAACCACACATAACTAGATAAGCAGAATAACACTGATATTACACCAAATACAGACCGAAATTTCGAGGTTAAAAACGACACACATAAACACAACGAGATATATCCAGTGACAACATTTTACACCAAGTGAACTATTCCATCATACACCAGTGACATTTAAATATATCCAGGACGATTGTATACAATTGCTGAGAGCATTTACTCGAAGAAAGGACATCTTCATTACAACAAAAACTTCATCAACGCTGGAGGCTTCCTTGCGCATGCGTCAGTCAACCATTTTGGTCCGGTCCGCTGCAGTATAGAAACGACATGGCTACTATTGGTTCGAAATCAAATCATATATAAACCTTTAATATTTTTAATTATTATTGTATTGTTAAATTTTAAGACATTTAATAATTGTAAATGTTATACTTTCCTTCCCATAACCTTCTCTGGCTATATATTTTAATAACCGTTTAAAGAACCCTATTTTATAATACCAATATAAATTGTTTATATCGACCGGCCCTGAGCGAGTCGATACTGCATTGTGATATCAATTTTAATCAAACAATTTCATTATTTTTTGTTAATAAACATATTGTTTCGGTAAATTGGAGTTGGGTTTTTATTATAAAAAAGACTTAACAATTAATTAATGAAGAAACCCAACTAACTGAAGGGCGGTACATACGAAACGACAACGTTTCAAAAAGAAGAAGAAGAGAGCCGTCTTTCGTTCAAACTTGGAGTTAACAAGATTATCTTTTCAACAAAATTACTGAAAGTGACACTATTACTAGAATAACCACGATACCATTTCATTTATAATTACAACCGACTAACTCGATTTGTTCCTAAATTTTAAGAACAAGTTACCCAAAAAACATTTTCCAGAAAATTAAAAAATTTTTTTTTATAAAATTTTAAATTTTATTTTTATTTTCAAATTGCTACAACAGCAATAGACACAGATTTTATTTGTAACTGCGAAGACTAGGAACATTACAAAATTGACGTTTCCGGAGCGGAGCGTCAGAAAACTATACACATACATACATGAATTACTTTATTACACTAATAATTTGTTTTATTACAAAATTGGCGCCCAACGTGGGGCTGTAATTAGGGGTTGAAAAGACGGTAATTACTTACCCAATTCCTAATTCAGCTTGGCAGCGGTTAGTCAGCCAGGGAATCAGGGAAGATGATGCGTCGTGCCACATCAAAGAAGAGAGCGGCTGAGGCCGAGAAAGAACTCGATATGGAGGATAAGGAGGCGACCCCAGTGGAGGACGTGGAAAGGATATTAGAACGGGTGGAACATAAACAACCAGCACCACCAGAGAAACAACCCGAAGTACCCACTCAAACAGGGGACGTCCACGTCCAAGACCAGGAAATAGAAAAAACTAAGTCTACAAAGGAAAGTAAAATGGACAAATTAATGGAGATGTTCATGCAAATGAGCAAAGATTTGAAAAAGGACATAGGAGAAACCAAGGAAGAATTGAAAAAGGACATGGAAGAAAACAGCAAGAAGATGGAAGAAAATTTGCACAAGAAAATGGATTCTACTACAGAAGAAAATAATAAAAGATTAGAAGATTTGAAGAATGATAACCAGTCCACTAAGGAAAATTTGAGTGATATAAATAAAAACATAGAAGAATTGAAGAAGGACAACCAAACAACAAAAGAAAGAGTTGAAGAATGATAACCAATCTTTAAAGGAAGAATTGAAGAAGGACAACCAAGAAACAAAAGAAGAATTGGGCCGTAAAATCGAAAGGACCAATAAGAGAATTGAGGAAACCAGTAAAAGGTGGAAAAGAAAATGGAAGAAAATAAGAAGAATTTGGAAGAAAAGATGGAAGAAACCAATAAGAAAATCGAAAGTGATCATCAACAATTAAGGGAAGAGTTAAGAGAAGATAACCAACTGTTACGGGAAGAATTACGGGAAGTGAACCAGGAGAATCTAGACAAATTAGACGAACGAATGGAACTATTAAGAAAGGAAATGAACCAGGAACTCAAGGAAAATAAGAAATCTATGACCAAAAGGCTGGAAGACGAAACCATAACTATAAATCAACAGATAAGAGAAGTTGATGGAAGATGTCGGCTGACGGAAGTGGAGGTACAAGAGTTCAAGGAAGTGGTGAACACAAAGGTCACAAATCTTGAAGAGTCTACTCGCAAGAAGGCAGAAGAAAACCGAAAGGAAAGCCAGGAAGAACTCAGCAAGGTACAAACTCAAATTACGGAAAGGTGTGACGGAATGAAGGAAGCCAATGGAGTTCTTGGCCCGTATCGAAGAATATATGGCCAAACATAAAAGTAATCGATGGTCCAATAATCGTGAACTATTAGACGAATCATTCCGTGATATGACGGATAATTGGTGGATGGCGAACAGGAGCGAAATAACCGATTACCCGCAGTTCAAAAGTTTGTTCAAATCTAAATATTGGTCAGAGACCACCCAGAATTTAATAAGGGACAACATCTGCAATGGCCAATATAGAACTCAATTTGGCAGTACCATGACTGCGTACTTTCTTGGGAAGGTGTGCCTGGCCAAGCACCTGGAACCAGCCATACCAGAGGAATGCCTGGTGAACAAGCTTTCTTATCATTACGACGAAGAGGTCATAAGAGCTCGAAGAGGTAGTCAGATAAAGACCATACAGGCGATGACGGAGCTATTGGAGAACTATGAGAATGAAGAATATTACAGGCAGAGCAGAAGAAGAAATGAGCGGCCAGAAGTTCGAAATAATCCGTCATCAAACAATAATAGTCAACCGGTCAACAGTGGGTACCAAGGAAATAGATATAATCCGAATTACAATAATCAACACCCCACGAATAGAAACAACAACAATAATAACCACGGGAATATAAACCCGAATAATAACAGAAATAATAACGGATTCTCCGGTAATCGAGGTAATTATTACCCGAATAATTATGTAAATAGACAAAGAAACACCAATCCTACCAATAACACCGAGCGGTTTGACAATAACAATAGGGGTTACCTTAATCATAATAACAACAACAACAGGTTCTCCCGACCCCAGGTAAATTTTATACGGGCGGAAGGAAACAACCAAAACAGGTATAACCATCAACGGAGTAACAGTTTCCATGAGGAGGAGGATCGATGGAGAAGCCGAGAACGGGAGGATACAAGATATAACCTGCCCAGACGGGGTAACAGTTTAGACGAACCAGAACGGAACATGAACCGAAATCCACCATCTAACTCTCTTACGGAGCGGTCAGCAACTACTCAAGGTTTACCGGTCGGGCCTGACCGGGATAACAATGAGAATGAAAATTGGGTAGTAGTCGCTGAATATCCTAGTCATTCAATACTGCATAATGAACCAAAAAACGACGGAGGATCCCAAATCGCTCAAGTCAACCATATTAAAGCAGAAGGGAGCCAAAAACCTAAAAAGGATCCCAGCAAGAGGAAGGAAAATGATTACTCCAAAGTTAACATAGATAAGTATGGATCTGATAAGCTAGATGACGGATACATAATGAGATGGTAAAGGAAATGGATGTCATGAGAACCGACGACGACTAAAAACCTATGTCAGAGAAAAAGAAATTATGAGCAACTGTCCAACCAAATAAAAATCTTCAACCTGGGTATAGAAAAGAAAAACAATTATAAGAAGTACATTTGAAGTAAAGAAAAGAAGAGAGCTAATACCATATTTAGGGTAATAATATGATATGTTAACCATATTTATGAAAAGGTATTATGAGTAATTGAATGTATGGAAGAAATAGAATTTAATTACTAAATTCAAAAATGAAGTAATGACTACTTACTACTTATTATTTAGAAAACAATTTATGGACAAGAGAAAATGAATTTTGAATTTAAACCGCTAAATTCTAAAAAGAAGTAATGACTACTTACTACCTATTAGTTAGAAAACAATTTATGAATCAAAAAGAAAATGAATTTTGAATTAAACCGCTAAATTCTAAAAAGAAGTAATGACTACTTACTACCTATTATTTAGAAAACAATTTATGAATCAAAAAGAAAATGAATTTTGAATTAAACCGCTAAATTCTAAAAAGAAGTAATGACTACTTACTACCTATTATTTAGAAAACAATTTATGAATCAAAAAGAAAATGAATTTTGAATTAAACCGCTAAATTCAAAAATGAAGTAATGACTACTTACTACCTATTATTTAGAAAACAATTTATGAATCAAAAAGAAAATGAATTTTGAAATTAATTACTAAATTCAAAAATGAAGTAATGTCTACTTACTACCTATTATTTAGAAAACAATTTATGGACAAGAGAAAATGAATTTTGAATTAAACCTCAAAATTCAAAAATGAAGTAATGACTACTTACTACCAAATATTTATGAAAAAACTTTATGGACAAGAGAAAATGAATTTTGAATTAAATCATCAAAATTCAAAAACCCAAGTAAAAACAATTTACTACCTTATTTTAAAAACAACTTTTAGAAATGAACAAGGAGAAAAAGGATTTGGATAAAACATTACAAACAATTATATATGGGACCAATTCTGAAAAACTTTCCAGAATAAAGAAATGGCAATACAAACCACTGATACAATTTAAATGAATAAACTTATTGTGAAGTAAAATTAATGAGAATTTTATGTCAAATAAACAGAGATATTAAACATATGGAATTAAAAATAAAGGAGTGCATTTGGATATAAAGCAAGAGCAGAAAAAAAAATCTTGGAAAAGAAAGGAAAAACTATATATAAATAAATCCATAAGAAAAAGATGATCATATAATCAATGTCAATTATTAAAAAGACAATTAAAAAGGTAATTGAAAAAACATAATACTAGTGGAACGAGTCACAAGAATTAAGAAAGGAACAAAAATATAATACAAAATATATGCTACCAATGACCAGAAGGAGATTGTGATAACAGTCAGAAAATGACAGAGAATTAAAAACTTTACACTGAATAATAAGTGATGATTATATTATACCAGCTTCCAACCACAAGGAGAAATAAAATGCCAACAGAGCTAACCATTGAGAAAAATAACTGAGATAGAGATTCACTAAGATAGAAATATAAACAGTGAAATATCCAAAGATATTTAATTTTTTTTTATAGTCATAAGGTGGACTATTCTTATATAATTTTTATTAATGACTGTCTGAGATAAGTCCAGCAGTATTATTATGTATTGGTCAGAGATGATTTACCTCTGTTATCAATAAATGATGTAGCATGGCCAGCAGAGTGTGAAGCCTACAGAGCCCCTCTGGACACTGCCCCAGCTAACGTGTTAGGGAATTTTAGGGAATAAATATCCCAAGGATAAAGAAACGAGTTAAGAAGAAAATGGAAAAATAAAAAATAACGAACCTCAGATGACTATTACTATCAGTAAGAATCCAGTTAATAATGAGATATAGATAAGCTCAAAAATATAGGAGAAAAAATTTTTAGAAATGTGAAGGAAGTAAAGAAATATAATTTATAATATAATGTCATAAGCAATTATTTGAGACAAACTAAGTATGATCTGAACTAATCACTTCTGGAAGAGAGCAATCTGTAGCATGACAGATAATCCACACAAATACATTACTCAATGATCATTAATAAAGCTCTAATATATGGAATATTCAGATGAGTATTAATTAAAATGCACTGTTTAATAATATATTCACAAGAAAGGTTGAATAAAGAAAATTTCTGCAAATAATATAATATAATACAAATTTAAAAACCCAGAAGACTAAAAATAATAATAACAAGATTACCCAGGTAAGATAGAAGCAGGCAATTAATATACCCCGTCAAAGAAACCAGACCAGAAAAAACAAAGCTACTGAAGACAGAAGAAAGAAGAACAAACTAAATCTAATGAAGAAAGAAGAACTAATTAAAACTACTACTACTGAAGAAAGAAGAAGGAAGACTAATTAAAACTACTACTACTGAAGAAAGAAGAAAGAAGAACAAACTAAATCTAATGAAGAAAGAAGAACTAATTAAAACTACTACTACAGAAGAAGGAAGAAAGAAGAACAATCAAAGCTACTGAAGAAAGAAGAAAGAAGAACAAACTAAATCTAATGAAGAAAGAAGAACTAATTAAAACTACTACTACAGAAGAAGGAAGAAAGAAGAACAATCAAAGCTACTGAAGAAAGAAGAAAGAAGAACAAACTAAATCTAATGAAGAAAGAAGAACTAATTAAAACTACTACTACTGAAGAAAGAAGAAGGAAGACTAATTAAAACTACTACTACTGAAGAAAGAAGAATAACCAAAACTACCACTACTGAAGAAAGAAGAAAGAAGAATAATTAAAACTACTATTACTGAAGAAAGAAGAAAGAAGAACAATCAAAGCTACTGAAGAAAGAAGAAAGAAGAACAATCTAAATCTAATGAAGAAAGAAGAACAATCAAAGATACAGAAGAAAGAAGAAGGAAGAATAATTAAATCTACTACTACTGAAGAAGGAAGAAAGAAGACTAATTAAAACTACAGAAGAAGGAAGAAAGAAGAACAATCAAAGCTACTGAAGAAAGAAGAAAGAAGAACAAACTAAATCTAATGAAGAAAGAAGAACTAATTAAAACTACTACTACTGAAGAAAGAAGAAGGAAGACTAATTAAAACTACTACTACTGAAGAAAGAAGAATAGCCAAAACTACCACTACTGAAGAAAGAAGAAAGAAGAATAATTAAAACTACTATTACTGAAGAAAGACGAAAGAAGAACAATCAAAGCTACTGAAGAAAGAAGAAAGAAGAAAGAAGAACAAACTAAATCTAATAAAGACAGAAGAACAATCAAAGATACAGAAGAAAGAAGAAGGAAGAATAATTAAATCTACTACTACTGAAGAAGGAAGAAAGAAGACTAATTAAAACTAAAGAAGAAGGAAGAAAGAAGAACAATCAAAACTCAAAGAAGAAAGAAGAATAATCCGAAACTAAATCTACTGAAGAAGGAAGAAGGAAGAATAATTAAAACTACTAGTACTGAAGAAAGAAGAAAGAAGAACAATCAAAGCTAAAGAAGAAAGAAGAACAATTAAAACTCAAAGAAGAAAGAAGAATAATCCCAAACTAAATCTATTGAAGAAAGAAGAAGGAAGACTAATTAAAACTACTACTACAGAAGAAAGAAGAAAGAAGACTAATTAAAACTACCAATACTGAAGAAGGAAGAAAGAAGAACAATCAAAGCTACTGAAGACAGAAGAAAGAAGAACAATCAAAACTCAAAGAAGAAAGAAGAATAATTAAAACTAGAGAAGAAAGAAGAACTAATTAAAACTACTACTACTGAAGAGAGAAGAAAGAAGAATAATTAAAATCAAGGAAGAAACAAGACTAATTAAAACTAAAGAAGAAAGAAGACTAATCAAAACTAAATCTACTGAAGAAGGAAGAGTAAAGAAGAACCAAACTCAAAGAAGAAAGAAGAATAATAAAAATAAGAACTACAGAAGAAAGAAGAAAGAAGGATAATCCAAAACTACAGAAGAAGGAAGAATAACCAAGCTCAAAGAAGAAAGAAGAATAATTAGGACGACCCATATAAAACAAAACCCCATAGGGAAAGAACCCCCAAAAAACCCCAAAATCAATGAATTCCCAAAGAGAAAGTATAACACCCTAAAAAACCATATCACTGTAAAACTGACAAAAACTAAAAGTGTTAGTAGTATTAAATATTAGTGCATTCAAAAAGTTATTATTTAGTTTGTATAGACAAGTCTTCACAGTTCCCCCATGGTTGAATATTTCATATTAAAAGCTAGAAAAAGACTAATAAATATATTGATAATTCACCATAGACAAGTGCAAGTGATCAAATTATAAATAATAAACTTTAAAAGGGTGCATGAGTTGCAGTACATAGTAACAAACTTTAAGTTTTGTGAACAGTGCCTACTTTGATAATGAAGTAGTAATATTACTAAATAAAAGCTACTAAAGCGATATGAACATTCCATAGAATGGAATATAACTTAGGTAGCTAGGGGTATACTTTAAGAGGGGGTATAAATTTTATAAATGGGGAATTACAGAACAAACTGTTTATGATGAAGTATATAGAAGGTGTTAACAATTATATATGGAACCAGGATGTTAGGTTCCTATTACATATAACATTTAGATAAATAAGGGTTAGTCATAAGAAATATTAGTATTATAACTGTTATTTTATTGTTCAGTTTAGTTTAGGAATGCACTGTCTAAAAATAGATATCATTCCAATGTTGTAGAAATACTCTTTATTATGTTATTAGGTAATATACTAAGCAATGTTATTCAGAACACTAGTTGTGATATAGAGAGATGTTATATGTTAATTATATAATCAATAATTTATGTTATACCAATCAGAGAAGGATATAAAATAGCTACATTAATAAAACATTTGGAAATTAGCCACACATCAGATCTAGGCCAAAGAATAAATTTAAACTGCAGAATAATTAACAAACCTAGTCTTATAAACCATATAAAATGACAATATTCAGGCAAAATAAACTCAACATAGCAAATACTATGTAAATAAGGCTTTCTAAAGATATGGTCATTATATGAGTAAAATTATTTAATTGTCTAATAAAATACCATTAAAACTGAAATAGATTAACTGACACTATCCTAGGGGAAGTCATATACAATTGAATTATATTAAAAAACCATCATTAGTATACTAAATTGCAATAAAATAAGTGAGAATTGATAATTATACAAATTTCAGATTTCATAGAATAATAATTATATTAGGGAAAATGGCTATTATTTACATAGAAGACAGGAAGTATAATTTTAGGCCTACCTCCCAAAATATTATAAGAAATATAATTTTCAGATAAAACTTTGTAATACTAACTTAATTACTATCAAAATAAGTAGAATAGAATAGTGAAAACGAATATGTATTTTATATTTCAAACAGTTAACTAATAACGAATTTATTTTATGAACATAAAGTACATTTTTAAAGTGTATCGGAAGTTATGGCAAATTTAAACAATGTATGAGATATATTATATAGGCTAAGACTTTCATGAGAAGAAGGAAATACAGACAGTTCATTATTATGCGTTGACGAGTGCACTTAAAGTAACCTTTCGCCAGAAATAACCTTTAATGGCGTTTATGTTATAAACCGTATTTCAGTGAAAATTTTGAAAATAATTATTTTAAACTATTTTATAGATTGTGAAGTGGTGAAAGTGACCTATGAACACAGTAACACTAATAAATTGAACCACACATAACTAGATAAGCAGAATAACACTGATATTACACCAAATACAGACCGAAATTTCGAGGTTAAAAACAACACACATAAACACAACGAGATATATCCAGTGACAACATTTTACACCAAGTGAACTATTCCATCATACACCAGTGACATTTAAATATATCCAGGACGATTGTATACAATTGCTGAGAGCATTTACTCGAAGAAAGGACATCTTCATTACAACAAAAACTTCATCAACGCTGGAGGCTTCCTTGCGCATGCGTCAGTCAACCATTTTGGTCCGGTCCGCTGCAGTATAGAAACGACATGGCTACTATTGGTTCGAAATCAAATCATATATAAACCTTTAATATTTTTAATTATTATTGTATTGTTAAATTTTAAGACATTTAATAATTGTAAATGTTATACTTTCCTTCCCATAACCTTCTCTGGCTATATATTTTAATAACCGTTTAAAGAACCCTATTTTATAATACCAATATAAATTGTTTATATCGACCGGCCCTGAGCGAGTCGATACTGCATTGTGATATCAATTTTAATCAAACAATTTCATTATTTTTTGTTAATAAACATATTGTTTCGGTAAATTGGAGTTGGGTTTTTATTATAAAAAAGACTTAACAATTAATTAATGAAGAAACCCAACTAACTGAAGGGCGGTACATACGAAACGACAACGTTTCAAAAAGAAGAAGAAGAGAGCCGTCTTTCGTTCAAACTTGGAGTTAACAAGATTATCTTTTCAACAAAATTACTGAAAGTGACACTATTACTAGAATAACCACGATACCATTTCATTTATAATTACAACCGACTAACTCGATTTGTTCCTAAATTTTAAGAACAAGTTACCCAAAAAACATTTTCCAGAAAATTAAAAAATTTTTTTTTATAAAATTTTAAATTTTATTTTTATTTTCAAATTGCTACAACAGCAATAGACACAGATTTTATTTGTAACTGCGAAGACTAGGAACATTACAAAATTGACGTTTCCGGAGCGGAGCGTCAGAAAACTATACACATACATACATGAATTACTTTATTACACTAATAATTTGTTTTATTACAAAATTGGCGCCCAACGTGGGGCTGTAATTAGGGGTTGAAAAGACGGTAATTACTTACCCAATTCCTAATTCAGCTTGGCAGCGGTTAGTCAGCCAGGGAATCAGGGAAGATGATGCGTCGTGCCACATCAAAGAAGAGAGCGGCTGAGGCCGAGAAAGAACTCGATATGGAGGATAAGGAGGCGACCCCAGTGGAGGACGTGGAAAGGATATTAGAACGGGTGGAACATAAACAACCAGCACCACCAGAGAAACAACCCGAAGTACCCACTCAAACAGGGGACGTCCACGTCCAAGACCAGGAAATAGAAAAAACTAAGACTACAAAGGAAAGTAAAATGGACAAATTAATGGAGATGTTCATGCAAATGAGCAAAGATTTGAAAAAGGACATAGGAGAAACCAAGGAAGAATTGAAAAAGGACATGGAAGAAAACAGCAAGAAGATGGAAGAAAATTTGCACAAGAAAATGGATTCTACTACAGAAGAAAATAATAAAAGATTAGAAGATTTGAAGAATGATAACCAGTCCACTAAGGAAAATTTGAGTGATATAAATAAAAACATAGAAGAATTGAAGAAGGACAACCAAACAACAAAAGAAGAGTTGAAGAATGATAACCAATCTTTAAAGGAAGAATTGAAGAAGGACAACCAAGAAACAAAAGAAGAATTGGGCCGTAAAATCGAAAGGACCAATAAGAGAATTGAGGAAACCAGTAAAAAGGTGGAAAAGAAAATGGAAGAAAATAAGAAGAATTTGGAAGAAAAGATGGAAGAAACCAATAAGAAAATCGAAAGTGATCATCAACAATTAAGGGAAGAGTTAAGAGAAGATAACCAACTGTTACGGGAAGAATTACGGGAAGTGAACCAGGAGAATCTAGACAAATTAGACGAACGAATGGAACTATTAAGAAAGGAAATGAACCAGGAACTCAAGGAAAATAAGAAATCTATGACCAAAAGGCTGGAAGACGAAACCATAACTATAAATCAACAGATAAGAGAAGTTGATGGAAGATGTCGGCTGACGGAAGTGGAGGTACAAGAGTTCAAGGAAGTGGTGAACACAAAGGTCACAAATCTTGAAGAGTCTACTCGCAAGAAGGCAGAAGAAAACCGAAAGGAAAGCCAGGAAGAACTCAGCAAGGTACAAACTCAAATTACGGAAAGGTGTGACGGAATGAAGGAAGCCAATGGAGTTCTTGGCCCGTATCGAAGAATATATGGCCAAACATAAAAGTAATCGATGGTCCAATAATCGTGAACTATTAGACGAATCATTCCGTGATATGACGGATAATTGGTGGATGGCGAACAGGAGCGAAATAACCGATTACCCGCAGTTCAAAAGTTTGTTCAAATCTAAATATTGGTCAGAGACCACCCAGAATTTAATAAGGGACAACATCTGCAATGGCCAATATAGAACTCAATTTGGCAGTACCATGACTGCGTACTTTCTTGGGAAGGTGTGCCTGGCCAAGCACCTGGAACCAGCCATACCAGAGGAATGCCTGGTGAACAAGCTTTCTTATCATTACGACGAAGAGGTCATAAGAGCTCGAAGAGGTAGTCAGATAAAGACCATACAGGCGATGACGGAGCTATTGGAGAACTATGAGAATGAAGAATATTACAGGCAGAGCAGAAGAAGAAATGAGCGGCCAGAAGTTCGAAATAATCCGTCATCAAACAATAATAGTCAACCGGTCAACAGTGGGTACCAAGGAAATAGATATAATCCGAATTACAATAATCAACACCCCACGAATAGAAACAACAACAATAATAACCACGGGAATATAAACCCGAATAATAACAGAAATAATAACGGATTCTCCGGTAATCGAGGTAATTATTACCCGAATAATTATGTAAATAGACAAAGAAACACCAATCCTACCAATAACACCGAGCGGTTTGACAATAACAATAGGGGTTACCTTAATCATAATAACAACAACAACAGGTTCTCCCGACCCCAGGTAAATTTTATACGGGCGGAAGGAAACAACCAAAACAGGTATAACCATCAACGGAGTAACAGTTTCCATGAGGAGGAGGATCGATGGAGAAGCCGAGAACGGGAGGATACAAGATATAACCTGCCCAGACGGGGTAACAGTTTAGACGAACCAGAACGGAACATGAACCGAAATCCACCATCTAACTCTCTTACGGAGCGGTCAGCAACTACTCAAGGTTTACCGGTCGGGCCTGACCGGGATAACAATGAGAATGAAAATTGGGTAGTAGTCGCTGAATATCCTAGTCATTCAATACTGCATAATGAACCAAAAAACGACGGAGGATCCCAAATCGCTCAAGTCAACCATATTAAAGCAGAAGGGAGCCAAAAACCTAAAAAGGATCCCAGCAAGAGGAAGGAAAATGATTACTCCAAAGTTAACATAGATAAGTATGGATCTGATAAGCTAGATGACGGATACATAATGAGATGGTAAAGGAAATGGATGTCATGAGAACCGACGACGACTAAAAACCTATGTCAGAGAAAAAGAAATTATGAGCAACTGTCCAACCAAATAAAAATCTTCAACCTGGGTATAGAAAAGAAAAACAATTATAAGAAGTACATTTGAAGTAAAGAAAAGAAGAGAGCTAATACCATATTTAGGGTAATAATATGATATGTTAACCATATTTATGAAAAGGTATTATGAGTAATTGAATGTATGGAAGAAATAGAATTTAATTACTAAATTCAAAAATGAAGTAATGACTACTTACTACTTATTAATTAGAAAACAATTTATGGACAAGAGAAAATGAATTTTGAATTTAAACCGCTAAATTCTAAAAAGAAGTAATGACTACTTACTACCTATTAGTTAGAAAACAATTTATGAATCAAAAAGAAAATGAATTTTGAATTAAACCGCTAAATTCTAAAAAGAAGTAATGACTACTTACTACCTATTATTTAGAAAACAATTTATGAATCAAAAAGAAAATGAATTTTGAATTAAACCGCTAAATTCTAAAAAGAAGTAATGACTACTTACTACCTATTATTTAGAAAACAATTTATGAATCAAAAAGAAAATGAATTTTGAATTAAACCGCTAAATTCAAAAATGAAGTAATGACTACTTACTACCTATTATTTAGAAAACAATTTATGAATCAAAAAGAAAATGAATTTTGAAATTAATTACTAAATTCAAAAATGAAGTAATGTCTACTTACTACCTATTATTTAGAAAACAATTTATGGACAAGAGAAAATGAATTTTGAATTAAACCTCAAAATTCAAAAATGAAGTAATGACTACTTACTACCAAATATTTATGAAAAAACTTTATGGACAAGAGAAAATGAATTTTGAATTAAATCATCAAAATTCAAAAACCCAAGTAAAAACAATTTACTACCTTATTTTAAAAACAACTTTTAGAAATGAACAAGGAGAAAAAGGATTTGGATAAAACATTACAAACAATTATATATGGGACCAATTCTGAAAAACTTTCCAGAATAAAGAAATGGCAATACAAACCACTGATACAATTTAAATGAATAAACTTATTGTGAAGTAAAATTAATGAGAATTTTATGTCAAATAAACAGAGATATTAAACATATGGAATTAAAAATAAAGGAGTGCATTTGGATATAAAGCAAGAGCAGAAAAAAAAATCTTGAAAAAGAAAGGAAAAACTATATATAAATAAATCCATAAGAAAAAGATGATCATATAATCAATGTCAATTATTAAAAAGACAATTAAAAAGGTAATTGAAAAAACATAATACTAGTGGAACGAGTCACAAGAATTAAGAAAGGAACAAAAATATAATACAAAATATATGCTACCAATGACCAGAAGGAGATTGTGATAACAGTCAGAAAATGACAGAGAATTAAAAACTTTACACTGAATAATAAGTGATGATTATATTATACCAGCTTCCAACCACAAGGAGAAATAAAATGCCAACAGAGCTAACCATTGAGAAAAATAACTGAGATAGAGATTCACTAAGATAGAAATATAAACAGTGAAATATCCAAAGATATTTAATTTTTTTTTATAGTCATAAGGTGGACTATTCTTATATAATTTTTATTAATGACTGTCTGAGATAAGTCCAGCAGTATTATTATGTATTGGTCAGAGATGATTTACCTCTGTTATCAATAAATGATGTAGCATGGCCAGCAGAGTGTGAAGCCTACAGAGCCCCTCTGGACACTGCCCCAGCTAACGTGTTAGGGAATTTTAGGGAATAAATATCCCAAGGATAAAGAAACGAGTTAAGAAGAAAATGGAAAAATAAAAAATAACGAACCTCAGATGACTATTACTATCAGTAAGAATCCAGTTAATAATGAGATATAGATAAGCTCAAAAATATAGGAGAAAAAATTTTTAGAAATGTGAAGGAAGTAAAGAAATATAATTTATAATATAATGTCATAAGCAATTATTTGAGACAAACTAAGTATGATCTGAACTAATCACTTCTGGAAGAGAGCAATCTGTAGCATGACAGATAATCCACACAAATACATTACTCAATGATCATTAATAAAGCTCTAATATATGGAATATTCAGATGAGTATTAATTAAAATGCACTGTTTAATAATATATTCACAAGAAAGGTTGAATAAAGAAAATTTCTGCAAATAATATAATATAATACAAATTTAAAAACCCAGAAGACTAAAAATAATAATAACAAGATTACCCAGGTAAGATAGAAGCAGGCAATTAATATACCCCGTCAAAGAAACCAGACCAGAAAAAACAAAGCTACTGAAGACAGAAGAAAGAAGAACAAACTAAATCTAATGAAGAAAGAAGAACTAATTAAAACTACTACTACTGAAGAAAGAAGAAGGAAGACTAATTAAAACTACTACTACTGAAGAAAGAAGAAAGAAGAACAAACTAAATCTAATGAAGAAAGAAGAACTAATTAAAACTACTACTACAGAAGAAGGAAGAAAGAAGAACAATCAAAGCTACTGAAGAAAGAAGAAAGAAGAACAAACTAAATCTAATGAAGAAAGAAGAACTAATTAAAACTACTACTACAGAAGAAGGAAGAAAGAAGAACAATCAAAGCTACTGAAGAAAGAAGAAAGAAGAACAAACTAAATCTAATGAAGAAAGAAGAACTAATTAAAACTACTACTACTGAAGAAAGAAGAAGGAAGACTAATTAAAACTACTACTACTGAAGAAAGAAGAATAACCAAAACTACCACTACTGAAGAAAGAAGAAAGAAGAATAATTAAAACTACTATTACTGAAGAAAGAAGAAAGAAGAACAATCAAAGCTACTGAAGAAAGAAGAAAGAAGAACAATCTAAATCTAATGAAGAAAGAAGAACAATCAAAGATACAGAAGAAAGAAGAAGGAAGAATAATTAAATCTACTACTACTGAAGAAGGAAGAAAGAAGACTAATTAAAACTACAGAAGAAGGAAGAAAGAAGAACAATCAAAGCTACTGAAGAAAGAAGAAAGAAGAACAAACTAAATCTAATGAAGAAAGAAGAACTAATTAAAACTACTACTACTGAAGAAAGAAGAAGGAAGACTAATTAAAACTACTACTACTGAAGAAAGAAGAATAGCCAAAACTACCACTACTGAAGAAAGAAGAAAGAAGAATAATTAAAACTACTATTACTGAAGAAAGACGAAAGAAGAACAATCAAAGCTACTGAAGAAAGAAGAAAGAAGAAAGAAGAACAAACTAAATCTAATAAAGACAGAAGAACAATCAAAGATACAGAAGAAAGAAGAAGGAAGAATAATTAAATCTACTACTACTGAAGAAGGAAGAAAGAAGACTAATTAAAACTAAAGAAGAAGGAAGAAAGAAGAACAATCAAAACTCAAAGAAGAAAGAAGAATAATCCGAAACTAAATCTACTGAAGAAGGAAGAAGGAAGAATAATTAAAACTACTAGTACTGAAGAAAGAAGAAAGAAGAACAATCAAAGCTAAAGAAGAAAGAAGAACAATTAAAACTCAAAGAAGAAAGAAGAATAATCCCAAACTAAATCTATTGAAGAAAGAAGAAGGAAGACTAATTAAAACTACTACTACAGAAGAAAGAAGAAAGAAGACTAATTAAAACTACCAATACTGAAGAAGGAAGAAAGAAGAACAATCAAAGCTACTGAAGACAGAAGAAAGAAGAACAATCAAAACTCAAAGAAGAAAGAAGAATAATTAAAACTAGAGAAGAAAGAAGAACTAATTAAAACTACTACTACTGAAGAGAGAAGAAAGAAGAATAATTAAAATCAAGGAAGAAACAAGACTAATTAAAACTAAAGAAGAAAGAAGACTAATCAAAACTAAATCTACTGAAGAAGGAAGAATAAAGAAGAACCAAACTCAAAGAAGAAAGAAGAATAATAAAAATAAGAACTACAGAAGAAAGAAGAAAGAAGGATAATCCAAAACTACAGAAGAAGGAAGAATAACCAAGCTCAAAGAAGAAAGAAGAATAATTAGGACGACCCATATAAAACAAAACCCCATAGGGAAAGAACCCCCAAAAAACCCCAAAATCAATGAATTCCCAAAGAGAAAGTATAACACCCTAAAAAACCATATCACTGTAAAACTGACAAAAACTAAAAGTGTTAGTAGTATTAAATATTAGTGCATTCAAAAAGTTATTATTTAGTTTGTATAGACAAGTCTTCACAGTTCCCCCATGGTTGAATATTTCATATTAAAAGCTAGAAAAAGACTAATAAATATATTGATAATTCACCATAGACAAGTGCAAGTGATCAAATTATAAATAATAAACTTTAAAAGGGTGCATGAGTTGCAGTACATAGTAACAAACTTTAAGTTTTGTGAACAGTGCCTACTTTGATAATGAAGTAGTAATATTACTAAATAAAAGCTACTAAAGCGATATGAACATTCCATAGAATGGAATATAACTTAGGTAGCTAGGGGTATACTTTAAGAGGGGGTATAAATTTTATAAATGGGGAATTACAGAACAAACTGTTTATGATGAAGTATATAGAAGGTGTTAACAATTATATATGGAACCAGGATGTTAGGTTCCTATTACATATAACATTTAGATAAATAAGGGTTAGTCATAAGAAATATTAGTATTATAACTGTTATTTTATTGTTCAGTTTAGTTTAGGAATGCACTGTCTAAAAATAGATATCATTCCAATGTTGTAGAAATACTCTTTATTATGTTATTAGGTAATATACTAAGCAATGTTATTCAGAACACTAGTTGTGATATAGAGAGATGTTATATGTTAATTATATAATCAATAATTTATGTTATACCAATCAGAGAAGGATATAAAATAGCTACATTAATAAAACATTTGGAAATTAGCCACACATCAGATCTAGGCCAAAGAATAAATTTAAACTGCAGAATAATTAACAAACCTAGTCTTATAAACCATATAAAATGACAATATTCAGGCAAAATAAACTCAACATAGCAAATACTATGTAAATAAGGCTTTCTAAAGATATGGTCATTATATGAGTAAAATTATTTAATTGTCTAATAAAATACCATTAAAACTGAAATAGATTAACTGACACTATCCTAGGGGAAGTCATATACAATTGAATTATATTAAAAAACCATCATTAGTATACTAAATTGCAATAAAATAAGTGAGAATTGATAATTATACAAATTTCAGATTTCATAGAATAATAATTATATTAGGGAAAATGGCTATTATTTACATAGAAGACAGGAAGTATAATTTTAGGCCTACCTCCCAAAATATTATAAGAAATATAATTTTCAGATAAAACTTTGTAATACTAACTTAATTACTATCAAAATAAGTAGAATAGAATAGTGAAAACGAATATGTATTTTATATTTCAAACAGTTAACTAATAACGAATTTATTTTATGAACATAAAGTACATTTTTAAAGTGTATCGGAAGTTATGGCAAATTTAAACAATGTATGAGATATATTATATAGGCTAAGACTTTCATGAGAAGAAGGAAATACAGACAGTTCATTATTATGCGTTGACGAGTGCACTTAAAGTAACCTTTCGCCAGAAATAACCTTTAATGGCGTTTATGTTATAAACCGTATTTCAGTGAAAATTTTGAAAATAATTATTTTAAACTATTTTATAGATTGTGAAGTGGTGAAAGTGACCTATGAACACAGTAACACTAATAAATTGAACCACACATAACTAGATAAGCAGAATAACACTGATATTACACCAAATACAGACCGAAATTTCGAGGTTAAAAACAACACACATAAACACAACGAGATATATCCAGTGACAACATTTTACACCAAGTGAACTATTCCATCATACACCAGTGACATTTAAATATATCCAGGACGATTGTATACAATTGCTGAGAGCATTTACTCGAAGAAAGGACATCTTCATTACAACAAAAACTTCATCAACGCTGGAGGCTTCCTTGCGCATGCGTCAGTCAACCATTTTGGTCCGGTCCGCTGCAGTATAGAAACGACATGGCTACTATTGGTTCGAAATCAAATCATATATAAACCTTTAATATTTTTAATTATTATTGTATTGTTAAATTTTAAGACATTTAATAATTGTAAATGTTATACTTTCCTTCCCATAACCTTCTCTGGCTATATATTTTAATAACCGTTTAAAGAACCCTATTTTATAATACCAATATAAATTGTTTATATCGACCGGCCCTGAGCGAGTCGATACTGCATTGTGATATCAATTTTAATCAAACAATTTCATTATTTTTTGTTAATAAACATATTGTTTCGGTAAATTGGAGTTGGGTTTTTATTATAAAAAAGACTTAACAATTAATTAATGAAGAAACCCAACTAACTGAAGGGCGGTACATACGAAACGACAACGTTTCAAAAAGAAGAAGAAGAGAGCCGTCTTTCGTTCAAACTTGGAGTTAACAAGATTATCTTTTCAACAAAATTACTGAAAGTGACACTATTACTAGAATAACCACGATACCATTTCATTTATAATTACAACCGACTAACTCGATTTGTTCCTAAATTTTAAGAACAAGTTACCCAAAAAACATTTTCCAGAAAATTAAAAAATTTTTTTTAATAAAATTTTAAATTTTATTTTTATTTTCAAATTGCTACAACAGCAATAGACACAGATTTTATTTGTAACTGCGAAGACTAGGAACATTACAAAATTGACGTTTCCGGAGCGGAGCGTCAGAAAACTATACACATACATACATGAATTACTTTATTACACTAATAATTTGTTTTATTACAAAATTGGCGCCCAACGTGGGGCTGTAATTAGGGGTTGAAAAGACGGTAATTACTTACCCAATTCCTAATTCAGCTTGGCAGCGGTTAGTCAGCCAGGGAATCAGGGAAGATGATGCGTCGTGCCACATCAAAGAAGAGAGCGGCTGAGGCCGAGAAAGAACTCGATATGGAGGATAAGGAGGCGACCCCAGTGGAGGACGTGGAAAGGATATTAGAACGGGTGGAACATAAACAACCAGCACCACCAGAGAAACAACCCGAAGTACCCACTCAAACAGGGGACGTCCACGTCCAAGACCAGGAAATAGAAAAAACTAAGACTACAAAGGAAAGTAAAATGGACAAATTAATGGAGATGTTCATGCAAATGAGCAAAGATTTGAAAAAGGACATAGGAGAAACCAAGGAAGAATTGAAAAAGGACATGGAAGAAAACAGCAAGAAGATGGAAGAAAATTTGCACAAGAAAATGGATTCTACTACAGAAGAAAATAATAAAAGATTAGAAGATTTGAAGAATGATAACCAGTCCACTAAGGAAAATTTGAGTGATATAAATAAAAACATAGAAGAATTGAAGAAGGACAACCAAACAACAAAAGAAGAGTTGAAGAATGATAACCAATCTTTAAAGGAAGAATTGAAGAAGGACAACCAAGAAACAAAAGAAGAATTGGGCCGTAAAATCGAAAGGACCAATAAGAGAATTGAGGAAACCAGTAAAAAGGTGGAAAAGAAAATGGAAGAAAATAAGAAGAATTTGGAAGAAAAGATGGAAGAAACCAATAAGAAAATCGAAAGTGATCATCAACAATTAAGGGAAGAGTTAAGAGAAGATAACCAACTGTTACGGGAAGAATTACGGGAAGTGAACCAGGAGAATCTAGACAAATTAGACGAACGAATGGAACTATTAAGAAAGGAAATGAACCAGGAACTCAAGGAAAATAAGAAATCTATGACCAAAAGGCTGGAAGACGAAACCATAACTATAAATCAACAGATAAGAGAAGTTGATGGAAGATGTCGGCTGACGGAAGTGGAGGTACAAGAGTTCAAGGAAGTGGTGAACACAAAGGTCACAAATCTTGAAGAGTCTACTCGCAAGAAGGCAGAAGAAAACCGAAAGGAAAGCCAGGAAGAACTCAGCAAGGTACAAACTCAAATTACGGAAAGGTGTGACGGAATGAAGGAAGCCAATGGAGTTCTTGGCCCGTATCGAAGAATATATGGCCAAACATAAAAGTAATCGATGGTCCAATAATCGTGAACTATTAGACGAATCATTCCGTGATATGACGGATAATTGGTGGATGGCGAACAGGAGCGAAATAACCGATTACCCGCAGTTCAAAAGTTTGTTCAAATCTAAATATTGGTCAGAGACCACCCAGAATTTAATAAGGGACAACATCTGCAATGGCCAATATAGAACTCAATTTGGCAGTACCATGACTGCGTACTTTCTTGGGAAGGTGTGCCTGGCCAAGCACCTGGAACCAGCCATACCAGAGGAATGCCTGGTGAACAAGCTTTCTTATCATTACGACGAAGAGGTCATAAGAGCTCGAAGAGGTAGTCAGATAAAGACCATACAGGCGATGACGGAGCTATTGGAGAACTATGAGAATGAAGAATATTACAGGCAGAGCAGAAGAAGAAATGAGCGGCCAGAAGTTCGAAATAATCCGTCATCAAACAATAATAGTCAACCGGTCAACAGTGGGTACCAAGGAAATAGATATAATCCGAATTACAATAATCAACACCCCACGAATAGAAACAACAACAATAATAACCACGGGAATATAAACCCGAATAATAACAGAAATAATAACGGATTCTCCGGTAATCGAGGTAATTATTACCCGAATAATTATGTAAATAGACAAAGAAACACCAATCCTACCAATAACACCGAGCGGTTTGACAATAACAATAGGGGTTACCTTAATCATAATAACAACAACAACAGGTTCTCCCGACCCCAGGTAAATTTTATACGGGCGGAAGGAAACAACCAAAACAGGTATAACCATCAACGGAGTAACAGTTTCCATGAGGAGGAGGATCGATGGAGAAGCCGAGAACGGGAGGATACAAGATATAACCTGCCCAGACGGGGTAACAGTTTAGACGAACCAGAACGGAACATGAACCGAAATCCACCATCTAACTCTCTTACGGAGCGGTCAGCAACTACTCAAGGTTTACCGGTCGGGCCTGACCGGGATAACAATGAGAATGAAAATTGGGTAGTAGTCGCTGAATATCCTAGTCATTCAATACTGCATAATGAACCAAAAAACGACGGAGGATCCCAAATCGCTCAAGTCAACCATATTAAAGCAGAAGGGAGCCAAAAACCTAAAAAGGATCCCAGCAAGAGGAAGGAAAATGATTACTCCAAAGTTAACATAGATAAGTATGGATCTGATAAGCTAGATGACGGATACATAATGAGATGGTAAAGGAAATGGATGTCATGAGAACCGACGACGACTAAAAACCTATGTCAGAGAAAAAGAAATTATGAGCAACTGTCCAACCAAATAAAAATCTTCAACCTGGGTATAGAAAAGAAAAACAATTATAAGAAGTACATTTGAAGTAAAGAAAAGAAGAGAGCTAATACCATATTTAGGGTAATAATATGATATGTTAACCATATTTATGAAAAGGTATTATGAGTAATTGAATGTATGGAAGAAATAGAATTTAATTACTAAATTCAAAAATGAAGTAATGACTACTTACTACTTATTAATTAGAAAACAATTTATGGACAAGAGAAAATGAATTTTGAATTTAAACCGCTAAATTCTAAAAAGAAGTAATGACTACTTACTACCTATTAGTTAGAAAACAATTTATGAATCAAAAAGAAAATGAATTTTGAATTAAACCGCTAAATTCTAAAAAGAAGTAATGACTACTTACTACCTATTATTTAGAAAACAATTTATGAATCAAAAAGAAAATGAATTTTGAATTAAACCGCTAAATTCTAAAAAGAAGTAATGACTACTTACTACCTATTATTTAGAAAACAATTTATGAATCAAAAAGAAAATGAATTTTGAATTAAACCGCTAAGTTCAAAAATGAAGTAATGACTACTTACTACCTATTATTTAGAAAACAATTTATGAATCAAAAAGAAAATGAATTTTGAATTTAATTACTAAATTCAAAAATGAAGTAATGTCTACTTACTACCTATTATTTAGAAAACAATTTATGGACAAGAGAAAATGAATTTTGAATTAAACCTCAAAATTCAAAAATGAAGTAATGACTACTTACTACCAAATATTTATGAAAAAACTTTATGGACAAGAGAAAATGAATTTTGAATTAAATCATCAAAATTCAAAAACCCAAGTAAAAACAATTTACTACCTTATTTTAAAAACAACTTTTAGAAATGAACAAGGAGAAAAAGAATTTGGATAAAACATTACAAACAATTATATATGGGACCAATTCTGAAAAACTTTCCAGAATAAAGAAATGGCAATACAAACCACTGATACAATTTAAATGAATAAACTTATTGTGAAGTAAAATTAATGAGAATTTTATGTCAAATAAACAGAGATATTAAACATATGGAATTAAAAATAAAGGAGTGCATTTGGATATAAAGCAAGAGCAGAAAAAAAAATCTTGGAAAAGAAAGGAAAAACTATATATAAATAAATCCATAAGAAAAAGATGATCATATAATCAATGTCAATTATTAAAAAGACAATTAAAAGGGTAATTGAAAAAACATAATACTAGTGGAACGAGTCACAAGAATTAAGAAAGGAACAAAAATATAATACAAAATATATGCTACCAATGACCAGAAGGAGATTGTGATAACAGTCAGAAAATGACAGAGAATTAAAAACTTTACACTGAATAATAAGTGATGATTATATTATACCAGCTTCCAACCACAAGGAGAAATACAATGCCAACAGAGCTAACCATTGAGAAAAATAACTGAGATAGAGATTCACTAAGATAGAAATATAAATAGTGAAATATCCAAAGATATTTAATTTTTTTTTTATAGTCATAAGGTGGACTATTCTTATATAATTTTTATTAATGACTGTCTGAGATAAGTCCAGCAGTATTATTATGTATTGGTCAGAGATGATTTACCTCTGTTATCAATAAATGACGTAGCATGGCCAGCAGAGTGTGAAGCCTACAGAGCCCCTCTGGACACTGCCCCAGCTAACGTGTTAGGGAATTTTAGGGAATAAATATCCCAAGGACAAAGAAACGAGTTAAGAAGAAAATGGAAAAATAAAAAATAACGAACCTCAGATGACTATTACTATCAGTAAGAATCCAGTTAATAATGAGATATAGATAAGCTCAAAAATATAGGAGAAAAAATTTTTAGAAATGTGAAGGAAGTAAAGAAATATAATTTATAATATAATGTCATAAGCAATTATTTCAGACAAACTAAGTATGATCTGAACTAATCACTTCTGGAAGAGAGCAATCTGTAGCATGACAGATAATCCACACAAATACATTACTCAATGATCATTAATAAAGCTCTAATATATGGAATATTCAGATGAGAATTAATTAAAATGCACTGTTTAATAATATATTCACAAGAAAGGTTGAATAAAGAAAATTTCTGCAAATAATATAATATAATACAAATTTAAAAACCCAGAAGACAAAAATAATAATAACAAGATTACCCAGGTAAGATAGAAGCAGGCAATTAATATACCCCGTCAAAGAAACCAGACCAGAAAAAACAAAGCTACTGAAGACAGAAGAAAGAAGAACAAACTAAATCTAATGAAGAAAGAAGAACTAATTAAAACTACTACTACTGAAGAAAGAAGAAGGAAGACTAATTAAAACTACTACTACTGAAGAAAGAAGAAAGAAGAACAAACTAAATCTAATGAAGAAAGAAGAACTAATTAAAACTACTACTACAGAAGAAGGAAGAAAGAAGAAAGAAGAACAAACTAAATCTAATGAAGAAAGAAAAACTAATTAAAACTACTACTACTGAAGAAAGAAGAAGGAAGACTAATTAAAACTACTACTACTGAAGAAAGAAGAATAACCAAAACTACCACTACTGAAGAAAGAAGAATAATTAAAACTACTATTACTGAAGAAAGAAGAAAGAAGAACAATCAAAGCTACTGAAGAAAGAAGAAAGAAGAACAAACTAAATCTAATGAAGAAAGAAGAACAATCAAAGATACAGAAGAAAGAAGAAGGAAGAATAATTAAATCTACTACTACTGAAGAAGGAAGAAAGAAGACTAATTAAAACTACAGAAGAAGGAAGAAAGAAGAACAATCAAAGCTACTGAAGAAAGAAGAAAGAAGAACAAACTAAATCTAATGAAGAAAGAAGAACTAATTAAAACTACTACTACTGAAGAAAGAAGAAGGAAGACTAATTAAAACTACTACTACTGAAGAAAGAAGAATAACCAAAACTACCACTACTGAAGAAAGAAGAAAGAAGAATAATTAAAACTACTATTACTGAAGAAACAAGAAGGAAGAACAATCAAAGGTACTGAAGAAAGAAGAAAGAAGAACAAACTAAATCTAATGAAGAAAGAAGAACAATCAAAGATACAGAAGAAAGAAGAAGGAAGAATAATTAAATCTACTACTACTGAAGAAGGAAGAAAGAAGACTAATTAAAACTAAAGAAGAAGGAAGAAAGAAGAACAATCAAAACTCAAAGAAGAAAGAAGTATAATCCCAAACTAAATCTACTGAAGAAGGAAGAAGGAAGAATAATTAAAACTACTAGTACTGAAGAAAGAAGAAAGAAGAACAATCAAAGCTAAGGAAGAAAGAAGAACAATTAAAACTCAAAGAAGAAAGAAGAATAATCCCAAACTAAATCTATTGAAGAAAGAAGAAGGAAGACTAATTAAAACTACTACTACAGAAGAAAGAAGAAAGAAGACTAATTAAAACTACCAATACTGAAGAAGGAAGAAAGAAGAACAATCAAAGCTACTGAAGACAGAAGAAAGAAGAACAATCAAAACTCAAAGAAGAAAGAAGAATAATTAAAACTAGAGAAGAAAGAAGAACTAATTAAAACTACTACTACTGAAGAGAGAAGAAAGAAGAATAATTAAAATCAAGGAAGAAACAAGACTAATTAAAACTAAAGAAGAAAGAAGACTAATCAAAACTAAATCTACTGAAGAAGGAAGAATAAAGAAGAACCAAACTCAAAGAAGAAAGAAGAATAATAAAAATAAGATCTACAGAAGAAAGAAGAAAGAAGGATAATCCAAAACTACAGAAGAAGGAAGAATAACCAAACTCAAAGAAGAAAGAAGAATAATTAAGACGACCCATATAAAACAAAAACCCCATAGGGAAAGAACCCCCAAAAAACCCCAAAATCAATGAATGCCCAAAGAGAAAGTATAACACCCTAAAAAACCATATCACTGTAAAACTGACAAAAACTAAAAGTGTTAGTAGTATTAAATATTAGTGCATTCAAAAAGTTATTATTTAGTTTGTATAGACAAGTCTTCACAGTTCCCCCATGGTTGAATATTTCATATTAAAAGCTAGAAAAAACTAGTAAATATATTGATAATTCACCATAGACAAGTGCAAGTGATCAAATTATAAATAATAAACTTTAAAAGGGTGCATGAGTTGCAGTACATAGTAACAAACTTTAAGTTTTGTGAACAGTGCCTACTTTGATAATGAAGTAGTAATATTACTAAATAAAAGCTACTAAAGCGATATGAACATTCCATAGAATGGAATATAACTTAGGTAGCTAGGGGTATACTTTAAGAGGGGGTATAAATTTTATAAATGGGGAATTACAGAACAAACTGTTTATGATGAAGTATATAGAAGGTGTTAACAATTATATATGGAACCAGGATGTTAGGTTCCTATTACATATAACATTTAGATAAATAAGGGTTAGTCATAAGAAATATTAGTATTATAACTGTTATTTTATTGTTCAGTTTAGTTTAGGAATGCACTGTCTAAAAATAGATATCATTCCAATGTTGTAGAAATACTCTTTATTATGTTATTAGGTAATATACTAAGCAATGTTATTCAGAACACTAGTTGTGATATAGAGAGATGTTATATGTTAATTATATAATCAATAATTTATGTTATACCAATCAGAGAAGGATATAAAATAGCTACATTAATAAAACATTTGGAAATTAGCCACACATCAGATCTAGGCCAAAGAATAAATTTAAACTGCAGAATAATTAACAAACCTAGTCTTATAAACCATATAAAATGACAATATTCAGGCAAAATAAACTCAACATAGCAAATACTATGTAAATAAGGCTTTCTAAAGATATGGTCATTATATGAGTAAAATTATTTAATTGTCTAATAAAATACCATTAAAACTGAAATAGATTAACTGACACTATCCTAGGGGAAGTCATATACAATTGAATTATATTAAAAAACCATCATTAGTATACTAAATTGCAATAAAATAAGTGAGAATTGATAATTATACAAATTTCAGATTTCATAGAATAATAATTATATTAGGGAAAATGGCTATTATTTACATAGAAGACAGGAAGTATAATTTTAGGCCTACCTCCCAAAATATTATAAGAAATATAATTTTCAGATAAAACTTTGTAATACTAACTTAATTACTATCAAAATAAGTAGAATAGAATAGTGAAAACGAATATGTATTTTATATTTCAAACAGTTAACTAATAACGAATTTATTTTATGAACATAAAGTACATTTTTAAAGTGTATCGGAAGTTATGGCAAATTTAAACAATGTATGAGATATATTATATAGGCTAAGACTTTCATGAGAAGAAGGAAATACAGACAGTTCATTATTATGCGTTGACGAGTGCACTTAAAGTAACCTTTCGCCAGAAATAACCTTTAATGGCGTTTATGTTATAAACCGTATTTCAGTGAAAATTTTGAAAATAATTATTTTAAACTATTTTATAGATTGTGAAGTGGTGAAAGTGACCTATGAACACAGTAACACTAATAAATTGAACCACACATAACTAGATAAGCAGAATAACACTGATATTACACCAAATACAGACCGAAATTTCGAGGTTAAAAACGACACACATAAACACAACGAGATATATCCAGTGACAACATTTTACACCAAGTGAACTATTCCATCATACACCAGTGACATTTAAATATATCCAGGACGATTGTATACAATTGCTGAGAGCATTTACTCGAAGAAAGGACATCTTCATTACAACAAAAACTTCATCAACTCTGGAGGCTTCCTTGCGCATGCGTCAGTCAACCATTTTGGTCCGGTCCGCTGCAGTATAGAAACGACATGGCTACTATTGGTTCGAAATCAAATCATATATAAACCTTTAATATTTTTAATTATTATTGTATTGTTAAATTTTAAGACATTTAATAATTGTAAATGTTATACTTTCCTTCCCATAACCTTCTCTGGCTATATATTTTAATAACCGTTTAAAGAACCCTATTTTATAATACCAATATAAATTGTTTATATCGACCGGCCCTGAGCGAGTCGATACTGCATTGTGATATCAATTTTAATCAAACAATTTCATTATTTTTTGTTAATAAACATATTGTTTCGGTAAATTGGAGTTGGGTTTTTATTATAAAAAAGACTTAACAATTAATTAATGAAGAAACCCAACTAACTGAAGGGCGGTACATACGAAACGACAACGTTTCAAAAAGAAGAAGAAGAGAGCCGTCTTTCGTTCAAACTTGGAGTTAACAAGATTATCTTTTCAACAAAATTACTGAAAGTGACACTATTACTAGAATAACCACGATACCATTTCATTTATAATTACAACCGACTAACTCGATTTGTTCCTAAATTTTAAGAACAAGTTACCCAAAAAACATTTTCCAGAAAATTAAAAAATTTTTTTTTTATAAAATTTTAAATTTTATTTTTATTTTCAAATTGCTACAACAGCAATAGACACAGATTTTATTTGTAACTGCGAAGACTAGGAACATTACAAAATTGACGTTTCCGGAGCGGAGCGTCAGAAAACTATACACATACATACATGAATTATTTTATTACACTAATAATTTGTTTTATTACAATATATATCCCTTCAATCTGAACTGATCATGATCATAACTCAACAAATTTTTTTTTTTTTTTTTAAATCTCGACATTATAAAAAGGTACTTTTATGTATATATTTATCACTCCCTCTCTAAATCACATAACAGCCTCTGATATCACAATTAATTTTCACAAAATCACAGTTACAACTCATATGCCATCATACTCAAACGCCCCACGGCCCGCCTGTATATTATTCCTTTATCGCCCCGTGGTATAGAAACATCTAATAACTGACCCGCCAATATCTATTAAATAAATGGAAACTAATGTCATCGACCAAGACCACCCCTTATACATTGTTATAATGTCGGCAGCCCGCATAATTAACTACGAACTGTAACAATTCCATGTAAGATACAAATATACATTATAAATTGAGAAAACATTTGGAATGGCTGGTAATTAAAAAAATATAATGATAAGTAAAGCTTGCTATAATGATAGGCAAAATGTGAAACTTGTTGATCTATATAATGCACAGAACCTTTCTAAAAATCTGTCATAAGAATGTTGAATGTTTAGAAATTATTGATTTATTTAATTATATACCTAGTCGTTATTTAACCATAAGGATTTGATAATAACAAAAATTAACAAAAACAGGTTTAGCATATAATGGCCAGAAAGTCTAAGTTACAAAAATATAAGTACCGCCTGTATATTTCATTTCATGTAAAATTTGATAATCTCAAAATATTAAATATATAGACCTTAAAGAAATAGAAAATGTTAATTTCAGCCATCTGTGCATATATAAAATAAAACATGCTGTATTCGTCCGGCTGCATGAGTGTACCAGAGCAAGCCTGACCTGACCAAATATGACCCGTAGAAAACCTGGATGAAATTGCACCAACAGGTGCCTACCTTGTGAACAGAAAACCCATTTATAAAATAACACCCGGAAACAGAATAAAAAAAACAAAAACCCCCAAACCCTTGTATACAGGAAAAATCATAAAATGTAAAATCCCAGTAATAATCTAAGAAAGACATCCGAACCAGCCGGTTCGGAATCAAGAAAATCATACCTTTATGCTTAATTTAGAAAAAATTTTCCCTTACAACTTTTGCACCCATAATACATACGAAAACAGCTCTGGCACCCTCCCACAGGTCAGCTTACAATTGCAGCGGTTGTACTGTATTATCAAGTTTAATTTACATTGAAATTGTCTTGCCGACACAACCTCGATTTAACCATGTCGCTGAATAAAGTCAAACTGCTATAGCACAAACACCTCACATGGGATGTTCCGCGGGCCAGGATAAAATAAAAAAAGAGTTTATATCACCTCATACGAAGCGGGCGGTTTCCTCATTGTTGGCGGCAGCTGGTACTCCCTCCTCGGTCACAGACGAAGCTTTAGTGGTTCATAGCTGGTGAAGGTGGCAGCACACCAAGCTGTGGTCAGATCTCCATTCTAGGCGAGAACCCTAAATATTCGAAATGATTAATGTACTGTCCACTAATTCTTGCACACTTGTCATGTGTACCAAACACCCGACCTAGCGTTCCCAACCAACTCAAAATAATGCATAAAAAATTTTAAATTTTGTATTTGATTTATATGTTACTAAATGATCATCATTCACTCATAACCAGGCACAGTAATGAGGAACGCACACGGGGTTTGACCAGCCGCAACATATCTTGACATGCTCACAGCCCCCTGGCCACGTGGCGTACATTCGATCACAAATTTTGCAAATAACGAATACTTTAAAGGCCCATCAGCTACAGACAATTAACAGATACACAGTACTTCATCTAGGGCGATCTTAAAGTCTACAATTAAATGATTTACTTAAAGAATATCCACACTTCCGGTTTCCCATGTGCATTCATACATAGTTAACAAGATACAGTTTTCACTAAATTACTTAATTCTGTTGCGTTTTTATACAAGGCTGAATGAACAATAGTTAATAAAATTACAGGCGGTATTCAAATAAAACAACATTAATTAAATATCTCACCGTACTCACACACATCTGATCGACACCACGTGCATTCTATACGTTCGCATCTGGATTGAATAAGTTTTGAATTTAAAATTTTTACAAGCAATTATTATGTATATGTATATAATGCACTTACCGGTGAGTCTGGAACACTTAGCCTGCCATAAAGATGAGTAAGACAACACCCAAAAAGACTGCTAGACCGAGGGAGGCAGCTGAAGTAATTTATGCGGTGAGAGCCAGAGCGGAACTGAACTTTTACCATGTGCTCCGAATCGAAACCTGAAATCCGCCCGCTAGATAGCGTTCACAGTCGAAACATTGCCACTGAAATTGCGCTCCCCAACTAGTAACTAGACACTTATCCGAATCAGAAAAGCTAGGACTTGCATTTCCTCGAACGCCGGATTGTGCAAAATCCGGCACAATAATGATCAATTTATTTTTAACCATTTTGTTATCACTCACTACAGATTGTTTCTTCTTTTTCTTTTCAAGGTTGTATTAAGTTATATTCAAGGTGACAATTCTGTTATGCTACAACTTTTATCTCTACTATTTTCTGTATTTGGAATAGCTAATTTCCTAGCCTCACTTAATGTATCTACTAGCTTACGCAAAGCATCGCGACCTCCTAACGCATCTAATTCTGGTTCTTCTGTATCATTCAATTGAGCTTCCAAGTCATCATCTGCTGGTAAGCTAAATTCTTGTCCATAAAGTAGCATATGTGGACTATAACCGGTCGTATTATGTTTCGTACTTCTGTAAGCCATTAACACATACGGTACATATTCATCCCAATCAGTAGCATTGTTGTTCACATAATGCGACAACATGTCAATTACAACTCGGTGTAGACGCTCTATTAGCCCATTGCATTGTGGATGATATGGTGTCGTCTGAATTTTCCTAATTTTTAAAAGATGACATAAGTCTTTAAATAATGATGAAACGAAATTACGTCCTTGGTCCGTTAGTAAACTCATAGGCACACATGCCTAGATATGACATGCTTAACAAATTCCCTAGCAATCGTTACACTAGTCTGATCGGGGATCGGTATAGCTTCACAATAACGTGTTAAATAATCTATGAAAGTTAACAAATATTTATTCCCAGCTTTAGTGGTAGGTAGAAGTCCTACTATATCCATCGAAACAAGTTGAAAATGTTGAGTAACTGACTGAAATTTTCCCATAGGTGCTATGTTTTTTGATTAACTTTACGTTGGTTACAAGGTAAGCATGCTTTAACATAATTTTCTATGTCTTTACTTAAATTCGGCCAATAATATCTCTCTGCTATTAAGGACTGTGTGCGTTTGATTCCCTGATGACCAGAAAAAGGTGTATCGTGGTGTTGACCTATTACACGCGGTACTAATATTTTTGGAACTATTAACTGATGTCGTACATTTCCCCTTTTATAAAGCAACCCGTCATCATCTAAGAAAAATTCATCTACTTCTCCCGTTTTTATAGATTCCTTAATTGTATTACAGTATGTATCTCTATCTTGCTCATGCAAAAACACTTCTCTTGAGATATATGGTATTTCATCAACCTTACAAGTGAGATAGGTATGTCTACTTAATGCATCACAATTTGTATGACGCTTACCTGGCTTGCGAATCACCTCGTAATCAAACTCTGACAATCTCAATGCCCAGCTGGTCAATCTTGAAGATGGATCCTTTAGATTTAACATCCATTTCAACGCTGCATGATCCGTGATGGCTGTGAACTTCCTACCATACAAGTAACAGCGGAAATGTTTAGTCGCCCATACCAGTGCTAAAAGCTCTCGTTCTGTCGTCGAGTAATTCCTCTCTGCGTTGTTGAGTTGACGACTTGTGTATGCGACTGGATGCTCTTGTCCATCGTGAACCTGAGATAAGACAGCGCCAATAGCCGTTCCGGATGCATCTGTGCTCAATAAAAATGGTAATTGAAAATCAGGATATTTCAAAATTGGTTCCATACACAAAATTTCTCGTAATGTGTCAAAAGCTGTAGTTTGTGCCTTTCCCCATTTGAATAGTAAACCTTTTCGAGTTAATTCAGTTAAAGGTTTAGCCAAATCTGAAAAAGTTTTAATAAAGCTTCTATAATAACCTACAAAACCTACAAAAGATCTTACATTTCTTACTGCTTTAGGTACTGGATAATCCTTTACAGCTTGAGCTTTCTTCGGATCAGGTTTAACCCCCTCAGAAGAAACAATATGTCCTAGATATTCAACCTCTTTAGACCCAAAAACACATTTTTTTAATTGCATATGTAGGTTAGCTTCTTTAAGTCGAGAAAATACACTATTTAGTCTATCAGCATGACTATGAATGTCGGGACTAAACACAATTATATCGTCAAGATATACCAAAGCTTCAATACCTTTAATGCCAACTAAAACACTGTCCATTAAACGCTGAAAAGTAGCAGGTGCATTCATAAATCCGAAAGGCATTTTTGCAAATTCAAAATGATGTCCTGGAATAGAAAACGCGGTTTTCTCCCCATCTTGTTTATCCATATTTATTTGGTGAAACCCACTAGCCAAATCTAGCGTAGTAAAATATTTAGAATTTCCCAAACAATCTAACGTCTCATCAATATATGGTAACGGATTAAGCATCCCATTTTGTTATACTATTTAACGCTCTATAATCAACGCAAAACTGTACTTAGGTATACCGTCTGGACTCTTTTTCGGAACTATCACAACTGGACTACTCCACGGTGAGTTTAAAGGTTTTATTACATCTTTCTCTAACATCTCGGTTATATGACTATATCACACTCTTCATAGACTCAGGAAGTCTGTAAGGTTTCTTTTTAATCCGTAAACTATCACCAGTATGTAGTTTATGCTTTATATCTACAAGAAACCCTCTGTGCTCCGGATCCTCACAGAACAAGTCTCTTTACTTTAATAACACTGGTTTCAAAACTTCACTGTCACTCTCAGACAAGTGCTTTAATTTCCCTAATATTAATTCATAAATATTCTTTTTACTACCAAAATTGTATCTCTTATCATCATTATTATGTTTCTCATGTTCTAGAACATCAACAACTCTTACACTTCCATAAACATCAGGCTGGTATTTCTCTGCCAGACCTAACATAATTCCCTTTTGAATTACAAATGGTTCTTCACTACAATTAACAACTTTAACAACTACATTGTTATCGGTGTCTACAGTACTTAGTACACGGGCAACTCTTATACCCTGCACATCTAATTCTCGCAGTTCTACTAAAACCTCTCGTGGCACCGGAATGTCACGTAGACCGACCATTCGGCAATTTACTAATACCTCACTTACGGGTGGTAACTCTTGCTCGGAAGCATTCATGACACGCCAAAATTCTGCATCATTCCCGACAAAATTACAACGAGTTATAACTCGTTCTGTCAACCTATAGGTTGATCAGGCCCACAACCGTAAGTGATACCATTGGAGACTACCCTCTACACCGGAGTCGAGTGATATGACTACCGAGTTATTATTCAAACTCAGGCGTCGTGATGGCAAGTCTATTATTGCACCCAGTGACTTTAGTAAATCGACGCCTAGTATACCGTCGTTAACATGGAAAAAACTATCATCCCTTGGTACTACAAGAAAAGTGTGTACAACTTCAACGCTTCCCAGACATAACCTCAAATTTTGTGTTCCTTTTACGAATAAGTTACTCCCGGTAATCCCTTTAGCATTTATAACAGTTTTATGTGTGATACAACTACTGATACCTTCCTTAATTAAAGAAATACTAGATCCAGTGTCTATTATAAATTTACATAAATCATTTAAACCGTTAGAAGAGATTGTAGGTATCAAATGACTCGTCCGTTCGACCTTGCCGTGCCCTAACAAGTCGAACTGCTGGCGTTTGGGTGTGTATTTTGCTTACTATTGCAGTTACGAGCGTAATGCCCCTTAGCATGACAATTATAACATTCTGTGTCTTTCAAAGCCTTTTTTGTGCATTGTTATTATTTTTATTATTACGGTTCTGATTATAACTGGTACTGCGAGCATTATGTGGCTGAGTTTAACCACTAGCTTCCCTTGATAACTTTTTAAAACAATTCTTAGCTAAGTGACCTACCTTGTTACAGTGATAACAGGTGACACTAGTCACGAAGACATGTCCATCGGCGTTTTTCTCTTACCATGTCCCCCTGAAGTATGCTGCTGTTCTCGATCAGCTGAAACCACAGTATTAGCGATCTGAATTGCCTCCTGCATAGTGTTAGGTAATCGGTATCGTACTTGCTGTCCCACAACACCTTGTAGGCCATTTATGTATGCAGCTAAAAGTCGACGCTCCGCCTCTTCCTCGATGACTTTCTGCTCCATAGGATCAGCAACCTGTCTAATAGTCTTTGAACATAAAATTCGGCAACGATCAGCAAAAGATCTGGGGTTTCATCCCTACGCTGTGTCCGCTGACTGAAGTGCTGTATATTGATACTGATCTAACTGCTTAACTTTAAATCGCTCAATAAAACACTGTGTTAAAACGTCATACTTTTAATCTGCTTTCTGTAACTGCGGACAACTGTTATAATACAATGCTGCAGGTCCCCTTAATTTTAACGAAACGATGCGAACCTTATCAGAATCGTTCCAATTGCCTATTGTCGCGGAATCGTCAATCTTTTAAAGAAAGCATGAACAGGAATACCGTACCATCGCCCCTCCAATTTTCAATTAAGTTTGCTATAGTCAGATCCTTAGTGACAGTAGCAGCGACAGGTGCAGTCCCTGTTGTCTGGATACGCTCTTGTAACTCGGCTACGGTACGTTTTAATTCAGCTACCTCAGACATTTTAGGCATTTGGAATCAAACTCTTAATAGTTTTATTTAAATAATTAATTTCTATGATTCTTTGTAACTAACTTCGAAAGAGAGTCCCGCACCCCTCCAAATAGTATTAGGATCTTGGATTGGACTGGTGTATTATAAACAGGTAAAGTGACAGAAGGACTACTGTGGGTATAATAAGCTGTTAAACCCCAACACGCGTACCAATCCGCATAAATGTTCGAACAAGCCCCAAAACCTTTGATTAACGAATCATCACTTAATTTTTTTCTTTAACTTCTTACTACTATTGCCCATCAATAAAGAGTCAATGAGAGAAACGTTTAATTAATGTAAGTAAACTAACATTCCCAAATTTAATATCCCAAATTCTGACACCAAATTTGTTGTAACGCCCGGGACTGGGGCCTCACAAAGTGAAAGCTCCAATCGTGCGGACAGGATAACTGTGGGAATGGCTCGTTATTAAATAAGGCATTTACTTAGATTAATAATATTTCTTTAATTCCTTAGAGTAACTACGTTCGTTAACAAGTTTTATCTTGATGAATAAATGACAATAATGACAATACAAATGAACAAAATAACAATTACTGAAATGACATACTCTCGTTACAATAATTCTATTGAGTGTTTTCATCAAGACATAACATTATATAAAAAAAAACATTCTATATATACTGATTATTCTTTATTAAAACATTATAAAAGCTTTACTAACTATATTTCTAAATTTGGCACGTTACCACTTTAAAGTAGGCATAAATGATTAAGATGTCAATTATACATATTCCTTAACTAATTTAGAACACTACTGAGCACTTCTGAGTATAAATAATTCGTTATCAAAAATTGATTAATGCTTTAAGTTTGAACAAAGTAAAACAAAACAAAGTTGTAATTACGCTTTTGATGTGGCTCCATCGTAGACGGAGGATGTATGGATAGTGTGCAAGGACGCCAAAAAGTGAACAAGTGAAAAAAGAGAGTGTGTACTTCCCAGTGCTCTCGTCAGTTTTATACCCTGCGTGACGAAAAAAGTCTCTATGAGTTAACGCCCAAAATTCAGCCAATCAGAACTGGATTCTGCACGTGTCTCAAAACTTATCAGGTCACACCAGAGGATAATTTGACATTGATTTTTGTGAACCAAAGCGGAACTCGTTCACGAACACTGACAAGTAAACTATTTTTAGCTTCCCTGGTTGATAACTCACTACACGTGCCATGATAAAAAAATGGGCAGCACACTTCCTCACAATCGCTCAGTTTGTTCCTTAAAATAATTCTTAAGATAAAATAAAATAATACATTGAGTAGTTTGAGTATGAGTGGAATCCTCATTTACAATTATATATAAAATCATAACGTGGAATGTGTTGGGCACAACAACTAGATAGTGATGTTCTTAAATGGTGGATGACACTTCATACAGAAGCAAATATCTCTCCGAAAGGAGTCAGTGAAATTACAGTTAAAATCAGGGAATATAAAATGCTAGTTGTCTGTTCGAAAGAGATCATTTCATTAAACTGTACCTGCCAAACATTTAAAACAATTTCGGTTAACATAGAGTGCGATTAGCTGTAGTTTTTTCTCCACTTTTGTTTTTGACAGAGTCGTGTATCTGTTTATTTATGCAACCATCCGAATAAAACTACAGATGACCTCTAGTAGTGAGGAGTACCGGAATTTCAAGTAGCGGGACTTTCAAGTGTTTGTCGGTTGGGAAACTGGGAAGTGGGAATCGGGCCGAGGGTACGTACGCCACATCTCATTCAAGAAAGTGTATACAACGTATTTTATTTGGACTTAGTTCACAAAACAACCACTTCTATTATGTAACAGTTAGAAATAATTTGTTTATTCATTTGTGCACATAATCAATATAGAATTTCTTTATTTCAATAAGAATTTAGAACAATTTACAATTCTAAAAATGCAAAAACAGACACTTCATTTTTCTTCAGCGTCTATTTGTTAAATGGATTGCAAGATTAACTGAGACGATACAAATCGAAATCGACGCATATGAATCGGATATCGCGTAGATATACAAAGAAAATATATCTACAGCTCAATCACGTTGGAAAAATAAATAACGTTTTAAAACACGGAATACCTGAAAATATTTAATCTGAAATCAAGAACACATTTTATGCTTCACAACGTGACCTGACTTATGAATATATAGTACACTTGTAGCATTTAATCACGCATCGTTATTTGTTTCTTTGGACGGTATGTTTCCAATCAGTTGATGATTTACCCAATTATTGTATAATAAGTGATCAATGTAAATTATTATCAAAAGTTTAATAAAGAAAGTTGTGTTAGTGGTTAAAATCACAAACAGAATTATCACTGTTGCACACCAGTATATAAAAATTATTCCGATTAGCGCTTTCAAGCTTCACAGCTCATCTTCAGATTTCCGATCTGAAATCTGAAGATGAGCTGTGAAGCTTGAAAGCGCTAATCGGAATACTTTTTATATACTGGTGTGCAACAGTGATAATTCTGTTTATTATCAAAAGCGGTGTTTATGCTTAAAACTCAGTGATTTCCCCACTGTTATTTCTAAGTGGCGACAGGTTAAATTTCCGTAATGAAACAGCAGTGGATACAACAAAACAACTCTCAGTGCCGCCATATTATACCAGGCATTTGGTGTATAGAAACAGTGATGAATTGAATATTGTGTATTTTAGTTCATACATTATATCATATTGAATTATATCAGTTCATATATTGATGAGCGTGTTGAGCAATATCACAAGTATCACAAAAAGACACTCGAGTTAGCGTACCCCCTCTCCATAGTCGCATTATACATGCGACAGGCTTCTTTAGGGTACGGTTACACGAGCGTTTTTCCCCGGCCGTTTGCGTGAGGTTGGGAAACGCATTGAATTTAACACCGCGCGGCAATGAAATTGGTCACACGGACGTGGAAAAAACGCAAGGGTCGTCAGGTCTGCTGCTTTTTCAAGGTCTCCCGGATCGAAACGCCACCTACGCTTTTAGCACGTTTTTAACACGCACGAGGGTGGTCACACGGACTGTTCAAAGAAGCCGCTAAAATAGCTTTTTTTATTTACTTGTTACTATGGTAATTAATTTTGGTCTCCATGGTGTTATTGAGATCTTTATAAAAAAATATGTAATGTAATGTTGTAACGCCCGGGTCTGGGGCCTCAAAAAGTGAAAGCTCCAGTCGTGCGGACAGGATAGCTATGGGAGTGGCTTGTTATTAAATAAGGCATTTACTAAGAATAAAAAAATTTCTTTAATTCATCAAAGCAGCTATGTTCGTTATGTCTAATGAAAAGTTTTATCTTAATGAAGAAAATGTTAATAATTGTTCTCTATTGATTAAAGTGACATTCTCTCGTTACAATAATTCGATTTCTTACTTGAATATTTTCACTAAGATACAATATTACATGATATATAAAAAATAACATTCATTATATACTGAATATTCTTATTAAAACATTATAAAAGCTTAACTGACTATATTTCTGAATTTAGAACATTACTACTTTAAAATAGACATAAATGATTTAGATGTCAACCATACATATTTCTTAACAAATTTAGAACACTACTGAGCATTTCTGAGTACAAATAATTCATTTGGCAAAAGCGATTAATGTTTTAAGTTTGAACAAAGTAAAACAAAATAAAGTTGTAATTACGCTTTCGATGTGGTTCCATCGTCGACAGAAGATGTGCGTATAGTGCGCAGAGAAGCCAAAAAGTGAACAAGTGTGTCTCTTTCCAGTGCTCTCGTCGGTTTTATACCCCTCATGACGCAAGGAGTCTCTATGAGTTAACGCCCAAAATTCAGCCAATCAGAACTGGACTTTGCACGTGTCTCGAAACTTATCAGGTCACGCAAGAGGACAATTTGACATTGATTTTTTGTGAACCCCCGTTCAAAAACACTGACAAGTAAACTATTCTTTGGTCACTACACGCGCCACGATAAAATATGGTCAGTACACTTCCTCACAATCGCTCAGTTTGTTCCTTAAAATAATTCTTTCCTTAAATAAAAAAATAAAATAATACATTGAGTATAATTAATTAAAACTTCCGGGCTGAAAGGCCGTGGTCGAATGCTTGATGTAAAATCGCTAGACGTTTCGGCCACACCACCAGTGGCCATCTTCAGTAGCAAAGAATGTTCGTAATAGATGGTATGCCGAACAATTCGCCCAGTGAAATGGAAACAAACAACCCAGTGTATTCAACCACATACTTTTTGCTATACTGTAATTACTGAATATAAGAATGAAGGTAGGCAACAACAAAGGTACGTATTGAAAGTATAAGCCAACAACAAATCTGATTGTTAACAATGATAAATTAAATTAAATTTATTTAAATAACAATACCTGAAAGCTCTCATCAATTTAAAAAAGGTTATCCAAAATGTTTTCTTTGCTTTGGTATATCTTATTTTCTCTGGTATTCTGTAAAAACTAATTTTAACGTAACTTACAAATAATTGTTTCAAATGTGTCGTTAATTTTTATCTAGATCTTATTTGTCGTAAGTCTTTACAACAATGTCGTAAATCTTGTTTATCTAGAACTTTTATTGAATCGGTGTGGTATTTGTTACTGTGGACGTTATAACTGAGTAATAAAAAAGAATAGTTAGATAGAAGTTAAAAGTTAGAGAAACGTAATTGACTACTGGAAAATTTATGTTAAAATTAGAAAATAAATTAAAAAGATTTTTTTTAATGAACTATAGTGTACTTCAGGTTATACTTCTGCTAACTACTTTTGATTTGTGTTCTATTTAAAAAAAGCTACAATCAAATAAGTTTAGATTGTTAAACACACGTAGAATGCTACGTCGGGTACATTAAATGATCCTGGTAGAATCTCGGGCTTTGTTCTATAGACGACAACGATAAGATCACTGCGCCAAAGATCATGTTTTACATTCGCTGTTTAACGCTACGTTTTTAAAAATGAACTGGTACTCTTTGCTGCTATCATTAGCTTCAAAAGTAGAGTAACGTCACGAAATTTTACTTATAGATATTTCAATAATCTAATTTTATAGAAAGCTTATCAACATTTTACTTACTAAATTCTTTCACCTTATCATCCATTTTCAACATAATATATATGTAATTGGCTGATTTAGACGTTATTTAGATTTTATACGTATTACCTTTACTATTTGTAGGATCAAAATTCATTATATTATAGTTGTAAATATGTTTAAAAAATTGAATATAAATTTTTATTAATTTAAAAAATTACTCATTTAAATCATAAGAGAGGTTGATATTGATACTTGGTTACGCATCGCTACGTGAATGCAAGAATCGCACTGTGAACGCGCTCCTACAGTAGTAGTAATAGATTGGAGCGATTGCGGAATATTCGCACAACTTCAAGTCCAACGAGATGACAGTAGTTTCACCACTAACTGAAACACTTGGTGTCATTTGTACTGCTCAAAATGTCTGCCAATCGTATTTTATTTACACTGTAATAAAAAGAAATGTGAGTCGTGTGTATTGTCGTGTTGTTATTTTTGTCGGGCGTTACACTCCGCGCACTTTCAATACTTACTGATGATTGGTTCCTCTGCGATGATGTCGTCCTGCAAAACAACTTAAGCTACTATGTTTATGTGGGCGCCACTTGGAATCTTTTGTTCCAAGAAATTATTATTATATTTTGATTTCTTAGCAGTTAGTTTAATTATATGAAAAAATGTGAACAAGACAGTTTTAGTTTGAAAAAATAACGTATGTTTTAATGAATCTTAAAAAATCGTCTGAAGGACTAACATTCGTATTAAATAAAATTTGCAGAGTTACAACAAAATTATTATTGACAAGTTTTTTCTCCAATCAAGTATCGGCTAACAAATATTTTATTTTACTCAGTTGAAAAGCATGAGTTTAGTGTATGAAAAATCTTTATACTCAGGACGTGACTCCTTTGAACTACCAAGACAGATCAATAAGATACTTTACAAAAATTAAGTGATTTGAAGGTGTGTGGCATGGGTAGTACAACTGTGTGACAAATGTTACCAGGTAAAATGACTAACTTTGAACAACTCACGTTCCGATGGGTAATTATTTCTCGCACTGGACACTTCTCTCGGGTACGTTTTCAATCTCGCCTCTTCGTGTTGACGTTCCTTGTGCACTGATATTAATTGAAAGTCAAAATACGGTTTTTTAAAACTCCGCACTTTCATAAAAAAGTTTAGCAGTGAATTTACGCTTTGAATAGTGCCGGCGGCAATCAGCTGTCCGCGTGATTTCTCTATTAGCCGCCACAGCGCTGATCTCCTCTCATAGTTGATGAATAGGCTTTGTGTACGTAACGTTATTGGGATTTTTGTCAAAGTCAGTTTGTCTTAGTTAATTGATTCTCTATTAAAATTCTGGTCCTTTCCAGGGCCGCTGATATTCTGGCTGCGTGCGTTCTATTAAATGTGTCGTGTTGCTGCTCTATTTCAGCAACACATTGGCGTATACTCTTGTAGAGGTTAAGTCAGTCTTTTGTCAATGTACGGGAAAAGCCCTTCTGCGTTCTCACGTCGACTTCTCGTTCTTCGGTTTCGCCTCGGGTGTGATGATCAGTTTCGTGGGCGATGTGTCTCTTCTGGATTCAAAGCATAAAGTGTGTTTTGGTCGAATTTCGTCTTCTTTTATACTCTGTAAGGCTCATTGTTTTAGCTTTTTGACATGAACGTCCGGTGTATTTGTGTAAAAATTCCTTCTAGAACGTTCGAGAATAATCAAATGGAACATCATGGAACAAATTTGACTTCCGTAGAAGCTTTAGAACAAAAATGTCTTATTCTTCACACTAAGGATATTACAAAAATTATTCTGGTATTTGTCAAACAATTTTACATAACTACTTACAATCTGCATGCCATTACTATTTTTGGATTCTCTGCTTTCTAATCTAATCTAATACGATTGGTTTTGAATAAATTAACTCTAATAAAATAACACAAAATACAACTCTTACCTTGGAATGTTTCCATAAAAATTCAATTTTCTAATTAAAAAATTGTTGTGAAGTTGTTTGGTTCCTTCTACAACATTAATACATAATATTATCATCTTTCTATAACAAAATAAATAAAGTTTAACACATATAATATATAAATAAGTTCAGTTTTACATGGTCCATGCCTATGGCCTAAAGTTATTGTCACTGTTTCTTTACAATAGTTTGTCTCTTTTCCTTATTATATATGGGATTTTTCGAGTATACACTGAGAGTTTATTATATTGTCTATCTTTTGTGATACCTGGTTTATCCTGATACATAGTATTTTTATTGTAGGATTACTTAGCATCATATTGGTTTGCATAAGTGATTCATTTTCTTGGTGTGACAAATTTCACCCTCATAATTCAAATTCTTTAATAATTGAGCTTGTTTTAAACTGAGTAAGTTTGTTACTATAGTAAACTATAGGATTGTACCTTTGTCCTTTATTTTTGCTAATATTTTGCAATTATTTTGTCAAATATGACTGTTTTTTTGTGATGGTTCCTTGGCCTCAGCCAGATATGGTATAAGTAAATAGTTTCCTAATTCAACTATTAAAGTGTTCAAGTTAGTCAAATATATTAGTATAGTCACATTATATTGTATTTCAACTTTATAATGCAATTTGGTTGCATTTTGTCAACATTAAATTCATAAATATTACAATATTATAGGTCTACTACATGTTTTCAGTCAATACTGTTTTTGGCTATTTTAACTGATTTTTATTCACTTTACAGCTTTCTTTATTTAAGATAATTTGTTCATCTTTGTCTACTTGACAATTACATATAGTTTTTATCTTAATTCCATAATAATTAATTTTTACATAAAATCTGAGTGATTGGACTCAGCTCCTAAACATATATTTTTTGTCATAAGATTTATATATTTTTTTATTTTAACTTAGATCCTTTCTAATAATGTATTCAAATCATTTAATACATTTATTTTATTTACATTACATAGTATAATAATGGATCTTGTCCATTAATTCACAATAAATAGTTTTTATACCTTATTCAGAATTACATTACTTAATAATTAATGACCTCATTTCGGTTGTTTCTGATATTATTTGTCTCTATTATAGTATATTATTGGTTTTACACTGTTCTTCACTTAAATAATATATATGGGGTTTGAGTCTTAGTCATAGTCTTGTCGTATTTTCATATTAATGATATTAATTATTAGACAATATTACAAAATTTTTAGGATTACTTGGGTTCGATACTGTTCACCTCACTTTCCTCTTATGATGAATTGCTATGCAAATAATTTCCTTTATGGAACGTTCTGTGACGTTAGAACACATACAGTACATATAATAGGTGTACACAACTATCAAGTTGCTGTTGCTCGCACGCCGTCCGTGTTACCATTTTATTGCTTGTAAACTAAATTCAGCGATTAAAATTATGAACTAACCTTGTTCAGATGTGTTTAAAATTTGTTCAGTAGGTCTTAGCAAAAAATATATTTATGTAACGTTTCACTTTTACGGTAGCGCTCTGAATTATTATGATTGTTGTGACTGTTATTGTACACATTATCTTTAGCCATTGCAGAGAATTTTGTACGCATGAAATGATATAATTAATAACATATACATATTATGAAGTTTTTACATAGAGAACAAATATCATGAACACATTAGCACACACAACTTTAAATTTTACTCCTCAACTTTCAAAGCTTCAAATTTAGTGACTATTTATAATTATTATTAGTGTAATTCTTTTATATATATAAATATATATAAATATATTTAATATATATATTAAATATTAAATATATTTAATATAAATATATAAATATGTATATATATATATATTGTAACGTAACGAAAATACGGTCCCGTACGTTACATAAATCAACTTATAAGATTTAACATAGAATAATATTATTAATTATTCACACTTGTAAAAGGTCAGAAACCCAACCCATGATTGATTAAAAAAAATAAGAATACAAGGTAGAAAGAAAAGAAATTAATAATGTTAATAATTATAAACCTCAAAGTTCAGTGAAAGGTGTGAACAACAGACATTGACAAATAATGTAAAAAATAATTTAGACTGTTTCATAATAATTGATGTTTTAAAGGAGAGGAGAATGAGTAAATGTTGCAAGACTTAGGTTACACAAATGTACCTGTTATTAATTGTATCATTTTATATTATTATCATGTTGATAGTTATGTTATTTTTTGTATGTAGCAAGTGGAGTTATTCTTTTAATAGAATAACAGGTAAGTAAGTATTATGTGTTATCAATTTACCATTATAGAGCTTTTGTTAACCTTATTAATTGATTAGTAATTAATTTCATTTTATGTGTTATCCATATGTCATGATAAAGCTTTTGTTAGAGTTAATTATTTGTATACATGTACTTAGATAGTAGGATGATTATAATTGTAAACTTGGCCAAAAAGGCTATAATTGTTAACGAGATACAAAAGAGTTTATTATAACCATGTCATAAATAGATAAAGGATTCTATAATATTGCAGATAGTAACAAGTTAAACTCAGAAGTAGATCAAGGTATAATGATAGGCCTAACAACCAGTAACATTATATAGTAAGTCAGATCAGAAAGGTTAGGTAAAGAAATTGGTAACAAATACTAAATAAAATCTAACGAGTTAGGAGAAGTTAATAATAATTGCTAATAACAAATAAACAAATTCAAATTAAATAAATTCTCATAATGCCATAGTGCAATGATACCGATAGATAATGTTTTGTAACAGAAAAATAATACTTGTTAAAGTAAATAAATTAAGAGGAAACGACAGCAAAATATATAAAATTTAGTAACAAACAATAGGTAAAATTATAATAGGGTATAATGGAAATTTAGTAAAGGATTATTTTGATGAGTGGAAGAACATTGTATGAAATGGTTATAGTATAATATAATATCCAATAAGAATAGAAAAGATGGTTGTTAGGGACGACGAGAGAGATAGAATTTGTTGATTCGATTATTGAAAAAATTTACATGAAGAAGACAGTTTAGTTAAAAGACTCAGAAAGGATTTGGTTAATTTCAATACATATAATACAATTGGGAAGTAAAATGAATAATAAATTACAATAGTATGGTCCACTGTCATTCAAACGTATTATATAATTGGACAATCTAAAACCTATACATAAAAATAACGAAAGATAAAAAGGAAGAACTCTGATTGCAAAATTCAATATAATGAACAAATGTTAAATTAATTAACTAACAAAAACCGAGAAATAACTACCTGAATAAAGTGATATAATCCTATAACATAAAAGAAAACGAAAATAAAACACAAATTATATCTGAACTTCAGTTTCCATAATTCAATAGAAAAAACGTAGTTAGACTCGAAATTCGTCGAAGCAAGTAACCACAAAACTCGGATATTGGTGACCGAAAGGAGCGGAATTTCTGCATCATCCCAGGACAAAGAATTCAAATTTTATTTCAACTTGGAGCGAAGACTGACGAGAACAAATTCAGCTGCATTCTGTTATTGACCAAAAACGACGAAGAGGTTATCTGTACACTGCCTTATCGAGTCACGATGCCGAGCGGACGGTAAATTACAATTATTTTAAATATTATTTAATAAAACTTAATTCTATATTGTAATACCTTGTATTCCTATTTATGCATTTTCTGATCTTACTAACAGTTGAAAGAACCTTCACGCCCTGTATTTAAAGAAACATAAAATCATAACTAAAAATAATATAAAACCTTGAATCCGATCGATAATCGATTACTACTAACATATAGCCTTTTGTATCTCCATAATACAAACAACTTTGTTGGACAAGAAATACTAAATATGAATAAAGAATCCTTTCAGAATTCAGATATCTTCTCATTTATATAACGTGGGGCTTAATTAGGCGAGAGTTTTGATTAGTATAAGAAGATCACTAGTGTAGTGTGAACAAGATATAAGATAATTAGAGTGTAACTGAGAATTATCGTACGCGGTGGGCTAACCTACAAATTTCCGTTGTCTGGGAACCACAGCGCTATTCGCCGACTGCTTGGGTATTAAAGAGAAAGAGAATACAATAAAAATTTCTTCTCTTCTCTTCAACGCAGAATAGGCTTAAGCGAAAAATTCGAATTACACACTATACACATAATTTTCACTCACCATAACACAATTATATTAAATAGAGAGGAACTGGGATATACTTAAACATTATTATACCACATATTGAAATAAGATACAACATAAATTGGCGAACCCAACAGTGGGGTTTTAGAAGATAGTGATACTGAGAAAAGACGCTATACCCGTCATATTATAAATTGACGCTCATAACGTGGGGCTTAATTAGGCGAGAGTTTTGATTAGTATAAGAAGATCACTATTGTATATAACAATATATATTGTAACGTTACAAGTATTATAAAATTAATACACTTTTGTCCATGTACCCAACACAACTATATAGTGTTAAACACCGGATATGTCGTTTGTAATAGGTAAACACATATTTATTAATTTATTTTAATCATGTCAATACCTGATTTAATAATGCAAACCAACAATTCATACGTAGTACAATGCATGTCGGAACTGGCATACACACACACAGACACACAAACGATGACTTACACTTGTAAACAATTCCGTCGGGCAGGTGTACGCTTTGGGCAGGCTCCCGCATGGATACGCCTGTACTTTCATGCAACTCTTTATCCTACTCTCTTTACACTCATTATTTACAAAATACTGCTTTGGGTACATATGCAAATATATGTATTGTTGCTATATATCTGACATTTTTAAAATGGCAATGATTTGAAACTAAGTTTTTAATTAGGGTTACTGTGTTTGTCCTATGAAATAAGATTTTCATGTTTATGAGTCTACACAGTTATATCAAACAGTCGTGTTTACACATGTTTTGATTGGTGTGAATGGTTTTGCTGCGGTACTATTCAGAATGTGGGAGACCAGATGGCCTATCAATAATTTGCTAACTTCTGTCGTTTCGTAACAGAATTTAATTATACAAATTTATTTCACACTCTATCTGCAAACGGAACCAGTTACCTCATAAATATTTATAGCTTAAAAGTTTATAGGAGACTATGTTTGTGTTTACTTGAAACGCTATGTGACTTTATTCCTTCATTCCAACGACACTTTTTGGCAGTTATCTCTGAAGCAGATTATCTAGTAGAAAGATACAACTACTTACTCACTACTAAAATTAATAGGATTTAGTCTTCGTGAAGGCGATTTTTTTCATTAAATTACACCATCCTGTGTTGCCAGGCCAGTCTTCATTGTGATTTTGTAGGGCGGACACACGCTGTTCTGTAACTCTGTCTTTATCAAACAAAGAACAGAATCTTCTTTTTTTATCTTCTGAGCGATAAGAACTAAACTTTCAGCAAGATGCTGTTTTTATAGTATTAAGAAACATCAGTTATTTTGTTTTCAACCTGGAAAAATATAATTTTACTACTAATTTAAATAGTTCATATATCTTAGTTTATTAATTAAAATTTTATTAAAAATATATTTACAGCCATAAGATGGTGATATGAAATACTAAGATGACTTCAATACACTAAGGCAATTATAGTAAATAAAACACGATACCGTTAATTAAAATCTTCACTTTAATTAACAGTATCGTATTTAAAAATTAATAAAATTCTATTACCTAACAAATTTATTAGTAACAATAACAAAATTATACAATAATTACAATCATATTTTCACGTATAAAAACTGGGTTTAATGCCTTTATAGAGTCCGTCATGGTTGTTTTAGTCGTCCGCATTTAACTATGCATGTAAACAGCTTTATAATAAAAATGAAACTAAAGTAAAACATATCACACAAAATAAAACTAAGGTAATGACTTTTTGAGAGAAACATCCACTTCTTTTAAAATTATCACAAACTAACAATCGATAGAAGAGATATTAGTTGTGAATATAAGACGGATATTAGTAATATGGTGTGTAAATAACAAAGCAGCTACGTAATTAGGGTCAATAGAAAAATTAATAGTACCTGTTTAGTACTTTCACTAAATATTACATGAATTTATAAAGATAGAATCTTTTGTGCGACAAAGAACGTTTTGTACGACGATACATGGGTGTTTTTACCCATATTACAATAAGTATCCTCAAGTTTATGTGATTACCTAAACCTCAGGTCACATAGGGCTGAGGATACTCATTGTAATGTAATTAAACGTTGTACTATGACATTTTTGACGCGGTCAATAACGGAAGAAGACTTCAAAAACAGAACGGACCCCCTACATGAGAATTAAGTATATGTAGTTAAAAAAATAATTCAATTCTTTACTACGGTAAATCAAGAAACGTCTGATATTTAGCCGTATATTGGCAAGTTTAAATAAAGACTCCATAAAATAATTGGGACCGTTAAAAATATATATTGTGGACTTCAATCAGTAAAGGAGCTGTTTTTTTTTTGTAAAGCTAACTTTAAGTACTACAACAACGATCAAAGGTATATTTGTTTCCTTTGTTTCAAAGAAATAAAAACGAAAAAGTGTCCGAAAAGATCTTGGACTGTTCCGTATGCGGAAGTGATAAGGAACAGAGAATAATACAAGTAAATGACCGACTTTACCGAAAGTCAAATGAAGCATATACCGACTGTAGTGTAAGAATCTCGTATTAAACACAACTTATTAAACTGTGGCAGACCTTAAAAATCTAATAACAAAACGAAACTATAAAATAATTTATTTTATGAAAACTAAAGCAATGTATTTTAGGAACTAACCAAACTATATGGGTAATTAAATTTAATCCCGTTGAAAGGAAAGACCTGGAAAGGAATCAGGTTTAGTGCCGGAAAACGACAGTGTATAAATGAAAACTGAGATTCATTAAATAAAGAAAAGAGGAAAAATAAAATGCTATAACTAGGTCAGCCGTACACAGGTTCTGTTGATAAAGTAGACACGACGCTTTCAAAGCGTTACGACGCGACAAACCCATAAGGTGCGATGCAAAGACTTTGTTGGCTTCTTTTACCCAGCCAGAGATAAATTACAGCTTGTGTATATGTTGTGAATACGCTGATAATTATGGAGTAATAAAGACTTGTCTGTAATGAAACAACTTACAAAGTAATAGCTTTCAGCAGTGCTGGCAACTGACAACTCCCGTCGTGAGAGTTTACTTTTTTGATTAACACTACATATTTTATGTAGTTTTACTAAATGCTACATAAATTTCTAAAGATAAAACACATGAAGTTTAAGAACGAAAATTTAGGTTTCTACGGTGGCATATCACAAAAACCTCTGATATATCCATAAAATGGCAAGTTTTAAATTAGGTCTCCATGGAGTAATTGGGTGTTTAACTTTGCCGTGTAGGCATATTTAGTTCAGTAAAAGAGTTGTTTGTCATTTGTGTAGCTAATTTCAATTTCTGCGTCAACGATCAAAGCTATTTGTTTCCTTTGTTTCAAACTGATGACGTGTTTTATGTTTATTTGCAATGGTAAAGTCATACAGTACATACCGTTTTAATAAGATCTGAGCTATTTCAAGAACGCTTTGATGTAAGAAAGCATACTTCCCCGAACGTTTAAAGCAATATCTGTTGCCTGGCCGTCCATCTCAATATACTGCCATTCCCTACTCAAATGCTTTATGCGTTCTGTAATCATTCTAGATTCTTTACTCATAGTAATACAATGTAGCGTGGTCTTTGATTTGAATGTAGGTTATACTAGTCAAGTGGACTGTAGAAAATGTCCATTTGCACTTGACTAGCCTACTAGTTAACCGAATACTACTATCTATACTACTATCCCACTAATCGGAACAACGTAATTACTGTCTTAATTTTCCCAACGACAAAAGTGAACAAAATATTGAACCGTGCGTGGTCACAGTCCATGAAGGTTGTAAACTGATGTTATAGCTAACAGAATGCTTCTTTTTATAATTTTCAAAAATTAGTAAAATTTTGAGTGTTAGTACTGATCTAGACTTTAAATTTATCAACAATTTACAAAAGTGTTCGCAAAGGGTAGATACTATTGAATCACTATTAAATTTAAAAGGTAACACTGTTTTAAGTTTTGTTCAAGTATTCGTTCAAGCAATTATGAGTTATTCATACAGAACTTATGCAAGGTGGAATTCTTTGCAATGGAACGTATCAGTTTTGTCTATTTGTAATTGAATAGTTTAATCGCGATCATAATCTCAGGATTGTAGATTATCTAAGTAAAAGTCTTCTGCAATATCCTCTGACACACGAGGATCACTCTTGTGAGTTTTCAGCTGATGGGCGGCTTGTAGGCCGAAGCTGTGCCATGCATTACAGCTGTCAGCTGGTAGTGCCCAATATCCCCCTCACTGGATTTTTGTCACAGTATACTCTGAAAACCGTAGTCACTAAGTTCAATTTTATTCGCCTATATATTTTGTCGCCTGTTATTGGAAAATGTCTCTTCTGAAACGAAGTATTATAGACATCATTCATGTTTTGTTGAAATGGGGGACCAACCAGTGGCGTATTGCACTAATAATATCCGAATATTTGTTTTAGCTAAGGCAACTACAGTATTGCAGTATTGCAACTACGCATGTTTTTTGTTGTATACTGCAGCTTTGAATACCGCGGCATTAGGCCCGTGGTAAGGCAATCACTAAATTAGTCCTTAAATTTTCTGTAATTTTTCAAGTCCAAATTTTTCTAGAATGTATTTTCCAATATCAAATATCGTTGTTTGATATTTAGTAGTGCATGCGTTTTAAGCATGCTAAACGCACAAAACACGAATAGTTTCATGGCGTTTTTAGTTTTGGACAAAACGCGTTTCGCAGGCCCTCTCTTTCTTTGTACACGGGATAGTTGCAATTTATTATAGCTCTTGAAGTGTTTAAAGTTGTCTTTGAAGACCCACTTCACTGTTTACCTTCATAGACATATTTGTTATGAGTATAGCTATATAGTTTCTGGACATATAGACATTTGCAGGAGCAATTTGAGAGCAATATATAAATTTTGATCGCACAGATCCGCAAGATTTAACACCGGTAGTTCTATGTTATCCTTTCCGGACGCAGACTATACTTACATACCCATGAACAAGCTTGCGTCTAATCCAGCGTTGCATTCAACACGTATGGACAAAATGGTGTATTTGACGTAATTCCAGCAGAGGTCCAAATAGAAATCACTTTCATCCGACCTACATCACGGGATACTATTATTGGTGTAGGAAGATACAGTTTTTACAGTCTGTTTGATTAATAATTAATTGCGTTATCTAACAGCAGATATAACCGAAGCGTCTAGCGTCCGGCGATGGGCTATGGTCCGAATAATCGAAACAAAGTAAAGATCCGACTATAACCATAGAAACTTAGAAGATAAAAACCATATGAACGAAACATTTGTCGTCAGGTTTTTCTAATCACTTAAATTTACATTCATATACTCGTGGACAATTTCATTCTCACTGTCATTGTTGGCCCAAGAGGACAAACAATGTAAATTAATATTTGTGTACACACAGTATTTTATATACGTTGGTAGTAGTAGTAGTAGTAGTAGTAGTAGTAGTAGTAGTAGAAACGTGACAGCCATTCTTGGTTGGTGATCAACGTCGGCCCAGAGAATGGATTACCCCCATTTAACAGTAATAATTAAGTTGTCTACAGAGAAGAGAGGGGAGACAACGGGTAACAATTTGCTGTCTCACTTCCACACTAAGTCTGTCTCTGTCACACATATTCTTCCACTGTTCTCTCAAGCCTTGTTGCAGCCGATGTTCACACTATGAAACACTGTACAAGACTGTTGTGCGCATGTGCGAAATAACTGAAAATTATGTTAGCCTCGAGGTGTTTGTCCACTGCGCATCTCTAAGCGACTCTTTAATTTCTATAGTTAAATGTAAATGTATAGTAGTAGTAGTAGTAGTAGTAGTAATAGTAGTAGTAGGTGTAGTAGTAGTAGTAGTAGTAGTAGTAGTAGTAGTAGTCCAGTATAGCTTTCCCTCTTTATGCACGTTGGCTTAATGCGTATCTCAAATGTTCTTGAACACACAAGAACCTACTTGTGGGTGGCCTACACCTTCCAGGATAGCGGGGGGGGGCAGGTGGAGAACGTTCGAGGCTGTTCGATAAGGTTCTCGATACGTCGCCCCTTCCTTAAACCTGTTCGTCCCTTACTGGCAAACAGTCTCTGAAATAATACTTGGTCAGGCGACCTTGGCAGTTGGTCTACTTGTTCATGCCCTTGAGTTTGAAGCTGCAAAGTTAGCGTCCCGCTACATTAATGGGTTTATGTCACCACACTTAAGTTAGAAAATTCCAGTATCACATTGTCCTTAAAATGGGTCAGAAATGCGACAGAACCGTTAAGAGTGGAAACAGTGGACACTTTGTAAAAGACTAGTGTAATTTGTAATTAACCTGTAAACATGGATCCCAGTCAGATGATGGAAAATTTCTGGGCGCTGCTGTTGCAGACAGAAAAACTACAGCATGAAAAACGTAAACAAAAAGCAAATCAAACGGAAGATCTTTTTGATACTATGCAAAAACAGTTCCAACAACATACTACTGCAGAGTTGAGTCACCTACGTGGTGACTTGGGCGAATTGCGAAGTGATCTGAATGGCCAAGAGGTAAGATTGTTTAAGTTTTACGGTATAAAGTTTTTTTAAATTTTGAATGCCACAAAAATGGTCATAAAATTTGCAAAAGTGTCCTTGTAAATAACGTCGTATCCCGTCGGAAAATTTTATCGTCGTTATTTGTCGCCTTTTTTCTTGTCGTAACTTCGACACCCTGTACCCCTTAAAAGGAAATCTTAATAAATTAAGGAAATATTATAAAAGACAGGAATTACATTTTTTTTTTAGACAGCGTTCTTATGTTACGATTGGGATAGGGTACCCATTCTGTGGCTGTTTTAAGTAACACAATCGTTTGGAAATGTTTCCGGTAACAATGGTTTATTAACGGTTGGTACACTATACAGTTAGAACACTGCTTCTGTCCATGTGTATACGCCAATATTTACTGTTATTCTCAAACCTTTTTCAATACAGAAGGTTCATAGCTTTTCTATATTAATGTAGATCGTTTTTATATTAACGTAGGCTCAAATATACCACTTTATTACGTTTCAGAAATAAAGAATTTGTTATTATTATATTAGTAATACTCAGTAATAAACAGTATTTAGTAATAACGACTCAGTCTTTATTACGCTCTTGCGTGTCACTATTTTATTTTTTCATGTTAGTAATTACTGTTTATGGTAACAAATATAAGTATACAAATATTACAGAGCATTTCATAGTGATTACTCTGAGGCGCATTAACAAACAGCAGACTTAATTAGAAAATGTTCCGTGAACTAAATAAGGTCAGAGTGCAATGTGGTTATAAGTGATAAGTTATCACACCTTCTGGTGCAGTGAAGTGCAATTACATAAACGTGAGTGTGCGCCGTTACGTTTGTACGCTGTGTTTGCTTAATACGTATTGTACGTTAACAATAGAGACAGCACAACGAGAATTCTCTATTTGAATGCAGCTTTATTAACAAACTGTAGTAGTAACGAAAGTGTACTGCATAGCTGCATTTATGAACAATTTTATTAAGAACGAGGTTTATCATGATACAGTGTCTGATAACAAAAGATTTCTAATGTATTTAAAAAAGTGATTTTAATTTTTCCTTTTGCTTTCTGCAATAACATACAGATCAGAGATGGGTGTAGAGAAGGATACAAAATTAAACTGGGAGATGTAAAGCGCGGTTACAAATGCGCACACGTATAGAATCGCTGACATAATTCACAAAATCAAGAGAAATATACTGGAGGAAGGCAGTTCGTTTTGGTAAGAGAAAGATGTTAGACGATCGTGAAGATGGTAACCTGAAGGATAAGAAACATAAAGAGACTAAGACGGTTGTCCTTTCCTTTACAAGAATGATTAGAGGTGGAAACGTGGTTACCATACTGCTTGCAGTGAATTGGTCAAGATTTCTTTTTGACACACACACACACACACACACACACACACACACACACACACACACACACACACACACACACACACACACACACACACACACACACACACACACACACACACACACACACACACACACACACACACACACACACACACACACACACACACACACACACACACACACACACACACACACACACACACACACACACACAATTTAAAACGATTACACGCAAAAAATTAACGAAAAGTGTCGGTTGACACGAATTAATAATTTTTACAGAAAGACAGAACGTTTGAATAAATATAGTTGTTTAACAAGAAAAATATTTGTTAATATTTTTAACTTGAATACGTCTTTGTTTAAATTCAGTACAGTACTAGGGTGCGGGGTGAAAAGTTGAGTGTAACGAAATCATTCGATAAAGTTTTGGTTTAATAATAGTCATTAAATTTAGTCAGACGAAGCTGTTTGATAGTCGAGGGAATAACGATTGGTCAGCGATCTTCAGATGGTTCGCCGCTCTATAAAAATATATCGTGGTGTCCTAGGAAACGCATCAGATAAAATATCCGACGAGTTGTCTAGATACATGGGCCGTAATGGTTACGTTTATACACTCACGGAAGTTTTTTATCGTATGACTTTCAGACGTCAGTCCTGCCAATCTTCCTACCTAGCGTCGGCAAGGCCAGTTATCAGTGGTATTCATGTCGTGGTGTAATTTTTTAAAATTTGTTTTGTAATATGGAAGACATTAACAAAGAATGTCTCTCATTTTAGTGTCAATCAACAGCTCACATCGACATCTATCGATTTAATGCATAATGATAAAATACAGTGTTGGTGAAGATAAAGTGGACTGAAGTTGAAAAATTTCTGAATGCCCAATTCGCTCGCCGGAAAGACAGTCCGAAATATGGTAAACGGAAATAGCCGTTTGTCAGCTTTTCAACACCAATATCTGGATCGGAACGAATAAGAAATTAACGGGAGCCAAGGAAATTGGAAGCAGCCCAGCACTTCGGCGGCGGTGGTGCAAGAACCCATGGATGTACATGCCGTAAGCGACTATGATACCTACCGCTTCAGAAGATAGATTAGACGAAATGGATGTCGATGTAAGATCAGTGACAATGGAAGTGCATTGGAGTGCGGCGAATGAGTCTTTTTAGAACATTTTTATGAACAATCCCTTCGGCCATAAATGTTGTCTGTTTAACAGACTATGTTCTTGCGATACTTGAAACCAGTGTAGTTAAAAGAACACGAAGTTTTGCTGCTTCCAGCACGTTCTCAGGCGAAGCGGTTGCAGATTTCAAGTTGTGCAGTGCTTGCAGAAAATCACTGTTTACATTTCCCAACATATATAATACACTGTCGTAACGCATTTGTTTATAAATTTCCTGTTGTAGGAAATGGTTTAGAAGCCATACGCAGATGTCCACAAACATATTTACGATGCAAGAATCGGTTTGTTATCTCAGAAGGAGAAGGTATATTGTACTGTTTATGTTAAATTTGGTATGTCATGTTTGTATACATTTAGAATAATAATACAATATAAAATATACAATATAATTCTATGTATACAATACAGAATAATTATTTCTATTTGTACTAAGTTTTTAACGAGAAACCTCTTCTTTTCCTTCAGTTTCAACCATGGAGATTTCTAGTCCAATAACCTGTCATTTCCTTACATTACTGTACTGAGGCATAATTAATAGTGCGCGCACTTCAGTTGTTTTGTGAATGTACAGTAGTACATTACGTAAATATAAGACGTATTATGTATAAAACGTTCAGTATAATTTTATACAGTACATCATAAAGGATTTATTTAAACAAACTAATCTTTTTTTAATCAGCCTTGTGACTTTTTTAATATTTTTTTTATATTGATGACGCGTTTCAAAGCATATGCTTCATCATCAGATCTTAAAATATTCTTCACAGGAGGTCGTCGTCGGTTGAAAATATAATATCATTTGCACTGTATACGGCAGTATGTGCGCACCTATTCAAGTTTGGTCAACCACTGTGCGGTTGTTCGTCTCTATCTGATAAAGCAGGTTCAAGATTAGCCGACTGGATTTAATGTTCAGCTGGTCACTCAGTAGGAAAACCGCGACTGTTTATGTTTCTTATGCTCTGTAAATTTCAAACTTCTCGAAGGCCTTCATGATTCAACACTTTTCACAAATGTATAGTGGTTTCAAGGTACAAGGTAGATTTGGAATCCGTGTAATTGTGATTGTGTGAGACCAAGTGGAGAGCATAGTTAGACTATATGTTGACGGAGTTAAGATTTTTAAATGGTTAGGAAAACCATAGGAAAACCCCTCCTCGTTTGACCGATGTAAAACAATTACAGTCATTATATGATAGTTTATAGACGCCTGTTTTCCTTTTCAAAGGCATACGTTTATTCCGCCTAAGTGTATATAATATACTATTATTAGTTCTAAATGTTATGGAATATCTATCATAGTTTAATACTGAAGTCAAAATCTTTGCATGAAATCTGTGTATGTGGATGATATGAAGGTTTTTTATGCATCACAATTTTTTTTCGCGAGGATTAGGTTTTATATTTTTTATGTTTCCTCAGAAGTCGATCAGTGGTTGAGCTCTTGTAACCATTGGCAACCGCGATATAGTTTATAGTATTTAACTCCTCAGTGAAATCGTTTTCATGAAGGGGTAAGGTTAGTAATCTGTGAATAAAGCTATTATAAGCTGCCATTCTTTGTGAGAAGAAGTAATGGGAGTCAGCATGTATAGTTGTATGCTGAGGTTTTATTATTTTTTCTATGCACTCTGTATTGTATTTAACATTATTCTGAGAGAGCAGCAATAAACAAAATTTTGATCTTTTTGCTTCGGGACATCTAGGTTGTTCTGTACGCATCATATCATAGCTTTACTTTCCTTGTGTATGTAAAAAACAATGGAACATGATTATTTTACATTAATAACATGTTATATAAACACTTATAAAAATAAAGTAGCTATATCCATTTTAAACACAGGAGCAGGTTCTTAGAAAATAAAGCAGTAAATCTTTTAACGGTGTGTAATTGTTGTAAAGGAGAGTTTGTGAAACTACACGCGAAGCAGCGGTGCCTGTACTGTGGCAATGAGGCGTGTCAGTCAACGTTTAACTTTAAAATAAATCATCTCGTAAATTAAGTTCACTCCCGTTCCATATATTTTCAATCCAGCTCGGAAAGGAGATAATCTACGTAATAGTTTCAACAAATACAGCAAAATTAAATTAATTTTATCTGTTAGTTTTTTGACATCTTCCTACATGTTTCTGTAAATATAATTGTTTCCAGTCACAACTGTTTCACGTTGTTTTCTAAAATTTGTCAAGTAAGTTCACTCCCTATATTAATCACAGTCCTTTTCATTTCATTTATCTTTTGTTCAAATTTTCTCTAGACGAATGGAAACCGTTAAATAACTGTTATTAACATGGAAAAGAGTTTTAGAACTTAGGTAACAAATAAATAACTTAGCGTTTTATTTTAAGTAATGGCATTTTAATATACACTATTTAGTACCTGACTTGTAAATTTCATTAATCTTGAAATCGGTTTCAATGATAATGTCAGTTCTATAAATGACAAACATATTTGAACACTGCCTCTGTGTAGTTCTAAATTGCAAGAAAGAAAGAAAATAAATTCCCTTCAATGTTAAATTACTAAACAACCAATAGGCCTACTTATTCTTGTTAAACTATTGTCGCTTAAGACGATATGTAACGAAAAAGCAGTGTCGTCATGTCAATCAAACCTCTTTTCACCACATACCTACCCAAAATTTCCCCGCTGTTACAAACATGTGTGGTTTAAGCAAAGCGTAATATTTTAAAGAATGTTTATTTACAAAATTATTAAATAATATTAGAATATATTCTAAATGTTTAAATATGATTACAAGAACAATTAATAATTTTATTCATGATAACAGAAAATTTCTCGCGTGCTAAGAAATTAAGCTGAATACTTTTGAAATCATTTTCTTGTACATAGGTCATTATAAGCCCAATGTATTTACACAACATTCCAATTGTTTAAATTATAAAAACAATTAAAAATCAATTACACCTATTTTATATTGTAATATTTATAGTATTATTAGTGAGAATGTTTTAAATGTCGAAAGAGGAGACTATAATTTTGTATCTTCGTTAAATTGTACGTTTTGTAGTTAATCCGTGAATTCGGTTCTGGTTTTTATATTGTATTTGGCTGGAAGGGTTTATGTTCCAAATTCGATTTAGTTATTTAGCTATTTTATAATTTATAAATAATTGAATTATTATACTGCGTGTATTAATTATAATATATATATATATATAAATTTGTAAATATAATTTATAGTATAGGTATAATTATACTATAAATGTACGATAATTATCACATTCCATTTTCAAGTATATATTATGTAAATGATATTTTTATATTGGAAGAAATTGTTCCTTACATATTTTTTGTATAACGTATAATGTTAACTGAAAATAAAATGACGTGTAATATGATTCTATTTATGTTTATTGCGATTATCGTTTTATTATAATACAATACATGTAAACACTACTGTGCCCTCGTCTCATTTAATTATCCGTTCACTCGTCTTTAAATCTTAACTCTTTGTAGCAAAATCTCTCTTACTTCAAGTTTGATCAACCTTTTACACATTGAATAGTATTACTCGCCACTCGACACTGAAGTCTCATTTCTGGCGTGTCCCACGACACACTAAATTTTTTTATATTTCAGTTTTAATTAAATCATATAAATAGAATAAAAGTTTATATGTAGATTTATGTTTCCCTTTTGAATACGTCATACAAGAGGTATAGTAATCTAATGGGTACTAATCTATTCTTTATTCTGAAGTCACGTGACACAATATGGAAGGAAGATTGGGAAGTACATTGCGTACATGGGGTTTCGCTCCTATGTACTGCGAGAGGTGAACATTTATTTGTCAAAAAATTAAAGTTAGAGAATTATAATTTTAAATTCTTGTATCGTCCAAATTTGTTAGTCTCAATCTTTTCACAGATTTAAAATTTATTTTGACCATAAACAAACCCGTAAAAATATATATACAATAAATTATAGATTTCTAGAATTTACTGAACTGTAAAACATAAATCGTAGATTTTCAAGTGCTAAGCAACGTAACTGGTTTGTTTTTATATTAATCTCTATCTTTATATGTCAATAAGACGACGTAATAGTTAATTTGTTCTGTACTCTTCATATCTGCAAAAAACATTATATGCAATAGTTGGTTACGATTTTTGCGAATTACGACATAAAATAGTTGGACTGATACACGTTTTGGTTGTTACAGATAGGTATCTGATACCAGTAAACAGAATTATTAGAATCAAATGTATTTAATTTTGATTTTAATTTTATCTGAAAGCCAAGCTAGCTAACAGGTTTTTGTAATATAAATGTTTATTTGAGTCTTAAGTGTCGCGATCGCTGCAGGTGCTTAGTATTTATTTATTTGTGTCGTGTAGTTTTTCACATAAGGTGACTTTTTAATAATTACCTCATTAAGTCTGGTTCTTTATTCTGTAGAAGTTCTCAAAGTATTTTGCCTTATAAATATAAAAATCAATTTTTATCAATTGCAGTTTGCCTTACAAGCACTAAAGTTAGTACGTGGTCTCTTAAAAAGTTTAATTTAATTACTCGATGACGCAAATAGAATTGTATGTAGGTGGTACGTTCGTTTGTTACTTTGTAACTTTACCACCAATTTTAACAAATGACAGGTGTCAAATCTCTTTACAATCTTTACAATTCTTACCGAGGACATGAAGTTTTAGTATAAAGTCTCTAACTTAATGAGTATTTAAAATACAACTTTAAGTATTGAGTGTAACACACAGTTAACATTTCGTGTTACAAGTGCACTAACGCGAAACAACACGTAACGTTTGTACAATACGCGTAGTAGGTTTCTTTAAAATAACTAGTTATAATAACTGTTCTATAATAGTTACATAAATAGGCCAACTTTAAACAACATTTCTTTTTTTATTTCTTAAAACGGTTTATTTTTTGAATGTTTTGCTGCCATACTACAGTATCATTCCTCTCAAGAAACGTAGTGCTACTCCTACTTTCTCTATTTTTATAGCGGAAATCTGTTTTGTTTAATGATCAATAAAAGGAAGTACTTCTAAAGGTTGATAAATCTATATATTAATACGTGAAGAGAAAACGTTGTACCCCTTTTTAAGCATATTGCGCGCACGGAGGAGTGTGAGATTTTTCATAGTTAAAGTTTATATGGAGAAGGAGTGCAGAAAGCTAAAATTTATATATAATATGTGTTACAAATACATTAAATTAAATTAAATAAAACATTCATTTGCACTTGAAAATTCATTTAAACTTTTTCAAACAGTGGTAATTGTTAAAAATAAAATAATTTTGTTGCCAGGCAATAAAACTATAATTTTTTCATTTTAGTGTACGTTCATACTGCCAATGTCAAACACATAATAGTCTGTCGTTTGTTTACGTTCATACTGCCAATGTCAAACACATAATAGTCTGTGGTCAAACAGTCGCACAGAGTAGAGATTGTCGCCAAAGAATTTTAAAATGTTGCCAACAAATAATTACTGACAGATTGACTGAATGATCGCTATGAATCGACGGGGCGAAAGCATCTCATTAAGTACATTATGGCATGGCGCGATGCGAGCCTCTCACACACCTTCTTGTTTCTGATTGGCCGGTGATGCTGTACTTACCTGTGCGGGGGTTGCAATTAGTAAACAATTAGCACAGGTAGCATCGCGGGAAATCAGCAGCCTTCCCCACAGTATTTCTTGGAAAACAAGTGAGTCACATAATGGCGTATCTTGGTGCGAGCCAATCATATACCATCTCTGTTGTGATTGGTTGATGGTGTCATTTTTACCTGTACGTGGGACTTTGCTGAATTTATATGTACAGGTAGCATGGCAGGGCAGCTTTAGTCTATACCACAGTACTGTGGGCCTGTACGTAGACACCTCAAGTGCAGAAATCTTATTCCACTGATGATGGCAGCCAGTGGAGCTGCCGAAACGTTTGGTTTTGTTTTTAACCATGGACCACGGCCAAACAGCCCGGATAATTTTCACAATTCAAGTGACACCGGCCGTGAAAGCCTAAGGAATAATTTACTCTCTTAGCTCTTATGTTTGGAGTAACGTCACAGAGGAGGAACTCTTATTATCTCCTCATTTTAAAGAGTTTTTTGGCCTCAAATATGTTTCCTGAAGCTACACACATCGGTGTATGCCTGGAACGACGCATTTTTAATACACAATAACGTGAAGTAGGGCTTACAAACGTTGATATTCCACTGAAGGATGTTCTCCATGCTGCATGTCAAAGAATCAATTGCTGCAGATTGTTACTTCTACGAATTACTCTGTTACTTACGAATTAGTTGTTACTTCTACAGCTTCTCGCCAGCCTTTCTTCTTCTTTTCTGTAAGTTGCCGAACTCTGCCAGATCACCGAGCACGGTGAGATCATTGGCATCCGTAATGGAGCTGATCTCCGATCCGGAGCACAACTCCTGGTCGCCGGAGACATTTCTTGTCTCTGTCTTTATTTTCTAAATTCCTTGCTGGTGTTTTTGAGAGGACCGACCGATGGACAACGTCCACCCCCTCGTCGTCTCGCCACCGCTGAAGGTGGCTGCAGTTGCTCTTTTTGGCGGGCAAAGCGTTGATCTTCCAGCAGACCCTTCGTGACTATCTATACACCGTCTGTATAGCTCCTCTGTCTTTACTAAGTTCTGATTTCTTGTACACTTCAGAAAAGTAATGCCCAAAAACTGCGTTACTGCAGGTAATATTTTCTTTACGATATGGGCAAGTGATACTGTAGATTTGACAGATTGTGAGTAACTGATTTTGCTCTGGTTGACTCGGCGCACAAGTTTCTTCACTTCGAAGCAGCTAACTTTTTTCAGGCTAGTACTTCCTGAATGCGATATAATTATTAAATTTTTTTAAGAACACGTCTTATCGCTTCAATTCATAGTACACAAAATAGCTGTGGCTGGCAGAAATGGAAATATTAAGTACGAGAAAATTCCTCTGGGTTGTAGAATAACTGCTCCACGAACAGCCAGAACATTCCACCGCTTACATAATTCGTGTAGCCTACAGTATCACAGTGCCGCTACGCCAGTTGGGTAACTCTCAGCGTAGCACTGTAGATAGCTACATTATCTATTATACTTTTTGTGCTTTTAATATGGTCACACATTTTATTTAAAAGATAGCAAAAGGGAAAATGTATATTAAAGTGAAGACTTGAATTTTAAAGTTTAAAGTTTTATGGAAAATGTTCATTATGCAGGTGGGAAGAGGAAGTAAACAAACTGATAAAGTAAGTGTTAATTTCTCTAAAATGGTTTGAATTGTGGCAGATACTTAGCGTTTGGCAACAAAAAGCTTTAATAATGATTTTCAAAAGAAAAAAAATAAGGCTATATTGTTTTTCTTGAAACAAAACAATATAGGTTAAGGGGTCTCTCTAATTGTAAAAATTATATGGAGTTTGTACTAAGTTATTAAAAGCGAAGAATACATTGTTTTAAGTACCACAAACGTACTGATCAATTAGGATACAAGTTTAGGACTAATGACTTTTTCTTCTGATTATTATTCAGCTACATTACTATATCCTACATAAGTGTATTTTTAACCACTAATGTTAATTGTAATAATTCGTTTAGCATTTCTTGATACATATTGTAAACACGTATTTTAATATAATTTATTCAGAATGAGACGATGGCTGTTATAGTGCGTATCACAAAATGGATGATAATATATTTTGGAATCATTGATTAAGATCATTACATATGTTGAATATACGTATTTCGAACTAACTAAAGTGCTTATACATATTAAATGCTTATATTGAAGTATATTGCAAAGGTATATATTAAATACCAGGGCTATTTGTTTTTCAACCTCCGATAGGCCAACACCAGACACATGAATGACATCAATAATTTTATTATATACAAAAGTTTTATATATATGTAAACTACTTTTCTACAGTCACAGCCATTCATTGCGAGGAACCAACTTTTCTCGTGTTGTAGAAAGTTCGCTCCTGAGTAGTCAGCCAATCTGCCACACTGGACTTTAACTCATCATTGGGGTCAAACCGCTGCCCACCTAACCACTTTTTCAAGTTAGTGAACAAATGGTAGTCACTTGGTGCCAAGTCTGGGCTATAAGGTGGATGATCAAGGACTTTTCAACCAAATTCATGAAGCAGTTTTTGTGTGAGTGCAGCAGGGAACCCACCGAGCACAGAGTTTCCTATACCCAAACTTCTGAGTAAGAATATCTTAAAGAGCAGAGCTAGAAATTTCAGGAAAATCAGCAGAAAGTTCAGTAATTGTGAAACGACGGTACTCTCGAACCATCCTGTCTACCCTTTGAACAACATCATCAGTAGCCATGGACTTTCTTCCTTGCCTTCCTTCATCATGAACATTAATTCGCCCTTCTTTAAATTTTCGACACCATTCCTGAACTGAACCATCACTCGTCACATTTTCTCCATACACATTACACAACCTTCGATGAATTTCTGCAGCATTATGACCTTCAGCTTGAAGAAATCTAATAACAGACCGAATCTCACACTTGGAGGCAATTTCAATTGTAGCTGCCATAATTAAACTGTCATCACCACAGTAATAGACAAAATAACTATAAAACCAGTGGTTATAGGTTAGAACAAAGCCTCAAAAACATTAATCAACAATCAGATTGTTGCTATGACAACAGAACCAGGTTGCCAACTCACAGGAGGTTGAAAAAAAATAGCCCCCGTATTTATATTGAATTGCGCTGCTGAAGTATATATAAAATGTATATTTAATTAATAAGTATATTAAGTTGAGAGACATATCACATTATAAAATGTTTTATAATAATACAGAGCATGTTATAATATCCTGGATTTATTTTATAAGGATATTACAGTTAAAATGGATTTAAGAAAGACTTGCTTTCAAGTAAAACACGAAATGTATAAACGTGTTTTAGAGTTCTGTAAATACAGAAGAAATCCTCTTTTATAGACTATATACTAGATGGTACAAGATACTAGATAATATTAGATGTATAGACGAGAAGAAATCTTCTCGTTTCCGGCTAGATAAAGATTCAGGAAACACTAGTGAGAAAGAATAGTATAGGTAGCTCAGTGGAAGATAGTTTGTACATTGTTATGGCCTAAACAAACTCTCTAAGGAATGTTAACTCGCGCCAAATTTGAGCTCTATCCATTAAAGTTATCTTTAACGACTCTGGATTTCCTTAAACGTCAAGTCTAAGGAATACGTATAAGGCCTACGTATAAATACCGAGTTGGGTCAAATGACTATAATTTCTTTGGTCAGTCTGCAAAACTAAGAGCTAGCTTTACCTGGAGGCCATCGTCGTCCTATGTAAAGCTATTCTGTTGAGACGAAACAGCACTCCGTCTCAGATGAGCGAACTCAGTACAACACACACACACACACACACACACACACACACACACACACACACACACACACACACACACACACACACACACACACACACACACACACACACACACACACACACACACACACACACACACACACACACACACACACACACACACACACACACACACACACACACACACACACACACACACACACACACACACACACACACACACACACACACACACACACACACACACACACACACACACACACACACACACACACACACACACACACACACACACACACACACACACACACACACACACACACAGACGAAACACTCCTTCCCACCGTACAGTAGATCACTGCACATGGTTAAACGCAGGCTGGTTTCTCTCTGGCGGTGATGTGTAAGCTGTACCACGTCTAGCAGATATTTGCCAATGGGCCTAATGTTTGAGGTTAGTGATGAAGATGAAGATGAAAATGAAGATTAAGATGACTAATATTAATAATAATAATAATAATACTAATAATAATAATAATAATAATACTAATAATAATAATAATAACAATAATAATAATAAGATGATGATGATGATGACGACGGTGATATGATACGTATGCTGAGAACTCGAATACGGAGAATAGATACTGATATCGAAGTATTGGGTTGATTGTCGGAAGTATAAAATATTCAAGAGTCGTTTTTATTTTCAATAAAACTACTATAGGATGATGACGATTTTAAAGTACATATTGTTCAAGCGTTTCCACAGTTACGTGCATCTATGTAACGCATATCACAACAATAATTAATTTTTCCAACAAGTATAAAATTGTTTTGTTTAACGAAAACAAGTGGAAGTGTCGAGGAATAATTATTTGTACTTTGTTTTAAGTTTAAATTTAAGTAGACGTACGAATCGATTATTCGCTGATACATTTGAACTCCGATGATGCAAACAATAATCTTGTGAAACTTGTGGCGGGCAAAACAATTTATTACTTAGAGAAGAAATTGTTAATGTGATATTTGTTGTTCATATTTAAAAAACCGTGGAAACTGTTTAACAATAGGCCTATATACAGTTTAAATCATTATTATCATTGTAACTGTCAGTGTCGATATTTATGTTTACATTTTTGAATGTAATATTAAGAAATCTAAGTAAACTTAGTGCTGCTTTAAAGCCTATAGCTGACTACATTAAGTGATTTTATTAATTATATAGAGATTACTATATTTACGTTTAACCAAAGTGCAGTAAACAACAAGGACGTTTTGTCAATTTGTACCTCGATCACTGAACCCCTGACAGTTGTCACGAAACCTACACTCCAGAGTAAAATGTACAAACAATGTGTAGCCGGGAAAGTATAATATTTCGTGAATTCTCAAACTACAATCACAAATTCTGTTAATTGTTTGTTCTTATATTTATAACATTTTCGACAAGAAGGATTCACTGAAAATTCAACTACACAGTTATTTTTCATTTATTTTGAAAACAAAAATTTATACTTTTTTAATATTATATGTATTTTAAATAAATTATTTCCGATGAAATGAAACCTGATTTTCTATGACACTGAAATTACTATAGAGTAGACGAAAGCTTTAGTGAGATTCCATGAATAACACTAAATAACACTAAACAATTAATAACAATAACAATTTAGTGACATTGTATAGTCTAGTAAATTGTAAAAAAAATATGTCGATATTTCGAAAAGATTTACTGTTACCATCAGAGCTTTATTCGGGCGATACAGAAATAACAGGCTACACATATAATAATAGTTTTCGTGTGACTTTATGAATCTATATTTTAACATAAGAAATTTTAAATTGTATACAAATTTACATGTAATTTAATTTGTATAGCCCCACACTTTGTTGGAGCGGCAATACTATAACAATACAAATTGCCAATTTAAATGTATTTTAAATTGTGTAGTGGTATGGCTCATACAACATTACTGATAACATGTATTTATAAATGGAGTTTGGGTGTAATAGTAATAAGAGTAGGCTAGTCATTGATTGAATTGTAACATGTTTTCATTAATTTATTCAAAAAAAATCACAAGTGTGTTTAAAATCGCATTTACTTCTCCATAAAATATTCATTATTGTTTGTTTAAACGTTTCACTGTTGCAGTACATTCATCATAAAATAAATCTTATATCCTATATTAACAAAAATATATGCTAAACATTTATTTGTTAATCTAAAATTTCTCGACCGCTCAGTCTGACTGTGTGGTTTATTGCAGTTTTGTTTTCTTTTTTTTATATATTTTTTTATTACATTACTTTACGCATTGCATACATCTTAATGATTTATAAAAATTTACATTGACTAAGAGAATTGTTATTCTTTTTATATAACTTTCAACTACGTTACTTTATGCATTGCGTGTAATATTACCCATTGATTACTTTACAGGCTTTAAATAAAATTTTACATTTACTAAATTAATTTTTAATCATCCAAGCAAAGATTTAAATTAACTTTAAATTAATTTTTCATCATAAAAAAAATTCTTATTGAATTTAAATTATATTCTCCTATCTCTATCTACATTTTACATAA